>OY757911.1:9347661-9617750 GCA_963585895.1 Sepioteuthis lessoniana
AATACCCTGTCCAGTGGCAAAAGCTGCTTGGTAGCGCCAGGAGTGGCAGTACTGCCTTGAGCTACCAAAACTGTGTTATTACCCCTGGGTGGTAGCTGATGAGGACAGGTTATTGCACATGCATTCACACATAGGATGTAAAAAAAAAAATATTTGCCTAAACCATTTGCATGAGCACAATGCGATGCAAAGTCAATTTTTAGTGGAGTTTAACCAGTTTGAATTCAGAGTTTTCCTTCTCTTTGATTCTTATTCATAAAACGGTTAAAGAAACTAGTCTGCCCTGTTATTTACCGATAACCGGAGGGAGAATAACTGGATTCATATTTTTTCTAAGGGTATTAGCACAATGTGAAATGTAAGCAGCCTTTTCCAGTATTTTAACTCGGGTTGCAATATCCATTTCCAATGACAGTCACCATTACATCATGAGTGAATCTATATACAATACAGTTATTAAAATATAGTATAAGGAAAAATATTGTGCAATGAAACAATTGCTGGTGCAGTCATTATGGCAATATAACTGAGAATAGGAATTGTATTGCAGTTTTATTTTGCTTTTGAAATATCCAGTAAGCCTATTTTAAGTTAAAATAAGCAAACTTTATAAGCAAATTAAAAAAAACTTATTGCGTTTGTTGTAATCGTTTTATTATCAAACAATCAAACAACGACCTAGATTTTATCACCTTTTTCCGGCAAGATTAATATTAAAACAAAACCCTTATCCAGCTAATTTGACATTGGCTTAAATAGTTAGAATAACAAAAACTCAACTCCAACATTCTCTTAAAATTTAGTCAATAAATTTCAAAGTCTGGTAACAAGTATTGTAAAGTTGGCAACTGTAGTCGAGGGCGAACTGAAGGCTCCTTTTTCTATGGCTACTACACCGAGGTGTAAGGGAGGGTGCTACTCCATTCCCTGGATTGCTCCACTTTACCCTTGATCCTTACCTTATAATGCAGAGAGTTAAGCAAGGAGGTATCAAGCAGCATTTTTAAAGTCTTTAGTATGACACGACCTGGAACTAAACCCTGGTCTCCTGGGCCATTGGCAAACACTCTACCCACAGGGCCAATGAGCCGGTTTAAACTTTTATTTATGCAAAACATTCATTGATTGATTATTTTAAAGTGCAGTGTATTAAGCAATAAAGAACACCTATTAAAAATCCTGAAACAGTAATAGATTGAGAGAAAAGTTATATGTAAGATCATCAGATTCATTTTCATTTTTTCCAATATAATATTATATATAATACATAATAATAATATATAATATTGCCATTAATATTTCATGTAATACTGTCATTAATATATAGTATTATATATAATGCATTAAATAAATAGTAGGTTTATTTATTAATTCTGGAAATCTACAGCTCCCAATATCTTCACAGGTAGAATTCAAAATTGGGAAAGAACACCTTCATATGATGATGAAGGATTCAGCTGATGAGGTCATTTGGAAGGCATATCCAGAAATGAAATCAGGCACAAAGTGGTCGGTCTTTAAGGGGGAGGAAAGCAGCCTATGAATCAAAGATATTATGGGTGTCACTCAAACCAATCGAGCTGGGCTAGGCAGCATGAGCAAAAAGGTATTCTCCAAAAAGGGTTCAAGGAGGAAAAGAGACATGGTGAGTGAAGAATTTGATATGTTTGAGGAGGAGCAAAGAACAACTACTGCTATTACTCAGGCTTGGACAAAATGGAATGATATCGAATCAATTAAATTATTGTGGAAATCCTTAATTGCAATGGAACCCCTGGTGATATCATTCCATTCCTTTTTTGCTCTACATATGATCTCCTACCAAATGCGAACAACCTAAAATTGTGGGGATATACCAATTCGGTTCTGTATTTTTCATATAAAAGTGGTTGGGGTACCTTGCGCCATGTGCTATCTGCATGTCCACAATCACTTTAGATGTACACATGGTGACATAACAAGGTGTTAGAGGTGGTTATGGAGTTGTTTAGAGCACAATGTGAGGCAGCAAACCAGCAACCTGTTACAGCCAAAGAACCCATAATTCAGTTTCACAAGGAAGGTGAATGCCCAATGAGGAAACAAAAAATTTCCAATATGAAACTACTGAATGGAGCAAGTGACTGGAATGTTTCAGTGGATCTCAAGATATCTTTACAATTTCCAGTACACATTATTCAAACAGAAAAGCGGCCAGACATTGTAGCAAGGTCCAATTCAAAGAGTGTCCTCATCATAGAGAATTGACTGTCCCGAGGGAACAAAATTAGGAGGAGGCACATGAGTGGAAGAAAAACTGATACAAGTCACTGCATGCCGACTGTGTGGAAAAGGGTTGGAAATGCCATATGATTCCGATTGAAGTTGGTTGTTGTGGTTTTCTAGAACACTCATTTCATTTTTTTTTAAAAAGAGGAATCACTGGCAACAGTTTGAAAGTTGCCTCATATCGTCTTTAGATGACAGTGCAATATGTATCAAGCTAGGTTTGACCAAGAGTAAAAAGTCTTCAGCATGTATAAATTGTGCATGGAATCCCCATTCCTGTGTGATTAGGTAACATCAAGAAATGGTTACAACAAACGCGTAATGACATCAACATCTGAAAGTAAACGCATTTTAAAAATCACAAACTGCACTAAAAAGGAAGATGAACATATGATGTAATTTCTCCTCTTAGTTGATCTGGCATATATATATATATATATATATATATATATATATATATATATATATCTTTAAAGAAAAAACCAAAGACCGGTTTTTTCTTTCAAGAAATATTGCTCTGTAAAATCAATTACATTGAGCTCTCTACCAGGAAAATTTAAATGTTCAGCTCCTGAATGATTTTCTTGTCCTGAAGGAATTACTCCCAACTCTGGTTTAACTGGACCAAATAATACTATATATATATATATATATATACATATATATATATATATATATATATATATATATATATATATATATATATATATATATATAATACCCTGTCTGGAGGCAAAAGCTGCTTGGTAGCATCAGGAATGGCAGTGCCATCTTGAACTATGAAGCTATGTCATCACTTCTGGTTGGCAGCTGATAAGGGAAGGGTATCAGATGTGCTTTCACACATTGCATGATAAAAAAAAACTTAGTATTATATATAATGCATTAAATAATAATTTGAAATGTTGTATATAATACAGTCTGTAATATGTAATATTGTATATATTGCATGAATTGATAATATGTAATATTATATATAATACAGGCATTAATGTTATTTACTATACAGTCATTAATACATAATATTATATATAAAAGATTAAATGAGTTTTAATATAATATATAAAATAGTCATTAATATTGTATATGATACAGTCCTTTATGTATAGTATGTATAATACATTTAAAAATAATATATAGTGTTATATATAATACAGTTATTGATATTATTGATAATATGGTTATTTATGAATGGTATGCATAATACCTTAAATAATGATTTATGATATACTCATTAAAGAGGAAGATTCTCAACAAAAATATTTTGTGCAATCATTTATCAGGAGAAGAGCACCACAGCACTAGATTTGAGAGGAAGATACAACGTTTTTTTTTATATAAGTAATCATTTCCCTTGGTTGATAAATGCTCTTGGTTGGTTTGTTGGTTGGTTGGATTACATGGTATATCAACCTTTGTAGGTTATTTAATACCAAGTCCATTCTTATACAAATAATCAGTTCTATTTCAAACAATTCAGTTTAGCATAAGTATGCAGTTTAAATGTAAGTACACAGTTTAATTGTCAAAAACATTTCTATTTCAAGCTATTCAGTTTAGTAAAACAGTTTTGATTCAAACAATTCAGTTTAGCATAAGTATGCAGTTTAAATATCAAAACAGTTCTATTTCAAGTAATTCAGTTTAGCATAAGTATGCAGATTAGTTCTATTTAACCCATAGATTGGGCCCTATCAGGTGCTACCACTCAGGGCCAGAGTGGACCTGGGAGCGATGGCAATAAAGTGGTGCTCCATATTCCCCTAAACTCCAGCATTACTGGAATCTCAGCATCAGATCGTTTAGTATCATTTCCAGGACACTTGTTAGGAGTGTCTTACTCCTCTACAGAGATACAGTCAGTGTATTCTACAGCCCCAGCCAACTGGCCAAGATAAATGTTGTGAAGCTGGAGATCTGACCTAAAAACTGTTTACTGATGATATTTCATTTGATAAACTTTCAGATAACTGAATAAAATATTTTAAAAATTCTATCACAAGTTGTTTTTTTATTATTGCTGTTGAAAAGGATAAGATAATTGAAGTGACAAAATAATTTTTAGACTGACCTTTGTGACCCATAGATGGGACCCTAACAGGTACTACCACTCCAAGTCAGAGTAGATGTTGGAGTAATGGCAATGAAAAGGTACTCTAAATTCCCCTGATCTTCGGAGCTGGAGCCTCTCTATCAGATGCAGTTTAGTGTCATACCCCGCACACTCCTTTGGGGGTGGTCTTACTTCTCTACAGGGAAAATATTCAGTGTTTTCTAAGCCCTGCCGACAGAGCAGTAATATAATTCCCATCTTATATGAATAATTTGCACACAGGGGCACTTCAGGTGGTGTAATAGTTAGTATATTAGACTAGCAAACCTTCAAAAGTGAGTTCGAGTCTCACTGGGTGCCCCATTCATGTGGCCACATGTCACATCTTTGCAAAAAGCTTAGTAAATTACAAATAATTTGTACACGGTTGAATGATTTCAAGTATTTCTATCTAATACTAAAAATTATATGATTTCAAGTATTTCTTTCAATTTAATGATAATCATTTATTTACACACAGTTAAATGGTTCCAAGTAAATAATAATAATAATAATAATAATCCTGGATGAACTTTTATACTTTCAATTAATTGTTCATAATTCAAACAATTTACATGGCCCAGTCACCTAGGGCTGTAGAATACACTGACTGCATCTCCTTAGAGGGGTAAAACTCCCACACTGAGTGTCCTGGATATCACATTAAACAATCTGATGGTGAGGCTTCAGTAAAGCTGGAACTTTGGGGAATGCAGAGTACCCCGTTATTCCCATCGTGCCCAGGTCCACTATGGGTCAAAGAGAACTAAACTGCATACTTATGCGAAACTGAATTGTTTGAAATAGAACTGTTTTTGACATTTAAACTGTGTACTTATTCTCAACTGAATCGTTTCAAATAGAACTGTTTTGACATTTAACTGTGTGTAAACAAAAACTATATTCATATTAAACTGAATTATTTGAAATAGAATTGTTTATATGTATAAAAATGGATTTGGCATTAAATCATCTACAATGGTTGATGTGCCATAAAACCAAACTAAGCAAAAAAAAAAAAAAAAATTTACAGTGATATGATATCAATTACTTTATCAAATACGAATAATCTTTAAACAGAATTATTTGACCAATAGATGGGACTTTAACAGGTATTACCACTCTGGGTCAGAGTGGACCTGGGAGTAGTGCAAATGAAGAGGTACTCCTCACTCTCCAGATCTCCAGAACTAGAGCCTTACCAGCAGATACAGTTGGTAGGTGTCTGACCACTCTGCAGATGATACAAACAGTTCATTCTAAACCCTTTTGATGGAGTGAAATTCAAAATCAAGGGGGGGGGTCCTCGTGGTGTAATAGTGAAAGCGATGGACTGCGGAATCGTATAAGCGAGTTTGTACTCCAGTCGCACTATTACGTTTATTTTCAGGCAAATACCCTTGCGAAAGGTATAAACCCCTTTATCCTCCCAGCTAGTGGTACTATTTTACCACTATTGTTCTTCTAGGAGAATAGCTTTGGCATTAAATAACCTACAAAGGTTGATATGCCATTAAAACAATCAAACCAAACAGAAGTAATCAAAATCAAGGTTACAATAAGATCAGTTTGTCAAGCCAAAACTTAGCAAAAGTACTATGAAACAATTTTGAAATGTGCATAAAAAGTCTGTGATAAATATTCAAGGGCAGGTAATCAGTTACATCATAGTTACAAAATTATAATAATTTGTAACACTGACTGTCCTGTCAGTGTGGATATGTCTCAGTGTGGATATGACTTTTAAGTCATCTCTCAAATTCATGGGTATTATTTGACTGCTCATCTTCTCTCCAAGTAACATCCAACAAATTATACTGGATTATGTCAATACAGAAAGAAGGTGTCCTTTGTGTAATGATTGTCATCATAGGAAACGGAATTTGCAATCTGATTTCAAATCTCAAACGAGGCTGTTTGCATTTCACTTTGCACTGATGCCCATGGGAAAGACATGAATCTATTTTCCACTCAGATATATAGTAGAGCAATCCGGCTAGGACAAGGAAAACTCTGAATTCTAATCAGCTTTTCTCCACTTAAAAATTGACCTTATGTTACATCCTATGCGTGGCAGAAGAGTTGGCTAAATATATAGGTTTCACTATGAAAGAGTTATTAATTTCAATATGAAGAAATTCGCTTAACTAAGTAACCAGTCAAACACTGATAAGAATTGTAGTAGCAATTACAAATCAATAATACAGTATTTGTAATGGTCTCTTGACTTATCCTACTTGGAGGGGGTGTCCTCGTGGTGTAATGGTTAAATCGGTGGATTGCGGAATCGTAGTACACGAGTTCGTACTCCAGTCGCGCTATTGCGTTCACTTTCGGGCAAATACCCTTGGGAAAGGTATGAACCCCCTTATCCTCCCAGCATTAAATAACTTAAAAAGAGTTGATATGCCATTAAACAAAGAAACCAAACTTATCCTACTCGGAAGTTTTACACTACAAAAATGTTACTAGTTTCAATAGAAAGGAACTGACTTAAATAATAACCTTCCCACTTACATAATAATCATATCTAAAGCATTAGTAGCAAATACAAATTCATATGATTATTTTTGATATTTCTGTTGGTTGGTTTAGTTTGGTTTCTTTGTTAAATGGCATATCAACCTTTGTAGGTTATTTAATGCCAAAGCCATTCTCCTAGAAGAACAGCAGTTGTACTATTTAACCCATAGCTGGGAGGATATGGGAGTTCATACCTTTCCCGAGGGTATTTGCCCAAAAGTGAACGTAATAGCGCGACTAGAGTACGAACTCACTTACTATGTTTCCGCAGTCCATTGCTTTAACCATTATACCACGAGGACACCTCCGATATTTCTGTGTTTTGTTCTTAGTTTTTTACAAATATAATCCTTGTTGTTATTTACTAAACTGTGCTTAATTTGGAACAATAGTGTACTTAGTGAGAATCAAACTCACAAACAAGGATTTGCCTGATTAATTTTAATGATAAGAGGTGCATACGATAAGTTTTCAGACTTTTTTCGTTTGGGCACTTTTATTGAGAGTACACACATGAAACTCTACTCCCATTCGAAGTAATCTCCTCCGGCTGCAATGCACTTGTTGTAACGTTACAACAACTTCTGGAAGGCCCCATGGAAGCCCTCTTGTGTGAGCATGTCAATGATCTTCGTCACAGCCTCTTTCATCTCCTCAATTGTCTCATAACGACACCTTCTGAGCTTAGGGAATAACCAAAAGTCACAGGGAGCAAGGTCTTGACTATAGGAACGGTGAGGAACTGTCTTGATGCCAATCTTGGTGAAATAGTCTGTGACAAGGATGGAGTTGTGGACTGGTGTATTGTCCTTGTGTAAATGCCACTGAGCCGATTTGAAGAGTGCTGGCCTCTTCCCTAGGAATCTCTTCCTGAACTCCCTTAAAACCTCAATATAGTAACCCTAAACCTAACCCTTTGGCCAATCAACTGTGGTGTATTGACTTCCTTACTCCTCCCACACCTCTCATCATCCCTCACAGACTCTGTGCCTTCCTTGAATCTCTTATGCCACTCAAAAACTGATGCTCGATTCATGCAAGATGCTCTAAAAGCAGTCTGAAGCATTCCATAGGTTTCTGTGGCATTTTTCCAAGTTTAAAACACAATTTTATTGCATATCATTCTTCTAAAGTGTCAGATTGCATTTTTGAAATCCACCAGCTGTGACAATGAGGCTTTAGTAGGGTGTATTTCAATTGCTGCTGTAGCTGTTCATTTGAACCAGAAATCATAAAAATTGGTCAGTCATCTCATAAGAGGAATAGCAATAACACACTGAATTTTCAAAAGTTTTAAATGCCCATACGAAAAAATGTCTGGAAACTTATCGTATACACCTCGTATATCTATTTCTCTGTGGTTATTTTATGCCAAGAGGTTAGAAAATTACATACATTATTCGTTCATGTTTACATTTTCTATGTAGTTAATTTTTTTATCACACGATTATATGATATTAAATATTTTGTTCTTAGTTCTTTTCTTGACACATTACTTGATGTTATTTACTAAGTTTAGCCTAGTTTGGCCAAAATTCAGAAGTATAGGGCAGACTCGGTTCTTTATTCTTGTTTGGGTAACCAGTCTAAGAGAAGGAAAACTCTGAATTCAAGCTAGCTTTACTCTGATTAAAAATTGCCCTTGTGTCACATTTTGTCCATGGAGAAGAGGTTAGTTAGATACATACACCAGCACAGAAAGATCCCGATTATCATTCATCGAAGATGTATTTACAAGGCTAGCGATCTCCAAATTCTTTGCTATTTACATACAGCTCTCAGAAGTGGATTCCTGTTTTTCACAAGAGCATTAGCACAGAAAGATCCCGATTATCATTCATCGAAGATGTATTTACAAGGCTAGCGATCTCCAAATTCTTTGCTATTTACATACAGCTCTCAGAAGTGGGTTCCTGTTTTTCACAAGAGCATTAGTATAAAGTAAATACACATGATGTCAGAGTTTGAACCTGGTTTGTCAATTTCATTTTCTATGGCCATCGGCACCTCTGTTCTGTTCTTAATTCAAGCATTAATTACCATGGTAATCTTTTGAGGAAAGATCTGTACTTAGCTTTTGTGAGAGAAAGAAACGCCACTTATTTTGCTGTCTTAGCAATTTCACTGTTCAATTGACAGAAACAAGACTTAGAAAAAAAGAAATTATTTTTAGGTTCAAACTGCCTATTGTCTTGTAAATAGTTCATGTGGAAAATGAGAACTACTTGTTCTTTGTCTCTCTAAATGACATCATCATCTTGGTGCCTCTACAGAGAAAGAGTGAAAAAACATCCTTCACCTTTAAATCTGTAATTACTACTTTCCCATGGAGAGAAACCAAAATATATCTACTCACTGTTTGTTGTCTTATTCAATGGTCCAATTTCAGATTTCTACTGGCTTTTGTTGCATGTTTGTATTTACCTAACCCCTCCACTCTGAGTAGGATGTGACGCAAAGTCAATTTTTAAGCAGAGTTAAGCTAGTTTGAATTCAGTTTTCCTTTTCCTTGACTGGTTGCCATATGAAGTCAGCCTAGTTGGCTGGGGCTGTAGAATATGCAGACTGCTTTCCTGCAGAATAGTAAAACCCCTGTCCCCGATGAATGTTCTAGATATGACATTAACCATCTGATGGTAAGGTTTCAGTTCTAGAGAATGTGGAATACTCCTTCGTTGCCATTACTCTCAGGTTCATTCTGACTTGATGTGGTAGTGTACCATAGGACCAAAGTGTTGTGTTTTAAAGAAAGGAGTCCGCAGAAAAAGAAATACTCAAACTCGAAATTTAAGTGAGAAATATAGTAGTCGTTTTTATTCACTTGCACTACAATAGTTGCTGCTCGAAAAGTTCGTTTCTTTATGTTCTTCTCATCCCTTCTTCTTAGTGGCGACGGCAGTTGTCGGTGATAGCCGGCTGTTGACACGCTCCTGACAGTTGGGTCGTAACAGGCTGGGTAGGACAGGTTGGGGTCTCCTGAACCTTTGACGAACCTGTTTTGAAACCTGCCTTCAACTCTGCCAAAATCTCCTGACTTGTTTTCTTATATAGAGATTTTGAAGAACAAATCGAAGATCCCAGAATGTTCGATGTCACCAGTGAAACTGTCGTAAAACACGTGATGATTCATGACTGATTATATTAAAATCACGTCTGAACCTTGTTCGTCATTCTGCCCGCACGCACTGGGTTCGTGACATTTTCACTGACTGACGACAGCCGATGCGCTCGCGAGTTCTCAACGACAGCGCCCGTCCGTTATATTACAGGACAACAAAATACAAAAAGTCTTTTGAAGGCTATGAACTCATTTCCTTACACTACTCATCTCCACATTATATCTTATTCCCCAACTTCGGTATTGACTAAATAGTACTACAACTGTTTTACAAGGATAGTTTGGGCATTAAATAACCTACGAAGGTTGCTATGCCATTAAACAAAGAAACCAAACCAACCTCCACATTTCTTTCTCTGTATGTTTGTCTACTCCTGATTGATCCATCTTCAACAAGCGTCTGAGTTGGCAAAGTATGACACATACTTGATTGATTGAATTTAAAGGCAGTTCAACCCCTCTAGGTTTATTTTATGCATAGAGGTTCGGAAATTACGTTCATATATACATTTTAGTCTAGTTGTTTATGAAAGATTTCTTTTCATACAGTCATATCGAATACGGATAATTTTAGACAGATCTATTTGACTAACAGGTTCAACCACTTCAGGTCAGATTGGACCTGGGAGTAATAGCGGTGAAGGGGTACTCTACTCTCCCCAGATCTCCAAAATGGAGCCTCTCCATCTGATGCAGTTAAGTGCCATATCCAGGACACCCCTGTCTGCAAGGAATACAGCATATTCTAAAACAGGGTGGATTCACTTTTAGGCTCCTTACAGGCTTTTTCCTCCCTTTGAATACAATATTTTTTCCTTACGAAGAGAAGTGGGCTTACCACAGTAAGTAAGTTGGCGACCGTAGTCGAGGGCGACCAGAAGGCTCCCTTATCAATAGCTACTACACCGCGGTGTAGGAGAAGGGCGCGATTCCTTTCTCTGGATTGCTCCACTTTATCCTTAATATGTACCTTATATTGCTGAGTGTTAAGCAAGGAGGTATCAAGTACCATTTTTAAAGTCTTTAGAATGACGCGACCTAGGATTGAACCCAGGTCTCACAAACCATTGGCGAACACTCTACCCACTCATCAACATCAGGAACAATAGCAACAACAATGGGAGCAGCAGCAGTAATTTCCATTTTGAGTCCCCTGCGAGACAAAAGCTTTTCTTAATTCCTTTCATGAAGACTTCTTGCACATTAAATCAGTGAACTTCATAATCTCCGCCCTCCATCTTCTCTTGGGTCTTTTGCCAAAATGCTTGTTCTTTATTGGGTGTCATTTTGTTAATTTTTTTGCATCATCTGTTATCCTCAGTTCTAGCTGTTGGTCCTGTGCATTTTCATTTTTCTTCTTTAATACATTCTGTACTATCTCTCTCCTCAGTCTTCTCTCTCTTATTAATGTCTTTATATTTCTTCATTATTCCTATCATTGACCTTTCCATTGATCTCTAAGTGACTTGAGTTTGTTTCCTTGTGATTTTATCTATTTTCCCATTTCCCATCCATAAATCACAGCAGGAAATGATGACTTGGATTTTGAGAAAATTAATATCGGAAAGACTTGATTGTCATGCATGACAAGAAGGAAATCCTCTTGTTTTTCTTTGATATACTGACAGCAGTTTTGAATCAACTTTAAGTGCAATTTTTGCCTTTACCACCATTTTAGATATTCTATAACGTATATTCAGTCATTTGGGTTGTTCTTTAGTTACCCCTTTTATATACAGTTGGTGTCAGAATTATTCGCCCCTACAGAATATTTGTATATTTTCTAAGGAAATATAAGTATTTGTAAGTGTATCAGAAATACCTCCCACCTTTTAAAGTGTCACCGGTGTGGTGCAAGTGAACTTAGGCAAGTGGTAATGGTAGCTCCATCTAGGGACAGTCATATCATTTTTCTTTTTGATATGATCATGGCTTGGACTATTGTGTACTGTGCATTTGCAGCTGAAAAGTTTGTAAGTGTGTGAACGTTTTGTAAATCTGTAATTGCTATACAGAAAATTGTTCATGCTACGTTGGAATAATACCGTTGCAGATAGAAAATCGATTCTGCAATGGGTTAAAAAATCTATCTGGAACAGCATCATTCCAATGTAAAATGAAATGAGCTCGAAAAGCCCTCAGAGTATCAATTACAGATTCACCAATCTTAAAATAATGTTTCATCAGAAAAGACACTGTGTACACAAGTCCAAGCTATGATTTTATCTGAAGAAGACATTAACAAGAAGGAACTACCATTGCGACGTATCTAGGTTTTCTTGCACCACTAGATGACTGTCTAAATTGTGGAAGATATTTCTCTTGTTCTCTTTACTTTCTGAAATTGTCACAGAGAGTCTATTCCGTATTTAGTCTTGAATAAATCATGAATTTTAAAAGAAATTTTTAATCTATTATATACATGAATTTAAAAAAAAGTTAGTGCAGTTCAAAATTACATTCCTCGCGAAGGGAAGTTAGGAAATAATATTGCTCTTTTCTTAATTTGCTTAATGTAGTTTTATGGGGATTTTTATGAGCCCCGAAAAGCCCTGTTTATTCCTACGTTTTGTAAAAGAATAAACCGTACTTCAACAGCAGTAGGGAATTGGTGACAGCTTTTGAAGAAAGGAGATGAACGACTTTTAGTGCAACAAAATTTATATACAACAACACCAATAAACAGGGTTTTACACCAACTGGAACAAACAACGAGTATGTAAGAGTTCAAAAAAGAGTTCAATGTTTCGATAGGTGGCAGGGTTTTGTAAGGTTTGTAAGGTTTAGTTGTAAGGTTGTTATAAGGTAAAGTTATAAGGTAAAGGTGTAAAATAAAGTTATAAGGTAAAGGTTTAAGGTAAGGTAAGGTAAGGTAAGGTAAGGTTGGTTTTGGTAATGTTAGGTAGGTTATGTGAAGGTTTGCAGATAAAATGCCTGCAGGAACTTAGCTGTGTGTCCTGTTCCTTTTAACCCAGCACGTGCGTTCGTCGCTCTTGGGTCCTGGCTGGTAGAAGGTATCAGATACGTTTGCCGTCATGGGTTGCTACGAATGGACCTGTTGCTAACAGCGGTGGGAGTGGAAAATAGAGGAAGAATCTCCAGTGGAGCTCTTTTTTATAATGGATGGCACGTGACCCCAAGGGGCTGCTGATATTCGGTGAAACAGGATCACCAGTTCCTTAACAAAATTTCTACAGTTTAAATTGTTTTTGGATAAATGTAATACACAAAAGAGGGTGAAGGTTATGCCTCCTTGACAACAAGAAAACCACGTCAAATCAACTTCCTAGTAAACAGTCCTTCATTCTTCTTCAGCCTTTTTCCTCCGCTGTCCTGTCTCTTGTTTACTCGACGCGTTCGCTGACTCAGCGTTCCTCCTCCTCCTCTCTCGTCCGTCCGAGACTTAGACGATATTGTCTAAGGGATGTAACTCATACCGCCTTGCTGGTACACTTCACAAATGCAGATTCTGCCTTTCAGATTCACTACACTTAATTTGACATTTATTACAGGCACCATTTGAAAATGAAATAGTATTGACCTGATTCTACACTCTGGAAAGTTCTGAAGAAGACAATATGTGAGTGCACTTACCATGATAACTCATTCGTTCTGCAATCATGCCAAAGACTGATGAGCCTAACAAGAATCTTCAAATGAAGGCAGTTGATGCATACATAAAGATAGATATAAAAGATAGAGATAGATATAAAACACTTTCCCATCATGTTGATATCTTGAGATCAACGTGAGTTCAGTCTATTCGGATTAAAAGTAAAAAAAAAAAAAAAATATCCGAGAGTCCTGTCCACAAATACAACACAAATTTATAAAAACAACACAAAGGAAAGATTTACAGTGGAAAACCAGATTGAAATGATTACACATTTATTTACATATTATAACTTGTACATTGTAACCCGGATATACGGGATTTATCGAGACCGAAGAATTAGTATCTTATATCCGGGTTTTGTCTATTTTAAATACATTAACACAGGATCTAATTTGGGACCAGAGAAAATATCTCTTATATCTGGATTTCTTTCATATCCGGGTTACACTGTATCTTAAAAACTTATTTTTTTGCTGTGTTGAGGTCGTAAGAGAACACAAGTTGAAAAGTTCAAAATTTCTTTAATATTCTTCTTAAGATGTTGCATCCATCATTATAATATGTGCGTATCTATGTGTGCGTAAGTGTAAAGCACATATTAGCGGAGTGCATTTCTGGCTGCAGATTGATTTGTCGTCACCCGCCTAAAAACGTAAACTAACCGAATCACTCAAACCTTAAACATTACATCCTGCTACGACCGGATGTAAAACCTTATATAACGCTGACCTGCAGCTACAACTAGAGGAAAAAAAGAAATATATGACAATTATATCATTAATAGGGATCCTTTGTCCAAAGTAACTCTATCAAAATAAAGTGGATTATCTTCCGAAGCCTATCCATAGCTAAAGAAGACCTGTACTTCCATTCCTGTTTTTTAAAAGATGAACTTAACGCTTTCCACTGCGCACTCCAGAGTCCGAAAAGGAGCAATGGCAGACTTGAGGCTGTAAGGCTCCCAATTTCAGCTTGGCTACCTCCGGGTGGGCGAACTGCAACATTGACACCTTTGTACCCTATGTATAGCACTAGACTTTGCTGTCTAGTTCAAGCTATAACCTGGCATCTATGCCCGGACCCAGATTTGGGTTCGTGAAACTGCTAGGCTCATTAGGGCCACATTGCACTTAATGGATCAATGAGCAGCATAGACCAGCAGGGTTCGAGCCTTGGCTCCTTCCCGAGCTTCCCCTCCTCTTTGTCCCCACTTTAATCGGCCTTCGGGCTTTTGACCTTGTGTCAAGCATTGTCTGGTGGGAGACATTGGCTGCTAATTGATTTGCGTGTGCGTGGGTGAAGATATGTGAAATCTAATTGAAGTGGTTCCAAAAGAAAATTAGCTGACAGAAAGATGGTTAGATTTACTTTCGCTACGACTATGAACATAGTTTTTGTTTGTGTTAAATCGCAGAAGCTAGGGTGTGTGGTAATTACAAGAGAGGAGTCTTGTCAGTCTCTTGCATGTGCGGTCACAGTCTGTGTGTGTCAATTTACTGGCGAAAGCGTGAATAAATAAATCTCTTGGCCACGTGATTGACTTCCAACAAAAGTTTTTATTTCTGCGCGGGAAATCGCAGTGACTATCTTGTCCAATCAGAATCCAAAAACCTCTCATTTAATTCTGGATCCTAAATCTTTTGTCTTTGTACAAATGTTTTTGTTTCAGTGATTCTCCTCCACTTTATGGGTGGACGTTCCTTACCTATTTATGCATCACCTTTTGGTCGTAAAATACAGGATTTTATATTCTATATGAACAATACGAACATTATCAAGTACAAGATTCGTTGTATTGAAAATACGTCAAAGACTGGCAGAAAATGGTTTCTTTCTGAGAGAAGGGAAAGGAAATTTTCTATCTTTTGTTAAGGATGAAATGTCGGTGGTTACTACTTGGAGTGAGGTTTTGTTCTCCCGGGGCTTTGTTAGAAACAAAACTTGGAGTGTCGTTCCACCGTTAACAACTCAAAGAATATGAACAACGCAAACTAAAAGAAATTTCACCACAACGAGAATACAAAACACATAATTTCTCTATAAAAAAAAAAAATTAGGAAAAGTTAATACAAACATAGCAGCATGCTATTATATTTGTTAGGTATTTGTGTGGGTTTGGGTGTGTATAATACAAATGTTATGCTAACGTACGAGTTTGTTGTTCCAACTTATCTGTATGTACGTGTGTTCATCGTTAAAACAAACAGATTAAAAAGGCGGAAAAGTCCCACTTACATATTAATATGTGTGTGTATGCACGCGTAAAAACTAAACAGTACATAGCTGCAAAATATGCGTCTGCCCACTGGCTGAATGTGTGTGTCTGTATGTATGTTAAGGCCCTGGGAAAGGGTCACAAAAAGAACAGAAGATCACGGTTATAGTATAGACATATATTTACAAGAACAAAGGACGGTTACAAAAACATAGGACGGTAAGCTTGTTCGCATAACTGCGCGGGGGCGAGGTTAGCTTCCGGATCTGTAGTGACTTCGTATTGCTACGTCTTCCTGTATTTATGGAGAGTGGTTGAGTCTATAAGTAGGTGATTCCGCCTCAACAATGTGTGAGGCGACGTCGAAGTCCATGAAAAGTTGAGCATTTTGAATGAGTTAGCATACTTATTTTGTTAGGATTAACGTGTTTTCTATAGCTGTAAGTTCTCCCATGTTGGCTGTTGTCTGAAGATGTACTTTGCGAAATGTATGAGGCTGTACAAGTGTGACAGAGCCACCACCCCAGGTGTATTAATTAATTAACGATTCTAAGGGATTAGAATGAATCTATAAATTAAAGCGATAGAAGGATAAATTTAGAAATAAGTTTGTTTATCTTTAATACAGAGAATAGGTAAAGGAATTTCCCATGATTTTTTATCATTTTATATTGTTTTTTTTTTCTTCCTTTTGGAATAACGTTCCTGGAGTTGAGTCTTTAGTAAGTAAGGTGATGGTTTGGGGAGTGGAGAGATGGATTCGAAGATTGAATCCTGTGATAAAAGGGTAAATGAAATCTTGTGTGGTCTAAAGATGAAGTCCTGGCATAAGATCCGAGACAGGATAGATGGATTTTTTTTTTCGACGAGTGATATTTGTCGGGACAGGACGCAGCGAGGCGTCCAGAATTCATTTTTAGTACCTCTTAAAGACGGCCATCTGGGTGGTTTTAAGAGATATACAAAATATCGGATGGTCCGGGCAATTTACATTTCATTATTCATAGGCATAACCAAAAATTGTCGATACCCCGCCCTAATTCATATAAGCAGTGCGGAGAGTCCAGTCGGCAGTCGAGAGTTGACCTCAGAGTTGAGATTTCGAATCGAGAGTTCGAGGAGGCAGTTCATAGCCACGATCGCCATCTGATCTAGGATACTCATTGATGAAGTCTTACTCCTACGTAGAGATGAAATCGATGTATTCTGTTGCCCAAGCCGACTGGGCCAACAGCTGTACAATAGTAACTTCATGTCATGCGGTGATGGTGAACTACATAGTTTAAGACTGTTTAAAATCAGTTTTCTCTGGGGCCCTCTGTTTGAGGGTATTTATCATTTTTGTTAGAATTGAGAAGATAGAAAAAAATTCAACCTTGAACAAAATAATGTAAAAAAGCAAAAGAACAAAAAACAAAAACAAAAACAAAAAAACAAAACAAACACACAAGTAAAATAAGGTAAAAATCTCAGACCGTGGCGACCATCCGTCAAGGCATGTTTTTTGAAATGATGCAGGCAGTCTGGTTAAATTAAGTCTATGGATTTTTAGAAGTAGGATCATATCTTGAATCGAGGTTTAAAATATTAAATGGGAAATGCAAGAAAGAATTAAGATGAGGGAATGATTAATGACTTTTTAATTGCATTTTTGGTTATATCTACTGGATTATATCTCAGTGTATACAGAAACTATTCAAAGTCAATAGAAAGAGAGTATTCGAACTACAAGGCAAGAAATATTTAGTCTGCTCAGTTGAAAGGTCTATATTTAGTTCCAGAGATGAGCTCAAAGAAAGATCTGTTAATTCCCTTCTCTCTCCCTTTAATCATTTGTGATTGACTTTAAACGGACTGATTGTTATGAACTAAAATTCCTTGCATCTGTGTCAGTTTAATTTAACGAGCTTGATAAATTTTACCCTGAATGGAATTTTGAACCTGCTTACTTTCCATTGAAGTGAGGACCAAATATCCTTCACTGACATGACAGTCCAGCGCTGACCATCCAACATACATTCGTCCACTGCTGCTGTCAACACAACACACATTTATTTGGGGCCCGTAGCTACACAACGAACATTCATCTCTGTGATCACGCTAACAACACCAACTACTGCTACAATATTGACTACGTTACACAGCCTTAATTCAGTGTAACGTAGTCACTGTCGGCCAGACTTAGAATATGCTAACTGTATCCTCTATAGAGAGGTAAAAAAAGATGTCCTGAATATGACACTAAACTGTATCTGATAATAAGGCTCCAGTTTTGAAGATCTGGGGAGTGTGGAGTACCCTTTCATTGCAATTACTCTCATGTATACTCTGGCCTGGAGTGTACTTAAGCTAAACTGAATTGTTTGGAATAGGACTGTTTTTAACGATCAAACTGTACTTAGGCTAAACTGATTTGTTTGAAGTAGAACTGTTTTTGACATTTAAACTATGTACTTATGTTTTTTTCAGAATTGTTTAAAACGGAACTTTGATATTTAAACTGCGTACTTATGCTAAACTGAATTGTTTGAAATAGAATTGTTTATATGTATAAAATGGATTTGGCATTAAATAATCTACAATGGTTGATATGCCATAAATCCAAACCAAATCAAAATGACTTAATATGGCGTTAAATAACCCGAGAAAAGTTGCTACTCCATAAAACCAACCAACCAACCAACCAAACCTCTTGGCATGAAATATCCTTAGATGGGTTCATATGTCAGTAAAATTAATCGACATTAACATCTCTATCAAAATGAGCATCTATTTATTGATTTATGGGAATGTGAAGGGTGTATTGAAATCACTTTGAAAGAGACAAAAATATAAAAAGGTATAAAATAGGGGGAAAACTACTCTATTTTTTGGCTTTTTAATTTAAATAATTAATTATCTTATTCAAGTTGTTTCTAAATTTATCTATTCAGCATCATAAAAAATAGTCACAAAGACCAATTCATATTTTTTTAAATGCAGACACAATTGACAGACTCTTAAGTATTTTGATATAACAAGCAAAAAGAAATGTATGAGTTAAATTACAATAAATATTTCGTTAATGTATTAGGGATGAATAAAATTCCAAATATTCTTTTTAAAAATAATTATTAAAAATAAAGACTGAATTAAAAAATCCTGGATGCTATTGCACGCAGCTGTTAAATATTTTTTTTATTTAATGAACTTATGGTTCACCTCTACTACTGTTTACCTACAACGGAATATGAGGCTGATGGATGATGGGATGGTTGAGGTAAATCAACAACATCTAGATGTTGTTGCTCGTGACTTGGATTGGTGACCACTGAGTGTTGAAAACAATCAGAAGGCCCCGGTCGCTCTCAGGAGCCCGTTTGGGCTCCACAAGGGAACAATAGCAGATTTGAGGCCTTAAAGCTGCCAAGTTGCGCTGGGCTACCTCCGGGTGGGCGAACTGCAACATTCACTCCTTTATCCTCCATGTATAGCACTAGACCTTGCTGTCTACTTCAAGCTATAACACGGCATACGTGCCCGGACCCAGATTTGGGTTCGTGAAACAGCTTGCCTCACTAAACCCACATTGCACTTAGTGGATCAATGAGCAGCACAGACCAGCTGGGTTCGAGCCTCGGCTCCTTCCCAACCTTCCCCTCCCCTTGTCTCCACTTTAATCGGCGTTCGGGCTTTTGACATTGTGTCAAGCCTTGTCTGATGGGAGACATTGGCAAATAGTGGAAGGTTGTGTGAGAAACTTAACAAAAGCTAAGCATAAAGCAATAAGAACGTGCTGATAACTGAAGTTAAGCAATGATGAGCCAGTCCAGAAATAGATGATTAGCCATTTTGGAACAATAGGTTCTGTAAGCAATCTGAGGTCCGTGTGTTTGACTAAGCAATAGCTTAGTAAAATCTTGGACACTGAGCATGGTATGGTTGGAGAGCATGGTATGGTTGGAGAGCATGGCTAGCAAACTCACTGGGTGTCCTATACTTTTGACCTTTTGCTAAACTAAGCTATTCTTAATGTATGCCAGCAACAACAACAATCAGAAAACTTTTTTTTTCTTACGGGGTCGATAAATAGGTCAATCCAGCAAATTTTTGAAAAATAAGTGAACAAATCTGTAAAGAAAAAAGAAAACTGGTAACTTGGGGTAAAGGGGGATTCATAAAGAAAAGCACTGGAAATGAAATGAATTGTGGGTGAGTGATTGAGGAGATAAAAGGAGTGAGTAAAGAGAAGGAAGCAACTATTTTTATTTACCTTGAACTCGTGCCGGGGGAGTAAAATGATTGTCTGGTTTCAAGTACAGGGTGGAACGATAAAATTATCGCCCTAGAAAAGACGACATGATTCCATTTCCGTTTAATGAAAACCGGTTTTCTATTTTTGTTGCTGACCATCTACTAGTTGGCCAGTTGTATACAAATCCCAAGAGCGATAGGAGCTTTCTATCATGTCTGAAAGTGACACAATGTTCAACGAGCGAGATCAGAGATGCACCACTGTACAACTCATGCTCTCTATCGATCCAAGTTATGACAATAGGACCATTGCCAGCACCCTCAAAATGCAAATCTGGACGGTTCAACGCTTGAGGGCACAGCTCAATGCACCGGACGACCCTTTGGAGGTGGTGGGGCGGAAGGACACTACCAGGAAGACCTGGACCAAGGAGTTCATCGAAAAGGTCCAGGCAATCATTGATGAAACTCCCCAACGGCCTATTCGGCAGATTGCCAAAGATTTAGGCGTCTCACTCACAACTGTGAATGCATGTGTGAAGGAGGACTTGAAGTGTAGGTCCTCCAGGCGCCAGACAAGCCAGATCTTGACTGAGAAGAAAAACAACCTCAGGCTAATCAAGTCCGTCAGGCCCCGCTCCTCTCTGATCTGAACCCACTGGACTACTTCGTTTGGTCATACGTCGAGAACATCACCAACATGACCTCCCACTACACCAAAGCCAGCCTGATCGCCGCCATCCGCCGAGTATTCACTGAGCTCCCGCCGACGCTTGTTGAAAAGGCATGCTCCCAGTTCCGGATCCGTATCGAGGCGGTGATTGAGGCTGAAGGTGGCTACATTGAACATATGTCAGCTTTACTACAAAATCAAGTTACCTGAATTGATTTTTTCGTTAAAAGTTTTAAAATAAAGCTGAAGTGTTGTTTTCTGTAGGACGACAATTTTAACGTTTCACCCTGTATGGCCTCTACAAGAATCTCCACCTGGCAATGCTGCTCTATTCCTCTACGGTTATCCCTATACAATTCTATCACACACAAACGATGGTTACTAAATGTATATATTGGGCTGTTAGATATGCAAGTTCCGATGAGATCATGTTCACATCTTTCCTGCTTCAGTAGGGGTGAGTAGCATGAGTTTTCCCGAGGGCAATAAATTCGGATTCTACCTTGTATTTTGCGACAGTCCTGTTTCCTATGTGGGTAGGGGATTTTCTAATTAATCACTCAAAATACCTCACAGATGTTACTGCAATTCAACAGCGGAAGTGGCACCACTACCAGTAATCTACTGTTTTCTATAAGGGTCAAGCAACCCACTGAATTATAAAAGTGTCATAGTTTAGTTGCTGGGTCAGCCGGCAGTCTCAGATGACGGGGTAGTTTGGCCTGAACCTCCAATGAGAAGGGTTGGGTCCACTATATTTGGAGATAAATGACCCAAAGAAAGCACGTCCAACTCGACTCTCAAATCTCGTATTGGGCCCAATAAGGTTTGCTGCTTCTGATGTAATTGATTGATAATACTCGAAAAATGAAGATATTTTTTCGCGCAGTCTTCTTGCTACGATACTCGAATCATAAGGGCCTCGGTGATATTTTCGAGCTTCAATTGTATTTAAAAAAAATCTTTCCCCCAACTGGTTTATGCTACGACAATTCCCAGCAAACTCTACTCTAGATATATTTAGAATGGAAATACTATCCTTTCTAGCTAATGCCAACTGATCCTTTTCGAAAGCACTTAACTTACTTTTTACAACATCTAATTTTTCTTTAGAGACGGTACCGAAAAGTACGTTCAGCACTTTCCCCATTATGGGAAGTACCGACCTTTTTTCTCTATTCTGCAATAACTTCAAACCTTCCAAATACCCTCCCATAATCACTATGCTACTTTTCATTATGTCTATGTCTTGCATAAGTGAACACCAAAGGTTTTGACATTTCCTTTTTTCTGGAACTATGCAGTCTTTTCCCAACCCCTTTCCCTTTAGGGTGGCTCCAGCTATTTCTTTTCTTAATTCGTGCCGTAATGAACGATAGGGTTCTAGATTTATTTTAAAAACTATTAGCCACTTCGATCTGGTTATTGTCACCTCGCTTGTTTTACGAAATATTTAATTCTGTGTCGCAGTGACAATGTCATCGTCAGCACATTCAACAAGAATGTGGACTTCAGGCTAGCCATTCTACAAGAAAATAGGGGTTTTATTTAGTCAAAAGAACTAATGGGAAGTCAGTTTTTCTTAATGTTGGGTTTCCTCCAAATTCCATTTAATTGTATAAAAAAACAAGACGTTTATGCGTATACATGTCTAATAACTTGGCTCTCGTAAATTATCAGTCGTATTGTCTTTGGATTGTCCGACTCCAGTATGATCTCCCTTCTTACTCAGGTAAGTTCTTAGTCGGTACTTCAGAGATGTTCTACTGGATGTGTCCTGTTTTTCTCTATCTGTCCTTTGTAATTTTAAAAGAGGCATATCGTTCTCAGTCCGCCACTAATCAGATTCATATTTTGAGAAAGTTCTTGTATCTTGGATTTCCATTGAGGTCCTTATATACGGGATAGGTTTATTTTCTATTTCGGGCTCGGAATCTGTTTCCAAAGGAAGTTTAGCCTATCTTGTTTTTCTAATCCATTAATATCTCCTTTATTTTAGGAATTTCCCTACTCTTCTAATCCTCCTAATTTTAAATTATTAACATGTGCCCTTTTAACCTTCCCACTAATTTGATCCCATGTTATGAAAGTTACTGGGCCCATTTGATCTATTATTCTAAGTATCCCACCTTTTGTCAAGTTTTTCTTGCCTGAGGTGCATTTTAAAATACTCATATTTTGAGTGCTACTTCTTTTCTTTTCTTGTTAATCCTATTATTTTTTTTCTTTTGGGCGTGTTTTATTTTTTGCTAAGCATGCATGAATATTTTACATTGATGCTGAAGAATTATCCGATGAAAATCTTCTCCAATATATTTTCTTCGGGGTTTTAGTAAATTATCAATGGGCAATATTATGTCTCCCCCAAACAGTAAGTACTAGGTGGAAAACCTGGTTACTTCATTGATCGAAAATTTTATAGTTCCCAAAGCCTGGGTCAGGAATAAATTCCAATTTTCCTTTTCTTTATCAGTTAGTTTCTTTAGAAAAACGGTGAAACCACTTAATCTTGGCATTTCTTCCAGCGTATCTAAGTTCTCTAAACCCTGCTATGATGTAACCGGTGTAAATTTATCACGTTAATTTGATAAGACTTATCATCAATTAAGTTCCGATTCTTGTTATAACTGATGGGGGATAAGAGACAATAAATCGGCACAAGTATTCTCTTCGGATAGATATTCTATCCTGAAATTGTCAATGCCCACTGTTGTATTTTCTTGTTCGTCCAGTCGGCTTTGAATAAGTATTTCAGGGGTTTGTAATCGGTTTTAATAGTAAATTGTGCACCGTTCAGATAATAGTCATGATTTTAAGGGGCATATACAATGACATATGCTTCTTTTACCATGACAGGCCACATCTGTTGAGTAGAGGTCAATTTGTGAGAAAGAAAGTAAATTGGTATTTCTACTGGTATTCTCGGAACGGGACCATCTTTTCAGGACATGGTGGGGTTAGACATGCCCCAATACATTGATCGCTTGCATCAGTATACAAGATCATGGATTAATTCATATCTGGAGAAGCTAATAACGGAATTTTTGTCTGTTGATCCTTTAAGATATCAAATAATCGCAAGCAGTCATCCGTAAGCGCCTTTCTTTGAGAGTGCTTTAAGAGGTGTAACTATTCTAGAAAATGCAGGTATAAATCTTCGGTATTATCCAATGGCTCCTATGAAACCCCTGACCTGTCTAACAGTCTTTGGTTCTGGCATTGAGTGAATTACTTCAACTTTATCATCATCTGGTTTAATTCCTTTCTTATTTATGACAAATCCCGGGTATTTGGTTTCTACCATCATGGACTGACACTTTGGCAATTTTATCTCAAACCCATATTTTCTCAACCGATTAAATACCGACTGATGGCGTTGGAGATTTTCACTTATGCAGCTCGAGAAAACCAGTACGTCATCCAGGTAAGCCGTGGAAAATTGTTCTAGCCCTCCGAGCACTATGGGCATCAGTTCTTGAAAGATGCCTGGCACATTGGCCGATCCAAAAGGCATAACTCGAAACTGAAAGAGTCCATAGTGGCATGCCAATTTAGACAGTTGTTCTAACACTTGTGTCTTTCTTTCTTCGAAGATTTGACCTGATTACATTTTTTGTGTATCTATTTTAGTTTTAGATGGTGCCTAGGTTTTTCGTTTTGCTGAACCTAGATAATTCATATCTTCCTCAGTTGAACTTGGGCAATATTGTTGGTCACAGTTCCAGTGCTGTAGCTGACTAGATATTTGTGGAGTATTCCCTTCCTTATTTCCTATCGCTTGTTGTGTAGTTTTTTTTACAATTATAACAACCACGGTACTCCTCAGACCATTTCTCCTGTAATCTTCAAACTAGGGTGCCCTTAATAATGTATGGGGACCTACCCGTTCCTGTCGCCATTTTGCCCTACCCCGAAATCTATTAGTGAGTATTTCTCTTATTTCTTGACAGCCTCGAAGTCGCTCATTGAGCCTTTCACTTTCCCCTGCTGATGACAAGGCCCCCGACAAGGATGTAGGATTAGCTCTCGCATCATCCTCTTTAATAAAGGAGTTACTTACCCCATCGATAAAAAAATTCAGCTTCTTGTACTTGCATAGCTGATCCTTCCCTTAATTCCGAGATCCGATAGGCTAACTTAGCAAGGTTTGACATTCTTCTCGCTAATTCGGCGAGAGATTAGGTTTTTTTGTTTTTGTTTTATCTTCATCAAAGCCTGAGTGGTGTCAGTAGAGCTTACAATCCCTCCATACTCTGCCGTTAGTTCCTCGAACAAATCTTTACTTGGAATGTCTAGGTAATCCTCAAGATAGTTTCCGTTCCATTCCAACACAATACCAACTGAAAAATCATAGGCTAGGTTTATTACCTCCGAATCTGTTAGCTTGTAGATCCGTTGTTTCTTTTTTTATGCGGCTAGCCATGGTTTCAGGTCGATCGGCCTTCCAGTAAATATTAGGATCTTTGATTCGCTTGTCGCTACTATGTGTATGAGACTTGGGTTGGTGTTAGCCTTTAGATACGCTTAAAAATGGGATGCTAGTTTATCTAATAATGTATCCAACTGTACAGGAATTTTGTACGAGAATTTTTTTTGGCCTAGATGCTTTTAGCTGGAGAAGTTGATTTGTTAGTAACGAGGGAAAGTTTGTTTGGTTCAGCGAGGAAGATGGTATAACGTATGTTGTTTACGTTGTAGTGTTTCCTCGCTTAGTGCTGTTAGTCCCCTCGCTAATAGTTGTTAGGAAAGAAATAAAAGGTGGTATGATGAAGAAGAAGTAGTAAGATGGACGAGAGTCGAAAGGTGTTTGTAGGATAAGGATTTTATTGCAGCATGGAATATGGTTTGCTTTTGGTGCTGCAAGACTCGTGGAGTTTAGGCTTGTTAGTGTTGGAGAAAATGATGTAGCGAGATGTTGAGATGGCAGCGTGTGTTGCTGGACGTGTGAGGGATTGTGTTTAGAGTCACCGTGTAGTTTTGTGTGTCTGGTATTTTTTGGAGAGAGTCTGCGTTATCTCCATTAATGTGGACCAGAGGTGAAAAGGGAACTAGTGTCGAGAGCGGAGTTACGCTCAGATCGACATAGCCAATTTTTGGGGTGACATGGTGGTACCTGTAGAAGGCATGTTGTATGCATCTAATTCATACTCAACTGGGATTCCTCGTAAAGAATCCATAAATTAGATGATTCCCTCGTGAGTGTCCATGTTGCTGCTGCTGGTGTTAGAGCCGCAATGAGATGTCTACACTGGGCGGCTTGTCTAAAAAGCATCGCTATTGACGAACGGCCAGTAGGACGTCTGCATTGGTCGCCATCTCAAGCCAAAGAGACTGGGTTTGGCCGCTATCCCGTTTTGCTACCCGGAAATGAAGGTCCGTGCTGAATAGGATAAGTCATCCTGATGGGGTGAAATTAAGTGTTGAAATAAATTTGCGCGCCAAACCAAAATACGAAATTTTCCTCTTCTCTACACAACTAATGAACCAACAATTTGCACAACGAACAAAGAGAAGCGAAAAAAAAAAACCCCAAAAAAACAGTCACTTACCTTGAATCTGTAGATTTTCTTTGGGTGTGGCTGGATTGTGGAGATTTCTCTTGGCCAGGTCCTGAGTGTGGTATGTTGGGCATTTATCTGGGTTGAGTCCTGTGTGTGGTGTGGTTGGGCCGTGGAGTTGACTTATAGTTGATCCTGGTTTAAACGGCATCAGATGTGGTTTTATGCTAGTCACAGTGCCCAATGTGATGTGACTTCTAGTCACAGTACTTGTTGTGGCTGATGTATTCGTGACTACCACATTTACTTTTGACTGTTTGCTTTGTCAAATCCTTCCGTACCCACACTGTGTTTGAAAGGTCCACGAAGCGGGAGGTGGTGACACTATTCAGCCGGATCTTTTTTGAGGGTCAGGTGATACGAGTGGCTAGATTATCAAGCAACTCATAAAATGGAGAAAACCTGTGGTTAACAAACAACAAAGATTTTTTTTTTTATTGAAACGCGTTTGTAAAGCAATAAATATCAAGCAAACAATGTTTACTTTTCTGAAAAAAAGAATAAGAAGAGAAGAAGAGTGACGATAAAGGGCGGTTAACATAATCTGGGACTTTGAATTTTTATAAAGTCTGCTGGTTATTCAGAGTGGCTCTGGTCCACAATGGAAGAAATGCTTCTTTGTCAGTCTTGAGTTTCTTCTTTGCTTCTTTCCTCACCCTCTCTGAGGATTCGTTTTCCCATCCTGTTTTTATTGATCAAAATCAGGACTAAAAATGTTTCTGATAGGTTGTCCAATAAGAAACAATTAGGAGTCATATTCCCATTGGTCAGCCAATCCTAGTTCAGGATTATATTTTATAGGTATATAAAACCCCCTTTTTAGATCTTTTGACCAATGGGAATAGGCTTAGAGCAATGGGATTGAACAAAAAATTATCAGCCTCACCTGACTGAATGAGCCATACCCAGCTCACCTTTATTTTGTGGTGGAGCGAAATTAAATCTCCTTTTTGATATTGACCTTTAATATAAAGACTAGAAAAATATGTTTTACCAAAATGACCCGTCTTGTTATGACCGACGGAGTTAGATGACAACCGAAAAATTAAATGAATTCGCTGACCTTTAAAATCAAAACAATTTTTCTCGCACTTAACCGACCTTTCAGAACAACCAACCAGCTTTTTTGGTCAATTTAAGCCTTGAACAAAAAGATACTTATTTTAAGAATCTTTTTGACTTTGAGATACATATATTTTAATTTTTCACATATTAATTAGGTATTTAACCGCACATTGTGTCAGACCTTTCAATTCCACAGGTTACATCTGCTTTGCAGGCTTGAGTTTATGGTGAAGCGTCTAACGCGCCCCATTAGACAAATACCTACGAGACCAAGCATTTTGGGATCAGGGTTAGGGTTAGGGTTAGGAATTTCGATTTGTATGTCACTCCTCGCTATAAAACGACCTTGTTTCATGTGCTGACTTTGGAAACGTCGGTTATACTTACTATTTTTGTAGTTCTTCTTCAGTTGGTGTCATCAGAAGGAAGGAAGGAAGGAGAATCTACTTTGTGTTTGTTTATCCTGCCTTGTCACTCATTCATTTGTTTTTGTGTCTCTTCCTCATTGTACTTTGATTCTTCACTGAAACAATCAAGTATACCGGAAAGATGACACCTGGGGTGTTTCTTATTCATTTATCTAGTTATTCTTAAAACCGCACTTTTAATCTACTAAAAATAAATCAAGAACCTCTCAAGAGCTCCTGTATAGCTTTCAAGCTTATGTAAGAATCCTAACCACCATGAAAGTTTTCATGCGTTTGGTTTGGTTTGGTTATGCTTTATGGCATATAAACACTTGTGGGTTATTTAATACCAAATCCTATTTATGTATGTGTGTGTGTGTGTGTGTGAATTTTAAGCGAATAGTTTATAGGCAACATTATTTTGAAATGAACTAGAGCGCATTTGTTTGCACACGGTTAAATGGTTTCAAGTATTGTTATCCAAAACTAATAATTCTACTTAATATTAATCATTTCTTTTGTCTGCTCAAAAGTTTGGACCAATTTTGAGTCATAGAGTAAAATATTAGCTCATTTTTCCTCTTCACAAATTATATGAGTAATTTTTATCATTAAGGGTTTCTGACTATTGTCTTAATCTTTATTGTTATTTCCACAACGTTTCGGCCGATATGTCCTCTAAGCTTCTAAGAAGACAATCATCTGGAAGTTTCAAGTTCAATCCTGACTGCAGGCGAGTAACAATACAGGAATACTTAACACTTGTACCCGGTTATGGCTAACGGAATCAGAACAGGGGACTCCCGTGGATTCAATAAAGGACGTAGTTCGAAGTTCCGTGAAGATTCCCTAGTTCGACAAACACCTGAAGAAGGCCGGAAGACATATCGGCCGAAACGTTGTGGAAATACCAATAAAGATGAAGACAATAGTCAGAAAAATCTTAACGATAAAAATCACCAAACTTCGTCTAAGAAATTTAGAGAATTATATAGTAACTTTAGTAGTTTTGAGGCTCATTTTTAAATAATGTCTTAAAATTGCCTGAATTTCAATATTTTTTATCTTCCACTATTACATTAAAAACAAAAGCTACAGCTGAAGAATATTGGTTGTAGTAGTAGCCTTGATTGGGTGGGAAGGTTGAACCACAAAGAATTGTGCAAGAGACTAAAATCTGGTCATGCTGACAATTGGTATATACACAACTCGAAATCTTTTTTTTGGGAAATGAAACGCTTAAAATTCTCTAGGACTTTGAGACACAAACAGATCACCAAATCCCAGCTAGTGTTAATTAAAAAGAAAAGAACTAATCATATAGTACATTTTGCAGTTCTAGTTGACCATAGAAGGAAAATATAAGATAGCAAAAAGATTAGTAAATACTTGGAGCTTACCAGAGAGCAGAAAAACTGTGAAATTTGAAAGTGAAGATAATGAGAATTGTATCTGAGACCCTTATAACGGTCTCCAGTGGGCTAGAAAATAGACAGGGGGAACTGAAGATCAGAGGAAGAATCGAGACTATCCATACCACAGCAATGTTAAAATCAACTGGAATTGTGAAAAGAATCCTGAAGATCAAAGGAGACTTGCTGTTACTCAGACTTTTGTGAAAAACCATCAGTTACAAATGGTATAAAACATTTGCATAATAATAATAACAATAATAAATGTTATGACCGAATATCAAGGGTCAATAAATAAATAACTCAACACGGAGATATGAGTGCCACACAAATGTATCCAATTCTCTGAGGAGGGTTTCCTTGGTTGAACGTACACGAAGACAGGCAAGGAGCTTATTACAGCTGCTCTACAGCCTTGTTCTTGATTAATGTACTCTTTGGGTAAGTCCATTATTCTGGTCATAGGTGAGTCACCTAGAACAATAACATAGTGGGGTCATATTCTGTAGATGTGTACATGAAAGAATCTCTCGAGTAAATGTCTGTAAAAAATGAAAATACTTTCGATAGAGTGAAAAAATCAAGATCATCACTGTTAGATCGGCTAGAATACTTAGATGTGTCCAGGAGACCAAGGGGGACCCTTGTCACTCAAACTTCAGTGAAAAACCACCGGTTTTGGTGAGAAAATTTGAAATTTAATAATAAGACAAACTGTAGTAGCAATTGGAATAATAACATAGTCATACTCACATGGTGTAATAGTTAGCAAGGTACATATGCATATCATTGTCAATGAATTCGTTCCTCACTTGGTTCCCCATCATCATCATCATCATGACGTACCGCCTGCACGGATAACCCTGACCTTTTCTCGCCACCTCTCCCTATCGTTCATCGCCCCTGGCATGTCTTCAGGGCTACATCCCGTATCCTCACATAGCTGCTGTATGTATGTTCGAGCTGGTCGTTCTGCTTTTGCTCGGCCATACGCAGAGGTCCATAGGAGTACATCACTTCCATACTTCCGGCCTTTTGCCACGATTAAGCTAGGTTTAGCAAATAATCTAGTCTTTAGATGTGTACATGAGATGATATCTGGGTTAAATTGTAAAAATGAAAATTCTTTTGATATACCATAATTCATTCATCCAAAAATCCAATCATGGTTTCTGAAATTTAATCTATAAGCTAAAGTAATTTGCTGATTATATTAACTGTGTTAAGAAAATTAAAAAAATTTAAAAAAGATAAAAAATAAACTTATGTACTCAATCAGTAGATAGCAATATTGAAAAATTGTACAGGTGTTTATTCACCAATACACAGGTACTGTATATGCTGACATCATAAATTAGAGTAAAGTAAAGTTATCTCCCTTTAGTTGAGGGCGACCTGAAGGCTTCCTTTTCAATAGCTTCTACCCCGAGGTGTAAAAGAACGCGCAACTCTTTTCCCTGGATTGCTCCACTTTACCCTTGATAGTACCTTATATTGCCGAGTGTTAAGCAAGGAGGTATCAAGTACCATTTTTAAAATCTTTGGTATGACGCGACCTGAGATTGAACCCAGGTCCCCCGGACCATTGGCGAATAATTTACCCTCTAAACCAATGAGCCGGCCTCATAGATTAGAAAAGAAGGGTTAAAAACCATTCTTTTAAATTATGACACAGTTTAATCATTTTGTCAATTAAAATTAGAATATGAATCAGGCATATGTTGTATATTGAACCTGTTGGTAAACGTCGAAAAACTCGTAGATATTTAAAAATATAAATATTTTTATTCTTTAACAGCGACGTTTGCGTGAAGTAGGAATACAGTCAGAGAGAGTTCGCACATATCTTTCGTCTGTGGCGGGGATCCTTTTTGTGAAGTAGTGCGACGGCCGAAGAACACACACGGGGGAGCTTGAGTGACCAGCGGGTCTTATTTCCACTTCGCTTGAGTGGCCAGCGGGTCCCTCCTCTTTGCTTGAGCGACCAGCAGATCTCCCCCTTCGTTTGAGAGATCAGCGGATCTCTCCCTTCGCTTGAGCGACCAGTGGATCTCCCAAGCGGATCTCTCTTTCAGTCCCAAATTACAGACCTTATATTGTCTTTTCAAGTCCCATACGGATATATGAATATCCTCTTCGCCTGCGTATTTTTCTGTTTATGGCTAGTTATCGGAACTTACATACTTCCGTTTTTTCCAGCAATTAGTTAATCCTATCTGCGAACGGAAATATCTGTCATTCTCTCCACAAGCAATAAATTACATTTTTCTCTTCCCTGTGAAACCACTTTGTTGATGTTATCTTGCGACCGCATTAAATCTGCCTAGGTCATCCCGGTACACCGTCGCCAGCTAAGCTAGTATATTACACATTGTCAATCTTTTTCGAGAAGCGGGCAAGGCCAGATGGGTTAATCATCAGGCGAGTCGCATGAGACATGGCTCATCTTGAGTCGGGCTGCATGAGACATGGCTCATCTTGAGTCGGGTCGTATGAGACGTGGCTCATCGTTAGGCCGGTTGCATGAGACAAAGTTTTTCTTCATGCGGGCCACACAACTAAAAAATTTAGGGTAATTTTATGTTAACAGTATCACAACCTTTTTCACTATAGAAGACCATACACGTAAGCATTTGCTTTAAAAATATGGAATAGTTGATTTTTTTATACGGTAAAAAGATCTTTTCCATAAAAAAATGAAATCTTAGACGGACCATTAAGAAGGGTGCAGTTTATCTTGATTGATCTAAAAAATGACATTTAAAATATATTGGCAATTACATTTTTATATATAATGTCATTTATGAATTTCCTTGTTCAAATGGAAATTTCATTTTGTTATATAATACAACATCCATTATAGGTCTCCTTATGAAAAGATCTATCATCAAACCACACGGTCAATTAATTGCTTAAAGTGTGAAAAAAAATAATAGAATAAATCAATCGACTCAAACATTTTATTCTTGATCAAAAAGCATAAAAATTATATCAAAAATAATAATAAAAGTTTGTAAATCAATAATGTGATTTTGTGAGCTTTCATTGATTGATCTTAACAACATAACTCGTATTTGTTTCTTGATATGACCCTATCAGGTGCTACTACTCCAGGCTACAGTGGATCTAGGAGCGATGGTAAGTAAGTTAGCGACCATAGTCGAGGGTGACCCGAAGGCTCCCTTTTCGATAGCTACTACACCAAGGTGTAGGGGAGGGCGCTACTCCATTCCCAGGATTGCTCCACTTTACCCTTGAACCGTACCTTATAATGCTGAGTGTTAAGCAAGGTGGTATCAAGTTCCATTTTTAAAGTCTTTGGTATGACTCGACCTGGGATTGAACCCAGGTCTCCCGGGCCATTGGCGAACACTCTAACCGCTGGGCCATGGTAATAAAGAAGTACTCCGCATTTCCCAAAGCTCCAGCATTACTGGAGACTCACCATCAGATTGTTTAGTGTCATAATCAGGAGACTCGTTGAGGAGTGTCTAACTCCTCTGCAGAGACGCAGTCGGTGTATTCTACCGCCTCAGCCGATTGGGCTGTATGTTTTTGTGTGTATATGTTTGTTTTTGCTTTACATCTATTTTTATGTTTATGAATGTGTGTTTGTGGTGTCGCTTTCTTTGTTTAATGGCATATCAACCTCCCTGGATTATTCAATGCCAAAAATATATTTGTAGAAGAACAGCAGTAATATCATTTAAACCATAACTGGGAATACGAGGGGGTTCATACCTTTCCCAAAGTTCGAAAGTGACTGGAGTTTGAAATACCTCCAGGTTGCAGTCCAACTTTCAAGCCATTGCGCCACGGGGATTCCTCACGTGCGTGCGACCTTCTGTATTTTATAAATTCTTTAAGTATATACATTCTTGCATAAATATATAAGAATAAGACAAATGAAAAAAAAAAAGGAAGCAATACTCCTTTACACTTTAAAGAATCCCTTTTGAATATAAACCAAATTGAACATTTTCTACTAAGATGATTAAAACAAATACAAAGTACAAGACTTCTCCAGAGTTTTAGCATCAATGAAAAAATGACCTTTGAAAGCTTCTACAAAAAGATAGGTGTGATAAAAAATCAAACTGAAACTTCAAAGAGAGTCTCTATTGTGCAGTGGCTAATGTGCTCGACTGCGAAATCATTGTAAACGATTTCAAATTCCTGTGGTTCTATTACGTTAACATTCTGACTCATATCCTGGGAAAAGGTAATAAAAACACCCCCTATCTCCCACACTAGCTATGAGTGAATAATACCATTACACTGCTGCAAAGATGACTTTGGTATTAAATAACATTGATATGACATTAAACAATGAAACTAAGAAAACCCAAGGAGCTTGAATTTTTTTAAATCTTAGATTTTATAAATTTTCATTGAAGACACAAGCACCGCTAAGTAACTCATATAATAAAGGGATGATGTTTTTATACACCGTCAAATCTTATTAAGATTCATTAACTCTTCATTGCGCTAAAAAAAATAGGTCACAATTTGACTGGCAGACATCGTTATGAGCAATCATGCGTCAATCAATTAAACTTCTTTTTGCCAATTGGAAAATATCACAAACTGAAGCTGTCGACTCGTTCTTGATCTTATTAAAAGCATCTAAATAAGACTCTGTTTTCTTCGTAAGGGCAGTTTTCATTCTTGCTGTCTTCGCACGATTTCAACAAACAGTAGTTTCTTCGCTTACTTTAATAGCCAACTTCTGATAATACTTAAAACTTATCCTTTTGGGACCAAACCACTTTACAAAGGATAGCCCGAAACAAGTTATCCATGAACACTTACCGAGAATTCAACTATTATAGACCGGGCAAACACCAGCTTCTTCATAAAACCTCTGAAGTAACACAAGGAAAAGGAATCCTCTTGCACATTGCTGTAAATAAATTTCACACTATTGTTGTTTTTTATCGTTTTTTCCACCCCTACTATGGGTAAAGTGTTCAAATATAAGATGTGACAATGTGAGTCTGGAAGACCTGGGTTCAAAGACTTTAAAAATGGTACTTGATACCTCCTTACTTAACACTCAGCAATATAAGGTACGTATCAAGGGTAAAGTGGAGCAATTCAGGGAAAGGAGTAGCGCCCTCCTCTACACCTTGGTGTGGTAGCTATTGAAAAGGGAGACTTCTGGTCACCCTCGACTAAAGGGAGACAACTTTACTTACTTTTACTATCAAGCAGTTAGTGTGATATTCCTTGGCTGCAAGTTGTCCTCCCCACCGCTCTCTCATCCTCCTTCCCTCCTCTCTTGCATTAACATACACAAATATAACAATATATAGATGTTTGGAAACCAGTCAATATATCTTGATGATTCTGTGCCAATTCACAATACATTTTGATCAGCAATCTTGGGGTAAGCAAATGCACCCCCCTAAACTCACTCCCAGTGGCTTTTTGCTGGGCCATCTGGTATTCGTGTCGGATGGGGTATCCAAGGTCAATGTCAGATTCGAGCCCGAATGGCTCTCAGCTTCGGCTGGGCCATCTTCGGTGAGCGAACTACATTGATAGCACAGCATAGCCCTAGACCACTCTGGTCTAGTTTAAGCTATGAACTGGCATATGTGCCAGACTCACATGAATCCAAGTCCAGCTGGCTCATATGGCTGACATTGCACTGAGCCAATGACAAGCATAAGTCCAGGAGGGCACAAGTCCTGGCTCGTACAGGACCTCCCATTCCATAAACCCCCACTATAAAAGGCCCTTGTGTCAGGTCCTGTCTGGCGGGAGGCAGAGACAAATATCCACTCCCAGTGACTTTTTCTTCTATCCTTAATGTTGGGTATCACCTGCCTTTTCGGCATAATGAGCCAGTCCCATCTGCTATATATATAGCAGTAGTTAATAAGACTAGTAAGTCTGGTGAAGTCAGTCTAAACCTGAGTCAAGTCAGGAAGGTGAATAGCCGCTCCTTATAACGGAAGCCAATAACTATTGTTGAACTATATTCTTATTCTAGCCACTAATCCTATGTTCTTATTACTAACAGCCTCTCTCTTGTAAATACTTGTTCCTGTAAATATAACTCTTTTTCCTCGCATCTCGTGGTTTGTCTCTTTATTACTACCACCTGCGTTCATTAACCAGAACGCAACACTTAACTAAAAATTTATCTCAAATATAAGATGTGACAATTTGGGTGACCTTAAAAGAAATGCAACTGCACAGCTTCACCCCATAACAAAAGTGAAGTTTCAGGGGTTCTTTAATCAATGAAAAATTCACTGGAAGTAATCAACTGAATGCCAAGAGAACTTTTATGAAAAAAATAATGTTTCATTCATTGTTATTTGTTTGTATAGCGTTTTACAAGTTATCAGTATCGGCAATGATGTAATGAGCTGAGTTGGATTTGAAACTCAACTTCAGAAGAAGGAGTGTTATTTATGGTAAATCGGAGCGTCCTATCACGCGCACGTCGGAAAGTTCATTCTCTGGGTTGTAGACTCATCTCAAGATTTTGAGCTGCGGCTATCCAATTTGCGCGAAGCTTGTAGAGGGTGGATTGAGATGGTATGAAGTCACGTAGCCGGTGTTAGAATAGCAGTTGCGCTGGGGATGGCCCGATGTTCTGGATAGGCGTGTTCCTGTATTGGAGGATAGCTTTTGCCGCGTGGTCATTGTTCAAAGATCCCTGGGATCCTGTGTTGCCATTTACAATTCTCTTAGCTGACTTGATGTCGAGCTCTACTCGATCGTTGGATTGAGGGAAAAGGGCAGATGAGAGTCTGTGTTTTACAGCCCAGTCCTCCAGAAACTGAATACTTAGTTTCTCAGGGGCGCCGAAGGTTTGGAATATATCCCAGCAAATCGAGATAAGCATTGAGACGTTAGATTGTCCGTGGCGTAAGTGGTACAGAATCAGCCTGCCAGTTAACCTATTAGCGCATGCTAAGTGCCAATGGTTTCCAACATGAAAGAGGTTCATGACGATCTGCTGAAATGGTAAATTCTTCTGTTTGTAATACCTTTTTAGGCATCTTCCTCTTTTTTACCATTTTCTCATATCAACATTAAAACTATTCATACAGAATGTATACAATATCTATATACAGATTAGATTCTATTAAGTAATTCACCCCATAGTTTCCCAACATGCCCTCTTAAATTCTTTTTCATATCATTTTTTCTGAAACCATCCAATTAAATCTTTAATTTTTTTTTAACACAATTTCTGTTTTTCATCTGATTTGGTAATTTCTTCCCAAAATATATTACTCTATCAGCAAAAAAGTCCAATTGTTATATAGACTTAGTTTTTGAAATCTGTCTTGACAGCAAATTTCCAGTCCGAGGAAAAATATTAAAAAGATGTCAACCATAATTAGATCATCTCTCATTCTTCTTTAGTTAGTCTTAATTCATCCAATCTCTACAGCTTTTTGTCTAGATGAGAACATCTTCGAAAAATAGATCCTGATCGGTGAATTCTACACATTCAAATTGTACCAACGGACGGTGCATTCAAACACGACGTGAACTGCACGCGATGAATACTCTTATTCAAAATATTCATTGACTCGTAAAACATCTCATAATCTATGGTGTGGCTAAACTCACATCCTTCACAATGTGTATGTGTGTGTGTGTATGTGTGTGTGTATGTGTGTGCATAATTCTTCTGAAGATCCTCCTCCTTCAGTCTACATTAATTGCAGAACACTACAGACTGCATATTCCTTCACAATTCTAAGATCAATAGTTTGATTTGATTTCAAGTTAGACAATGAAACATGCAATCACATCTTTATTGAAAAAATACAAAGTGATTTGAGGGAGTACAAGGTCTCTCATTTAAAACAAGAATTGCTGTATATCAAGCTGTAAATATGCCGAAATATTTGTATGGAGTTGAGACCTGGACTGCATATAGAAAGCAAATAAAGTGACATCATACATATCATGTGCGTTGTACACGCAACATGAAACGGAAAGACAAAATACTAAATAGCAAAGTATTTTCCAGTAGCAAAATCTCTGGAATTGAAGGCTTTCTTATAACCAGTATCGATCATTAAAAAAAAAATACGCCGATTTTTTTATTTAAAAAATAAACTAACTGTTAATGTAAGGGTTTGCGTTTCAACCGGTATAGTTTTTTAGATTGAACTTTGCCTCTCGCACCGGTCGCTTCCGGGTGGATGGTGCGGGAGGAACTTCCGGCCTGAACACCGGCTGGCGCAAATTCGGCTTTTTTCAAATTGACTGGCATGCGAGACGGACGTTTTTCTTTGTGGGTCACAAGCAAGGCAAAAAGAGTTTTCAAGTTGGAGAATGTATAGAATGTATAGTTGCAGAATGTGTTGTAAACGTTACACCCTCACCCCCACCACATTTTCTCAGTCTGGAATCAGACTCATCTTGACTCACTCTCGCTGGACCCTATCCCATGCTGCCTCGCCTCTCTGCTCCGGTGTCCGGTGTTGACTGCCCCTGTCCGTGTTCCACGCCAACTCTCTGCTGCTTGCCTCTCTGCTGTCCAGCCGCAACTGCCCTCTGCTGGGTCGCGTCGTCAACTCCCGCCTGCTGTCCAGCGCCAACTGCCCTCTGCTGGGTCGCGTCGTCAACTCCCATTCGCGTCCCCTTACCACTTCCGGATACGGCGAGATTTCATGTCCAAGAATCCTTTGTCTAGTTTCGCGCCAAAACAGACAAAGGAATCATCTGCTTTGGCAGCCCATTCATATAGTGCTACAGTGTACGCTTGTTTTTTTGCGCCGAACACGTGCGCAATTAAAGATATACAACTTCATCAGTACGAGACTCGTGTCTATGATTTTTGGCCCCAGTTGCTGCTGTAAAACTAACCGTTTGATTATTTTTAGTGAAATGGGTAAGAATAGAAATAAATATTAGGTTTTACTCGTTGTCTCCAGCAATGAAACTAAAAACAAAAAAAAATTACAACTCCTGTGTGTATTTATGCAACATCTCCATCATTTTTAAGTAGAGTACAGCTGGTTTAATGTATATGTGACTCTATGTAGGTGGTCCGCCAAGCAGACGATGCCTTTGTCTGTTTTGGCGCGAAACCAGACAAAGGGTTTGGACTAGAGATCTCGACGCGACCGGAAGTAGGAAGTGAACGCCAGTCAGAGAGTTGGAAGAAGGAACCCACAGAATGAATTGGCGACGGGCGACGGAGAGGGGCAGTTAGGAGTCGACACCGGACAGCAGAAGAGAGGGTCCAAGATCAGTGAGGGAAGACTAGTTAAGATGAGTCAGCATTCTTCGTGGCTTGTAGAAATTTCGCTAGAAATCCACGCTTGCGTTAGTCTACGGATGCACAAAGGAATGCACAGTGTCATAGAATTACCCTTCTTGCACTTGGGTTAACCCAAGCCTTCGTCTCTTCTTTGTTCTTTTTCTCCCACCCCCTTGATTGTATTTCTTGTAGCTATGAAGAAATGTGCGATGCTCCTATCGGAACCACTAGATGATCACCGGCCAAGATTGAAATGGTTTAAAGAAGTTGATGTAACGAGGGGCCGAGGGGGTATCGGCACATATAAACGGGATTTGATGTTTAATAACCTACACGGGTTGTATAGCCTGATGCATATAAAACTATACACATATACATGCGGAAGCAAAATCAACAATAATGACGAACGAACACACTCCTTTAGAAAAATATACCTCTCATACTTTATTCGAAATGGTTGCAAAAGGGTTACGAAAGGGTTATGTGTGAGAGGTGAGTTGGACACTGAACAAACTACAACATATTGACCCCCAGTTCCTTTGCCTTTCGCAGGACTTCTTTCTCCTCCTGCTGGGCTGCTCAATCGGGGGTCCCGAGGGCCCATAGCCCTCTGCTGGGTACTGGTTCTCTCTACAGCATCTTATCACCAACTAACTGACTCCAACTAACTGAACTTCCTATCGCACCGGGTACTATTTACCCAAACCCCTCCGCTCGGACAGGATATGACACAAGGTCAATTTTAAAGCGGAGTTTAACAGGTTTGAATTCAGCGTTTTCCTTCTCCTAGACTAGTTGCCTAACCAAGGCTGAAGAGCCTAGTCTCTCCTACTATTTACCTATAGCTGGAGGGAGAATAATTGAATTCATACCTTTCCCAAGGGTATTAGTGCTATGTGAAATGCAATCAGTCTCGTCCAGGATTTGAACTCGTGTCGCCGTGTCCATTTCCTTCGATGATAACGACTACACCACGGGCACCGGGTTATATCATTGTTTGATGTCCACCTGCTTCCTGTGAGCGTCGCATCTGCACCCAATTCAACCCGTCCACAGTCAAGGTTATACCCTGATATGTTCGACCGGATGCACCTGTTCCTTGATTGACGGGTGGGTCGAAGGTCAATATGTGACACACAGGTTGATTTGCTATTAAACACAACCAAACCAAACCAAAGGAAATCAAACAACTTGTTTGAATTCAGAGTTTTCCTATTCTTTGACTGGTTCCTATATAAAAGTCAAAGAGTCAGTCTGCCCTACTATTTACCCTTAGCTGGGGGAGGAGAGAATGGCTATTAACGCTATTTGAAATCCAAACAACCTTATGTGGGATTTGAACTCAGGTTGCCGATTCCATTTCCGATGATGATAACCATTACAACGCAAGCACCTCCCCAATTAGAACCCCTGTAACCTAAAATAAAATTGCATGAATATACATAAGGGCTGTAATTATTCTTAGACTGCTACATATTCCTGATTTGGTTAAAGAAGTTTCTGTGTTGTTTTGTTTGGTAATAAATGATACTTAATAATATCCATTTCAATGGTACCATTTCAAAAGGCAAGAAGCAGATGGTATCTTGCAGAAACTATCACAGACGCAGACTTCACAGATGCTCTCTCGCACTTCTTCTAAATATACCTTCTCAAGCCGAATCTCTGTAGCATAGCCTGGAACAGGTAGCAAGAGGCATTGGTTTCCATGTGAGCTTGAATATAACAGAGTTCATGTATTTCTAACAAGATGGTGCCATCTCTACGCTAAATAGCAAACCTCTGAAATTAGTAGACCATTTGACATACCCATACTTCGGTAGCAATATCAACATACTCGTAGGAAAGGCATGAACTGCTATTGATAGGTTATTGATTATTTGGAAATCTGACCCTTCAGATCAAACAAAACAGGGATTTATACAATCTGTAGCTGTGTCAGTACTATTGTATGGCTGCACCACCAGGACTTTAAGGGGGCTGCTTGGAGAAAAATACCGACAGGACAAATACAAAAATGTTACATGCTGTTTTGGACATCTGCAAGCGGCACGTCACAAACAGCACCTGTAAGGCCACTTATCTCCTATCCCCAAAACTATTCAAGTAAGACGAACAAGACATGATGGGCATTGCAGGTAAAGTAAGGACGAACTCATAATGTAACATTCTTTTATAGACTCTTACTCATGGACACACCAGTGTTGGCCAAACAGCAAAGACTTACATTTATCAACTTTGTACAAACATTGGATGCTGTCTAGGAGACCACTTGAAGGCAATGACCAATAGGGGCTGATGACGAAAGAGAATCAAGGGAATCCAGACTATGAGCGCGACTTGATGATGCTCTTTGTTTTTGTTACGGTTATTTACCCCCGAATGCACGAACTCTCCCGGTAGATACTGCTCTTAAGCAGAAGGCAATATTCCAGCAGACAACCCTGGCAGTCGGACTGAAACAGTCTCGCTGGTAACCCTCTCATTTTTATATGTTGTATTACTGTTCTTTGTGGATACATTTTACTCAAATTCTTTCTTGTGTCTTTATTTCTGGTCCCTAACAAGGCCACAACAATTTTGAAAAGAAGTAACTTTTTATTAAAAAATTGTTTGATTGTAATCATACTAAATAATGTATTTGTGAATAGCACTAATAGACAGAATACACTAAATTAAACATTTAGAACAAGTTTTGGTATATCGTCTGTATGTTGTCCTCATTGCAAGGCAAATGTCAAATACAAACAAAATTGAAAATTCATTACTATGTTTTATTGACAAAACACTAGACGACAACGCAAACGGGCTTGGTATTGTTAAATAAGAGTGAGAAGATGCACTTTGCAAAAACACTTGACGAAATAGCTCGCAAGGAACTACGAAAGGAGGTTGCATGTTTTGTTGAACAAGAGCGAGGAGATGCACTTTGCAAAAACACTTGACGAAATAGCTCGCAAGGAACTACGAAAGGAGGTTGCATGTTTTGTTGAACAAGAGCGAGGAGATGCACTTTGCAAAAACACTTGACGAAATAGCTCACAAGGAACTACGAAAGGAGGTTGCATGTTTTGTTGAACAAGAGCGAGGAGATGCACTTTGCAAAAGCACTTGACGAAATAGCTCGCAAGGAACTACGAAAGGAGGTTGCATGTTTTGTTGAACAAGAGCGAGGAGATGCACTTTGCAAAAACACTTGACGAAATAGCTCACAAGGAACTACGAAAGGAGGTTGCATGTTTTGTTGAACAAGAGCGAGGAGATGCACTTTGCAAAAACACTTGACGAAATAGCTCGCAAGGAACTAAAAAAGGAGGTTGCATGTTTTGTTGAACAAGAGCGAGGAGATGCACTTTGCAAAAACACTTGACGAAATAGCTCGCAAGGAACTAAAAAAGGAGGTTGCATGTTTTGTTGAACAAGAGCGAGGAGATGCACTTTGCAAAAACACTTGACGAAATAGCTCACAAGGAACTACGAAAGGAGGTTGCATGTTTTGTTGAACAAGAGCGAGGAGATGCATTTTGCAAAAACACTTGACGAAATAGCTGACAAGGAACTACGAAAGGAGGTTGCATGTTTTGTTGAACAAGAGCGAGGAGATGCACTTTGCAAAAACACTTGACGAAATAGCTCGCAATGAACTACAAAAGGAGGTTGCATGTTTTGTTGAACAAGAGCGAGGAGATGCACTTTGCAAAAACACTTGACGAAATAGCTCGCAAGGAACTACAAAAGGAAGTTGCATGTTTTGTTGAACAAGAGCGAGGAGATGCACTTTGCAAAAACACTTGACGAAATAGCTCGCAAGGAACTACGAAAGGAGGTTGCATGTTTTGTTGAACAAGAGCGAGGAGATGCACTTTGCAAAAACACTTGACGAAATAGCTTGCAAGGAACTACACAAGGAGCCTCCGGGTTGTGTTGAACAAGAACTGGAAGATGCACCACACACAATACTTAGCGACAAAGCTAGCTGTAAACTAAAGGAGGCTGCATATTTTGTTGATGAATTTTAAGATGTACCGAACAAAAATACTTGTCGACAGAGCCAGCTGTGAACTAAAGGAGGCTGTGTATTGTGTTGAGCGAATCTGGGAAGATGCAACTCCCAAACCACAGATATTAAACCACATCTCACAAACTATCCAAACAGGACGAGTAAGACATGTTTGGGTACTCTCGATTAAGCAAAGACCAACTCAAACGCATTAGTGTTGCCTAAACAACAAAAAACCTGACATTCATCAGCTCTGTGCGGATACTGGATTCCATGTAGATGACCTGCCAAGGCCAATGATGGATAGGAACTTATGTTCAGAGAGAGAATCAAACGAATCCATGTAGTCAGCATCCATTGATGATGATGATGATGGTGGTGTTTCATTGATCATTTTAAATATTTTTTGATAATCTGTTTTCTTTCTTTTCTTTAGATATGTAATTGTTTATCATTTTTTAAATCATTCTGAGCTTCACTAGAATTTTTGTCAACTTTGGCTTTCTTGTAAACCAGTCATTATTGAAAATCGAACCCTACTTAAATGTTAACTAGTAAGTAAAGTTGGCGACCGTTGTCGAGGGAGACCCGAAGGCCCCCTTTTTAATAGCTACTACACAGAGGTGTAAAGGAGGACACTACTTCTTTCCCTGGATAGTTCCACATTACCCTTGATACATACCTTATAATGCTGAGTGTTAAACAAGTAGGTATCAGGTACCATTTTAAAAGTCTTTGGTATTACCCGACCTGAGATTGAACCCCGGTCTCCCAGAATATTAGGGAACTCGATAACCACTAGGCCAAAGCGTCTAACTAAATATTTCTAAAAAATCAGAAAATATATTTACCCTCATAAGTGAACTACTTCACAAAATTGATTCGTCAGTTTTTTCATTCAATTTTTTTTATGAAGTTATTTTTCCTTTATTTTTTTAGCCGAGGCCTGCAGCAACTTATTTTAGAGTGTTATTTATTGCTTAAATTTCTGTAATTATGAAGCATTTACTCCGTGAAACTTCGATTTGTATAGCTAATATGATGATGAACTCTCCCGTTCATTTCAATGTATGAGGGCCAAACAGCTCTTATTCATATTTACGAACCCCTCCGCTCAGGCAGGATATGACACAAGGTCAATTTTTAAACGGAGTTTAACAAGTTTGGATTCAGAGTATTCCTTCTCCTAGACTAGTTGCTTCTCCAAGGTAGAAGAACACAGTCTGACCTACTATTTGCCTATAGCCGGAGGGAGAATAATTGGATTCATACCTTTCCCAAGGGTATTAGTGCTATGTGAAATGCAATCAGTCTCGTCCAGGATTTGAACTCGTGTCACCGTGTCCATTTCCTACGACGATAACCATTACACCACGGGCACTTCCAAACAGCTCTTATCAGTTCTTATGCCAATGTTTCTTATGACATTTCAAATCAGCTACAGACTTGCATGCAAATCCGTAAATAAACGCCTGTAGGAGAGTTATCAGATGGATCAGCTGGAATCTAGCTTTCGCCTTCTTTCTCAATACTTTGGGATACTGGAGATGATTTTTGTGAAACTTCTTGATGGCTTTGTAGCATTTTCACCTCCAAACCTTTCGAATTGAAGCGACTTGCTCAAATGTATCAACACGTATCCTCACAGCTGTAATAGTGTTTTTTAGTTTGTACTTGTACTTGAGGTATGGTCGTCCAACATTTCTCTTTCTGTCACGAAACTTATATATATATATATTATCAGAATGATAAAATAAACAGGGTAAAAACTCACGACTTGAGTTTTACGTGGCTGATCTTCAGGTGAGTTGGTATCTGAATGTTACCAAGAAAAATAATGTGTTGGATATAAAGGATTTATTTCAACATTGACCGTCATCTTGAAGTAATCATGTGATTTTGTATAAGATGTTTTAATGCTGTATTTGATTTGCACTCATGATCCATGTAGTCTTTTAAACTTAATCTGTCACAGTTGTTAGGCACCGCCGTAAGGATTAAACTTATAGTTGTCATGATCAGAGTGACTCGCTGTAATATTAACAGTTGTGTCTCGAAGGTCGCCGGAGGGGAATGAAAGAAAGCCAATAAACTCACTGTGGTATTCTAAACACTCACTCCTCTCTTCCAGCTTGTATTCTTAAAATGATCTCTTTTTTGTCTTCCTATCAATAATCTCCCTTGGTTGTCACTCTCCTGTATTGTAAAATGATGCCATCTTGTTAGTTATAAGAACCTTCAAATAGGCCTCCGTTTTTATCTCATTATTTCAATTAATAAAGAATAACTTTACGTGGACCAATCCAAACCTAAAGATGGACAAATTCATGAAGCCGAAACACTCGGTTGTATCAGCGAACTCTCCCTCTGCGAACTGGGAATTCATATGTTGATATCGTATTTTTTCTTCTCTTGTACGTCGTTATAACCAAGCTAATGGTACCTTTGTCTTTCTTTCAGTGTATGAGTAAATTGCAGAGTGCAATAATTATGAGTCAGCTTTAGACATATTGAAAGGACAGTACATAAAATCGAAGAATGAGGTTTCCACGAGACATTCGAGAACAAAGAAAAAGAGAGTCAGGAGTACCATTTTAAAGCAGTAAGAGCCACAAAGAGTCAGAATGATTGTATCAGAGGCACTTTCACTGGTGGTCTAGTCTTGCTTACCACGAGTTAGTGTTTATTTGAAAACAAAGAACTAGAGTTGAGTACTGCGGTTGATCAAGCTTGGACCCTAGATATGGCTCTGAAGTGCTCAAAATCGCACGTACCTTACCCGCCACCTATTGTAAACGCTATCGCCGAAGTAGATTCTGATTTTAGTCGAGTTCGTACGTGTGCCATGAGTGCACCAAAAATGAATTGTTCTTTTTGTGGTTTTCGTCACGACCGTCAACACCGTTGACGGTCGTACTGCAAACCATCACAAGAAAGGCCTCTGTAGCAGCCACAGATCTATTTCCTTTCGCGAATCAATGCCCCTGTTAAGAGAATCGGTCACTCACTGACCAATCAACTGGCAGAGCGCATTAATTCCTTCTCCCTCTCATGAACTATTTTTTCTGGTCCTTTTTCTGTAGAACGGACAACGTCAGAGAGAGAGTCTGGAGCTAGCAGAAGAAACATATCTCTCTCACATGACTGCACTGATTCCACTTGGAACACTTCGCTCACTGCTAGCTTTAAACACGCTTCCTACGAACCAAGGACCAGCATACAGACCAGCGACGCAAAGAGACACTTTCTCACTCTCACTCCTTCACGCCTGCTACTGTAATAAACCTTACTTTGTTGTGTTGTTGTGTTCATTTGTGTGCCTAAAAAATATAGTGTTAGGGAAATTAATAATTCCCGAACCGCTAAACCTCTAACCACAAGTATTGTTGAAGGGGGTGCTTCTTGTTATAGTAAAATACATGAAATCTCTTCTGATTCACCCACTTAACTCTTCACACACCGAACTACGAAAACATACAAAACACAGACCGACAGACATCGACACTACAGAAGAAAATAACAGCTACCGGATGTTGACCCAACAACGGCCAGTGTCAAACTGAGAAAATCATGGCTTCTGCGTATAGGCTCCGCGCATAGTCTATCCAAAATCCCCAGAAAATTCTCAGTTATAAAAGTAAAGTTGGCGACCATAGTCGAGGGTAACCCGAAGGCTCCCTTTTCGATAGCTACTACACCAAAGTGTAGGGGCTACTCCTTCCCTGGATTGCTCTACTTTACCCTTGATCCGTACCTTATAATGCTGAGTGTTAAGCAAGGAGGCATCAAGTACCATTTTTAAAGTCTTTGGTATGACTCGACCTGGGATTGAACCCAGGTCTCCTGGGCCATTGGCGAACACCCTAACCGCTAGGCCAATGTCCGGTTATGAAAAAAGGGCCTATTTTTTAACCAATCATTTTTTTCCACAAGTAGTAGCTGGTGTTTGAAGTCGGTAACATATAAATAGGCCAACCCGAGGTTACACTGTCAGTTGAATCGTCGGCTGTGCTAAGAGCATCACCCGACAACTCAGTCGGACCAGATCAAAGCAACCGCTGTTCGCCGAATAAATAACCCCTCGTCAGCCGGACAGATATTTCATCCTCTTGTTTATTTTATTTATTCAATAAACGAAATAAACTAAATTTTCTTGTCAGTCTTATTTTTCTTGCAACCACACGCTTGTATATAACATTCTCTAAAGTGTGTCGTTCGATGTGGCCGGCTACATTCGCATCTATATCTAGCACTACTTAAGCGTATTCGTTTTCTGCCTCAGTATAACTGTTGAAGTGAGCTACTGTGTTTATATTGGTCAATGACAAGTAGGTCCGGAGTCGTTTATATCTGATGACTGCATCAACAGACTTAAACTGCAAATGGATTTTGCCTCAGGCAATGCATCGATGGAATCTTCACTGATTTTCCCTTAAAAGGACACTATACGGACAAGATAAACCAATTAGGTAACTCATATCCAAACACAAAGCTCTCAGTGATAGCAGACCCCTTGAAAGTATCTTTCAATTTTGGTAGCACTAAGAAATACCTTCATATTTCGAATTCCTCTCCTTGCATATTTTTGTCTGCTTCCGTGGATATGCCATCTCTGTTTGTTCTCTAACCTGACACTAAACTGCGAACCTATTGTAACGAATTCTCGGAGACTGAAAAATAACGACAAGAGGTTTGTAAAGTCTGAGATTGATATGATTTTGCAGGTGGGAGTTATCGAGGAAAATACATCTTCCTAAAGGGCTCAGATCGTAATAGTAACTAATGAACGCCTACGAAAGAAACTACTTGTTGATTACTGCCAGACCATCCACAGATACACCCATCTCGATGCGTACCCGCTCACAAGGATGTATGAGGCATATGAAGGGTATTTATCGTGGTTGTGGTGAATTGTTGGCATACTGGGAAATTCTGAAGTTTGTGTCTGACTCCTTATCTTCTTCTTACCCCATTCACTTGTCTTCTTTTTGTGTCGAAGCCGTTAAAGGAATTAAAGACAGAAGGAAAAAGGATTACTCAAAACTCAAACGTTTTTTTTGGGGGGGGTGGGTACGACTATTTTTTAGTGACGACTATTTTCCTGAACGAGTAGAAATAGTCACGTTTCCCTTAAACAAAGCGTTGAAGTTTATTAAAGAATCATTTTCGGCAATTTCAAGTTCGTCGTGTGTTCGGTGAGCATGTTTAGTAGAGGCTGCTACTTGTAGGAGACGCAGTCCATGGCTAAAACCCGGTACTTAGCGAGTACGTGTGTTCCAAACTCGCAGCGGAGGGAAAAAGTCCATCCAGTTGAAGTGGTAACTGCTTCATGAGGGAGAATTTCTCTTTGGTGTCAGGAAGCCCCACTTCACAGGAATGTGCTGATTTCACTTTCCATCAGAGGTCTCCAGGGAAACTAATCCTTTTTTTAATTACTTTTTTTTATTTCTTTTTAATCACCACAGATGAATCTTGTCTATGAAATTTTGAACTTTAAATACGATAGATTTTTGGACATGAAAAATGCCTATCACCATACATCCATCATTAGCCTTAGCATCAAAGAGATTCATGGAATCCCAATAGGATCAAGTACTCCCTGAAGAATTACACTTGAACAGGTCTTTACAATACATAGTCCCAAATGTCACACCACACAAAAGACTGCGAATCAACGCCGATCGCCTAGTAGCCATTCATTACCGTGTTGACTATCCGTACCAGGACCTTTATTAATACACTGCCATATTCGTGCCAATAGATATGATCTCTTGGTCGACGAAATGAATTTGCTCGAAGCAAATTCTTAATATGCCCTTATACGATACGTGGATAGCCGTGAAATGACAGTCTCAGTGCGAGTCTTTGCCCCGATTGGCTATGCATCACAAAAGTTAAGCCTACAGATATTAGTACGGAGACCGACTCAACTGTCGAGCGATGGACCAACCAAATTCGGAAAATTCTGATATCACTGGCCATCAAAACGTAACTGATGAAACCAGCATCCCGGAAACGAGAAGTTCCCTTTCTGAGGAATACAATGATCCCTCCCCTCTGAAACCCTCCACCCCAGTGCCTATCACCCCGAACCCGCCAGAGAACACCCAAAAACATTCGTTATCGTGAACTCTAAAACTTTAAAGAGGGGGAGAATGTGATAATCTGAACACTCGCTCCTCTCTACCAGCTTGAATTCTTAAACATCTCCCTTTTCTCTTCCTACCAATAATCTCCCGAGATTTTCACTCTCTTGTGTAATAAAATATAGCCATTTTGTTCGTTGGTAAAGCCTTCGAAAAGGACATCCGTTTTCGTCTCATTACTTCACTTACATCATTATTTTTATCTCCATGTACTGGGTTTAGTTGTTGGTAGCGAGAGGGAAGTTTGTTTGTGTTTAGCGAAGATAGGTTGTAAGTATTGTGTGTTTACGTTATTGTGTTTCCTCGCTTAGCGTTGTTAGTCCCCTCGCTAAGTTTGTAAGAAATAAAAGGAGGATGATGAAGAAGTAAGATGGCGAGAGTCGAAATGTGTTTAAGGATAATATTTTTATTTGCAGCATGGAATATCTAGGTTTGCTTTTGGTGCTGCAAGACTCGTGGTGTTTAAGCTTGTTTGTATTGGATGCTGCATTGCTGGATCATGTCGTCGGTGTGCTCGGTAGTCCGTACAGCGAGCCCTACGTGAACTCGATGCTGCATTGCTGAAGCATGTCGTCGATGTGGTCGATAGTCCGTACAGTGAGTCGTATATGTACTGGATGCTGCAATGCTGGAGCATGTCGTGGTCGAAGTTGGTATTGGTAGCTTGGTCACGTAGAGTCGAGCGAGTGAGGTGACTAAGACTTAAACCGTGCCTCAGGTTTGCCATGCGTTAACCGTACCTAAGGTTTGCCCTGGCTTAGCACATGCGAAGTCGAGCGAGTGAATCAAGAAGTGTGGCAAAGACTTTGCTGTGCCTTAGGTGTGCAAACGAATCGGTAAGTGAGGCTAAGACTTTGCCGCGCCGTAGCTGTGCGGACTTATCGGTAAGTATGGCTAAGGCTTTGCCGTTGCCTTAGCTGTGCAGACTTATCGAGAGCTGTAGCTAAGGGCTTAACTCGTGCCATAGCTCTGCACTATCGAGCAAACGGGCCGGGAGGTCGCGGCTAAGATTGGCGGTATTTTAGCGCTGGGCAGATAGGGAACCGATAACTAAGGCTAACCCATGCCTCAATGCTGCGCAGCCAAGCGAACGAACGGACAGCGGAATCAACCGAGTTGGTTAAGACTGGGAGGGGGTCTTAGAGTCCTCTTCGTGTATGCCTCCAGGCTGTCTGCTTCGATGTGTTCATAAGAACCGTCAGAGATACTCCAACCTGCAGTGGTCTAGTGGTCCTTAAAAGGACCTTTATCGAATATCTATGTGATGTGAGGTGAATGCGATCACGAGAAGTACGAGTGCTCCTCGAAGGGCCTCGCTCCCAAGAATCATGTGAGGCCTCTGAGCTCCGCTGCTAGAGCGTGCTGATATTTGTCATACGCCTCACCAGCGTACGAGTGAGGCACAAGGCCATTTTTAGGTAGGTCTGGTCGCAGGGCCATAGCTCAGGCGCATCCTGTAGTCCCAAAAATGCCTCGGACCCCATCGGCATTCCCTTTTACGAGGCGCCTCAGGTGCCAGGCGATAAACCTAACCCCTACGAGGAGGGTTAAAGCCTGGGAGACAGCCCCCTGAGGCTAGAGGTATATCCAGTGATGAAACACACCCGACCGAACCGTGCATTATGCAATACGGCCGGCCGAAATGTGACCCAAACACTGGAGAGTCACGCTACTAGTGCATGCTGTTATTTTTCATACACCGCACCAGCGTACGAGTATGGTACGAGGACATTTTTAGGTGGTTCCGGTCGCATTAGGGTCTCGAAAAGGCCTCGGGCCTCGTCAGCATTCTCCTTTGCGGGGCGCCTCAGGCGCCAGGCGGTAAACTTAACCCCTCTGAGGAGGTTGTAAGCCTGGGGGGGGGGATGTCCCCCGAGGCCAGAGGTATATCCAGAGATGAGACACATTCGACCCAATCGTGCAGCATGCAACGCAGCGAGAAATATATTGTTATGATATCATGCAAGCTGTAGCCAGTTTTGTATACATGGTTTATTGAAAAGGTAGTCAGTTAAATCTTCATAGAGAGAGAAATCATCATAGTCTTAATGGGTGTCCTGCAGCTCTCAAATTCCCTTCTCCACACTGTGCAAGTATTTTTAGAAATTGGTTAACTCCAGTGCAGGGAAAAGTAGATTCATGCCTTTCCCTCGAAAGCACTGATAAATGTTCGCTGAGCAGAGAGATTGCCAGAAGCGATGCTTAATGTTATCATTGGTGGGTATATAGAAGCATCAGGAAGTTCAATAAACAATCATGGGATATCCAAAAATCTTGTGATCAATACCTTATAGGTTAAGGTGATTGATCACCAAGTCTCTACCTGATTTACAGTAACTAGAAAGAGAGAGAAATTTGTGTGTTTTTTCTTTTTTCGTTTTCTTGTGGCTGGTTTACTCAGCTCCCAAGCAAGTGAATATGGATCATTTGATATTATATTCAGGTTGCCAGTAATTGTAGTGCTTTATTGTTATGGCAGTATGTTATATCATAGCAGTAAATTCTTTGTGTAACAAAATGGCATTCCCTCTTTAGAGAATTGCAAATGGCTGCCACTGGAGCAATATCACTGCTCCATATTTCTATAGAAATCTTTCTCCTTCCAAGATGGTTAACATATAAATAATTGCCTTCACTCTTTGTCATATCAAGTTATGATGTCCTTGAAATTTCAAAAGCTAAGAATACACTGCTTTATATAAGCCATTTCCAGTTTCCTTTTGAAGGACAACCCAATCAAGAGACTAAATTAAAAGAAACTTGCTTGTATTGTCTGGTATACTCTATAGATTCTGATTAAGCAATATTGTTCTTAATTTTGATAGCAAAAGCAAACAGACATGATGCCATATAGAAGGTGCATACGATAAGTTTCCAGACTTTTTTCATATGGGTATTTAAAATTGGTGTAGACTCTTGAAAAATCAGTATGTTATTGCTATATATCTCATGAAATAACTGACCAATTTTTATGATTTCCGGTTCAAATCAACGGCTATGGCAGCAATTGGAATACACCCTACTAAAGCCTGATTGTCACAGCTGGTGAATTTCAAGAATGCAATCTGACACTTCCGAAGAATGATATGCAATAAAATTGTGTTTTAAACTTGGAAAAAATACCACAGAAATGAATGGAATGCTTCAGACTTCTTTTGGAACATCTTGCATGAATTGAGAATCAGTTTTTGCGTGGCATAAGAGATTCAAGGAAGGCAGGGAGTCTGCGAGGGATGATGAGAGGTGTGGGAGGAGTAAGGAAGTCAGTACACTAGAGTTCATTAGCCAAAGGGTTAGGGTTACTATGTTGAGGTTTTAACGGAGTTCAGGAAGAGATTCCATCAGAAGAGGCCAGCACTCTTCAAATCGGGTCAGTGGCATTTCCACCAGGACACAACTCCATCCTTGTCACAGACTATTTGACCAAGATGGGCATCAAGACAGTTCCCCAGCCTCCTTGTAGTCCAGACCTTGCTCCCTGTGACTTTTGGTTATTCCCTAAGCTCAGAGGTTGTCGTTATGAGACAATTGTAGAGATGAAAGTGGCTGTGATGAAGGTCATTGACATGCTCACACAAGAGGACCTCCATGGGGCCTTCTAGAAGTTGTTGTAACAGTACAACAAGTGCATTGCATCTGGAGGAGATTATTTCGAAGGGGACTTGAGTTTCATGTGTGTACTATCAATAAAAGTCCCCATACGAAAAAAAGTCTGGAAACTTATCGTATGCATCTCGTAAATCCCAACAAGATTTTTTGAATAAATCATCAAAATTTGCACATTTCTTTTTATGAATGAATATATTGATAAAACAATTAAGAGAATAGAAGCAGAATAAGATGTAAGAACTAAGATGGTGGAGTATTTATATATCTCTCAGTTCCTCATCCAAGTGTTTCATCAAATCTAAGAACAGAAAAAGACCTACATGTGTCATCATTTTCTAAAATAATTTACTTTTATTTTGCTGCTAAAATCTGGTGGATCTGATTACCAGGTATTTCCCAAGTCAGTAGCAGTCCAGTAGTTGAAAAAGACAAACTGTTGATACTCCAACCTTTAAACTAATTGTTATATAATTGCAGAATTATTTTTTTTTATATTATCATTTTTCGTTGGTTATATCTTATCATTCGGTTTAGTTAGGCTTTGAACCTGCTCTTAGTGCAGGTGTTCACACTCATGCATGGCGGATGTAACAATCACAAATGTCATAATAAAAACCCCAGATAGAAAATGACATCATGCCTGGAAGCGATGGGCTGGGAATTTTGGTGATTTTTGAAAAAAGTGGTTAGTTGAGATTTGAACCTGGGTAAGGCCAGTCCAGCTGGGGGCTACGGGAGGTGCCGCGCATTTGTTGGGGCAGTGAGTTGAGATTGGACTCTGGGCTGGCCAGTTCAGCTGGGGAGTTGACTGAAGGACGATGTAGGAACAGCCAGCATAGTAAAAATTGTGTCTCTCTCTCCTTGTGTCGAAAAACTAAAAGTCAAAAAAACTAATAAACGTTTCGTACCTGAACTAAAGAAAATCATCAGTGTTTCGGATTTCCCTGCATCAGAATATTTTATATATTCGTATTTTGACAATGCTACATAATGATATCAACCCCAAATTTCATGACCAAATTTTATCCTCAAAGTAATTCAGGACTGACACACAAGAAAACAATTTTTTAAAAATTCTAAAAACATTTATATACACTGCACACATACAGCATTTAATGTTCACACAACAACATAATTTGTGAATTATTGTGTATTGCCAGAATAATACATAATATAATAATGTCTGTTCAATTCAACCTCCTTTTATTTATTTGTTGTTTGTTTTTTGTTTTTGCTTTTGTTTGTTGGCCGGTTTTATTTATAATTTGTTTCAACAATTACGTTTTATCACCTGGAAGACTCCTCTACTGCAATATTAACATTAATTAATTAATTAATTAATAATCAAATGCATTATGCTAATTAGCAAAATTCATGCTACACTTGTAACATATTTATGATGACTTTTGCCCTTCACTTAATAAGGATTTGTAAATTTTTTTCATTTCAGAAAAAATTTTGAGAAACATTAGAACAATGAGGTTGTCATGACACTGTAATTAGGAATGGCAATCATTATAAAACTTTAAAAAGTGAGAAATAAAAGAAAACGTTTGAAATTGTGCTCATGACTGTTATTCAAACCATGAATTAAAGGATCTGAAAATATTACTGATGCGTGCAAAGAAATATTGTTCTTAGCAAGCAATAATTAAAATGTAATACTGCCTTAAATAGTCAACTGTCTTTCTGTCACTCAACAATTACAATGCAATAAGTCTATCTTAATATTCTTGTTTTGTCAGGGAGACTTAGAATGTGCTGAATTATATCATCATTTGTATTAGATAGCAATACTTGATATCATATAACTGTGAACAAATTACTGGTATTAGATAGCAATACTTGATATCATATGACTTTGTATAGAAACCTCTAAAGAAAAAACTACACAAAAAATATATGAATAAACTGTATCTAAAGAGACCAGTTATCACGTTAGAACAAGAAAAGTCCATTTTGCAGAAAAATCATCATGGAGGTGGGGTCTTCCTGGTACTTGCTCTCAGACCGGACTAAAAAGCTGTTAATTATCATTCCAGTCCAGGTAATGAAAGAAGTTGACAAACACGCATTTATATTTTGCTTAATACTTGATATTTCAATTAAATCTGGCTGGTCTTTTCTCTGAGTTTACAACCTTCATTTTGTAAATTCCTAAAGAAGAGAAAAACTTTGCATCTTCTTCATCTCTTTTGAAGTTCCTCAAGTGTTAAGACCCTCAAAACACATTGAACGGTTTCTATCATTCTCATAAAATCCAAACCAACTTTTAAAAAATAACCTTAGGCTTTTTCTTTTACTGATAATATGATTCCTTTCAGCCAATCAACCATTGCAGATTTGTGATTTCAAATCATTACCCAACCTTTTTCATTTAGTTTATGCATTGCCTCAAAACCTTTGATCTCTGCGGGTGTCTTGACCTTGGAGTCAGATCCTGTTACCAGGCTCTCTACTCAAAGATCAATTGCATTACACTTGGAATTGTAAATAAAGTTGAATTATATTTTATTTTCATGTCTGTTGGGTATCACCCACCTTTTTCCACACAATGAACTAGTCCATCTGCCATATATAGCAGTAGCTGCTAATACCAGTGTTTGTGAGTCATTGTCCCCGTCATCTAGTTGTTAGTTCTCAAGATCTTCCCCATCCCCATTATTTTTGTACCTGAACCCGCATCCCAGTCCACGTTTACTGAAGATCTTGAACATTCATATGTATAAAAATCATATCACCTGCTTGTATTAACCCATACCGCGCCCGACCCCTTATTTCTTTTTACCCCTGTAGATTAGGATCCCTACCCCACCTAGGGTAGGTCCGACTTGTTTCCGGTTCTTTCGCCCCGGAAAACAGTCGGCCTCCAATTTTATAGACGGGGGGATGGGAGGGCAACCAAACGGGGGATTTTTCCTTTGTTTTTGTATATATTTCGGGGTTTTTCTCCCATTCCCATCACATTCATGCTTGTAAATAAAACCATTCATCAATCTCGGGATTTTAAGTAGGACCTCTTCATAGAGCAAATGTGGTATTTTGGTGATTGTAGCGCAAAAGGCGATGGATGAATGGATATTTATTGTATTGTTGAATGGGTCGGCGAATGTGGCTAGCTAGGTTTCCTTGTCTATGCTGGACCTCTGTCTTTCGACTAGGCTAGTACTATTTTTTTGAACATTTCATTTTCAGCAAAACATCAAAAGGATTATACCATTTTTCCACCTCATTGCGACGTCTTCTCCCGGCCAGGCTGAAAGGTTTTTGACCTGGTTGGTTTAAAACAAAAAAAGCTAAGTTTTTTTTTTATCTTTTCACCTTTTTTTTGTTTGTTTTTCTCTCATACATCTACACCCCCACTATTTTTTTTCTTTCAAACCAGCCTATCATCTATGGCCGGCCGGCCAGATGGCTCGGCCAAAAAGGCCCTTTTCTCCCCTACCAAGGGTGACCCTCCCCCCCAGGTGAAAAAGAAAAACAAGTCACCTATTCCTAAAAACATCCCTCCCCCTGACCAGAATGAAAAATCACCATCAAATAAACCACCCTCCCCTGACAAAAAATCTCAAACCATAAAAGAAAAAGAAAATGAAAAAGAAAAAAGCGAAAATAGTTGGACAGCCCCCCCGAAAATACAGGTCGATGTCGACGACCTGCTCCAGCGAGCAAAGGCCATCTCCAGTGAAGTACAGGAGCATGGCCTTATGTTCAATTTGGAGGAGGTAAGACAAGACCAGAAAAAAAGAACGGTGTCTGTCTTTTTAGTGGACAAACGATCCAGAAAAATCGTTAAGCCCGCAAAAGACATGGTCCATCGTCAAATTTCCAGCCTGGGCGTAAAGGCACAAGCGATAATCGCTGGTGCTTCTTACGCTTTCTGGGATATATTGCTACCGACTATAGAAGATGCCGTCGCCCTCACAAAAAAACCTCTGGAAAATAAAGAATTTTTTTTCAGAACAGAATATATGGGGCGACGGCGGACCACGGTTTCAATATACAAGGTCCCTAGCTTCCTTCGAGACGCAAACTTAGCCGCCTATATGCTTCAGTTTGGTGACATCGTCTCAGCAACACACGATGGAATGCGTGGGGAATGGAGGTTCGATATCATGTTGGATATGAAAACCTTCTACTCCGTTCCCAACTGGTTGGAGGTGGAAGGGCGCAGGCTTCCCGTAATAGTATCGGGAAGGAAACCCGCCTGCTGGCACTGTGGCGAGATTGGTCACCTCTCCGCAGTTTGCCCGGGGAAGAAGGCCCAGAAGAAGCCCGACCACAAACAGGATACCCTCTCACCTGTGGTTAAAATAAACACGGAAAAGGAGGCTCCCGTAGTCTCGCCCACACCAGCGGGTAAAAAAAACCCCACTCCCCCTTCGTCCCCTACGGTTAATTCCGAAGAGGCGAAGGCTGAGTGGCTGACTGTGGGAAAAGGTGGGAGGAAGCTCCAACCTGAGGATCCTCGCTCCCAAAAGTCGGCCCAGGTAGGCACCGACAGTTTACCCCCCTCTAAAAAGGCCAACAGTCCACCCCCCACATATGCCCAGAAGTCATCCCCCCAAAAAAACAAAGCCCTACCCAAAACCCCTCCTAAACAGCGTACACCTCCCAGGGTCAGATCTTTCAGCCCAGGCCGGGAGAAATTTGAACAACTCCTGGAATTCAAAAAGCGGCTGGACCAGGAGAGAAAATCGGCTCCGCGACCAGGGCCCTCTCATTCCACCCCGTCGTCACCAAGGCAACCCCGAACCATCAGACCGCCACCAACTACACCACCTCATAGAACTATGCCTCCACCTCTCATGTCTGTCTTAGTACAGAGGAAAAAGGGTCCCATCCCCCCTCCGCTGCCGTTGGAGTCTCCTCCAGCTAAACCATTACCACCAGTAACAGCAGCAGCATCTTCACCTTCCACCACACCAAAGAAACGGCAGCGGAGCTCATCAATCGACAGTTCGGGGGATGAGGTCCCAAAACACAAAAACAAGAAGGACAAACCACGCCACCACACCGGAGAAAACATCTGCCGGGTGGATGAGGGGGCCCTGGATCGTCTTCACAAGGTCCAGCCGCAGCTGTTGAAGGATTTAAGGGTCCTCCACAACTTCAAGGAAGTTAATGGACATAATGTGGAGGACCCAAAAAAATTCCCCAATGCATGGATCACCACAGTCATTCGGAAGGGCCGAGGGTCGGAAGGTGTCATGAAAATGCTCGGGGAAGCCAACGAGGCCCTCGGCCCTATATCATACATAAAAGACGATCTTTCATCCTGTAAAGGGCTCGTTGGGAGGGTCCCTGTTGTTCTACACCCCTCCCTCTATAGGGCTTTGAAACTAACTTTTCCGCGGGACGTCGGGGGTCTCGCTCATGACGGAGCCATCGATAATGAGATGGCCACGGGATCCATGAGCCAGACCGTCGGAGTCCTGACCCCAGCCATGTTCAGTCCGGGCACTCAACCCCTGTAACTTTCATGATGGATCTAAGGTTGGCTAGTTTAAATGGCCGCGGCCTGAGGTCGGATTCTAAGCGATCCCAACTATTGTTATACCTCCAGCGTCGCGGCATTGATATTTGTTGTTTACAGGAGACTCACTTCGACTCCAACTTCTATGAAGGTATTCTGGCGAGGGACTATTTGTCCTTCTCAGCTTGCTTTGATAGTCGTTCTAGAGGTGTCACCTGGCTGGTAAGTAGACGTCTGGACGCTTCGTGTGTTCTTGTTCTTTCAGATCCGGCGGGCAGACTTTGTGTTCTGGATGTTACCATAAAGGACAAGTCGTTTCGTTTGATTGGGGTTTATGGACCCAATACAACCAGTGAGCTTCCTGCCTTTTTCCGGCGCATCGAGCCGTACGTCGTTCCGTCAAAGCGGGTAATTTTAGTGGGAGATTGGAACGCCGTCCTTGATCCCAACTTAGATAGAGGGGCTACTAGTGCGGGTACTAACCCCTTGGATGCCAGATATTTTCGTGAGTTTGTCCAGAAATTTGATCTGGTGGACAAATTTCGCGAAAGGCATCCAAATAAGATAGTTTGGACTTGGACCGGTAGGGGCGCCTCGGCCCAGCTGTATAGCTATTTGGACCGAGTGTTAGTTAAGCGAGTCGACTTAGACTATTTAGGTGGTCCAAGTTTTGAGGCGTATAAAAATTCCGACCACAAATTTTTATGTGTGTCGATTAGGTTAGATAAGGCTAGATGTAGGATGTCTGGTTACTGGAAGTTCAACCTTTCCCTTTTGGCGGAGGCTGACTTCCGGAACCAGCTAGAACTAACGATAAAGCGGGAATTGACGGGGGCCATTATGGGTAATAGGTGGTGGGCTAACCTTAAGGATAGTATTAGATCCTTTGCGGCCGACTATAGTAGGAGACTCAAGTCAGCTAGGGTAGCGGAGCAAAGGTCGATTAAGGATAAGCTAGATAGGGCGGTGTTGGCGGGAGATAGTGGGCAAGTTAACGTAGCTAAGGCTGAGCTGGCCTCCTTGCAAATTATGGAGTACCAAGCTCTAGTAGTTAGGGCTAGGTTAAAGAGAATGTCCTGCGAGGCGACGAATATGGCCCAGGAGTTACGGGCCGAGGAACTGAGGCATGCTACAGATCGGCATATCACCAGTGTCACATCGCCGGAGGGGCTCCGTCGAACTACAAACGAAGCCATCTGTGGGGAGTTTCGGCAGTATTTCTTGAAGCTTTTCACCAGGGAGCCCGGACTGAGTTCTGCTCAGTTCGACGCCTATCTTGCCGACTTCCCTCGCCTTTCGGCGACTGAAGCGGCTGGGTGTGAGGGGCTCATAAAGGAGGAGGAGATTCGGGTTGCACTGAAGTCGGTCGGGCTGGATAAGTCCCCCGGAATTGATGGTCTGCCCTATGAAGTGTACTTGAGGTTGTCGCACATGTTTGTCCCCTTGCTGGCAACCATCTATAACAACTGGATGAGGCAGGGTACTATACCCAGACGCTTCACCAGGGGTATAGTGAAGTTGCTTCGTAAGAACAAACATGGTGGGGATGGGGTTAGTAACTTTCGCCCTTTAACGATGTTAAACACGGACTTAAAGATTTTGGCGAAGATCTTGGCAAACCGTTTGCAGACTGTCCTGCCTAGTCTGATTTGCCCCGAGCAGACTTGTGCTGTGAAGGGTAGGACTATCCAGGACAGTCTTCATCTGGTCCGCACGATCGTAGAAAAAGTCGACGGAAATGCCGCGCTGATCAATTTAGATCAGTCCAAGGCCTTCGATAGGGTTGACCATGCTTTTCTGGAGGCTGTCTTGTCTTCGGCCGGCTTCGGGGTTGATTTTCGCACCTGGATACGTCTCCTTTATGCGTCCCCCGGAGTCGTGGTGGAGGTGAATGGAGTAAGGTCGGAGCCCTTCACTCTGACTCGATCGATTCGTCAAGGTTGCCCGTTATCGCCAATGCTATATATCCTGGCGTTAGAGCCTTTTCTACGCAGGATAAAGGCGAACCCGGTCCTACGCGGCCTCACGTTACCTGGCGCCAGTGAGGTTGCCAGGTACACTGCATACGCTGACGACGTCAGCGTGCTTGTAACGAGCAGTGCCGAGGTGGAGGAGGTGAGCAAAGAAATCGGAAGGTACGAAGCTGTAACGGGGGCCAAGATTAACCGCGAAAAGTCTGTCGGCTTGCGGTTGGGCTCGTGGAAAGGCTGTGTCCTTCCCGGCCCCTTCATTTGGAAAGACGGTCCGTGTAAGATACTCGGCGTCTGGTTTGGGCCCGACCTTCAATTGGAGAAAAATTGGTCGGAAGTGCTGAATAAGGTCGTAGCCGCAACTGAGTTGTGGCTGCGTAGAAGGCTTTCCCTAAAGGGTCGGGCAGAGGTGTGCAATTCGCACATCTACTCCCTAGCCGTTTACCGACTTTCAGTACTTCCTATCCCGGCCACCATCCTATTCAAGCTGGAAAGGATTCTCTTCCAGTTTCTCTGGGCCAAGAGACATCCTTTGGTGCGACGGGAGATCTGTTACCTTCACCCTTCTGAAGGCGGTCTAGGAGTACCTAACGTCGAGGTACGGCGCCATACTTTGCGTCTTACTTTCCTAGACCGGATGTGTTCACGAGACACGGCGGCGGGAAGCGTCTGGAAAGAAGACGCCAAACAATCTTTCCCGTCGCTAAGAAGTGTGCATTTCGCTGATGGGGAGACCCATCGGTTGCCCAGATGCGAATGCCCCTTCTATCGCGAGTGTCGGCATGCCTTGAAAGTGCTCTCTCGGCTGCAGACAGGTCTCTCTGACAGCCGGCCGTTGTCGAGTAGGGCATTATATCGATGTTTAGTGAGGGGGGCTGCTAGCGATGGTCTGATTGGCGAGCTCGGTGCGACGGAGGCGGAGGGTCGCTTACTGTGGCCTTGGGCCCCCAGGTTGAGGTGTCTCAATAATGACGAGGCTTCCCTCACCTGGCTGGTCATTCGGAATGCCCTCTGGGTCGGCAAGAGATTGTTTGCAGCGCAACAGGCCATTTCGCCTGAGTGCGGCCGGTGCGGTGATTTGGAGGAGACTATTAGTCACGCCTTCTTTCACTGCCCGGTCGTACGGCCGCTGTGCAAGCTTCTTGAAGGCTACATGGTCCGCATCCTCAATGGAAAGTTTTTTGTCCTGGAAGCCAGTTCTGTGTGCAGCAATGTGGTGCCGAGGTTGAACAGACAGGAACATTATGTGTTTCTCTGCTTACTCGGCGTTATGCGTGTCGTGATTTGGACGACAAGAAAGAAGGAACTCTGTGAGGGTGAGTCTTTTTCTTCTCAGACCCTGGTGGCATTTTACAAACACCAAATCAAAGTCAAAATCCGGTCTGAGAGAAAAAGACTCTCTTCACTGGAGTTTGGCGAAAGGTGGGTGACTGTTGCGCGCTTGTGTCGCGTGGTAGGAGCCAACCTTATTTTCACTTTGGACGTTCCAGGGACTTAAGGATATTGAGTTACCGGAAGGACATGACCACCCAGCCCAGGTAAGTTAGAATTTTTTAGGCCATTTTGATTTAGTTTGTTCCTAATTGAGTTAACTTAGCTAGAGTATGCAAGGTCATCGGGCCCCCCCTTTTTTGTCCCCTTCTTTTGTTTTACTCTCCCTTCCCTTCCCCTCTGTTAGATGACAGGAATTGGAGTTCTCCAGGAGTGCGAGGGAGGGTTTATTTTATTTCATGTTTATTGTTTATTTATATTTTCTCCAATTATTTATCTTCTTTGATTACTTTTCCTCCTTCGACACTTTTTTCGACTGGTTAACCCCCTTTTCTGCCATGTTTTAGTACGTGGGGGGGACCCCATACTAACTATCATAATGTATATATGTTTTGATCATTTTCGTTTTTAGGGGAAATTTTAAATAAAGATGTATATAGCGTTCCTTTTAGTTTTTTAAATTGTTCCCCTCCCCCTCACTTTGTAAATATGGGATTAAGTTTAGAAGTCCATGGAGCAGAAGTGTTGTTTTGGTGATTGTTGATTTTGGTGGATGCAGTTTGATAGTGATATGTTCAATTGAGGTATTTTGGTGTTTTTTAATTTGGAGATATGTATTGGTCAGTGAATGAGTCTAGTTAAGTTAGAGATTAGGATAGTGTAGACCAGCCTTCCCCCCCCATTTTTCGGCCTCGTGCCAAATTTGTACTTTTTCTTTTTTACAATAAATATTGTGGCTAGCTAGGTCTCCTTAGCTTATATAGAAAAGAATGACCGCTCCCTTCCCCTCCCCAAAAACTTCAAGGCCTTGTGCCTTCTATGTAATAACATAGAAATAAAGCAGACTAGAAGGTGAATTTTTTGTCTGAGTTCTTTTTCACCACGAAAAAGTAAGTTCTTTATTGTTAAAAATTTGTTAAAATTATTGTTATTGAATTTTGTTATTGTTAAAGTTTTGTGACCCCCCTCAAACTATTGTTCTTTGTTTGTGAGGAGGGTCAAACGCGACTCGATTTTTTGTTGAACATTTTTTAAAAAAAACGACCGCCAATTTTATAAACATTCATCGTTCTACATTTATTTTAAATCGTCTCGCCTGAATTTTTTGCAACACCATACGCGTTTCATCTCCCTCTAGTTGTGTTTTCACAACTATGGGGGAGCCCAACAACATGAAATCACAATCACCGACCGACAAATTCCAAACGCAACCCTCCCCAATGCCGGAAGAAGCTCCATTCGACCTCTCTTCATCGGCAAGTACAATACCACCGGCACAAAAACAAAAAGAAACGACTGTCTCTTGGTCTTCACATTGCGTGAATAAAAAATCCCCTTGTGACTACGCAAGAGACAGGGTCGAAAAATATGAAAAATATTTCAAAGACGGGGAAATACTCCCAATACCCGAATTGGTCGAGGCGGTCGAACCAAAGACCCTGTCCTTCGTAGTCACAGACATTAAGACCAAGAGACTAGCGGGGATAAAAAAGGAGACATTCGAAGACCTTTTGAAAACAGCAAACATCCCAGGGAAGTACTTCTGCCGCAGAAGTTTCGCTACCTGGGACGTCCTATTACCCTCAGAGGAAGTAGCGAAAAGCCTCGCCGGTGGTAACATCACCACACGCTTCTTCCGGCTACAACCGGAATATCGAGGCAAAAGAAGAATACGAGTCACCGTATGCAATGTATCTATGCAATTGAGTGGTGACGTCCTCGCCGCCTATCTAAGTATATACGGCGGCGTGGAACAAGTCACACAAGTAACGTCAACACGGGGAACCGCGTACGGTGACTACGTATTCGTTATGTGCCTCGATAGGGGAGGGTTTAACAAAATTCCCCATAAAATACGTTACCGCGAACAAACCATGACAGTCATAGTTGAGGGCAGGAAACCGCTATGTTGGTCTTGCAATAAAATCGGCCACTTTTCGAAAAACTTCCCTCAAAAACCAACAATCACCACCACAACAACGAATATTACTACTACTACTACTGCTACTCCTTCACCTGTCATAGCAGCAATAATACCAACAGAAACCTCAGAAAACCAACAAGAAACCCCTAAAGAAAATGAGGAAGGGTGGACGCAAGTCACCAGAAAAAAGGGAGGGAAAAAAACTCCCCCTAAAAAACCAGCAACAACAGATGCAACAACTCTTTTGACTACAACTACGAAACCAACGACCACAACGACCACAAATACGAAACAATCAACTGCAAAACAATCATTTACAACAAAAGACAATCAAACCACCGAACCAATGGATATGTCCATGAATTTAAAAAGAAGGAGAGACAGCGAGGATTCACCAACTAAAGAGGGGGAGAAAAAACATCCAAAAAAACCCACACAAACACCCACCATACCTCAACATAAGGGGGAAAAAACAACAGAAAAATCGCCAGTCCCAAATAAACAAAGACCAGCACAATTGATTCCTCTCCCACAAAAAACAAAAACCACCCCTATCATCCCAACGGAAACACTATTACCCCCCTCTCTTTCACCAATTAAAACCCCCAAAATGCTTACTCGATCCTATTCAGCAACCAGACTTACACCCTCTCCCCAAACAACGTCAACATCAGCAGCAACTGTTCAAAAACCAAGAGCACGCTCTACGGAAGCCCGACGTGCCATAAACTCATTTTACTTCTGCGAAGATATCATGGAAAATCCACACATAGACCACACTTTAAAACAATCATTAAAACCATTACGCTCACTCCAAAAAATTGACACTAAAGACATCACAAAACCACATCTATTCAAAGACGCACCAAAATTGACCACATTCGTCCGCTTGGCTGGCAATCGGACCAAAGAACTCTGGAACTTTATTGACGAAGCCAGCCGGGCGGATGTAATGCTGGTCGATACGAAAAATCCAATGCTGAAAAAAATGCTCCCCTTCTGTGCGGGCAGGGTCCCGATTTTGGTTCACCCATCATTCTATAGGTCCCTAAAGTTGCGGTACCCTATGGATGTCGGTGGAATTACCAGGGACGACCGAGTAAGTACTGAGCTCGGCACCGGATCCCTGCGTCAGGCCGTCGGCATCCTCACCCCGAAGGATTTCCGGCCCGTAGTCGACACTGAGTAAGGTAAGTGGGATTGATGGCTCTAAACCTTGCTACTTTGAATGTGAGGGGATTGAGGGATCCGGGCAAGTGTACGCGCTTGCTTGGTGAACTTAAAACTCTCGGCGTAGATGTTGCTGCAGTGCAGGAAACCCATTTCACTTGCGGTGCCGACTGTCGTGTGCTGGAAAGCGATTTTAACGTTTTCTCAGCATACGGCAGCCGTACCAGCGTTGGGGTTTCTTTGCTAGTTGGACGCAGCCTTGATGCTGATGTTGACGTTGTTTTTGCAGGTGACGGGGGCCGACTGGTTGTGGCCGATGTTGCCGTGAAAAGTTTCAAGTTTCGTCTGGTTGCGGTTTATGCGCCCAATATCGTTGTGGAGAGGGTTTCCTTTTTTCGTCGGTTGGCGCCGTTCCTGGACGATACGAAGCGGCTAGTTTTAATGGGTGATTGGAATGCGATCCTTGATCCCAAGATAGATAAGGTCGGGCGGGGAGCTAGGCGTGTGGGAAGGTGTGAAAGCAGCCTTGCCGGCCTCATGACTCGTCATGACCTCGTCGACAGGTTTCGTCTGGATCACCCAGGGCGGGAGATGTGGACGTGGCTAGATAGTTCGCCCTCTGCCAAAGTAGCTTCCTACTTGGACAGAGTGTTAGTGAGACGAGCTGACATTGATTTTGTTAGTTGTCCCACGTTCCACTTGATAGCGTGGACTGACCATAAACTTGTTAGAGTCAGTCTACGGTTAGCAAATAGGCCTAGTCTGGCCGGCTACTGGAAGTTCAATACCTCCTTACTGGAGATACGGGACTTCCGGGACCGGTTGGAATCCCTAATTCAGCGGGCGCTAGTGGGGGCGGTTACCGGGAATAGGTGGTGGGGATCTCTTAAACATAGGATTAGAGATTTCGCTACCAAGTACGGTCGACAGCTCAACCTAGATAGGACCAAGGAAGCGAAATCTATAGACGATAGACTTTCCCGGGCGGTGGCTGGGGGGGACTCCCTAAACGTAGAGCTAGCTAGTGGGGACCTTGAGCGCGAGAGTAGCGAGCGCTACAAGGGATACGTAGTTAGATCTAGGTTAAAGAGAGTTCTCAACGAAGCTGTGAAAACGAACGCGACTGCGCGTGAAGAAGAAGTGCGAAGGTTCCCCGATCGGTATATCGGTTCTGTCAAGGCCCCGGATGGGCGACTGCTGCGATCGGCTCGCGAGATTCGTGACGCCTTTCGGGCGCACTTTCGGGATCGCTTTGCCCGCTGTACTGATCTCCCGCTCCGGGAGTTTCGTAGCTATCTTGCCGACTTTCCCCGCCTTGGGGTGGCTGAAGCGGCTAGCTGCGAGGGTGTGGTTACTGAATGCGAAGTCCGTGACGCGTTGAAGCAGGTCGGCCTCAACAAGTCGCCGCGACTAGATGGTTTGCCCTACGAAGTGTACTTGAGGATGTCGCACATGTTTGTGCCTATTCTGACGGATATGTTCAACCATTGGTTCGCCCAGGGAGCCATCCCTGGTAGCGTTACCAAGGGCGTGATCACATTGCTGAAGAAAGGTGGCAGGCATGTTTGGGAGGGTTTAGACGATTACAGGCCCATAACTCTGCTTAACACAGAGTTAAAGATTTTGGCCCGGGTCTTAGCGAATCGTTTACAGCTTGTCATTAGCGATCTGATCGGCTCTGAGCAGACCTTTGCTGTGAAGGGAAGATCGATCCAGGACAACCTGCACTTGATTCGCGAGGTCCTAGAGGGTATAGAAGACGGCACCGAGGCCGCGCTGATCAGTTTAGATCAGTCCAAGGCCTTCGATAGGGTTGACCATCGGTTTTTGGCGACTGTTTTGGAGACTGCCGGATTCAAACCGGAGTTCCGCAGATGGATTAGCATGATGTACCACAACCCTCAGGCAGTGGTGCAGGTGAACGGAAGGCGTTCGAGGGTGTTCGCGGTCGAGCGGTCGGTCCGGCAGGGCTGCCCGTTGTCTCCTCTTCTCTATGTCCTAGCTTTGGAGCCCCTGCTCTGTAGGCTTAGGGATAGGACGGCAAATCCGGCCCTGCGCGGTGTCCCTTTTGCTGGCCCTCTTACGGCAAGGGTTTCCGCGTTCGCCGATGATATCACAGTGTTTGTATCCCGCCGTCTGGATATAAAGGCTGTGAAGAAGGCGGTTAGCGAGTACGAGCGGATTGCAGGAGCCAAGGTCAATTTTGACAAAAGCGAAGGTTTGCGGCTCGGTGCTTGGAGGGGTAGCAATACTCTTCCGGGGCCGTTCCGCTGGAGTGACGGACCCGTCCGCATCCTCGGGGTGTGGTTCGGGCCCGGCCTCCAACTGGAGCGAAATTGGTCGGAAGTACAAGCCAAGGTGAATGCTCAGGTGGGAATCTGGCTTTCAAGGAGGTTGTCCTTAAAGAGCAGGGCGGAGGCGTGCGCCGTGTACGTCTTCCCCTTGATCCTTTACCGATTGGCTGTACTTCCTCTGCCTAAGGTAAATCGGTTGGCGCTGCAACGATCCCTTTCCAGATTGCTCTGGGGAGGTGCAAGGCCGATGGTCCGTAGGCAGGTCTGTATCCAACGTACACGCAACGGGGGTCTAGGTATGCCTGATCTGGAGAGCCACTGGCTTGCTGAAAGACTTGCATACTTGGGCAGAGCCTTGACGGGGGACGCAGTGTGGAGACTGAAGGCGAGTCGGACTTTTCCTCGCCTAAAGTCAGACCCAAAGGCTGAAGGTCGACGTAGGCCTTTGGGCGAAACACTGTTTGTCCGCGAGTGCCGAACGGCCCTTCGTAACCTTCTTGGGTCCAGTGACCTTTCACGGCCTCGAAAAGAACTATATCGGGAGCTAGTGGTGGGTTCCGCTTCTGATCCTCTCAGCGAGCGGCGCGGCTGGACGGCGGAGGAGATTCGCTCTCATTGGAATTGGGCGCCAGGATCGAGCTTCTTGAACAACTCCGAGTTCTCGCTCACCTGGCGACTTGTGCGAAATGCGTTACCCCTTGTCGGCTTGAACTACAAAGCGGGCCTGGCAGACATGCCCGATTGCGCTCGCTGCGGCAGTGGCTTGGAAGAAACGGCTGAGCACGCCTTCTACTACTGCGAGCGAGTTCGCCCGTTTTGGGATCACGTCGGCGAGTGGACGGCTCGCATCGAACCCAAACAGCTCGTGCTGCTCGACGTTGGTTACGTCGTGGACAACGTTCTTCCTCCGTATCAGGGTGAGAAGCGTGTGGTGTTTCTCGCGATCCTAGCTGTAGCTAGAATGGTGATTTGGACGACGCGAAACAAGGGATTGTATGACGATGCAAACTTTTCTCATCGTGATCTGATTTTGTATTTTCGGCATCAGCTGAGGGTCAAAATCAGATGCGATAGAAAACGCTTGGATCGCATAACATTCAGCAAAAGGTGGGTGAATGCAGCGAGCCTGGTCGTGCGAAAGGGAGCAACGTTGGAGTCATCCTTCCCTCCTCTGCCGGCTCATGGCGTCTACGGTACGGGTCCTTAGGGACCCCACCCCTGGTGAGTAAAACTGTTCCCTTTTTCTTTTGGTACCCAGGTACCTAGTTAGCAGTATGTTTGTGAGTCATTGTCCCCGTCATCTAGTTGTTAGTTCTCAAGATCTTCCCCATCCCCATTATTTTTGTACCTCAATCCGTATCCCAGTCCACGTTTACTGAAGATCTTGAACATTCATATGTATAAAAATCATATCACCTGCTTGTATTAACCCATACCACGCCCGACCCCTTATTTCTTTTCACCCCTGTAGATTAGGATCCCTGCCCCACCTAGGGTAGGTCCGACTTGTTTCCGGTTCTTTACCCCGGAAAACAGTCGGCCTCCAATTTTATAGACGGGGGGATGGGAGGGCAACCAAACGGGGGATTTTTCCTTGTTTTTGTATATATTTCGGGGTTTTTCTCCCATTCCCATCACATTCATTGTAAATAAATCATACTTGTAAATAAAATCATTCATGAATCTCGGGATTTTAAGTAGGACTTCTTCATAGAGCAAATGTGGTATTTTGGTGATTGTAGCGCAAAAGGCGATGGATGAATGGATATTTATTGTATTGTTGAATGGGTCGGCGAATGTGGCTAGCTAGGTCTCCTTAGTTTATATAGAAAAGTATGACCGCTCCCTTCCCCTCCCCAAAAACTTCAAGGCCTTGTGCCTTCTGTGTACACTACACAGAAATAAAGCAGACTAGAAGGTGAGGAGCAGCTTCTTATAGGAATAGTATTAGAGCGTTGGAGACTGGAGATCACACTAGATCACCTTACTTGCTACCGTAATAGTGGAAGCCAATACTATCGTTGGACTATATCTTAATTCTGTATTCACTAATCCTATGTTCTTGTCTACTAATAGTCTCTCTGTTGTATATACTTTTTCCTGAGAATATATCTCTATTTCCTCTCATATCATGGTTTGTCCTTTATTTAATATTACAAGCGTTCACTAACCGGAATACAACAATGTCATATCTCCCGGTATGTTTTAGCTAAATATTTGTTCTCACTTATCTGATTCAGATATATATATATATATTTCAATATAAATAACCACCATGACAATTACCTTAGCCTAACTTTAATTTATTATTATACAGTATAAGACTAAAATCAGACCTTGTCATGCTAGTACCACTTCTGGCAACTAACTTATTAGCATCAGAAGCAGCCTTGTACTATTTTGAATAGATGTATATCCTGGACACATAGCATAACAGTTATAGGTGTTGGTTCCTTAAGCTTCTAAGGAGACAATCATCTGGAGGTTGCAGGTTCAATCCTGACTGCAGGTGAGTAATAATAGAGGAATACTTATCACGAGTACACGGTTATGGATAAGGGAATCAGAACAGGCGACTCCCGTGGATTCAATTTGAAGTTCCGTGTAGGTTCCTGAGTTCAACAAATACCTAAAGAAGGCCGGAGGACATATTAGCCAAAATGTTGTGGAAATAACTGTAAAGATGAAGACAATAGTTCGAAAACCCTTAATGATAAAAATCAATGAGCTTCGTCTCAGAAATTTAGACAACAAACACCTGAAGAAGACCGGAGGACATATCGGCTGAAATGTTGCGGAAATAACAATAAAGATAAAGACAATTGTCCAAAAACCCTTAATGACAAAAATCACCAAGCTTTGTCTCAGAAATTTAGACAACAAACACCTGAAGAAGACCGGAGGACATATCGGCTGAAATGTTGCGGAAATCACAATAAAGATGAAGACAATAGTCTGAAAACCCTTAATGATAAAAACCATAAAGCTTCTTCTCTGAAATTTTGACAACTAGTATATATACTAAATCTTAAATTTATTTTTGATAAAAGAATTAAGAGCATGGATAAGAATTAAGTATTCGAGGACTGACATTTTATAATATTGTTATCATCTGATACTCTTATCTTTATGGGGAAGATAATTCTTTTGAAGTTGTCGATGAATTAAGTTTGTTCCTTATAAATTAAGTTGTTTCATTGCATGTCAAATTCCATAAAGACTGCTTAGATAAAAAAAAAAAAATTAAATAAAAATTAATTTAAATAAACAGTTGTATACAATAGAGTTATTATGTCTGTCTTCATAGTTGTTTTTGTTTTTAGTCATAAAGTCCATTGTTGTCTTTAATGCACAAATAGTTACCAATAAATTAAATAAAAAGGTTACAAACTTTTCCCTTCCACTGTCTTAAATATTTCTTCCTTTAACTTATTGGTCAATAAAAAAAATATGAAAAAACAAAAGAGAACAAACAATAACAAGAATATTTCATGATAAAAGACTGACTCATCGAATTCAAACAATGGAAGCACTTACAAAAGACAACAGCAATAAACAATAATGATGATAGTAACAATAATAATAATAATAATATCAAGAATATCAAGTCACATCTGTATCAGGAATATCAAGAATATCTAGTCACATCTGTAGCAAGAATATCAAGAATATCAAGTCACATCTGTAGCAAGAATATCAAGAATATCAAGTCACATCTGTATCAAGAGCACAGATAACAATCAACTCTTGGGTCTTATATAGTTACATTATACTACTCATGAAAAATGACAAATCCAAATAAATGTATGACTCAGATGACATATATAAGTATTCCCTTGATAGCCAACATGGGAGACACAATGGCTCCCGGCAAATGTTGGCTGTTCTAATTTCAAGGACACAAGCAATGGTCAAAGCATCTTCTCCACTCAAAGACACCAATAGGAAAAAATGGACCAGAGAAAATAACAGAAATACACTTCAGTTATTTTAAGAGCAACACAAAGAAGGTATAGAAAAGGAATAATAGAAATTTGGGCAGAATCCACAAGATTTAACACAAGGTTGCTGATCAAGTTAGGGTGATAATAAAAAAAGGTTGGCTTTCTGACCTTGAGATTCTAGAAATATGTGAACAAATAAAGAGTGAAGAATATTAACAAGATTCCTGGACTCAAATTGAACCACTAAATATCAAAAAGAAAAGACTCCTCACCTAACTATAAAGCAAAATTCTGATGACAAAAATTTCACAGACCCAAGCTCCACAAAACAAATGTTAATGAAAAAAGAAAAAATGAAGAATTATTGAAAAAAATCATCACTGAAAATAAGACTCCATTACCATCCTTCAGAAACCAAGACAATAAAAGTTAAGGTAGAAACTGAAAAATTAAACAAATTATTACCAAATATCCCAATGAGTAACATCATTAAACTAAACGAACTAATTTATGCAGGAGCAAAATTAGTCTGTGATGAAATCAGTGTTTCCCAAAGGAACCTTCACAGAAATACCAAACCTGGATGGGAAATTAGGCAAGAAAGACAGGTAAAGAAATTCCAACAACAAGCAAGACTGTTAAGGAAGGAAAAACACAAAGGAATACATTGGAATAAAAAGACCAAAACAAAACAGCAGACAAGTCTGACAGTGCAATGTAAAGCAATAAATCAAAAGATATTAGTGAAAGAAGGGAGACTTAAAAGATACCAAGACAAGGTCGAGTAATAAAAACCAAACATAACATTCTAAAACAACAAAAGAAAATTCTACCAACAAATACATGGAGAATGCATGATGGTAAACCAACAAGTGGATGCAAAGGCATATTAACCATTGTGGGTTATTTAATACTAAATCCTCTTTATATGTACGTATTAAATATATGATTTCTAAACATATTTTGTAGATAACATTTTTAATCACACTTGAGCTCATTTTGTTATATAATTACGGAATAATTTTTTTATTAATCATTTTTGTTAATTATATCTTATCATTCGGTTTGGCTGGACTTTGAACTATTCGGCTTAGTGTACGTGCAGGTGCACATATTGAGAACAGTTCGCGCTTGCATGCAGAGGATATGGCAATCACAAATGTCATGATAAAAACCCCAGATAGGAAATAGGACTGGGGTGTGAATGGCGTCATGCCTGGAGGTGATAGGGAGGAACTTTGGTGATTTCGAAAAAGAAGTGAGTTGAGATTTGACTCTGGGCGAGGCCAGTCCAGCTGGGGGCTATGGGATGCACGGAGCGTTTGTTGAGTCAGTTAGTTGGAGTTCGAGGCAGGCAGAGTTCAGTTCGAGGCAGTGAGTTACAGTCATTGTTAGAGAGAAGATGCCGTAGTGAGAGCCAGCACCAGACAGAGAGCTTGGGCCCTCCGGATCCCAGTTGAGCAGCCCAACAGAAGTGCTGCTATTGTCAGAGGAACTTGGTGTCAATATGTTGCTGTCTCTATTCCATCTCCAACTCACCTCTCACACACAACCCTTTTCCAACCCTTTCGCAACCCTTTCGAATAAAGTGTGAGAGGTATATTTTTCTAAAGAATTGTGTTCATTCGTCATTATTGTTGATTATGTTTCCGCATGTATATGTATACATATAGTTGTATCATGACAATACAACAATTTTTTGCACACAGTTAAATGGTTTCAAGTATTGCTATCTTATAAGAATAATCCTATTTACTATTAATCATTTGTTTGCCCATGGTTAAATGTTTTGATTCAGTATAGCATAAGTCAACAAAGTTAAATGGTTCTAAGTATTGCTATGTATCACTAAAAATTCAATTAAACATCAGTCATCTGTTTACTCACAGTTAAATAAAAAACTGTTCTATTTCAAGCAATTCATTTTAGCATAAGTTATTTATTTCCACCAAGTTTAAATGTCAAAGTACACAGTTTAAATGTCAAACAGTTCCATTTGAACCATAGATAGGATCCTATCAGGCGCTACCCCTCTGGGTCAGAGTAGACTTAGGAATGATGACAATGAAGGGGTACTTTGCATTCTCCAAAACTAACAATTTTGAGTGAAATAAGGGAACAGAAAGAACATAACAGAAAGGTCAAGCTATTAAATGACATGGGAAAAGAATGACAAGGACTTGAAGATGGCCTTGAGATGGGCATACACCTGGAATCACTCAGAGTAACACTCAAGAAAGTAGAAAATTTGAAAATGCCAGGCCATGATGGCATATATGGTTTCTGGTTTAAAAAATTTACATCCATCCAAGGCAGAATAGCTATTCAACTAAAAAAGAAGCAAGAATACTTGAAAGGATGACAAAGATTTTGACTACAATGATCCAGAAAGTCCCCTGAAAAAGAACCTCTTCCAGCAAAAATAGACTGATAACATGGAAAATCCTAACCGTGTAGATTAGAGAGGAAATCTGTTACTTACTTGTATGCGACAGACTGTTTCTGGGAGAACAGAAAGTGTGCCTTTGAGGAATAAGAAGAATTGCTGACTTACTGTACACTGATGAACGCTTCCTCAAGAGAAGCAAAGCAAGACAGAAAAATGCAGCAATGGAGTAGATTGATTACAAAAAGGCTCATAATATGGTCCTACAATCCAGGATAGTATTGCATATTGACTTGAAGACTTTTGACATGTTGATGCAACTGCAGAAGTTGGACATTGGGAAATAACAGGAAATACACCTGGTACCTAAAGTAAATTGGATATGAATATCTCTGGCAGAAATACTGTATAAATTGTGTGGGTGGCATGCTAGGAAGTGCAATCACATGCTTTGTGCAGGTGGTATGCTTGAAGCAGGCATCTCCACATGCAATGTGTAAGTAGCTGGTTGAAGGATATGAGAATTTGTGTGGGCATCTGAATATTATATAACCAGGGAAATTTTGACCTGAGAAGCAGTATAAAGAAGAAAGCAGTTCACAGAAGATCCATACTGTTAGCCCCTGTGTGTGCATCTCAGCTGTTTTTAACCTTCTCTTATTTGGTCCTCTTTTATTTGACCTTCATATCTGTACATTTTGGATAATAAAAGGAAAAAAAAATAAGTGGATTATATTCTTTATACATTAGTGTTATTATCTTTCTCTGCTATTGTCTGAAAATGCACAAGGTATCCGACTAAGTCATAAAATTTATCACGGATGCCATGAGAAACTGAAAAACGGAAGTGAGAGCAGGTGGAAAAAATTTAGTTGAGGTGAAAATCCAGTGAAGCAACCTCCAGAGAGATACACTTTCATTCTTACCATTTGTATTAGCAATGATGCCACAATTATAAACTCAGGAAGTGCACTGGGGGCTAAAAACTTACTAAATCGCAAGAAAAGATTAACTACCTGATGTACATAGATAACATCAAGTACAACACTACGGCTCTAAATTGACATTTGTAATTCTATTATATCTCCATAGTTCTAACAAGTCTACTACACCTTAAGTTTCAGTTGGACCCCTGTTGTAACCTCACTGTGAGAAAAAGTGACAAACATACAAAACACCCTCTTAGTTTGCTAATACAAAGTTTATTTACTACTATACCTTTTAGTTGTCATCAAGGAAAGAGAAACAGAGTATGAAAAATGAGTTCACTGCTTTAGCTTGACAAAGAGAAATCAACCATCATGACAAGAAAGTGAGCGGACACAGACATTGATCTTATCTTTCTCATTTTCTATTGTTGTTCTTGCATGTGCTTGCTTGGGGTTCTGTCTTCATATCTTTGCAGCAAGTGTGAAACCTCTTGAGAAGCTCACCCAAAATGGGTGTCATAATTTTCGGTCATCTTCACATCATCATGGCTAGTGTTCAACTGACTTCTCTTTTCCTGTTTTCCATCCTGCATCTTCTCCTACGGTTTGCTTGAGTTTCTTTCCGCCAATCAGAATCCATTGCAGATTTGCTGCTGATACATTCCTATTTTAACTTGAGCTTTCATTCACCTTCCCATTTGTTTCTCCCTTATAGCCTTTTTTGCCTTCTCAGTCTCTTCACTTGTTTTGATTCTTTTTCTCATATATGTTCCTTTCTTTTCCACCATCCCATAGCTGACCAGTAAATCTCACTGGGGAAACAACTTACTATTAAAACAATCAACTGGAGTTCCTAATCATTTTATGCAAGCTATTTGCAAAGAATGAAAAAGTATGGGAAACTGATACAAACATAAGAATATATAGTCAGGATGGAATTTGGCAAAGAAAAATATGCCAAAAGGGGGAAGAGGACTCGCCAGCATTGAAGTTTGTGTGGATGCATCAATATGAAGACTAGAGAACTACATCAAAAAGAACAAAGAGAGACTAATTACAGTGGCCAAGTAACAGCATTGACAACATAAAAATAAACATAACAACAAAAACTAGTAAACAGAAATGAGAAGAAAAACATCTGTATGAATATTTCAAGCAACAAATTGGTAAAATCTCACATGAGAAGACCTGGACATGGCGACAAAAGGGAAACCTTTAGAGAGAAACTGAACAGAAAGTGTTGATTATGTGGAAACAAAGATGAAAGGATTAATCATAAAGTAAACAAATATAACAAACTAGCTTAAAAGGAGTATAGGACTAGACATGACTGGGTGGGGAAGGTGATCCACAGGGAATTATCCAAGAAATTGAAATTTGACCATACTACCAAATGGTATATGCACAAACCAGAATCTGTTCTAGAGAATGAGATGAATGATATCCTTTAGGATTTTAAGATACAAATGGATCATCTGATCCTCACCAGGAGACCAAACCTTGTAATAATTAACAAAAAAAGAGAACTTGTTGTAGAGTGGATTTTGCCATTCCAGCAGACCACAGAATGAAAAACAAAGAAAGTGAAAAAAGGGACAAGTACTTAGACCTTGCCAGAGAACTGAGAAAGCTGTGAAATATGAGAGTGAGTTTAAATATCAAACAGTTCTATTTGAATGATAGATAGAACCCTATTAGGTGCTATCACTCTGGGACCAGAGTGAACCTGGGAGCAATGGCAATGAAGTAGGACTTCACATTCCCCAAAACTCCAGCATTACTGGAGCCTCATCATTAGATTGTCATATCTAGGACACTCGTTGGAGGGGGGAGGTCTTACCTCTCCACAGAGATGCAATCAGTGTATTCTATAGCCCCAGTTGAATGGGCTAGGTTATCTTAACTATGACACTGAACTGTATATACTAGTGAGGTTCCGGTTCTGGAGATATGAGTAGTGTGAAATAACCTTTCATTGCATTACTCCAGTTCCACTTGTATGTGGGGTTGTAGTACCTGTTAGGGTCCCATTTATGGGTGAAATAGATCTGTTTAAAGATTATATAATAATAAAAATACTCTATTTAAGAATTCAAATAACAAAAGACTATAAAATTGTCTCACATCTCACTGCTGCATTGTTTCTAAGTTAGAAGTTATTTCACTTCTTTCATGCTTCTTATTCTAGACTAATCTCATTTTTAATTGATATTTCTAACAAGGAAATACTGGAATGCAAGATAATGATTTGAAAGACTTCCAAATAGGGCTTCAACAAATAAGCAATTTTTTATCAAGAGTTTTTATCAACTGTTTCTTTTTCCAACGTAATCTAAAAGTAGAAGATAAGGTTCACTAATAAATCTAAAAATTCAAAGATAAGTCTTTTTAGAGAAAGATATCCAGTTTCTTTTAAATTCAGTTTATATATTAGACAAGTAAAAATATTCCCAGTATTCTCATTTCAGAAAACAAAGGATGGAATACACATTTGAAAACTAGTTTAAAGCGTTCTGTTTTCAATGTTCATTTATCTTATATTTAGAAAAAAAGAAAATTACTTACAAGACAGCAGCAGACATGAAGGTGATGATTGATGATGTCAATAATAATACTTTGGTTATAATTAGTTTGTGTTGCAAATGGATTCCCAAGTTTAAAAAAGTGAATTTGACTTTAAAAAAAAAGATACACACACGGTGGTACAACTTAAGAAACAGATGATGACTCAACTCAATCAATGTCGGATTTGGCAGAAAAACTTATATTCAATCACTCAAGACTTATAAGATACTTGCAATGAATGGAGAAAATTCATTGAGTTGGAAAGTCGGTCCCATATTTATTGTCAGAGTATAACATTGCATAATGTTTTGACAGACATGAAAAAATCTTTTTTCCAAAAGATTGTTAGAGGAATTGTCAATAAAAAGTGGGTTCACTATGACATCAAAAATTAGAGGTTGATCTAGGAAGACATCCTGCAGGATCATTGGTGAAATTGATCATTTTTATCAAAGACAGTTTAATTATTTGGTATAAAGTATGCCAACCCTTGTGCCAAATATTGTTTAATGCGATAGCTCTTCACATGAATTGATCTCTCCATTAGCCAATAACATATATATAAAAATTCCTTCACTTACACTGAGAATTCTGATGGATCTGGGGTAAGATATCTGACCGATGTAAAGTCGGCCGAGTTTCAATCTTGGCGTGAAGCATCTCATGGATCTAGCCACACTGAAGAGTTGTGATACTATGAAACAATCTCTCTGTGGATGACAATATATATATATATATATATATATATATATATATATATATGATTTGTTAGTGAATAACTTTTAGATAAATGTTTTGTTATTAAAGGAATTATTAGAGTATGAAACAAAGGTTAGTTGACAAATTTTACTTCACAAGTGTCTTTGTTCAGTTGTTGGTTAGGAATGTCTTATTTTGGCTTGGGGGAAGGTTCAAGTTTGGTTGGAATAATTAGAATGTATTTCACTTTGGTTTTTGGTTCTGGATTTATTTCAGGATTTCAGTGTGTAGGTTGCTGCAATTTTACCCAATTGGTATCTATTTTAGTTGGTGATTTGGAGTTTTCTATAGATATATTTGAAGCAGTGTTTTCGGTGTTTATTGTGGGTTCTTTTTGTTTTTGTTTGATTTATATATATACATATATATATAAAACAAAAATGCAACATAATTCTTCAAAATATGAACCAAAATTTAACCAATGCAATATATATATATATATATATATATATAGTACAATTAAATGGAGACTCAAACTCAGTTAAGTCGTCATAATAAATTTATTTCGGCGGAGAATATTATTGCTATATTCTCCGTCTCGTCAGATGACTCTTTACATGCTCTCTCCTGTCGCAGAATCATATATATATATATATATATATATATATATATATATATATATAAAGTGATGTATTTCTCTCCTTGTCACATGCAAAATTAAATCCTTTCCAGGGGATCGCCTAATTTTTCTTAAAAAATAAGTGACACATACATACACACACACAAGCACATGCAGAACTTAGATGTAGATTGAATCTTTTGAGCCGGATTCTTATTAAATTTCCCTCATAAAATATCATAATGTCCAGAACACTATATATATATATATAATTATGATAGTTATGTCATGAAACAAAGTATTCAGTAATAATGATGTGTGAAACAATTGTAGTATCACCTCCCTTACTAAGGTCAGTAAATGGGCAGTCAATACTACCTTAACAGAAATCTTGGTCCTTACTTCCACCTCGGCCAAGGAATGCTATCCCAGAATCCATCACTCTTCTCTCTTTCCTTCTCTCTCCTTTTCTCTCTCACTCTCCCCCTCCCTCTGGCCAATCAGCGGAGATAGTAGCAGTTGCCGAAGACGACCCAAGACAGAAGAGGAGGTAGTTGCTGAAGAGATTCCAAACACTAAACACACGTGTTGACCGCCGGACATTTTCTAGCCAACACGTGGCGTTGTATACGAAGAATAAAATTCCTATTTTAAAGTTAATATTTGTACTTCTCATTTATTATCTCAAATAACATAACCCAAGTACATATATTACACAATTGTTATTAGTTCCTAAAAGTTACAAAATTGAGTCAAATGTTTTGTAATATTTTGTTAACTTATTTTCTTTATTCTTCAAGTTAAAACAAAAGCAGGTGAGCAATCAAAATAGAGACCATTATGTTGCACAATCTGAAGCCACCTTTCAGCCAATTCTTTTATCAGTTCTTCAAGGTGAAGAGCTTCTTCATTAAAGTTTTCACCTCCTCTTGGAAAGTGGGCCATGAATGAGAATAAGTGATAATCCAATAGAGTTAGATCCAGATTACATGCTGGGTGAAGCCACCTTTCTACCAGTTCTTTGATTCCATGCAGATACTAGTTTTTGTCCTTTTAGGTGAAGAACTCAACACTAAAGCTTCCACCTCCTCTCAATTGTTAAAGTATTGTGAGAACGGGAAGTAAACCATGGATGAGAACAAGTGATAATCCAATGGAATTAAATCTGGATTATATGCTGGGTGTGGCATCAATCTGATTCCTTCAAGCTTCTGTAGTTTATCTTGGAAACTATCACATATACAAAAATTGTAAAACTTTTGACTCATTTTTGTATTTACGAAGTTTAACTTAGTTTTGGTGCAAAACCATAATTATGGACCACTCTGTGAGGATCTAACTCATTCTGCAGTAGTAAATGATCTTAAAGTTAAGCATATTAACCATTACTCCATAATGTGATGGCCAATAGTTATCTCTTATAAACATTAATTTTTAAAAGAAAAATGTCACCAAACACTAACATAGATGAGAAAAAGAAATAAAATGATTTGAAAGAGAGACATTTTAAGTCAATTTAAGAGACAATTTACTTAATGGCAGATTTTCACAAAGAAAGTTAAGAATAAAAAATGCAAGGCTTCAAAGAAACAAAGTTACTAATCCTCTTCCATGACCCATAAATATGAATTTAGGAAGCTATATTATTTTAGAGAAAAAAATTTGGATTTAAAAAGTAATCATCATTATAGAAGTGAAGTAAAGCAAAAAGCAGACAAGTAAATGAATAAATAAATAATAACTGTATCAGAAAGGTATTGCAAGAATCCTTTTCATCAATTTCCTATTTTTCTTCATCTTTCATGGAAAACAGAATAGATTTGAATAGAGGTGAGCAGCTGACTACAGAAAATTTAGATGAGTCATCAAAATGGAACCTTTTTTCTTTTTTCCTTTTTTTTTTTACCAAAATATATATCTAAGTAAGAATGGTTATTGGTAACAGATTATCCCCAAGCTTACAAAATGGCTTATATCATAAATGCCATTTTCATTTTGTCTGTATGTGTATCTGTACGTGTATCGCCACACATGCATATGCAAATATATGCTTGAGTTATATCACCCTGAGCAAGGATCCGATCAGAAATTAGATATGTATATATTTACCTAACTTCCCTTCCATGAACAGGATGTGAAACAAAGTCAATTTTTAAGCAGAATAGAATACAGCTAAGTTGAATTTTCCTTCTCCTAGAGTAGTTGTCTTACCAAGGCTAAAGAACCCAGTCTGCCTTATATCTGGAAGAGAACAGATGAATTTATGTCTTTTCTAAGGGCATTAGTATGAAATGAAATGAAAACAGTCTCATCTAGGATTTGAACTCAGGTCACCAGTTCCATTTCCTACAACAATAACCATTTCATTTAGCATGTCTCTGCAGTCAGAAATGAAATATATATGTCAAAAGAATATTCAGTTATTTTGAATATCTCTCAGACTTGTCACAAGGTCTTGATATCACTTGGCAACCAATCAGAGATCTTATTGCACATTTATGAACAGACACACTCCTGTGGGATAATTGAGACAGCAGTAAGATGTTACTGAGTGAAACTTTGTACTGTTTCATAATCATGACAATGCACCTGTGCAATTTCATATATTGCACAGATTTTTTGAGGGGTGGGTGTGGCAAAAAAATTGTATCACCTTGTAATTCCCTTCCCTTCAATAAAAATTTTGTTCTCTGCAAATTTTAGCTTTTCCCAAAGTTAAAATCACTGTTGAAAGGGAGATTTCATATCATGGTCACATTTAAGGAAAACATGATGCTGGAAGTGATATGAATCCATCAACAGGTCATTACAGACTTATATGGGTTTGGGGTGTACATGTATGTTACATATGTTGATAAAATGAAGAAAATTCACAAAATAAAGAAGTTATCACACTGTTTCTTTTCATATATCGGTTTTATTTTATTCTAGTTTCAAAGTTGATTACAATAACGTTATGGTCTTTTGAGTTGACTCTGACAATCCTGTTGCACGTGTCTGCCTACGCAACACGTCTTCTTCGGAGTCACCTACCCTTGTTCCCTCCACAGCTCCTTTTATACACCTGGAATAGTCTCATTTGCATAGGAATGGCGAAAGACTGCATTACTCACGCAAGATAATCAAATATAAAAGCGACTGTGTGTCATTATTTTAACTTTTTTTTTGTTAAGTGACGGAACCCTATGAAACATGCCCACACGCTAGTCAGGTAAGTTACAATTTTCCCTACATTTATATTCCTTAGTAGAAATTCCTTGTGTTATTTACTGTTCAGTTCCTTTGTGGGAAGAGTGAGCATAATTTGCCAGGCCAAATCGATGTGTCACTGAGTTGGAGTGGCTTTATGCTGCTTCAATATCTCTGGGTTCTTGAAATTGCTGAGAAAAGTATCATTCCTCAAGAAAGGTTGGTGGTTTTTCTTTCTGGTCCTTAAATGGCTGTCTTAATACTTGAGAACCCAATTTGCCTAACTTAGAGTATCATCATCATCATCATGTCATGCCGCCGGCACGGATATCCCTGACCCACTCTCTCCACTTCTCCCTATCATTCATTGCTTTTGGCAGGTCTTTGGGGTTACATCCCGTATCCTCATATAGCTGCTGTATGTATGTTCGAGCTGGTTGTCCTGCTTTTGCTTGGCCATATGCGGGGGTCCATAGGAGTACATTACTGATGAGTTCATCCTTGCTTCTCCAGCACTGTCCTGCGTGTCTGGTTCGTCTAACTTGTATAGTTTTCATGATGGGAGGCAGGTGGCTGTATAGTTGGTGTTTCTATTAAAAGTCATTCTTTTCAAACTGTTACTGATCATTAACACTGCAATTAATTACCTTAGAGCATTGGTGACGATGTCCAATAAAATTTATGTTATTATTTATCATCCCTTCAGCATGAGTAATATGTGATACAGAGTCAGTTTTTAAGTGGCGTTTATCAGGTTAGAATTCAGAGTTTTTCTTCTCCAAGACCAGTTGCCATAGCAAGGTTAAAAAGCCAGTCTGACCTACTATTTACCCATGGCTGGAGGGAAAATAGTTGGATTCAGATATTTCTTAAGAGTATTAACACTACATGAAATTCAAACAGCCTTGTCCAGGATTTGAACTTGACTCAACATGTCCAATGATAACATTTGATAAGATTAATGTTGTTTTCATGCCTGCTAATATACCATCCATTATGCAATCAGTAGATGAAGGATTAATTTTAACTTTTAAGTGCAATTATTCTAGGAATACATCTTATTCAGCTATAACTGTGATAGATAGATATTCCTACAATAGATTTGGTTGGTTGTTTGGTTGGTTGGGTTTTATGGCATATCAACCTTTGTAAGTTATTTAATGCCAAATCCATTTTATGTAAATAATCAGTTTTATGTCAAACGATTCAGTTTAGTATGAGTACACAGTTTAATTGTCAAAAACAGTTCAATTTCAAACAATTCAGTTTAGAATAAGCACGCAGTTTAAATGTAAGTATGGCCTGATTGTCCAAAACATTTCTATTTCAAGCTATTCAGTTTAATCAAACAATTCAGTTTAGCATAAGTATGCCATTAGTTATATTTAACCCATAGATGGGACCCTTATCAGGTGCTACCAGTCCGGGCCAGAGTGGACCTGGTAGTGATGGCAATGAAGGGTTACTCCGCGTTCCCCCAAGCTCCAGCATTACTGGAACCTCACCATCAGACTGTTTTGTGTCATATCCAGGACACTTGTTGAGGGAGTCTTACCCCTCTGCAGAGAAGCAGTCGGTATATTTTACAGCCCCAGCTGACTGAGCAAAATAGATTTGGACAAAGTAAGTTAAAAACTTTTTGGAAAGATGTGATCAACTTGTGATTGACTCCTACCATAGAATTACAAATCAATTACATCTGCTCTAAAAGACTTGAATCAACTCATGAGTACCCTTACCAGAAACTATCAAGTCTTTATCTGATCTGTCCAAAAATATGAGTGAAATAGACACTAAGGGAGCTGACTTAGCAGCAGCCAAACCAGAAATCTATCAACATGAGATATTTTATTAGTATTTTCTATGTTCTGTGCAAAGATTGTTTTTTTGAAATGTTCATATGAAAAGAAAAAAATAGAGATGCCCAATAATACTGACAACATGGAGACCAATAGAGTGACAAACAAGCAGCATCTCATATAAGAAAACTTGGACATGCCTAAAAAAGGGAAACCATTGGAGAGAAACTAAATCTTTTCTAATAGCAGCACAAAGTGCCATAAGGACCAACTATATCAAAGCAAGAATCAATAAGATACAACAAAACAGCAAATGTTGGTTATGTGGAGATAGAGATGAAACAATCACTCATATAATAAGCAAATGCCGCCAATTAACACAAAAAGAGTATAAGACTAGACATGACTGGGTGGAATGACATGGAATCGTGAAATAAACTGAAATTTGACCATACGAACAAATAATATATGCACAACCCAGACTTTATCCTGGAGGATGAGATGCACAAACTCCTCTGGAATTTTGAGGGATAAACAGATCCTCTAATCTTGGCCACCTAACCAGATCAAGTGATTGTCAACAAAAAAAAAGAGAACTTGCCAAATAGTGGACTTTGCTGTCCTAGATGACCAGAGTAAAATTGAAGGAAAATAAAAAGAAAGATAAGTACCTGGACCTTACTAGAGAACTGAAAAAACTTTGGAGTATGAAAGTGACTGTGATACCAATTGTAATTGGTTCTCTTATTATAGTCAACAATGGATTGGTACAAGGACTGGAAGACTTGGAAATAAGAGGACGAATGGAGACCATCCAAACAACGGCATTGTAGAGCTCAGCCAGAATACTGAGAAGAGTCTTGGAGACTTAAGGAGACTTGCTATCACTCAAACTCCTGTGATAAACCACCAGCTTACATTGGTATGAAAAACTCTCCAAAGAGAACAATGATCATTATAAACAGATCGCACATAACACTTACAGAACAATTAATTACTTTCAATGCTATTAATTTAATTTCATTAATCCAATAAAAATACGCTACACAATCTCTATTTCTCACCTCATCCAACCCAAATGGCTAAGGCTGTAGAATATGGTGACTGCATTTCTGTAGAGGAGTTCAGACCCCCCACCCTGTAAGAATATCCTGGATTTGACACTAAACCATCTTATGGAGCTTTGGGGAATGTGGAGTGTCCTATCATTGCCATTACTCCTATATCTCTTTTGACCTGAAATGGTGGTACCAATTAGGGTCCCATTTAAAGGGTCAAATAGAACTGTTTAATCATTCACATTACTTGAAACCATTTAACTCTGTGCAAACAAATAATTGATATTAAATTTAATCATTAGTATTCGATAGAAATGCTTGAAACCATTTAAATGTGGCAAATAGAAATATTAGAGTTAGATAGCAATACTTGAAACCATCCGACTTGGTGAAAAAATAACTATTAGTGTTTGCAATACCTGAAATCATTTAACTAAACACAACTAGAACTATTAGTGTTTGATAGCTATACTTAAAATCATTTAACCGTGTTAAATACTACAAACCAACCAACCAACCAACAAACTTCATCCACTTTTCCTTTTTATTAACTTATTTTGTAACTTATATTTATTATTTTTATCATTAACTTATTTCGACTTATTTTTATTAACTTATTTTCAAAACATTTATCAGGGGTGTCTCCGTGGTGTAATGGTTAAAGCAATGGTCTGCGAAATCGTAGCACGCGAGTTCGAAATCCAGTCGCACTATTACATTCACTTTCGGACAAATACCCTTGGGAAAGGTATGAACCCCCTTATCGTCCCAGCTATGGGTTAAATAGCACCACCACTGTTCTTCTAGGAGAATGACTTTGGCATTAAATAACCTACGAAGGTTGATATGCCATTAAACAAAAGAAACCAAACCGTGTACAAACAAATGAGCTCTAGCTTGTTTAAAAATGATATTACCCACAAACTATTCATATATATTTAATATATATATATATATATATATATATATCCGGTGGTAAAAGCTGCTCGGTAGCACCAGGAGTGGCAGTACGACCTTGAGCTACCGAAACTGTGTTATCACCCTGGTTGGCAGCTGATGAGGCTATGGTATCACACGTGCTTTCACATGTTGTATGATGAAAAAAAAAAAAATATATATATATATATATATATACATAAACAAGATTTCAATTACCAACAAAGGTTGATTTGTTATTAAAACACACCCATACAACCAACCAACCAACCAACCAACCAATTTCGTCCACTTTTCTATTTTGTTTTCTGCCCAAAATAAACACATCCTTACACACTATAATACAACACATTATTTCCCCTAGAAAATAACTCACTCAATTTGTGTGCAAATCTTGTTGTTTCGTAAAAGTATCAGTTTAAATGTCTTTCAATTTTATTTATCTTCACAGTGTTTCTTTGTTTCAACTTATTCTTTTCACCTGCCTTCTGACTTGGTAACTTGCTTTGTCTAGAAGCAAACATTAGAGCAGCCACAATAAGTAAACAGGGAAAGAAAAAGAACCATTAACAACCTTGTTTCTCTCATTTAGGTTTGGTTTTTTGGTTAATGGCATATCAACATTCATGGGTTATTTATTTATCATGCCATATCCATCCTTCTCGAAGAACAGCAGTGATGCTATTTAATCCATAGCTGGGCGGATAAGAGGGTTCATCTCTTTCCCTAGAGTATTTATCCAAAAGTGAATGTAATGGTGCAACTGAAGTTCGAACTTGCGTACTATGATTCATCAGTCCAGAGCTGTAACCATTACACCACCATGAGGACACCCATCTCATACAGGACTTACCAGCCAAAAGTTTATCTAAACTAAATTTAGTTATAAATTTGTTGAAGAGTCATGCTGGATGGGCCAGATTTCTTCAAAGGATTCCTTACTCCTGATGCCATTAAGAATATTCCTGACTCATGAGATGAGGTCAAAATATCAATTTTAGCAGATTTTTAGAAGAAGCTGTTTCTAAGCCTAATGGATGCCTGTGGGTGTCAAGATTTCACTAGAGGAAATAACTGCAGAAAGAAGAGAAATAGCCAGAAAACTGGAATTAAAAGGGAAGAAGCCTAAAGATGCCATTCATTTGGTACAATCACATTAATAGATAAGGAGATGTTTTTTTATGGGTGAGAAAAGAAAGCCATTTTTTGAAATAATAAAGTATTTAAAATATTAATTAGACTTACAATTTGATAGGAATGACTCATATTTTGAAAGAAGTTTTGCGGTGCGTAAAATGCTATCAAACAGCATTGTTTATATTTACCCAACACCTCTGCAATGAGCACGATGTGATACAAGGACAATTTTCAAGTGGAGTGCAGCTAGTTCCTTCTCCTTGACCATTTGCCTTATCAAGGCTAGAAACCCAGCCTATGCTACTATTTACTCATAGCTAGGGGAAGAACAGATGGATTCATGCGTTTCATAAGAACATTAGAATGAAGTAAACTGGATTTGAACCCGGTGTGACAGCAGCAACTGGGGCCAAAAATCAAAGACACAAGTCTCGAACTGATGAAGATGTATATCTTTATTTGCACACGTGTTCAGCGTAAAGCAAGCATACATTCCCCAACGTGAAAACTAAAACAAAACAAATGCACTCATAAATGTTCCAAAAAAGGAAACACACCATGAAAGTGATGATTTAAATCAAATCAATCAAGAGAATCCACGTGCTTACCTCTTTTTGCATTGCTAGTGACCCATAAAGAAAAACGTCCGTCTCGCATGCCGGTCACTTTGAAAAAGACCAAATTTGTGCCAGCCGGTGTTCAGGTTGGAAGTTCCACTCACACCTTCCACCCAGAAGCGACCAGTGTGGGAAGCAAAGTTCAATCTAAAAAAACTATACCGGTTGAAACGCAAACTCCTACATTCACACCCGGGTTGCCAATTTCATTTCCGATAATGAAAACTGTTACACTTATAGGGAAAAAAAAAAAAAAAAATAGAAAAATTCAAAATTAAATTAAAAAAAAAAATAAATCAATAAAAAGAAAACTATTAAATTTGCAGAAACTCCCAGAGGTCTCTGACAGGAAAAGGAGATGACGCATGCATAAAAAAAAGGCATTCCTCTTGACAAAGGGGACCATATTATATTTCTCTTTCAGGCAGTGACCAGCGGATTGATAACCTCATGCTGGCATGTCTGGGCACCACACATACATCTTTGGACGTAGTGTTGGTTCGTCCCTTTCACCCAGTAGCAACTCTCTCTCGGTCAGCATTATGCTGAAATATACAAGACTCACAAATGAACTATAAACTAACCCTTACCTTCCAAAAGAAAACTAACCCATCTGGAAGCCTGAAATACCAAATGAGGACAAATACATACATGAAACGATTTAATGTATTTTTGACACCTTAAATGGGGGATTCAATCATTTCTATGTATTCAGGAAAAACTCCCTCATCCACGGAATGGTTGTTGAACCCAGTAAATAAAGGAAAGTATAAAAGAAACGTCTTCGTCTCTTATCTGTTGCTGTCTTTTCTTTCGTATAATTCTTTTTGGGACCTTCTTGGGTAAGGCATTACACCGCCCAGTCAACATGGGGGTAAAATATAATATAACCAAAATATGGAGTCAAATATCTAACGCCAACATAACCAACGAAATACCAATGCTACCAATGAAATACCAACACAACCAACGTAATACCAACGCAACCAAAGTAATACCAATGTAACATATGCCTAAACCCCACACACTAACCATGTTTCCCTCTTGCTTTGGTTTGGTTTGGTTTGGTTTCTTTGTTTAATTGCATATCAACCTTCATAAATTATTTGATGACGAAGCAATCCTCATAAATGGATAGTAGTCCTCGTACTTTAGTTAAAGGTAGACTCAATTGACAAAATGGATTTCTACAGCCAAGAGCAAGATCTGACACAAAAGTCAATTTTTAAATAGAGTAAAGTTGGTTTGAATTCAGAGTTTTTTTTCTTGTGGACTAGTTGCCTTACTAAGGTTAAAGAATCAAGTCAGCCCTACTATTAACAATAACTGGAGGAAGAAGAGATGGATTCAAGCCTTTTCCAAGGGCATTAGCACAAAGTGAAACACCAACTGCCTCATCTAGGATTTGAACTCAGGTTTCTGATTCCATTTCCTATAATGGTAATTATTATGCTAAGTGCACTTCCATTATTCTTTCCTGAAAAGGAGGCTCAAATGATATAATAAAGTTCAAGAATCCACAGCCAGATCCGCCTTCAGCAAAAGCCACCCTAATTGATCAGCAGCTGTTAACAAGAGCATCCACTAACAAAAAGATTAATTTGCTAAAGGCACAAATAATGATTAAATTTTTTGGTAATGAAGAATTTTTAATTAAAAACTGAACATTGTTTTTCCCCAAAAAATTATCCAATTTCATGCTTAATACATCACAGTATACATATCTTTTATATACACAACAAAACAAAGACATTTTTACAACCTCTGGCAAAAATTATGGAATCAACTCATTTGGAGGATTTTTACTAAAGTTTTTTTCAATTTGCAGGAAAACAGATAAGATGGAAAACATTGTTTATTAAATAGTTGAATATTGTGGCTTCAGAAAATATATTTGAACAAATTACATTAAATTATTTAAATTAATGGTATAATTTTTTCCAAACTATTCCAAGGAAAATATTATAAAATAACCCAATATTGAGGAATTAATGTTTAGTTAAAGCTTTTATGACAGACTTAATTTTTTCAGGCATAAAGTTCACTAATATAAACCATTTTTTAAACAAAATGATTGAATGGCAGTTATTGCAGTTTTTTTTTTTTTGGCAGATAGAGCCTACTCATGAATAATCTTTTTAAAACTTCCTCTATAAACTTTCAATTGGATTTAGATCAGGTCATGTCATTGATTTTATATACCTTTCTCTCGAAAAATTCTAATCCCTTTAGCTCAGTAACAAGATTATTGTCCTGAAAAATGACTTCATCATCACCAAACCAATTTTCTATTGATGGAATGAGAATCCTATCCTGGATTTAAAAAATGCAATTTGGACATGAGGACACTTTAGAAGAATGAAATGCAATAAAATTCTTTTTTAAACTTGGAAAAAATGCCACAGAAACGTATGGAAGGCTTCAGACTGCTTTTGCGGCATCTTGCATGAATCGAGCATCAGTTTTTGAGTGGCATAAGAGATTCAAGGAAAGCAAGGAGTCTGTGAGGGATGATGAGAGGTGTGGGAGGGGTAAGGAAGTCAATACACCAGAGTTGATTGGCCAGACTTTAACAGTATGGATAAAAACAAAAAATCCTTTTGTAGACAATGAATTAAATTATGTAATTCTAAACTAATGAATGTTTTACAAACATGCTGCTAGTCACTTCAACTGTTAAATTTGAAATCATAAAAATCGTTCAAGAGTATTTAGAGAGACTAATAAAACAGAGAAAAATGACTTTGCTGACAAATTTGGTGTCACTTTCTCAGATCTAAGAATTAAATAATAAGAATTATAATTTCCTTAAAAAGACAATTTTGCTTACCCACAGATGTCATAACTCTTCACACAAAAAGTATTCTTCTTGCTTGCAAAGTAATTTTTGCATTTTATGTTTTTGTGATATTTTCAAAAACAGTTTGTTTTAATAAACAAATTTAGTCTTTATTCAAAAGAAAAAAGTCAGTCTTAACCTTTTCCATGCATATTGATGAAATGAAGAACTGTTTCATGGGCAACTAATTCCCTGTCATAAATTTAAAAGAAATGTAGTGAGTTTTTCACATTTGTTTTAATAATCTTACTATTTGTGATCTATGAAGAAATTTTCTTTAAAAAATAGCAAGATATGTTTTTCTTTTCTTGGGTCGAAAGTTGATTACAACCATAGTCACTTCATTGCTATTGTCTTAAGTAAAATCTAAAAGATAAATTATTATTTTGGCACTTTCCTATTAATGGATATGTAAGTAAGTAAACTTGGTGACCTTAGTTGTGGGTAACCCAAAGGCTCCCTTTTCAATAGCTACTACACTGAGGCATGGGGAGGGTGCTACTCCATTCCTTGAATTGCTCCACTTTACCTTTGATCCCTAACTTATAATGCTGAGTGTTAAGCAAGACGGCATCAAGTACCATTTTTTGAGCCTTTGGTATGACTTGACCTGGGATTGAACCCTGGTCTCTTGGACCATTTTTGTTTCATTTTCTTTAAATTGCTATTGAATTGACCATAATGTTCAAATTCAATAATAAAATACTTTTTTAAAAGTTTTTTGTGGTGATGAGGTTCAGTTTGCAATATAAGCTGGGTTGGAGGCATGTCCTCTAACCCCAAGAGATACAAAAAAAAGTATACTTGCTCCCTCCTGTTACAACCCTGTAACAGCATTTACGCAAGTAACTTCTAATGAATATCAAAGTCTTCAAGATTGGAAGTATGGAGGCCATATTCCACAAGATACAATTACACTAAACCAACAATGTGCATTTATTATCAAGCTAATTACATTATATAGGGTTCCAAATTGGGGGGGTATCTACAATTATCTACCATTAAACGCTTCCATCAGTGCTACTTTTGTACCATCTTCAGTATGCATATATAGAAACACACACACACACACACACACACACACACACACACACACACACACACACACACACACACACACACACACATATTCACGTCCATGAAAAAATTGCAGATTAATATATTTTCAGTGTATAAGCTTGCAGCAATTCAGTGAATGAACATAAAAAATTACTTGTTGCTAATTAAACTCTAAATTAACAATGTAATATGTGTCTCCATCATCAAATTTTATTTCCACTGAAAATAGCTTAAAAACATAGAAATACTTCTTATTTTAATATGTGCTCATGTAAATATGACCTTAGATACAGGATTAGAATTGTCAATAGAAACATAGATACTTCAACTAATATATTATACATATTAAATGTGAATAATATTAAATTTCTCAGCTGAAACATTCCGAAGCATGATTGCTTTTTCATCATTTGGCTTTGAATATTTTTACAGTAAAATCATTTGCAATGACTTTCTGTCGTTTGATTTGGTTTGGTTTGGTTTGGTTTCTTTGTTTAATGGTATATCAACCTTTGTAGGTTATTTAATGCTAAAGCCATTCTCCTAGAAGAACAGAGGCGGTATTATTTAACCCATAGCTGGGAGGATAAGGGGTTCATACCTTTCTCAAGGGTATTTGCCCGAAAGTGAATGTAATAGCGCAACTGGAGTATGAACCCGCTGACTACAATTCTGCAGTCCATCACTTTAACCATTACACCACAAGGACACCCCCACTTTCCATAGTAAAATACTACAACTAAGTAATAATCATACATTCTTTTAGTAACGCTTGTAGAAATAATTAGCACACATGTTAAATTCGAATAACCTCTTCATTCTGCTTAGCATAAAAATAAACATCGTATAGAAGTTTTGAATAAAGACAGGGGGAACAATAAGCTTGAGATTTAGAGATACTATCATTTGCAATGACTTTTTATTGTAAAACATGACTACAAAGTAATAATCGTAGATTTTTTTAATCAATGCGCACAGCAACTTCTGATAAGAAAATCAGGCATAGGTGATCATATATGGAGAGAAAGAAGGTTGTCAAACCCTGTGGTGTGCAGTCATTGTAATAGATAGAGAAAACGGAAAATTAAGGTTATTGAAAGAATCAGCAGAAATGTTAGACTCTAATAACCTTGATAGTTAGCCAAGTTTCTTGAAACCATATAATCATGCAGGAATTATGAGTATAAATGTGGTTTGAGAGTCACACATGGCCTTCAAACATGAGAACGCCGAGAGCCACACGTGACAGGGTTAAAAAAATGAAGTTATTTTATGTATTACAGAGAAATTGTGCAACCATATATTTTGAAAATTATTTTAATGTATTGTTTTAATTTACTACTGTTTACAGAACCTTTTTTTCTCTCTTTTTGAATTGGAAACTCCTATACGATATATGGTGCCTTCAATAAGTTTCCAGACTTTTTTTGTACAGGTATTTAAAATTGTTATAGACCTTTGAAAATTCAGTATGTTATAGCTACACATCTTATGAGATGACTGACCAATTTTTATGATTTCAGGTTCATAGGGACAGCTACAGCAGCAATTGGAATATACTCTACTAAAGCCTAATTGTCACTGCTGGTGAATTTCAAAAATGCAATCTGGATGTGAGGACACTTTAGAAGAATGAAATGCAATAAAATTCTGTTTTAAACTGGGAAAAAATGCCACAAAAACGTACGGAATGCTTCAGACTGCTTTTCAACCATCTTGCATGAATTGAGCATCAGTTTTTGAGTGGCATAAGAGATTCAAGGAAGGCAGGAAGTCTGTGAGGGATGATTAGAGGTGTGGGAGGAGTAAGGAAGTCAATACACCAGAGTTGATTGGCCAAAGGGTTAGGGTTGGGGTTAGGGTTGGGGTTAGGGTTACTATATTGAGATTTTAAGGGAGTTCAGGAAGAGATTCCATCAGAAAAGGCCAGCACTCTTCAAATTGGGTCAGTGGCATTTCCACCTGGACAATGCACCAGTCCACAACTCCATCCATGTCACAGACTATTTGACCAAGATGGGCATCAAGACAATTCCTCAGGCTCCCTATAATCCAGACCTTGCTCCCTGTGACTTTTGGTTATTCCCTAAGCTCAGAGGCTGTCGTTATGAGACAACTGAGAAGATGAAAGAGGCTGTGAGGAAGGTCATTGACATGCTCACACAAGAGGACTTCCATGGGGTCTTCCAGAAGTTGTTGTAACAGTACAAAAAGTGCATTGCATCCGGAGGAGATTACTTCGAAGGGGACTAGAGTTTCATGTGTGTACTATCAATAAAAGAGCCCATACGAAAAAAGTCTGGAAAGTTATTTAATGATCCTTGTATTAAAATACCATGTAGAAGATTCTAATTAGGAAAGAGAGAATATTAGGCTTGAGACACCTAATGACACTATACTACAAGACACATATTTTAGTTTGAGTGAAGAGACAGATAAAATGATATTAGGATTAATGCTCTAAGTTATTATCATTAAATTATCCGACAAGACAATTGTTTTTTTTACCTCCTTTGAATTTTTAGATAATTTCTCACATTTCAATTGATTTGGAATGATATTAAGTATGAAAAGCAATATGACTGCACAAAGGAAATATCTGAGCAACTTCCTTTTTCCAAAATAACATTTAGGTCTTCGTTGCTCTTTTATTTTTATTTTTTGGATCTTCTTGTTAATAGATTATTTCCTGTATTTTATAAAATCTATATTGGGGTTGAGTTTCCTATTTCTTGTTTTGAAGAACTAAACAAAAGAACCTCCTTAGAATCTGCTGACTGTATCCCCTGCCAAAGAGTAAGACCTTTCCAAAAAGTGAATCATGGTCTGACGCTAATTGCATCTGAAGTAAAAGCTCAAGTTCTAGAGTTTTCAGGAGTTTGGAGTACTCCTTCATTGCTATTACTCCCTAGTCTACTGTTGTAGAGGGGCTAAACACCCCTTCAGCACGCTACCAAATGAACTGACTCATAGCCATAAATAGCCTGCAATTAAAGACTTCAATGTTGGTTTAATAAGCTGGATATTGTAGATTGAGCAATATTCAGCCAGCTGTGGTATCAGCAGCACAGATCTGGTCGCATGTGTTACCTCTCTGGATATGGTAGTTAGCTGAGGCTGCCTGGCATGGGTACTGGTGAGGTCTAGAATTTCTGTTACGTGGTTAAGTCTGATATTTCTCAAACCTCAGGGGGATGTCCCCCCAGGCTCTAACCCTCCTCGGAGGGGCTAGGTTTCTTGCCTGGTGCCTGAAGCACTCTTTTTCAGAGGAATGCAGATAGGGCCTGAGACAAATACTGTTGATTTAATAAGCTGATTACAAGCCAGAGTGATCTTACTTTGTTTGGCTATATAGCATTTTGACCCTACTCTATTTCTTGCAAATTCTTTTGTTAATTGTTTGTAACTTATTGTACTGTCTTTTTGTATGTCTCAGTAAGCACCAGATGCTGGTGCTGAATAAATATATTAAGCTCTCATTCTTCTCTGTATATCATGCATCTCGACGATACATTATCTACTCTCACTCAGAGTGGTAATACCTGTTAGGGTCCCGTCTATGGGTCAAGTAAATCTGTTTAACAATCATTTGTATTCAATAACAATACTTGATGCCATACAAAAGTAAATTATTTGTATTAAGTATAGTTACTAGGAGTTGTACTTGTTTACTAAGGATTGTTCTTAGTCACAAGGAACCATATAACTATATAACCATATAAAAACAAATGACAATTATAAAATAGAAATAATTACTTGACATGATATAAGTAAAAAATAAAGTTGGCAACATTAGTCAAGGGTGACCCCAGGGCTCCCTTTTTAATAGCTACTACATCGAGGTGTAGGGGAGGGCGCTACTCCATTTCCAGGAATGCTCCACTTTACCCTTGATCCTCCCCTCATAATGCTGAGTGCTAAGCAGGGCGGCATCAAGTACCATTTTTTGAGTCTTTGGTATGACTCGACTGGGGATTGAAACCCTGTCTCCTGGACCATTGGCGAACACTCTACTCATTGGGTCATGATATAATTATTAGTAATACTTGAAACCATACAATTGGGAGCAAATTATTTGTATTAGATTGGAATACATGATACTATATAACTGTGGGGAAAAAACTCTTTAGAAATGACTACACAATAAATATAAATATAAACAAACAATGTGCATGATTTCCTTAACATCTTGACATAAAATAACCCTAGATGGGTTGACATGCAGTTAAAATCAATCAATCAATTAACAAAAGAATATTTCCAATACATATTTAACAGTCATTTTCCTTCTACAGAACAAATTATAAAAACAAAAATTATCAGAATCTTTTAAAATGGCAAAACAAAACTTTTTAAACAAAACTTCCTGAAATAAAATCTACAAATTGTTAAAAAAATAGATTAAAAAGTACTTTGAATTTTTTTTATAAACTGTTCAAAATTTAAAATAATAAGTAGTCTTCAAAAAAAGTTAAACTGCTAACTACATTTAAAATTAAGTTTTCAAATGGTTTAAAGAAATATAGTTGAATATTGCTCTGTCGGCTGGGGCTGTAGAAATCACCGACTGCACCTCTGCAGAGGGATAACCTCCCTAAATGAATGTCCTGGATAGAACACTAAACAATCTGTGGTGAGGTTCCAGTAATGCTGGAGCTTTAGGGAATGCAGAGTACCCCTTTATTGCCATTGCTCCCGGGTCCACTCTGGCCTAGAGTGGTAGCACTTGATAAGGGTCCTATATATGGGTTAAATAGAACTAACTACATAATTATGCTAAACTGAATTGTTTAAATTAGAACTGTTTGACTAAACTGAATAGGTTGAAATAGTAATATTTTTGAGAAGTAAACTGTACTTACATTTAAACTGCATGCTTATGCTAAACTGAATTATTTGAAATGGAACTGTTTTTGACATTGAAACTCTACTTACACAAAACTGAATTGTTTAATATAGAACTGTTTTGACATTTAACTATGAGTAAAGAAAATCTGTACTTACACTAAACTGAATTAGCTGAATTAGAACAGTGGGAATAAACCGAATGGCTTGAAATAGAAATGTTTTTGAGAATCAAACTGTGTACTCATGCTAAACTGAATTGTTTGGAATAGAACTGATTATTTACATAAAAATGGATTTGGCATTAAATAACCTACAAAGGTTGATATGCCATTAAACCCCAACAACCAACCAACCAAAATTTTAAAAAATAATTTAAGTGATAATATTTTGACAATGTTCTGAAATGAAACTAATAAATTAATTTTTAAATGTTTTTAAATGAAACTGAATTTTTAGCTACTTTAAAAAGTGTTTGCAGAATTGTTATAAAAAATAGAACAATTTAATATTTTATGTAAATTATAATCCATAAAATAGTAAATATTTGATCTTTTAGGAGACTTGGAAATGTGTATTTATGAAGATATTAAAATATTTTTTTTTAATTAGAAAACATTGTCCCTAAACAGAGGAAGTATAGCTGTTTTTTGTCAAGAGTTAATATTTGTGGTTTGAAGTGAGTAAAAAGCAATATACTCAGTGGAAGAAAAAAGCAACATCACCAAGACAAATAAACTAGAAATAATTCACTAATACAAAGTATCTTCTAAGCTAGGATGATGGAATGAGAATGACCGACCCAATGATTAAATAAAGGGTTCATTTCATAATTCCTAATAAGTAACAGCCTACAACAGACATCTGAAAAGGTTCACTGGGTACAATGGCTAAGATGCTGAGGCAATAATAACAATCTAGAAAAGGATACTACTAGTCCATGTACATCAGAGAATAATAAGAATTCCTCATCTGAAATATTCCAATGAAACCAGCGAGGATATAGATAAATCTGTAACCTTTTATAATTATTAGTGGTGTAATGTAATAGCAATTTTAGACTCCAGCTTAATTTTTTCTCTCCAGTCTTCCCTATGAACAGTCCCTTTTTCAAAAGTAATCCCGTGTTGCCAAGAAATCAGTGAGATTGATTTTGGAAACGTAAAACTCGTTGGACATGTTCAGAGATGAATGCACAAGGCTGCCTTGACATGGATCAAGACGTGATATGGTAAACATTGATCCAAGAGAGTAAGTCAATGGGTTGGGAATAATGAAAAAGAGGGTAGAAACCTATGCGAGAGAGAGAGAGAGAGAGAGAGAGAGAGAGAGAGTGAGAGAGAGAGAACCAGAAAGAAGTTTAGAAAATATAAGAGGGAAAAGAGAGAAGAAGAAAGGGATTTTGAAAATGTTAGAAAACAGAGAAAAATGAGAAGTTGAAAAGAATTAAGAAAATTGAAGATTTGAATTGAGTGGCAAAAGTTCTCTAGCCAAAAGAAAAAAAAAATCTGGTATGTGTCCGACTTCCCACCAAGACAAAATGCGACGCAAAGCCATTTTATTGTGGGGACAGTGCACGATCCGAGATTCATATGCGGCAGGTGCAAAAGATACTTGGATCCGTAGGCATTCCACAAATTGGGCGTCTCAGGTGCCAAGCAATCAATTCAATCCCGCTATGAAGGTAAATCCAAGGAGTGGCGGCTCCCTGAGGCTAAGTGTTTAAAGAACAATTCTAACCACCGCAAATCTCAGGTGGCATACCCATGATATTTATCCGTACCTCCCACCAGGTAGGATTTAACACAAGGTCATTTCAATGTAAGGGCCACGCACGAATCGAAACTCGTGCGCGGCAGGTACAAAAAATGCTTGGTCCCTCTGGCGCCAATTGATAAGCTTAGCCCTGCAAAGTGAATATTGCCTGGAGCTGGGGCCCGCGAGACCAGGTGCTCACCAGACCAGAAGAACAGGTGCAAAGTGGATCTTTACTTATTGATTCACTATTCCAAAAGACCAGGTGTAATGATTCCAGCCACCCAGTCCGAATGCCAGGTGATATTTATCCGCACCTCCCACCTGATAGGAACTGACACAAGGTCTTTTTTTGAAGTGGGGATCAGGGGAGGGGAAGTTGTGTACGAGCCGAGAACCATGCGCTGCTGGTCATAGTTTCAGCGAGCCCGAAGACCAGGGGCAAGAGGGTCATTTTATGTTATTGGTTCGCTAGGTGCAATCTGAATCTATACTTGTCATTGCGTGTCATCGATTCACCAGGCCAAAACGCCAAGTGCAATATGAATTTATGCTTTACAAGGCTTGTCAAGTGATTCACGAGAACAAAAGTTCAATGTGAATCTTTGCTTGTCCTCGATATACACCCAGCATGAATACCAGGTTGTCGGCCCGAAGGCGATATTTATCCGTACCTCCCACTAGGTAGGTGTTGACACAAGATCATTTTAATGTGGGTGCCATGTATGAATTGAGACTCATGCGTAGCAGGTGCAAAAACTGCCTGGTCCCTCAGGCGCTAATCGATAAACTTAGCTCTGTAAAGTAGTTTTTGTCTGGAGCCGGGACCCACGGGACCAGGTGCTCACCAGACCAGAAGGATCGGTGCCAAGTGGGTCTTGTCAAATAAGGAAAAAAGAATGGAAAAATGAAAGAGCACAAAATTAATTATGAAAGAAAGAGTATAAAAATAAGTTAGAAAAAAAGGAAAAGATATTAAAATTAGAAAGAAAGAATGGACACAAATAAAAATAGAAGAAATATTACAAAATAAGGAGAGAAAAAGGAAGGAGTAAAAAGACGATAAAAAGAAGGAAAAGATATCAAAATTAGAAAGAAAGAAAGAAAGAAAGAAAGAAAGAAAGAATATATAAATAAAAATGAATGATTACAAAAAAAGAATCATTATTACCCGGACATTGGCATAATGGTTAGAGTGTTCACCAATGGCCCGGGAGATCTGGGTTTTCAATCCCTGGTCGAGTCATACCAAAGACTCAAAAAATGGTACTTGATGCTATCTTGCTTAACACTCAGCATTATAAGGCATTATCAAGGGTAAAGTGGAGCAAGCCAGGGAAAGGAATAGCGCCCTCCCCAACACCTTGGTGTAGTAGCTATCGAAAAGGGATCCTTCGGGTTACCCTGGACTACGGTCGCCAATTTTACTTTTTTTACAAAAAAATAAATAAAACAACCACACAAAAATTAATAATGAAAAAAGAGTATATGAATAAAAGAAAGAAAAATATACAGGAGTAATAATGAAAGTAAGAAAAGTAAAAAAAAAAAAAATTATGAAAAGTGATAGCTCAGAATAAGAAAAACGAGAGACAAAACTAATAATAAAGAAAGAGGAATCGTGAAAGAAAAAGTACTATATCATATAGAGAAAAAGAGGTTGGTTAGTTGGTTAGGTTTTATGGCATATCAACCCTTGTAGGTTATTTAATGCCAAATCCATTTTTATGCGAATAGTTCTATTTCAAACAATTCCGTTTAGCATAAATACGCAGTTTAAAGGCAAAAATCAGTATAGTGAAAGAAGCTCGGTTTAGTTCTATTTAACCCATAGATAGGACCCGTATCAAGTGCTACCACTCTGGGCCAGAATGGACCTGGGAGCGATGGCAATGAAGGGGTACTCCGCATTTCCCAAAGCTCCAGCATCACTGGAACCTCACCAGAGATTGTTTAGTGTCATATCCAGGACACTTGTTGAGGAGGGTCTTACCCCTCTGCAGAGTTGCAGTCAGTGTATTCTACAGCTGCAGCTGACTAAGCAAAGAAAAAAAAAAGAAAAAAAAAAAGAAAGGGAAAGACAAGAAAGAAAAGACATGGGATGAAATCAATGGCATTAAAAAGAAGAAAGATTAAGAACGAGTACAGATTTAATCATCATCATCATCATGATGTGTGGCTAGCACGGATATCCCTGACCCTCTTTCTCTCCACGTCTCCCTATCATTCATCGCCTCCGGCAGGTCTTCAGGGTTACATCCCGAATCATCACATAGCTGCTGTATGAATGTTTGAGCTGGTCGTCCTGCTTTTGATTGGCCATGTGCGGGGGTCCACAGGAGCACATCACTTACGATCTCGTCTTTGCTTCTCCAGCAGTGTCCGGCATGTCTGGTTCGTCTAGCTTGTATAGTTTTCGTGATAGGTGGTAGGTGGCCATACAGTTGGCGCCGTGTGGGGTGTTGCTGCCAGGACCTGTTCAATATTGCTCGCAACATTCTTGTATAATTGCCGTCGGGCTTCTTCTTCAACCGTTTAGTCAGTGTCAATTATGTAAACTTTACAAAAACCTAAAAGTAGGGAGAGAAGAGAAAATAAGAAAGAACATAAAGCTTTCTAATGAAAGAAAAAGTACGAAAAAGTAAAAGATAGTAATAATAATAAGATAAGAAGTACAAAAATAAGAATCAAAGAAAGGACTAGAAAATAAGAAAAAAAAAATGGCACACGATTCAAAAAAAAAAAAGAGAAAGAGCATAAAACGAATGGTGAAAGAAAAAGTACATAAACATAAAAAGAAAAAGATAGAAAATTAAGAAAGAAAAGACAAAGAATAAAAGAAAGAAAAAGCGTTGAATGAAGAAAATAATGAAAATTATACCCAAATGACAAAATAATTGTGTAAAAATTGCAACAAAAAATGAGGAGTACGAAAATAATCAAGGAAATTATGTAAAAATATGAGACAGACAGACAGACAGACAGACAGAGACAGACCGAGTGACAGAGAGAGACAGAAACAGACTGAGAGACAAAGAGACATAGGGACAGACTGAGAGATAGAGAGAGATAAAGACAGGCTGAGTGACAGAGAGAGAGAGACAGACAGACAGACAGACTGAGATACAAAGAGACATAGGGACAGACTGAGAGACAGAGAGAGACAGAGAGAGACTGAGAGACAAAGAGACATAGGGACAGACTGAGAGATAGAGAGAGATAAAGACAGGCTGAGTGACAGAGAGAGAGAGACAGACAGACAGACAGACTGACTGAGAGACAAAGAGACATAGGGACAGACTGAGAGACAGAGAGAGACAGAGAGAGACTGAGAGACAAAGAGACGTAGGGACAGACTGAGAGATAGAGAGAGATAAAGACAGGCTGAGTGACAGAGAGAGAGAGAGAGAGAGAGACTGAGATACAAAGAGACATAGGGACAAACTGAGAGACAGAGAAAGACAGGAACAGACTCAGAGACAAAGAGACATAGGGACAGACTGAGTGATAGAGAGAGATAAAGACTGGCTGAGAGAGAGAGAGAGAGAGACAGACAGACAGACATAGGGACAGACTGAGAGACAGAGAGAGATAAAGATAGGCTGAGTGACAGAGAGTGACAGAGAGGCAGACTAAGATACAAAGAAACATAGGGACAGACTTAGAGACAGAAAGAGGGACAGACCGAGAGACAGAGAAAGACAGGGATTGAGGGACAAAGTGATTTTGGGACAGACTGAGAGGACACAAAAAGGAACGGATAGAAGAAAAGAAAAGATCCTAAAAATACTATAAAATAAAGAAACGGTATGAAAATAAGAAAGATGAAACAAACACTAAGCAGGAAAGTGCACGAATATTAGGAAGTTAATGGCATTGAATTAAGACGGAATGAACAGATCTATCTAGAACAAACATTAGAAGTGAAAGAGACAATAGTTTTGCGATAAATGAATTAAAAAATTGGCAAGTTGATTATTTCCTTTCAAAATTTAAAGGAAAAATAAACACCAGAAAGAAATTAAGACCATTCGTCTACATTAAAGATACCAATTGTATTCCTTTACTTCAACAGTAAGAATATTCCACATTCCACTTGTCATATCGTGAATCCATTAGTAAATTTGTGATGAATATCATTTCATGTATATGACAGTTGGAATGGATATTATAGCTACTTAAGATGGCTATGTTTATCTGTGTGTTGTAAAGAGCTGAGACATACCTACCACACATTATCAATTATGCCTTTCCATATATTAATACCTGTATTAAACATGACATTGAAGACATGATAAAACTTGGCTAAATATCTTAATCTCAAGTGCACTCCTTACTCAGCTTGTGTAATTTGACTACTTCACGAGATAGAACCTACTTAAAAAAAAAAAACTGGGGTTTGTTTTGTTGTCGAGTAGATGAACAAACAAAATGCGACCAGATTTGTTCAAAACATAATTATTTTGCAGTTAATTGCTTTTTGGGAAGATATTTTGCCTGACCTCATATCAAGAAGGTGTAATTTTGAAAATTTCAAGGGATTAGTTTAACACAAAACAATAATTGCAGGGCGCTCAGTGAGAAGCTAGCTCACATTATAGTCTGTAAGATAAGCCTGTGAACTGCTTTTTAAGAAGATAGTTTGCAAGAACTCAAATCAAGATGTAATCTTGAAAATATCATGATTAGTTTAACATAAGGTCATGATTGTATGGCACTTAGTGAGAAATGAATTCACATGGTTGTCAGTAAGATTAGCTTGGTTAACATTATTGCATGACAAGATATCTCTATTACAAACATCTTTACTGGAGATGTTAAAAAGTTCTCTACAGAAAATGGAAGCGAACAAAATTTTCTTTATATTTTTACTGCTTTTTTAGAAACTGGAGAAACAAGGTACCAAGTATGTTGAACTGTTGGCTAAATATGTAAAATAACATTTATATCTAATGGTTTATGGTCATTCCTTTCTCTGTTGCGCTAAGAACTTTGTGGCATTGCCCTGTCGGTTGAGGCAGTAGAATACACCGACTGCATCTTTGCAGAGGGATAAGACTCTCCCAACAAGTGTTTTAGAAATGAAACTAAACAATCTGATGGTGAGGCTCTAGTCTTGGAGCTTTGGGGAACATTGAGAATCCTTTCATTAATATGGCTTCCAGGCCCACTCTGGCCTGGAGTGGTAGCATCTGACAGAATCCTATCTATGGGTGAAATATAACTCTTTGACATTTACACTGTGTGCAAACAAATGTCTGATGTGAAATTGTTATGGTTAGCGAGTAATACTTGAAACCATTTAACTGTATAAGGAAAAATGAGCTCAGACTTGGTAAAAGTGCTATCAACAGAATGTGCTATCAACAGACTAGGTTCTTCAGCCTTGGTGAGGCAACTAGTCTAGGAGAAGGAAAACTCTGAATTCGAACCTGTTAAACTCCACTTAAAAATTGACCTTGTGTCATATCCTGCCTGAGCTGAGGGGTTGGTAAATATGGATCTCCCTCCAGCTATGGGTAAATAGTAGGACAGACTAGGTTCTTCAGCCTTGGTTAGGCAACTAGTCTAGGAGAAGGAAAACTCTGAACGACTTATTTACGAACTCCGTTAACATGAACATACACACATCTTTAAACAAATTTATTTTCTTCTTGCCAAACTTAATTTTCCAAAAGCCCATTTACACATCATGTATTTTGTTTGTTTTCATATTCTGTTATATGCATATTAAATTGTTTGTTGTTTAATGCTCGTTGTGTTCTATTCCATTTCTTTCGCGCGATTGTAAAGTTTTGTGTTGTATTTGTGGTGGGAATAATTTAGAGAGCAATACCCGTAAAGTATGAATGCACATCTACTGAAATAACCAAAATAACATACAACCACCATAAGGGTAAAAAATCTGGTATTTCCCATCAGAAGTGCTTCAGACAGAGAACGCAGCTTCAAGAAGGAATCTTCCTTATTAAAGAAAGAGAGACAGTTTTAGGGGGGTATTTTAGAGCAACTGGTTGACAAAATAGCAACCTCGCCTTTAACTCTCTAATGGACACTATCTGGGATTGTTTGGACTTTTAGTAAAAAGGATTCCAGTGCCGAGTAAGCTTTTCAATAGAATCACTCGGAATTTGATTAGAGGCCACCTGTTGAGCAACACAATACAAAATGAATTGATCCAATTGCTTGCTAAAGAAATCAAAAAGAAATCTTGTGACAGTAAAAGTCAGCTAAATACTTCGCCACGATTCTCGACTGTAAATCTCACTTCTCCTACCAAGAACACTTAACCATCATTCTTTGCTATGTCCTGTGAGATCCAGTTAAAGAAGTCACTGAGAGTGAGGCTTTTTTTAGTAACCTCATAGTCAATGATAGTTTGGGTAAAAAATTCTGTGCATATTTTTGGAACAAACAAATTACCCACAAATCTTTCTAATTATCTGGACCAGTCTGACAATAACAAAGCCAGTGTGAAAGGGAAGCAGGATGGTGTACAATCATAAATTCTCAAAATAAGCCCTAAAGCTCTGTATGTACCTTGTTCTAATTATTCACTGAATCTGGTTGCTCTTGACAATGCCAAGTCGTTTGCCAAATCTTTGAAATTATTTGGTTTTCTGACAAGTTTGGAAACTAATGTAATTTGATTATAATCACATATTGTATTTGTGGTCGAGTCTTCATTGATTTTGCTGCTGCTACTTCTTAGTGACCGTTTGACAACTGGTTGAAGGCTGCTGCTGGCTTCTGATCCTTCGGCATCTCTTTGAAGTCAGTACTGTTAGAATTCTAGTGCCTCCCTGCTTACTGGATCAAATCAGCCCATCTTATACACAGTCAGATTTGTTTTGAAATTGATTTGCTTGAAAATCCTGAAACGATTTCTATTGATCAAAAATATTTTTATGACCCATAATTTTTCCTCTTGTGTTTGTCCCATGGATGCGCAGAACAGGTCGAAATTTTGTTTTGTCTTAGTCATATGAGCGATGGCTTTTGAGGTACACACTACTGGTTGGGTCATTAAAAGGAGTTCCGGCAAGTTACGACAAAACATTCGGTTCATATTCCCATTCGGTTCGTATGAAATATACAGTTCAAGCAGTTTAAATTTTTGTTTTAAGAGGGGGGAGCAAAGCAAACAGTCATTGCGTGGGAGGTGCAATTATGGTTCACACATGACCGGATACACCAACATACGTAAAGTTGGCGACCATAGTCGAGGGTGACTTGGATCCCTTTTCCATAGGTACCACACCGTGGTGTAGGGGAGGGCACTACTCAATTCCCTAGATTACTCCACTTTAACATTGATTCGTACCTTATACTTCTGAGTGTTAAACAAGGAAGCATCGAGTACCATTTTTTGAGTCTTTGGTATGACTCGACCCAGGATTGAACCCCGATCTCCCAGGCCCAGGCCACTATAACTATTATATCAATGGAGATACAAATCTATTCTAATCATTTTAGCCTGTTTATCTCAGCATGTTATAATAAAACGATAATGTTCAATCATTGGCATCAATGAAAACCATTAATTGAATTGAAGTTTAGCAAATGAATTATACATTTACTTTTATATATATATATATACATATATATATATATATATATATATATATATATACATTTACTTTTATATATATATATATATATATATATATATATATATATATATATATATATATATATTTACTAACCTACTATCTACCAGCATTCACGGTTATCAGGAAAAAAGAAAAAAACAGGTTTTAAACAGTTGTAAACACAAAAGGGGTGGCTACTCTATAATTAGAGATAGGTTTCTACGTATTTATACCTGAGGGTTTTTTTTTACTAATAAACTAGATATGAAAAGTAGGGTATTTTGTTCATTTTATTTATTGTTTTTCTTTTGTTATGTAAATTTTAAGCTGAGTAGGTTTTTGGTGAATATAAAAATGGTGGTTTCTCCTTTGTCATTGGTTGGTCCTAGACTCCCTGATGATCTGTTGAGGTGAAACTTTAGTAGTAGAATTCCGACTCGCGATTTAGGTTAATTTTTTTACATATATAAATATATATATATATATACATTTACTTTTATATATATATATATATATGTGTGTGTGTGTGTGTGTGGGAAAAGGTAGAGGGACGAAAGATATATATTTGGTGTAATTGATGAGGTATTTTTATTATTTATTTATCTCTTTTATTTATGCCAACACATTTCAATTTCAAATTTTATTAAAAGATTATTTCAAGTATAAGAATAAAAATATAATAATCATGATTGAAAATGTTCTATGCAAGTCCAAAGTCATCATGAGGGTTAAATGTTTAGCCCTGATGATGACTTTGGACTTGCATAGAAAATTATATATATATATATATATATATATATATATATATATATAAAATGGTGAAGGCTTGAGTACTTTTAGGGTTGTTTGATAACAGAAGAATGGTATCCAAGTATGCTACAGATTCTCTGAATGTTGCATATTGATTTTTGACAGAGTCGTCAGCTGAATATTTCTAAACAGAATATTTCATTTGTGCAAACAAGAGAAAGCAGAAGTGGGTCACGTGGGTTGACAACCGAAAAGAATGCATTGGCGTTATGAAATTATGAATATTTACTTCATGAAAAATTTTCCTCAGCCATTGATGTAGGGATTTTAATTTTGATTTTAATTGGATTTTAATTCTAATTTTCATTGTTTAGGAAAACAAACATTTTTTTAGTATATTGTCACCTGACTGTTTTCATGCAGGTTAAGTCTGATTTTGAGACCAATTAGCTGAGATTTTATCCAAATTGGTTTGGAATATTCAGTAGATATGGTAAGGAAGTAATTCTTTAGAGGAATTTGCTATTCTATGAGTGAGATTTCAATTTTGGAATTAACCCTTGTTAGAGAAAGGGGAAAGACGATGATTTTTCATAAAGCCTTTGGTGGCTAGAATTTTGAGTTTGCAGTTCCAAATTGATGGAATAAAAAGAGAAATGGTATGAAGCCTGCTTCAAGATTTTTTGAGGTTTTAAAGTTTCTTTTCAAGGGGTATGAATTGTGGATGATCTCTGGGGTCTTTTAGTCCCAGTTAAAGTTTTGGATTTATGTAAGGTCAGTGAGGTGAACAAATGGATTTAGGAAGGTGGAGAATCAAAAGTGGAAAGGCATAATACATTGCAGGTAAATATTTTGGTGTGGTATATTTTGGTTGTTTGCTGCATGAATGTCAATTCATAATGCCATTTCAGGCTATGGAGAAATTATTTTTTGAATTTTGGCGATATCCCCCAGTTACTCCAGGTTGGACTGGTGTAGTCATAAGGAATTCATGAAAAATGAGTTACTGGAATGGCCAGGGTTACAGGGTTTGTGACTAGGATTTTGGGTCCAAATCCGGTGATGTTTTTAGTTTCCTCATGAAGAGCCCATTCATGTTTTTTAAATGAAGTATGTAATTGTATTGTATTTTTGATGCATGCATGTGGGAGAGCCAACTGCGCAAAGAAATGGTATAGAAGCAATTCAGATCATAAGTAGAATGGGCATGCGTTACATAATGAAATTATGTTATGTTATGTTATGATTGTTTCTTTTAGCTGTTGTTGTCTTGTGCCTTTTTTGTAAGATGTGGGTGGAGAGAGAGAGAGATGAAGAGTGATGTGAAGAAAACGTGTACAGGTAGGCATTTGACAGAGCCATCAGCTAGGTATTTCTAAACAAGATATTCTGGCAGTGTAAACAAGAGAACAGCAGAAGCAGTTCAGGTGGGTTGACAACCAGAAAGAATGCATAGGCATTATGAAATTATATCTTCACAGGTACCCACAGACAGAGCAGTAAGTCAGTCATCAGTTACAATCAGAAGAGCCATCAAGTTAGAGCAGAAGCTGCCTTGGGTGCCACCTATAGGGAGGGCAGTGGCTCCCAGCAGAGAAGCAGAAGAAGCACTAAGTGGGGCTCTGACTATAGTCAGTATAGTAGTCCTCCATCAATCAAAGTCTGAGTCCTTCATTTCTGTCTCTCTCTAACATTTTCAATCAATTTCAGAACTTTCATGTAATAAAGAAGATATATTTATATTTTTATATAAAAAAAGTGTTATGGTCCTTCATTCCTTTATGGCTACACAACATGAACAACACTAGGTTTTGAATTAAGAGTTTTTCCTTCAAGACCAGACATAAAGGGGGGCAATTTTTTTTTAGAAATGGGTTATATGTGACATGGCTCATCATCACTGCTAAAAATAACTCAGTTAAAAGTCTCTGTGGTGCAGTAACTAAAGTGTTGGAATGTGGTTGCAAAGTAAATGAGTTCAAACTCCAGTCACTCTACTATGTTCAGTTTTGGACTAATACCTTTGGAAAAGATATGAACTTCCTTATCCCAAACTGGGTAAAGACATTTAGGAATTAATCAAATTTCAGTTTTAGATAAAACATAAGGAGTTTCCATGTTCTAAGTCTAAACAGTTAACATATACCATTAAATAAATCAAAACAACCATTGGATCCTCTTCCCCCGTTCAAAATCTTTAATAGTTCATGTAATCTCAGGCAATAAAAAACAGATTGTGTGCTTGTTCAAATACTTATGTTGAATGTACTGGTCATAAGAAGTAACTGATTTTTCCATCTAATTATCAAGGACTTCTGATAGCCTTGAGAACAACCTTGCATGTTGTAGGTTGGCATCAAATCATTGATACAAGCCAAAAAAACCCACTTTGCTGAGATTATCACAGCTGTTTTTTTTCAGGGATAGCTTTCGTATTGAATAACCAACAAAATTTGTTATGTCATTAAACAAAGAAACCAAACCTAAAAAAATTAATGACAATTTTTTTTAAGATACCTCAATCACGAGTTAACATCTACCTTAAAAATTAGGAAAAGTTTGTATTTTTCTCTTCAGTAAAGTAAAAAAATATCTTTCCAATAAAAAAATTGAAGTCTTGGTCGAATATCATCCCTGATATTAATGTGATTAACACACATTGATGGCACGATACATTACGGAATAATTAAAAGAAAAGAAGGAAAATTAGAAAAATCAATGTATTCAATATGAATATGATTCATGTATCGAAGAAAAAAATTGAATATTTGCATTATCAGTGAATAGATATTTTATTAAAAACTATTCCTATCGGCATAATGTGTTCACCAACGGCCTGGGAAACCAGGGTTCAATCCTAGGTGGAGTCATACAAAAGAATCAAAAAATGGTACTTGATTCAATCTTGCTTAACACTCAGCATTATAATGTATAGATCAAGGATAAGTGGAGAAATCCAGGGAAAGGAGTAACACCCTCCTCTACACCTCAGTGTAGCAGCTAATGAAATGAGAGCCCACAGGTCACACTTGACTACTGTCGGCCAATTAACTTATTTAATGATTGGACAATTTTATTTGTCACTTAAATTAAAAAGTAACGTTGATATAAAAATACATGATAAAAATGTGCATAAAACTAGTTAGATTGGATACTAATTTATTCTTTGATTATTCAAAAAAATTTTTTAAGAAAAAAATCTTTCCCCAAGAAAAAAATAATCATGAACGTTTCTTGTTTCCAAAACAAAAGATGAGAAAATCCACCAATGTTATAAAGCACAGAAAACATGACTTTCGATGAAAGGTTACCGAATTCAAGAAACTTGATATTCAATTATTGTTATGTATGTTGTTGAGATGAACTATTTTAAGCGGTGGTATTGGGGAAAATGGTTGATGAGAGTGCCTGTGTGAATGACAAAGTGAGAATAAAATAAGACAATCGAATTTTTACTACATGTTATTTTCCTCATGAAATTAGGCAGGCTATTCAGAAAGCATCACAGTCCGTAGTTTGCTCATGACTGTTCTAAGTTAGCGACTGTAACTGAGGGCGACCAGAAGGCTCCCTTTTCAATAGCTACAACACTGAGATGTAGGGGAGGGCGCTACTCCTTTCCCTGGATTGCTCCACTTTACCCTTGATTCGTACTTTATATTGCTGAGTGTTAAGCAAGGAGGCATCAAGTACCATTTTTAAAGTCTTTGGTATGACACAACCTGTGATTGAACCCAGATCTCCCTGACCATTGGCGAACACTCTACCCACTTGGCCGATGAGACTGTTCTAAACCAAGGTTAAAGAGTCAATTTTGTCTACTATTTTACCTATAAGAGATTGATACATGTCTTTCCCAAAGTTATAAGCATACAATGATATACAAACAGCCTTATTCAGAATTTGAACATGTTGCTGTCCATTTTCTTTGACAGTAACCACCAACTCCTCCACTATGCTACTCATACAAACACAGACATTATATATATCTATATATATATGTGTGTGTGTGTGTGTGTGTGCGCGCAAGAACATCTAACCAATCCTTATATTTACCTATTCTAGTGTGTTTGCCATTTTTCTACATTATCACTTATGAATATGTATCAACATTAGAATCTTTTTTTAAATGTTGATTTTCTTCTAATATAAATCAGCCTCATTGGCTTGGTCTGTAGAATACACCAACTGAATTTCTGCAGAGAAAGTAAGGATTCCCTCAACAAGTATCCTGGATTTGACATTAAATCATCTGATGGCAAGGCTCCAGTCCTGGAGCTTTGGGGAATATGGAGTACCCCTTCATTGACATTACTTCAAGTTCCACTCAGAAGCCGAGTAATAGAACCTATCAGGGTCCTATATATGGATCAAATAAATCTGTTTATGAATTTTTCATAGTGGATGAGAATATGAGAACCAGATAATTGAGGCCCAACAAATGATTATTATCGAACAGAATTTATAATATTAAGAATAATTGAAACCATACCACTCTGTGCAAGCAAATAATTATGGACTAATAAAAAATGCAACGGAACATGATTGTAATCAAACATTTAGGAATTAATCAAATTTCAGTTTTAGATAAAACATAAGGAGTTTCCATGTTCTAAGTCTAAACAATTAACATATGCCATTAAATAAATCAAAACAATCATTGGATCCTCTTCTCCCGTTCAAAATCTTTAATAGTTCATGTAATCTCAGGCATTAACTGCTATATGGATGCACAACTTGGACGCTAACTAAACGGCTGGAGAAGAAGCTAGACAGCAATTACACAAGAATGTTGCAAGCAATATTGAACAAGTCCTGGCAGCAACACCCCACAAGGCACCAACTATATGCCCACCTGCCTCCCATTATGAAAACTATCCAAGCTAAATGAACCAGACATGCTGGACACTGCTGGAGAAGCTCATAAGTGATGTACTCCTATGGACCCCCACATATGACCAAGCAAAAGCAGGATGACCAGCTCGAACATACATACAGCAATTATGTGAGGATATGGGAAGACCTGCTAGAGGTGATGAATGATAGGGAGAAGTGGTGAGAGGGGTACGGGGATATCCGTGCTAGTGGCACAACATGATGATGATGATGATGATGATGATGATGATGATGATTAAATAAATCAAAACAACCATTGGATCCTCTTCTTCCGTTCAAAATCCCTAATAGTTCTTGGAATCTCAGGCAATAAAAAACAGATTGTGTGCTTGTTCAAATACTTATGTTGAATGTACTGGTCATAAGAAGTTACTGATTTTTCCATCTAATTATCAAGGACTTCTGATAGCCTTGAGATCAACCTTGCATGTTGTAGGTTGGCATCAAATACAAGCAAAAAAGACCCTATTTCCTGAGATTTTCCATTTGATCTGATACACAAATATATACAAGATGTATATCATTATAGATAACCCGCAATGAATTGAACAGTCAGATCCAAACATTTAAAACTCTGGCTATTTTCAGAGTGAAGGAAAGTTTTTTCTATTACTGTCTTTTGATTGAGTGATCTTAATGGCTTAGCAAACCATCTGGGTTTATTTTTTGTAAAGAGGTCAGAAAATTGCATTTTTTACTTATTTGTACTTATATTTTGGAGGGTAGTAGTTTCTAAAGAGTTTCTGGCTCATGGTTTGTTTTTTAAATTTAATGGTATATCAACCTTCATGGGTTATTTAATGTCAAAGCTATCCTTCAAGATTAACTATTTGTTATGGTCAAGAGGAGGTTTAAATGATGACATGACACAGAAATAAGTGATAAGAAATATATTGAAGGAAAATAGTACATACACAAATGATAGCTGGGAAAAAACCCTCCTATGCTTAACAATCAGGAATATTACCGCTCTTGGTAACAGCTCGCTGAGACTCGACTGAGACTGTGCAGAAGAGAGCTCAGTCAGTATATGTCACATGAGGTCGAGTCCATCTATAGGGGATACCCCAACACTACTTCACCCAAAGCTGGGGAGATAAGGGGGTTCATACCTTGTCCAAAAGTGAACTTAATAGCATGACTGGAATTTGAACTTGCTTCCTACGATGCTTCAGTCCGGCACATTAACCATTACACCATGAAGACTTCTCACTTCATATCTAATACCAATAATTTGTTCACAGTTGCATGGTTTCAAGTATTCCTATCTTATATAAATAATTATATGGTTTCAAGTAACTAATAATAATCCTGAATAAACAATTACAAATATACAAATACAACATTGAAAATTTACTAACTTATAGGCATAAAATAACCCCAAACAGGTTGACTTGCTATTAAAATCACTCATTAGATTAATTCAATCAGAAGGGTGATCACTTAGTAACCGCAAGTGTTCTAAGTGAAGAGGCTTGTCTATAAGTCTAAGCAAAGCTTTGTAAATAATAGGGAAGACATTTTTTGTTTCGTTCTAAAAACAAGAGTATGGAATATGACATCATGCCTCTCCATTGGGAAACCTTTGCTTGGCCACTGAATATGCTGGCAAGTGTTTTCTAGTCATTCATTTTACTCTGGTGAGTTTATAACAAGAAAAAGAAAAAAATCCAAGATTAATTAACTATTCAATAGAATTCATAACAAGTCAATAATGATTTTCATTTGTTCTTTATTTCAAACGGGGGACAATCCTAATAATAAAAAGCTAAAGAGGAAGGATGGACAGCATAATTAATATTTAGTAATTAAATTCATTTTTATTGATACATTTATTCATGTTTTCTAATTGAATATACCAGCATTTACACACACAATTACACACACACACACACATATGCACACAGTGTTGCTGCCAAAAATTATATACTTTCCATCTTGAACAAAATTGATAAATGATTTTTTTTTTCATTTTGTCACATTAAATTAATAAATGTAATTCTGGATTAATATTCTCCCCCTCACCTTTCTCTCTCTCTCTCTCTCTCTCTCTCTGCCTCTCTCTGTCTGTCTTTCTCTCTCTCTCATATACACATAAAATAAATAATAACACATCATATCAAGTACTATTTATCATATTTCCCTGATTTCCATGTTCCGTGTCTAAGCAATTAATATATAAATGTCATATATACTATATAAACCAATATGATGGTTACCATCATTGGAAACAGACCCAGTGACCCAAGTTCAAATCCTGGATGAGGCTATTTGCGTTTCACTTAGTGAAAAGGTATAATTTCCAGATATGGGTAAATCGTAGGGAATCTGTGCTCCTTAACCTTACTATGGCAACCAGTCAGGGAGAAGGAAAACTGAATTCAAACCTGTTAAACTCAGCTAAAAAAGTGACCTTATGTTACATCCTGTTTATGCAGAGGGGTTGGTAAGTACATATGTGATTAAAAAAGTTTGAATATATTCAGAGATATAGGTAAAAAAAAGATATTTTCTTTTGCCATGCAGGCTCATATGAACAGACTAGGATAAAATAATATGAATGGACTAGGATAAATTAATAGACTAGAATAAATTAATTGACGAGAATAAATTAATATGACTAGAATAAATTTTGAACAGACTTGGATAAATAGACACATATGAATAGTTTAAAATAGATACAGTTGTTTTTCTTTTCTCATTTTTGTTTTGTAGATTTTTCTGTTGTTTTTCTGTTTGTCTTAAATATATTTCTGTTGATATAACTGATAATGGCTGCTGTATTCAGTTTTTCTTTGATTTCTTTCGTATATCTTTTGAGTTCCTGATTTGTTGCATCTACACAGACCTCAATACTCATGTGTCCTCTTCTTTCTTTTCTTGACACATAGAATCTGTCTATGTAATCTATAAGGAATAATCAGCCTGTTGGCAAGGCTTAGAATATGCTGGCTGTACCCACTGCAGATGGGTAAGACCTCTACCAAAAAAAAGGTGTGACCTGAGGATTACACTGAATTGCATCTGGTGGTGAGGCTCCAGTTCCAGAGATCCATGAAGTGTGGAGTACCTCTTCATTGTTATTACTTCCAGGTCTAATTTTGGAGTGCCTAGAGCAGGATGTGGCACCCAAAGAAGTCCTGGTCATCCATTGCAGCCTGGCAGTCTTCCATCGTAATGGTTCTTTGTGCCACTGGATCAAGACTTCCCTGGCCGAGAGAGTGGAATTGCCCCTGTGCACTGGTCTTTTCACTATAAAACTTTCACACACATGTCAGTTTTGCAACTCATCACGTCATCATCAGATCCGATGGACAACTACTACTCTGACCTAAAGTGGTAGTACCTGTTAGGGTCCCATCTATGGGTCAAACAGATTTGATTAAAAATTACTCAAACTTCTTAAGAAACAGTTTTACTAAAAATGTAAATATGAACATACTATAAACACAATTCCCTAACCTCTTGGCATAAGATAACCCAAGATTCAGGTTATATGCCATTAAAATCAATCAATCAATTAATCATATCTCAGGTGTTAGACTTCTGAACCATCATCAATTTCCTTGTTCCTTTGTTCATCTGTCTGAGTGTCCCCTTTGTCCATTTTAAGATGGGTCTAGAGTATCTTATAAGAGAGATTACCAGAATATTTATTCCTTTAATAAAATTTCAGTTGCAGAGTTTGGTTTTGAGAAAATTTTCTTGTTTTGAGTCACTCCTTTCTTAGGTTTTCTTTTTACTCCATTTGCTTGTGGGTGTCCAGGTTTAATATTCACAGGTATTTGTTGTTTTCTTTTCTCCAAATGTTCTATTGTTATTTTACTCCTAGCAAGATTTTCATATCAGTTTTAGCTGGTGGGCTTTCACTAGAGTCTGAATTCCCAGATCTTTACGACTCTTCTAAGTATTCTGGTCATTCTCAACAATGGATGGTATCAATTCTTTCTTGGATTTCCAATTCTTCCAGTTCCCTTTCTGAGCCTTTAGAGATTATTCCAAGCGTACCCACTATAATTAGTATCACTGTCATGTTCCACAGGTTTTTAGTTCTCTGACAAAGTCCAAGTATTTGTCTATTTTTTTGCTTTCTTATATTTTCATTCAGTGGCTTGCTGGAACGAAAAAATCTGCTAGTTAAGAAGTTTTCTTTTTTTTTTTTTTAATTAGCACTCGGTCTGGTTTTTTGGCTGGAATTAGGTGATCCATTTTTATCTCAAAACCCCAGAGAATTTTGTTTCTCATTTTCTAGGACAGATTATGGTTTGTGCATATACCATTTGGTAGTTATTGTCAAAATTCAATCTCTTGCACAATTCCCAGAGGAATACCTTACCCACCCAGTCATGCCTAGTCTTGTACTCCTATGTGATTTACTGCTTAATCTTTTTTTTCCACATAACTTACACTTCCTATTCTCTTGTGTCTTCACTTTAACATAATTAATTATTACTTTCTTATTTATTTATTTTGTTATTGCATCTACAAACTTGAAGCTGGTTTGCCTTTGCTTAATTTCATAAGATTTAATTTGCTAACATAAATCTAAAGTCTTAGACTTACAACCCTGTCCTATAATAGTTGTTATATTTAGTGTATAAAATATAGATTCAAATGTGAGAATAAGTTTAATATAATGGCCGAGGGATTTTGTTTTATATATCTTGCCTTTGGGTTTAGTTGGGCTGAGAGCCTTTCGGCTCAACACATGAGTTGGTTGGGTACAAACTTGAGCACAGGTGTTGACGCGCACGTGGGGAGGATGTGTGGTTCACAGATGTCAAAATAAAAATCCCAGATAGAAAGGTTGACCAGTGGATGTGAATGACATCATGCACCGGAAGCGTGCGGGGAGGATTTTGGGGATTTTGTAAAAGTCAGTTGGGTTGAGAACAAGACACCGAACGAGACGGGTCAACTTTCGGGGTTCGCAGAGGCCAGACGAATTTGCATGCTACGGGCGCCACACGAGATGGTGGGCAAATGGAAAAGCCAGAATAGAAAGAATGTGTATCTCTCTCCTTATGTCGAAGAACCTTTAAACTCAAAGGTAATAAAAAGTTTCGTACCTGAACTAAGAAGTCATAAGTGTTTTTCATGTTTCGGGACTCCTATGTTCTATGTGCATATGTTATGAACATTCTATGTACGTTTCGCATATCCATATCTGGTGATGGTACACAAGTATGGAATAGAGGTAGTATAAAATTTATTTTATTTTTGTTTTTTAATAGAAATTCACAAACACTCACACATTTTCATGCACATATAAACAGTTACAAAGATAATTGCACATATATATGAACCCTCAAACAGACTGGATTCTTTAGCCTTGGTTAGGCAACCAGTATAGAATTAGGAAAGCTGTGAATTCAAACCAGCTGTACTCTTCTTAAAAATTGACCTTATGCCATATTCTGTTAATTGCAAAGGGTTGGATACACATGTACATTTACATATATACATATTCATCCACATACTTAAACAGGTATATTCATATACATATACATGCACACATATTTACACACAGAGACGTATATATATATATATACATTCAAACACTCAGAATGTTCATTCATACATTCACCTTTGTACACATACACCCACACTCTTATACAAGTGATAAATTAAAAATGACCTACCTTCAAATTAATCATGTTATAACAAAAAATTAATTTTCTCCAATTTCCATCTGCATTTTCAGAGAATATGACATAAAATAAAATAAATTATAGACTGATAAATTCAAGGAAAGCAATTTTATTGAATATGTAATTTAACTAAGAAATAATTTTTCATTTATATTCTTATTCAAATCAAATTCAAGAAATACTTTTTTTGATTTCAGATTTTTGATGTTAAAAATACAAAGATAAAAAAATGTGAAAAAAGAAAATTAAAGAAATGAAAAATCTTAAATAAAACTTTGTGCCAGAGAAAATGAGAAAGAATGATTTATAGCAACAGTAAAAATGCTGACAGAAACACAAAGGGAAGTAATTATTACAAGGTATTTTATATAGATTGCTGTCTTATCACACAGGATTTACAAAACCCAATATTTTCTTGGTGATTTTAACAGGAGGATTTATGATCACAATTTATTGGGAATTGGGTAATTTCCTTTGCACATTAACACATTTTAAAGTCTTAAATTCTCCCCAAATTAATATCTTTTATACTGTTATGATAATAACATTTACGTTAATAGGTTTATTTTCAATCACTTTGTTTTAAGAAAAAGAAAAGATACAATATTTTTAGTTTAAATAGTCTACATTTGAATGCAAGCAAAAATATTTTTGCTATGTACAAATCCAGAAGCAGACTTGACAATGCAAATAATCCAATATACATTATCTTAAATCCTAACCACTGACAATATGTTTCAGAAAATCAGCATGGATATTTAGCGAGAAGATTTTGTTGTTATTAGCGAGGATAGGTTGTAACATGTGTGTGTGTTTACGTTGTGTTGTTTCCTCGCCAAGTTTGTAATTCCCCTCGCTTAGTTTTAAGAGTAAATAAAGGAAAGGTGAAGAAGTAAGATGCTGAAGTTGAAATGTTGTAGGAATAGGTTTTATTTGCAGCATGGAATATTGGGTTTGCTTTTGGTGCTGCAAGACTCGTGGAAAGGTTGTGAGTATTGAGACGAAATTGAGTTATGAGAAGTTGAGAAGGTTGAGATGGCAGCGTGTGTCATCAGACGTGGGAGGGATTGAACTTTAGAGTCACCGTGTAGTTTCGTGTGTCTGGTATTTTTGGGGAGGAGAGTATGCGTTGTCTCCATTAAAGTAGCCCTGAGGTTAATTGATAGCTAGGTGTCAAGAGCAGAATAAAAGGATCGCGTTGACATAGCCAATTTTGGGGGTGACATAAAGTTGTGCCTGTGCGAGGCATGTTGAATGTGTAGTATCACCTCCCTTACTAAGGTCAGTAAAGGGGCAGTCAATACTACCTTAACAGAAATCTTGGTCCTTACTTCCACCTCGGCCAAGGAATGCTATCCCAGAATCCATCACCTCTCACTCTTCTCTCTTCCCTTCTCTCTCCTTTTCTCTCTCGCTCTCGCTCTCCCTCTGGCCAATCAGCGGAGATAGTAGCAGTTGCCGAAGACGACCCAAGAACAGAAGAGGAGGCAGTTGCTGAAGAGATTCCAAACACTAAACACACGTGTTGATCGCCGGACATTTTCTAGCCAACACGTGGTGTTGTATACGAAGAATAAAATTCCTCTTTTAAAGTTAATATTTGTACTTCTCATTCATTATCTCAAATAACATAACCCAAGTACATATATTACAAATGCATCTAATTTATATTCAACTGGGATTCCTTGCGAGGAATTCATAAATTAGGGAGGTTCCCTCGTGTGTCCATGCTGCTGCTAGAAGAGCCCCCAGGGAGACGCCTGCACTAGGCGGTATTGTCCAGCTAAAGAACGTGTTGCTATTGCTATTGAAGAATGGCCAATGTGACGTCTGCACAGGACAGTGTTCTCCAGCCAAAGAGAGTGGGTTTGGTAGCTTACTCAATTTCCTGTTACCCGTAAAGAAGGCCCGGGCTGAATAGGATAAGTCATCCTGATTGGGTGAAATTAAGAGTCGAATTAAATTGCGCACCAAACCAAAATATGAATTTTCCCTTCCACAACAGATATCTCAGGGTTGTGGTTTGGTCTATTAGTTTAACCAAAAATCAAATTCTTATGGGTTATCTAATGCTAAAATTTGATTCATAAATGTTTGATTACAATCATAATTTTACAAGAGATGGCTGAAAAGGTCATAGGCTGACGTAGATACTCTCATGTATATTTACCACCACCCTCCGCTCGGGCAGGATATGACACAAGGTCAATTTTTTTTTAAGCGGAGTTTAACAGGTTTGAATTCAGAGTTTTTCCTTCTGCTAGACTAGTTGCCTTCACCAAGGCTGAAGAACCTAGTCTGCCCTACTATTTACCCATAGCTGGAGGGAGAATAATTGGATTCATATCTTTCCCCAGGGTATTAGTGCTATGTGAAATGCAATCAGTCGCGTCCAGGATTTGAACGCATATCATCGTGTCCATTTCCTACGACGATAACAATTACACCACGGGCACCTCCAAGACGTGGATACTCTCATAGTATATGAACAAATAAGATTTATTTTTCAACATGGTCCTGTTGGTAGTCTACACACTTATTCTATCAGTGTTGCAGTGCTTGGATACCATTGTTAAAAAAATCAGCAGTAGCAAATAAAACATCATTATATGAATTTTTCAGCCCATCATTGTATGATCAATATTCTTTTGCGTTTTTTATATTTACACTTTTATTATTTGTCTTTCACCATTTGTCTATAATTATTTGCAATTACACAATAATATTATATCAAGTATTCCCATCTAATATCAATAATTTGCACTTAGTTGTATGCTTTCAAGGAGGCAATACCCCACAAAGCAGCAGCTGTACGGCCACCTACCACCCATCATGGAAACTATCCAAGTTAGATGAACAAGACATGCAGGACACTGCTGGAGAAGTAGGGATGAGCTCATAAGTGACGTACTCCTATGGACCTCTTCAAATAGCTGTGCAAAAGCAGGGCGGCCAGCTCGAACCTATATACAGCTGCTCTGTGAGGATACGGGGTGTAGCCCTGGGGACCTACCGGAAGTGATGAACGATAGGGAGGGGTGGCGAGAGAGGGTCAAAGATATCCGTGCTGATGGCATGACAAGATGATGAGATGAGGATAAACAATTATATAGTTTCAAGTAATTATTTCTAATAATATTCTTTTTTGCTCACATGTGGTTTCAAGTAACTTATTATAATAATCCTCAGTAAACAATAAAAACTTCAAGTAACTATTCTTACTGTAAATAATCTACACATAGGTATATGGTTTAAAGTATTCCTATCTGATACAAATAATTTTCAAATATATTTATTTGACTCATTGATGGGACCTACTGTTGTATAGCCACATACTTACAAATATAAGCGGAAACACAATCAAACATAATATACGAACTTCAATGATAAAAATATATCTCTCACACTTTATTCTTGAAAGGGTGATGTTTCTTGTGTGTGAGAGATGAGCTGGAGACAGGGACAGACTGCTACATATTGACCCCAAGTTCTTCTGACCATAGCAGCACTTACTCCTCATCTTGGCTGGGGTTGCTCAACCGTGGGTCACTGAGGGCCCAAAGCCCTCTGTCTGGCACTGGCTCTCACTTGGGCATTTTGTCACCGACTGACTCGAACCGTCTGTGCACCAGGTTACATTATTGTTTAACACCCACCTGCTTCCGCTGTTCTTCCACTTATTTACACAGGTGCATCTCTTGATTGACGGCTCGGTCGAGGGTCAATATATAACATTACTCTGGGTCAGACCTGAGAGTAATGACAATGAAGGAGTATTCCATACTCTCCAGATCTTCAGAACTGGAGCCTCACCACCAGATGCAGTTTTGTGTCATACCTAGGATATCCCTTCTGGGGGTTCTTATCCTCTTTCAGGGCATACAGTCAGTGTATTGTAAGCCCGACCAACAGGGTGGACAAATGCTTGATTGAAGAATGTTTATAATGTGTAGTAAGAGTAAAAATAGCTATGAAGGGATACTCTACAGCTAAAGAGCTCTAGAACTGAAGCCTCACCATCAGATGCAGTTTAATATTGTACCCAGGACATGAGACATTCTTAGAAGTTGTATATATCATCAAGTGCCTAAAAGAAGAACTTTTTCTTTTGGGTATTACCTTACCACTGAGTCATATGCATATACATACATATTATATACTTTGACATATATATATATATATATATATATATATATATGCATATTATATAATTTGTTTATTTGTTGCTGCCTCCCTCCAGACACGACTTGACACATGGTCAAAAGCCCAAAGGCTGATTAAAGTGGGGATAAAGGGGAGAGGAAGGTCGGGAACAAGCCGAGACTTGAACCCTGCTGGTCAATGCTGCTCATCGGCTCACTTGGTGCAATGTGAGCCTGATGAGGCAAGCAGTTTCATGAACCCAAATGTGGGTCCTCGCACATATGCCGGGTTATGGCTTGAACTAGACAGCAAGGTCTAGTGCCATACATAGATTTTGAGAAAGTCCGCGGGGACCTCTCTGCATATTATATACTTTGACATTAAATTATCTTTTGAGCATATCTCATTGAGTATAACACTTAATGATGGTTAAGATAGATTTTTAAAATATTTTTTCTTGCCAGTGAGTAAGAAAATATAAAAATGGATCAAAGCAGCATAAAAAAACTGTCCAAAGATTTTTTAAATGTATTTTAAATACTCTTGATCATTGTAATGTTAGTTTTGAAATGTAGGGAATGGTGGTGTTGTAAGAGTGAATAATGTTTAAAATGAAAAATAAAACAAATAATAAAATACTAAAAATGAAATAAAATTCCCCACAATTCCACGTCTGCTGAGAGTTCAATTTTTGTTACCAAAAAGAAGAACTGTTTATTTTGGGCATCTCCTACCCATTGAGTCACAGGTGCGTTTGCAGTTTTCTAAAAGTCTTCTACAACTTTAATAATGATAATGATTGATGAAATTGATAAAAAACATTTCACAAGAAAAATCCATATTGTTATTGTGTTACAATTAGTATATATACTTGGTTGGGTATATATATATATATATATATATATATATATATATAAATCGGTCACATTAGGATTATAAATTTATTTCCATCCTGTTATGGGTATTGATAGATATCAATAACACCAAAAGAAAACAGGTCTTCTTCAGATCCAATGGATAAATTAAATGACATACAGAATAGACACAGGAGATTTAATTTATCCATTGGATCTGAAGAAGTCATGTTTTCTTTTGGTGTTATTGATATCTATCAATACCAATAACAGGATGGAAATAAATTTATAATCCTAATGTGACTGATTTTTGTTTTTTTCGAAAAGAAATTATTGCTCTATGATTTAGACACATTGAACTCTTTACCAAGAAAATTTTTAATTTCTAGTGGAATGAATTTTTCCTGACGGAATTATTCCTGACCCCGGTTTATCTGGACTGAATAATATATATATATATATATATATATATATATATATAAATCTTTAGATGAAACATGTGAGTAGAATAGACATAAAAGTACAGATGAATATTCAATATCCCTCACACAATGCAAAAAATGGCTGCATTGCATTAGGAGATGTGTCTCGTCTGATGTCAATCTGCTACTGAAAACAGTTTACTATCATTTGTGGTTGGTAGCCACATAATACAGCTACACATATACACATAAAAATATACACTTATTTGTGGAAACATCATTAACCAGTAATGAATGACTTCAATAACGAACAAATTCACTTCTTTACAAAAATATAAATCTCTCACATTTTATTTTTGAAAGGATGATGTTCTGTTGTGTGTGAGAGATGAGTGGAGACAGAGACTGACAACTATATAGACCCAAGTTCTTCTCTTGACCATAGCAGCACTTCTTTTGCTCAACCGTACGTCACTTGAAGGCCCAGCCCTCTGCAAGCTGGTTCTCACTTTGGCATTCCTGTCTCAACTGACTGACGGCCACGGGCATCCTGTCTATATTCTTTCTTAATGCCCACCTGCTTCTGCTCTTCTTTGGCTTATTTACACAGGTGCATCTCTTGGTTGACGGCTCGGTCAAGGGTCAATATATAACAGTTGGGAGGATATTTTGTTGCATTCCTAGTCACCAAGGTTCAATATTAACCTTAATGTATCCACTGATGTACTTACACTGAATAGATGGAAGGAAAGTAGATGTTCTCATTTGTATCTTTATGAGAGTGGTTCAAAAAATTCTTAGCCTCTCCCAGAAAAAAGAGCAATAGCTAAACATTTTTGTTGCGGTAATACACTCCTACTTCTTATGAAACAAGAAAAAGTAATTCGAATTTCTGTCTTAATTTCTATGCTGGTGAGGCCCATATAAAAGAGAGAGGTGCGCAACAAATCTAAAATCTCAGTAAGGCTTTGAACTTTTTGAACAATCCTTGTTGGAATAATTACTTAAATGATAAACATGCAAAAAAATATACACAATGTGACCCAGCCGATAAAATGTGCACATATTGTTCTATGAACAAGCAGTACATGAAAATGGGTGCAAAAACTAAGAATAGTCTTACTTGAATTCTTTGGAGGTTTAGCCATGTGGTTTTATATTTCAGTGCCAAGGCAAGACAATATCTATAACCAGGATTGGAGATAAAGTCTCTCTTCTGTTCAGTGAGAGATAAAAATGCATTTCTATTTTGTTTAAAGAACAAGGATGAAAAGAGAACCTTTACTGTTTAAAGAAAGGAGATCAAAATAGCCATGGAAGAATTCTCAGGTTCTTACATGACCATAAGCTGTGCAGGGGAATTGCCCCCCAAATCCAAGTTAAGACATTTATTGTTTCCTGACAGACGCATTGCTCTAGGGATGGTTCCTCTAGAATGACTTTAAAAAGCAATCTGTTCATTAGATAGTCATAATTCTTTTGTCTGCTTACAAGAGATGAACACTGAAATTAGGATTTTATTGTGCTATTATCCAATTCTTGGCAAAGATCTTATGCCTGAACTAAAATTAGCATAAACCTGTCCTCTCCACATGTTTGAAATGTAGAATAAAAATAGTATTTATTCATGCAACAGTGATAAACCTTTGAAGAAGCTCCTGGACATGTTCAAATTTCTATTGTTAAAATCTTGAAGTGAAAGATTATATAATGCATAACATGATCAATGTCTATTTTTAAAAGTGGTTTGTTGTTTGCAATATGATAATGTTTGAACATTGGTTCTAGTTCTATTATTGAATTAAAAATATGAAATTTGATTCAAGATGCTGATGGAAAATTGTATTAAGATAACTTAAATTGCATTGAATGTTAAAACTGATAGAAAGCTTTTAATACAATACATAATGGAAATATTAATTTCTGTGGTCCATGACCTAATTTTACCTTTTATTGTCAAAGAGTGGGGTTTTTTTTCCTAAAGTATGGAGAAGATTTAAAAGAATATAGGAAACAATAAAATCTGTTCTTGTTTAAATGTACATTTTAGAAGTTAAAATAAAAACAGTTTTTTGAGGAACATTTTTTATCATTGTCTTCTATTCTATTGTTGACTTGTTATAAGAAAGTTTGTTTTAAGAAAGACTTGTTTTCAAAAAATTATTGCATGTTTGTTATAAGAAAGACTTGTTTTCAAAAAATTATTGCATGTTTGGCTTGTCTTTTGATAGTACGAATAAAAATTTTCCTGTATATATATATATATATATATATATATAAATACTGACTTATATACACATGCTCTCTTGTTTCTCTCTCTCTCCCTCTCTATCTCTATCTCTTTATATATATATATATATATATATGTGTGTGTGTGTGTGTATGTAGTATACTTATATGTATATCATTAATATCATCAAATTGTGTTATTAGCACAGATTTCCCTGAATCTCTCTAACCATCCATCCCTTTCATAAATCACTGCTCTAAGCTGCATCCTATGTCTGCACAAAACTGTTGTCTTTACTGGTTGGCCAACACTTGTTCACATAGGAATCTGTAAAAGAATATCACTTATTAGTACACTCTTGCTTCTCCAGCAAAGCTCTGCAAGTCTTATTTGTCTTATTTGAATGGTTTGAACAAGGTATATATATATATATATATATATATATATATATATATATATATATGTCAATACTATTTGTCAACTTTACCAAGGTCTTTGATTCCATTCACAGAGGAAAGATGGAACAAATCCTACTAGCATACGGCCTACCTAAAGAAACCGTTGCAGCAATAACAATTCTCTATAGAAACACCAAAGTGAAAGTACGTTCACCAGATGGAGACAGAATACTTCGACATTGTAGCAGGAGTATCACAAGGAGACACGCTAGCTCTATACCTCTTTATCATCTGTCTAGATTACGTGCTTAGAACATTAATTGATAAAATCAAAGAAAATGACTTCAAGCTGACAAAGAAAAGAAGCAGAAGGTAAAAAAACAATTACTGACATCGACTATGCCGATGACATAGCAATACTGGCAAATACACCCAACCAAGCTGAAACAATACTACATAGTTTGGAATGAGCCACCGCAGGCATTGGCCTCCATGTCAATGCACACAAAACGGAATACATGTGCAATAATCAAACAGGCAACATCTCCTCTCTAGACGAAACCCCTCTGAAACTAGTAGACAAATTCACCTACCTAGGAAGCAGCGTCTCATCAACCGAAAAGACATTGACACACGGCTAAAGAAGGTATGGACAGCTATCAAGAGGCTATCGATCATATGGAAATCAGACCAGACCGATAAAATGAAACGCAGTTTCTTCCAGGCAGCATTTCATATCGATACTGCTGTATGGATGCACTACTTGGATGCTAACTAAACGGCTGGAGAAGAAGCTAGACGGCAATTACACAAAAATGCTGCGGGCAATATTGAACAAGTCCTGGTGGCAACACCCCACAAGGCGACAACTATATGGCCACCTGCCTCCCATCATGAAAACTATCCAAGTTAGATGAACCAGACATGCAGGACACTGCTGGAAGAAGCAGGGAGAGCTCATAAGTGATGTACTCCTATGGACCCCCACATATGGCCGGGCAAAAGCAGCGCAACCAGCTCAAACATACATTCAGCAACTATGTGAGGATATGGGATGTAGCCCTGAAGATCTGCCAGAGGTGATGAACGATAGTGGGAAGTGGCAAGAGAGGGTCAGGGATATCCGTGCTAGTGGCACGACATGATGATGATGATATATGTCAAAGTATATAATATGTATGTATACATGCATATATATATATATATATATATGTATGCATACATATTACATACTTTGACAGATATATATATATATATATATATATGTATGCATACATATTATATACTTTGACATTAAATTATCTTTTGAACATATTTCATTAAGCATGGCATAATGATGGTTTTGATGAATTTTTATAAATATTTTTTTCTTGCAAGTGAGTGAGAAAGTGTAAATATGGATCAAAACAGCATAAAATCTGTGCAAAGAATTTTTTAAATGTACTTTAAATACTCTTGATTATTATTGAGCATTGATAAGAAGTGGAAGACCCCATGGAAGTCCTCTTGTGTGAGCGTGTCAATGACCTTCATCACAGCCTCTTTCATTTTGGGTGGTGTAATGGTTAGCAAAGTAGACTAGCAAACCTGCACGAGTGAGTTCGATTCTCATTGGGTGCCCCATTCATGCGGCCTCGTGCTACATCTAACCAAAAAGCTTAGTAAATTACCACAGCCTCTTTTATCTCCTCAATTGTCTCACAACGACAGCCTCTAAGTTTTTCCTTGAACTTAGGGAATAAGCAAAAGTCACAGGGAGCAAGATCTGGACTATAGGGACGGTGAGGAACTGTCTTGATGCCCATCTTGGTCAAATATTCTGTGACAAGGATGGAGTTGTGAACTGGTGTATTGTCCTGCTGGAAATCCCACTGACCTGATTTGAAGAGTGCTGGCCTCTTCCGACAGAATCTCTTCCTGAACTCCCTTAAAACCTCAACATAGTATTCCTTGTTGACTGTCTGCCCAGTAGGAACCCTGTGCATGTAGATCATGCCAGTGCAGTCAAAAAAAGGGATCATCAAACGTTTGTGGGTGGATTTGCTCAGTTTGGCCTTCTTGGGTCTGGGAGAGCCAGCATGCTTCCACTGGGAACTCTGTCTCTTGGTCACTGGGTCATCCAGCTTTCATTGCAGGTCACCAGAGCATCAAGAACTGTGGGATCTGAATTGATCAGCTCGACCATCTCACTGCTGTCATGACAATGTCTTCCTTTCTGATCTTCTCTGAGCACCCTTGGGACAAACTTCGTACAAATCTTCCGCATCTTCAGTTCCTCGCGAATAATTGTGTGTACAGTTTCCACACTGGCATCAAACTGTGCACTTACTGTCTCTATAGACACACGATGGTCCTTATCCATGAAATTCTTTATTTGGCCAATCAACTCTGGTGTTCCGACTTCCTTACTCCTCCCACACCTCCTCACAGACTCTCTGCCTTCCTTGAATCTCTTATGTCACTCAAAAACTGATGCTTGATTCATGCAAGATGATTGAAAATTAGTCTGAAACATTCCATAAGTTTCTGTGGCATTTTTTCCAAGTTTAAAACAGAATTTTAATGCATATCGTTCTTCTAAAGTGTCCTTATGTCCAGATTACATTTTTGAAATTCACCAGCTGTGAGAATCAGGCTTTAGTAGGGTATATTTCAATTCCTGCTGTAGTTGTCCCTTTGAACCTGAAATCATAAAAATTAGTCAGTTATCTCATAAGATGTATAGCAATAACATACTGAATTTTCAAGACTCTACAACAATTTTAAATGCCTATACAAAAAATATCTGGAAACTTATTGAAGGCACCTCGCAATAGACAATAAACTGACAATTATCTAGCACCATTGACTCTATGACTCTGCAATCCTAACTTATATATTTATGAATGTATGTACAGTTTTCTTTATGGATCCAGCTATTCTCCCTACAACTATGTAGGGCAGACTAGGCTTTTCAACCTGGGCATGGGAACTGGTCTGGAAGAAGGAAAACCTGAATTCAAACTTGTAAAACTCTGCTTAAAACTGACAATTAGTTGCATCCTGCACATGCAGAGGGTTTAGTAAATATATATATATATATAGTTTTCTCATTCCTCATGTCAGTCATATGACTATAAGTTTCATGAATTTAGAAAGATACAATCTTCAGATGAAACATGTGAGTAGAATAGACAAAGAAGTACAGATGAATATTCAATATCCCTCACACAATGCAAAAAATTGCCGCATTGCATTGCAGTGGTAATAAAGAGGGGAAAGAGTTTTTTTTTCTTTGTGTGTGTGTGTGTGTGTGTGTGTGTGTGTGTGTGTGTGTGTGTGTGTGTGTTTCTCACTTAATCCCACACATCACTGAGAAAATACGACTATTATATGTATATATATATATATATATATATATATATATATATATAATTATTTTGTAGTGGAAACTTATGTGCTAGAGAAATGCATTTCAAATGAAAAAAAAAAAAGGAATTGTCCATGGTCAGGAGACAAGGACTTTTTGAAGCATTGGACGCTATATTTTTCAGTGATAAATCTAAATAACTGAATGTTCAACCTTAGTTTTCAAAATTTAATTAATCAGAATGTATTGATGAGGTGCGATTCATGCTCAGCTATCTTAGGTGTCAAGAAAATACTGTACTTTCTCTCTTTTTTCTTTCTAAAGTCTATTAGATACTGGACAAATAACAAATAATACTCAAGAGCAGATGTTTATGAACATGACTTTATTTAATTAACAATTGACTCCAAATAACGACAAGATGTGCCTTATGGCAAATGAAATACCGCAAATAAGAAAAAAATCTCTCAATGGAAAATAATGTTATAAAAATAACAACTGATACTTCTTTTTAATATCAGCAATATTACAGCAACATTTTTAATCAATGCATATTAAAAGTTTTTAATCAAGAAGGCATAGTTAATGAAAACATGCTTGGTATGAAATGGACTGCAGAAAAACACTTACAGCAAATGTTATGCAGCAAATCTGACTGGTTCAAAAGATAATATTTCTGGTTAAAGTCAAAATGAATACATTTACAATGTACTTAGAGGATGCTTGGTGGTGAGAAAGATGTTTAGTTGAGTCCCTACACTCCAAAGACCAATTTTAGTATTAGTATCTGTCATATACTAACAAGGAAAAATGGAAGGAAAGACAAAATAAACCCCTTAATACATACCAAAAACCCCAGGTCAAGTCATATCAAAGACTCAAAAATTGGTATTTGATGCCTCCTTACTTAACACTCAGCATAATAAGGTATTTTTATATAGCAGGATTCAGATCTCTCCTGATTTATGATTTCATTAAAAAAAACATACACGTGGCTGGGGAAGGGTAGCATTTGACCGGATGTTAACCTGACGACTGCTGCCGAGACAATGAATAAAATGTGCCTTTGTGCAAGAGGCTCCATGCAGGGCTTCCAGGCGAGAATTCAAGAAATTAATTCACATTAACAAAATACCCTTTTTCAGCCAATCATAAATCTTCCCCTAAAAAAATTCCCAGAACCGACTTGATCCAAAGGATAGCTATTTAAGCAGCGAAAATCTTCAAAGGCATCAGACTGGCCTATCGTGGGTGGAAGGGAAGAACACGCTATGGCCATAAGAATTCATCTGAACTCTGACAGATTTTTGACACACCACCTGCTGTGAACAACTGCTGACTTAGCTACAATGTCACCCTGTCCACGACTGCTACTACCACCAAGATCATCTGATACCCTTACCACCCTTATACCACCATACCTACCAAGTGAGTTTCTTAACTTATAACATATGTGACCATCACTAAACTCTGGCTTTACACAAACACTGCATTCACTCTTTCACTTGATATTGTACGCTACAAATTTGTACAGTTGATTTTTCGCTTTATCGCCTTGTTTTTCCTTTTTGTTGATATAATTGTTTAAAAACTTTCAACCTGTGTTTGTCTTTTCCTTGCTACCATACGCTAAATATAACAGTATGGATCAAGGGATTAGAGAAGCAATCCAGAGAAGAGAGTAGCGGTCTTCTCTACACCTTGGTGTAGTAACTATTGAAAAAAGAGCCTTTGGGTCACCCTTGAGTATGGTTGCCGATCTTACTTACTTATACTTGCCAGTAGTATTAAAAGGAAAAAATACAGTAATGTTTCCCAACAGCTAGAAATATGCACATAATGTACTATGAACAAGCAGTGCGTGGAAGGGGTAAAATATAGAAAAGGGTTTACTTGAAAGGGTAAAATATGGAAAAGGGCTTACTTGATAAGGGTAAAATATGGAAAAGGGCTTACTATTCTTTCACGTGGATCAGAGACATCTTTATTGTTTAAAGACCAGAAACAAAAAGAGTGATTTTTGGAATTGTCAAATGACCCCACTCCATTAGACATACAAATTCTCAAAGGAAGATAATAATCAATTGTATACCCATAACTTCTCAAAGTTCAGAATATATACCCAAAATATAGTTTCAGACATCCTTACATACACATACACCCACAGATAGTCACAGAAATAAATTTAGGAGAATATATTGTGATATATTGTTTTATAAATTAAAAGCCTTTTGATTTTGATCTGAATTTTCATTGATTATGAAAATATGTATATATATAATTCACAATCTCTGGGATTAATATGCACCACTGAATTGAGTGCATTGACACAGAAGGGGATAATGTTGAAAAGTATTTGTTAAGCAAATTAACTTATTTTTATCATTAGACTGTGGAAACACACACGCACACACACACACACACACACACACATTAAAGAAAATTCATAAAAAACAACTGAAAGGTTTTTTCAAATAATTTTTTATTGACATTTTTTTATTTTACAAGATTTTAAAAATTTGATTCAATTTTTGATAAAACTTCTTTGAAATTTTCTACCCCAAATGTTTTTTACCTCCAACAAGTCATTTTTAATTAAGATGTTATTTTATTCTTTAAAATCCAGTGAAATTTCTATTTTTAATTCTTCAAGTTCTTTCTGTTTAGAGTATTGAAATATTTTAAACATCTTAATCTTATTGAAATACTTGGTGGAAGAGAAGATATTTAGTCAAGTCCTCACTCACCAAGGACCAATATTAGCAATATAAGTTTAACGATGATATACTAATACTAAATGCAACAAAAGGAAAGATAAAATAAGCTCATTAACAAGAACTTCTAGTATTTTATATGTTATTATACATGTCAAATGCTTTGAAAAGAAAGAATACACATAACCCAAAAGCTAGTTTCATGAACAAAAAGTATGTGGAATAGGTACAAAAATAGCAAAACGTTTACAAGGAAACTGTAGATAATAGAGCCATGAAGCTTTATTATTCCCTGGCAGAGCCAGAGACTACATCTGTACTATACAACAAAGAACAAGCAAAGATAGGTCTATGAAGGATTTCTGAGAAGGGTCATGCGACACCCAATGAGGCTCCTAATGAACATACCAATTCTCTCCGGGAAGTAATTATTTATTGTATTCTTAATTTTTCTATAGTATTTCATATTTACCAACCCCTCCACTCAGGCAGGATATGACACAAGGTCAATTTTTTAAGCGGAGTTTAACAGGATTGAATTCAGAGTTTTCCTTCTCCTAGACTAGTTACCTCACCAAGGCTGAAGAACCTAGTCTGCCCTACTATTTACCCATAGCTGGAGGGAGAATAATTGGATTCATAACTTTCCCAAGGGTATTAGTGCTATGTGAAATGCAATCAGTCTCGTCGAGGATTTGAACTCGAGTCGCCGTGTCCATTTCCTAAGACGATAACCATTACACCACGGGCACCTCGACTAATATTTTTCTATGGTATTTGTCATGTTGGAGTTTTTAATTTAGATGTATCAAACATCTATAATATATCAAACATTTGACTCATGTATCAAACATCTATAATATATCAAACATTTGACTCATGTATCAAACATCTATAATATATCAAACATTTGACTTAGTATAAACTGTTAACTATTACATGGAATTAGATTTTGGTTCTTTTCTTTGTTTTTTAATGGCATATCAATCTTTGTAGGTTATTTAATGCCAAAGCTATGCTTCTAGAATAACAGCAGTGATGCTATTGAACCCATAACTGGGAGTATGACGGGGTTCATACCTTTCCCAAGGGTATTTGTCTGAAAGGGAATGTAATAGTGCAACTGGAGTTTGAAGTCACTTACTATGATTCCACAGTCCACTGCTTTAATATTTACTAACCCCTCCGCTCAGGCAGGATATGACACAAGGTCAATTTTTAAGCAGAGTTTAACAGGATCCAATTCAGAGTTTTCCTTCTCCTAGACTAGTTGCCTCACCAAGGCTGAAGAACCTAGTCTGCCCTACTATTTACCCATAGCAGGAGGGAGAATAATTGGATTCATACCTTTCCCAAGGGTATTAGTGCGATGTGAAATGCAATCATTCTCATCCAGGATTTGAACTCGAGTCACTGTGTCCATTTCCTACGATGATAACCATTACACCACGGGCACCTCCCTTTCAGTCGACTGCTTTAACCATTTCACCATGAGGACACCCCCAGCATGAAATTAGTTTTAGTTATTAAATACATTTAGTATACTGATTTATTATAGTTTTTTGTTTGTTTGTATAAATATGGTTCTCAGTATTGAAGATTTTATTTTTTAAGTTTATATTGAATATATCAACCTTCATATGAAAGTTATCTTTGTATGAATTTACCAATCCCTCTGAACGGGCAGAACCAAGCCTAAAGAACCCAGTCTGCCCTACTATTTACCCATAGCTGGAGGGAGAATAATTGGATTCATACCTTTCCCAAGGCTATTAGTGCTATGTTAAATGCAATCAGCCTAAAACCACGGGTTCCTTCATACTTGTAGAACTGTCATGGTACAATTTAATTCATAACTGGGAAGGAAAAAGGGGTTCATAACTTTCTCAAGGTTATTTGTCTGAAAGTGATTATGATACTGCAACTAGAGTTTGAACTCGCTTACTACGATTCCGCAGTGCATCACTTTAACCATTACACCATGAGGACACCTCTGGGATGAAATTAGTTTTACTTATTAAATACATTTAGTTTGCTGGTTCTCTCCTACTTAATTTATCATAGTTTTTGTTTGTTTGTGTAAATATTGTTGGGTATCACCTACCTTTTCGACAATGAGCTAGTCCCTCTGCCACATATGGCAGTAGCTACAAATGCCAACAAACTGAGACCAGAAGGTGAAGAGCCGTTCCTTATAACGAAGCCAATACTATTGTAAACTATATCCTTACTCTATCACTAATCCTATGTTCTTGTTTACTAAGAGTCCCTCTCTTGTAAATACTCTTTCCTGTAAATATAACTATTTTCCTCACATATCGTGGTTTGTCTTATTATTACTACTACTTGTGTTCACTAACCAGAACACAACAAATATAGTTCTCAGTATTGAAAATTTTGTTTTTTAAGTTAATATTTTATATATATATATATATATATATATCAGTCTCGTCCAGGATTTGAACTTGTGTGGCTGTGTTTGTTTCCTATGACAAAAACCATTTACCATGGGCTCCTTTATACTTGTAGAAGAACTGTCATGGTACTATTTAACTGATAACTGGGAGGGATAAAGGGGTTTATAACTTTCTCGAGGGTATTTGTCTGAAAGTGATTGTAATGGCGTGACTGGAATTTGAATTTAATAACTATGTTGTCTCAGTTCAGCACTTTTGACACGGCACTATGAGGACTCCCCTGCAAAAAACAATAATCTTAGTAACTCAATTTGTTTCGTTTAATCACGGATATATCTATTTCTTTTCATTTATTGAATTTATTCTTATATTCCAGATTATACTAGGATTCCTGCTAGTAAAGAAGAAACCTTTGACAAAACATAAATTATTTCCAGTCCATGCTGTTTATGAATAATAGTGAACTGACAAGCCAGGAGAAGCAATAAAAAGCAATTGAAATTAAGATGAAAGAAATGCAAGTAAAAAAATTAATAATACTTATTCATCTCAGAAATTTCAGTCATGTTTTATTATATATTCTTTTCTTTACCACAAAACTAAAAGTGAAAGGGTTTTTGTCCAAAATACAGCAATCAGCCATGATATTATTAAATCAATTCTGTTGGATAACTGAAAGATTTGGCATATTTTTTTATCTTGCTGAAATCTTTATTTTTATTTAATCTTAAAAACTCTTCTTCTGTGCCAAAGCATCTGAATCAAGCTTATTAATTCTATTTTTATAAAGATAAATTTTGTGTTATCTCGAGAGAATGAATTCCTTCTTTACTTTCGCTCTCTATTTAGAATAATATGAATAGGAGCCACTCAATAAGAACCTAAAAATATTTTTGAAATATTAATAGAACTCTCCATCATTGATCTGTATGTACATTTAGCATTGATAAGTCTTATTTCAAAGAGTCTTAAAATGATTAAAGTATCCTAAAATATAATAACAAATATGTGGTGATAATAACATCCAGTTACATGATATATTTGGCTAATACTCAATTCTGAATACAGTTTAAGTGTTAATGCTACTAAGTTAAATTGGATTATCATGTGAAAGAATTATACTGTTTCACAATCACTCTCTCTTTTATTAAATCATGTTATCAAAAGGAGAGGAAGTAGATTTGTGCTCATGGTGTCAATAGGAATTAATAGCTAGCATATTTAATTTTTCTTCTTATAATGAAAAAAATGACAGATTTTTTTTTAGAAATCTCAAGAAAATGGAAATATAGGTGATTATTTGGAATGGTTCTACTTTATAAATATCATCCACTTATGTGTGTGTGTGTGTGTGTGTGTGTGTGTTGTGCACGTACGCGTGTGCGTTTGTGTGGATGTATGTGTATATGCATGAGAGTATGTTTGTATGTGTTTGTATTTACCCAACCCCTTTTTTAATTTCTGAACGTAGTAATGAGCTTTATCAAAACAACATCAAGAATAAAAATTCAAACCTTTAAATGACAAGTTTGGTGTTCTAACCACCAAGCCAAACTCAGAAGTTATACAAGAATACATCAGAAAAATATTTTATTGGCTGGATTTATTACTACAATGTATAATTTTTTTATGTGGTTTGAAAATAAAGCTTTTTTTATCATCACTTCTATATAAGAATGTATTTATCCAATCAATCTTCCATTAGCAGGATGTGATGCAAGGGCAATTTTTCAGAGAATTACAAATGGTTTGAATTCAGAGTTTTCCTTCTTCTTGGCTGGTTGCCATATCATTGTTCAAGAGCCCAGTCTACTTCACTATTTACCCCGAGCTAGCAGGGGAAGAATAGTTGGATTAATACCTTTTTCATAGGTATTAGTTCAATGTGAAATACAAACAGCCTCATCCAGCATTTGAACTTGGGCCATTGGGTCTATTTCTTACAATGATATACAGTGTATCACAAAAGTGAGTACACCCCTCACATTTATATATACACACACATATATACACACACACACACACACACACACACACACACACACACACACACACATATATATATATATATATATACACACACACACATATATATATCTGTGTGTGAGTATATATATATATATATATATATATGCACACACACATATATATATCTGTGTGTGAGTATATATATATATATATATATATATATATATATATATATATATATGCACACACACATATATATATATACACACATATATATATATATGTATATATACACACACACATATATATATAATGTATCACAAAAGTGTGTACACCCCTCACATTTCTGCAGATATTTAAGTATATCTCTTCATGGGACAACACTGACAAAATGACACTTTGACACAATGAAAAGTAGTCTGTATGCAGCTTATATAAGAGAGTTAATTTATTTTCCCCTCAAAATAACTGAAATAACACTGTACATTTACCTACTAGGGACCTATGTGTGTTTGTGTGTATCTATCTGTGAGTTTATCTCAGAGTGTGTTTTTATATTTGTGTGCATGTGTATCTGCTTCCTTTATTTTATATAAAACCTGAAAAATTAACATTTTGTGTTACTAAAATTTTGGTGATTATTGTCTCTCCTGGGATACAAAATAGGAGTTCAAATCTCATCAAACATCTCATCTACTTCTTTATTTTCTGAACCATAAACAATTAGCATAGATCCTTAGTTTCTGAGACATCTTTTTTAGCCAGTGACAATGAATTTGTTCCTCACAGGGGGCTCTATGAATATAACCTTTTATCAAATTTTGTTCAAGTTTACAAATTATCTAAGTCTGTTCATATCTATCTATCTATCTATCTATCTATCTATCTATCACCCTCACAAAAAGGCTGTGAGTTGTTTTGATCAAACCTTGGAAGTAGCACCCCATAAAATAACAGTTGTATGGCCATTTGCCTCTCATCTCACAAACCATTCAAGTAAGATGAGCAAGACATGCTGTGCACTGCTAATGAAGTAAGGACAAACTCATAAGTAACATTCTCCTGTAGACTCCTTGTCATGGACACACCAGTGTTAGTTGACCATTTAAGACTTTTATTGATAACTTCTGAGTGAACACTAGGTGCAGACTAAAGGAGCTGCAGAGAGAGAGAGAGAGAGAGAGAGAGAGAGAGAGTCAAAAAGGGTGGATGACAAAAGAGAAAGGAATCTGTGCAATCAACACAACTTGATAAGGATGATGATCTATCTATCTATCTATCACAGTTTATTTATATGTCTGTTATCAATAAAAATCTCTTTATATATATATATACAGATACTGTAAGCAGCTATAGGCCTTTATGTAAGACTAGGCAAATTTTGGTGGAATTAACTAAGTAGTAAAAATCAAAGATGCTCCATTGTATGGACTGCAAATGAAAACTGGAACTCTCCATCGTGTAATGGCTAAAGTTTAGGACTCCAGCCTCAAAGTAAGTGAATTCAAACACCAGTTGTACTATTATGTTCACTTCCAGAAAAGGTATTTTTAACTCCCTCATCTCCCAAGCTATGGGTTAAATAGTATCAATGCTATTTTTCTACAAGCATAGCTTAGGCACAAAATAACCCATGGAAATTGGTAGGCCATTAAACAAAGAAACCAAACAATATGAAAAAAGTGTACTCCTCTAGATTGAATAAAGTTTTACATTTTTAGCATGTTACCAAATGTGACAATAACTGATTTATTTTAATGGTATGACAACTCATCTAGGGCTATTTTATGCCTAGAGGTTAGAGAATCACATTCCTTGTATGTTCCTATTTACATTTTCTTATATTGTTGTTTCTTACGTTTTCTTTTTTTGCATTCATTTCAATTGAATGCAATTCATTTTTAAACAAATTTATTTGACTCATAGATGGGACTCTAATAGGTACTACCACTCCAGAATGAACTTGGGAATAATGGCAATAAAAGGGTACTCCACACTTCCCAGAACACCAGAACCAGGACTTCACCATCAGATGCAGTTTTTGGTGGGTTCTTAAGTGTCTGTTGGGGATAAAGTCAGCATATTCTAAGCCTCACCAACAAGGTTTCCAAATATAACAAGCACCTGAAGAGACAGGAGAGTACTGTTAAATGAGCAACCACCTGTTTCAATGTTCTTGTGAAAATGGCTTCACTACTGCAAAGACTACAAATGTCTAGATATTTATTTGATTGAAATATATAATGTGACACAAGGCCTAAAAATGAGAAGGCTTATCTTCACTATCCTTTCATTAACTGTCCTAAAATGTACTATATCATTCCTTTCACCATGACATTATATTTGTTCTGAAAATCTTTTTTACTACAGTCACCAAAAAATACCATTTGAAGGACAAGCTCCATGGTCTCTTAAATTTTTCTACTGGTGTTGCTGGTATTGTTGTAGCTAGTGGTGGTGGTATTGGTATTGTTGTTGTTGTTGGTGGTGGTGGTGGTGATAGTGGTGGCAGTGGCAGTAATTCTTTTGGTGAAATGGGAGGTGTTGATGGTGGCTGCGGAATGAGAAACTTCACCAAAAATGAAGCAAAGTAGGAAGACTTTGGGGTTGGAGCTGGTCTTTTAACATCATTCAGCATCTTGAAAATGAGAAGCTTTTCAAACTTTTCCCTCTTGTCTGCCCTGACTTTTGAGTTTCTCCACATACAACAGTGGGGTCTCTTTTCTATTGTGGATGTTCTGCATCTGGAGTTCTTTCTTGGACAGAAGCTCAGCTGGTTGGACCTTCCTGCCAACCTATCTTATTGCCAACCACCCCTCTTCAATTTCTTAATTGAGACCATTACCTTTGAGATTGGCAATGGAGATGTCTTACTTTTTTCTTAACAAACCCAAACTTCTTTGTCTTGACAGTTACCAAGGCTACAGGAGCCTCTATTTTCTCCTGGGCTAAGAAAATTTGTATTGGATTCCATATGGGGATGGGTGCTTTCTTTGAGGCCTTCTTCCCTGGCTAAGTTAAAGAGAGATGACCAATACCAGTAAGCAAGTCTTATGCAAGTTACAATGACCAGCTGCTTACTCTTGTTGATGTCCAACCAGTTGGGAATGAAAGTGAAGACTTTTGCATCACCCATAAGAGCAAACTTCCATTCCTCATGCATACTACCATCAGAAATACCAACTGGAATATATAAGCAGCAATGTTCTCCCCAAACAAGTTGTTAGAAACCTTATCTATTGCTACTGTAGTTCTTTGCACCCCAAATATGGAAGATGTTCTTTGATTTCAATATCAATTTTGTATGGACAACAACATTTTCTTCACTAGGCAACAGCATGTTCCATAAAGAGTCGGCAGCATCAGTTACCATAGCAAGCACCTTAAAACCTAGACTAACAAATAATTTGCAGACCATATCTTTAGTTAACTTGACAATTTGTTTGTCTTTTTGTCAACCACCAAGTAAGACGCTGTCTTTTTTGTTAGTCTAGTCATTACAAATCCAAATTGACCAACAGACATTCTTTTATGATTTGAGACTTCTGTTTGGCCAGCAAAACCAGCTTTGTGACACTGACCATTGCTTTTGTGGGAAGCATTCCAGGTTTTAGTAGAGACCTGGCTTGTCATCAGCGTTGCTATTTGTTCTTCAGTTTTCTTTTTTTTCTTCTTTCAGACCCCCTTTATCATGGATCCGAAAGACAATCTTCATACTTAAACCAATATTCTAGTCACCCGAAAAGAAGGAAAAAAAACAAAAACATTTAAATATAAGTCCGAAATCTTTTATATTAAAAAATAAAACTAATGTGTAAGATTGGGTCTCCTCTTTAGTAAAATCCAGGTAAAGAATTTGAAAAATGGAAAAAAACATAGGAACAAAATATCAAAACAAAGACAATTAAACAATCACATGCACAACAATAAAACAACAACCAGGCACTGGAAAATGACTTTCTCCTTTTTTCTTAATGAGGGCAATTCAAGGCTAGCCATGATTGGTCTATATACCGATGGTACATTTATGCAAATCACTAATGCAGTGCCATCTGCTTTTTACCCTACTCGAAGCAACCAATTATCAAAAGAGCATAACTTGGTTACTCACTCATAAAACTCAACAGCGCCACCCAGCAGATATTACTCCAAACAACAAATTACCAAAGGGCATTAACTCAGCATGGACAACAATGAAAACATAGTGACAATAACACTCAACATGAGAAAAACAGTTCAAATAAATCAATATGAAATAATGGAAAAAAAAACCCATAATAATCTGATATGAATTAAAATCTTTTCCGTTAAATTTCTTGTCTGTGACTTGGTATCATCTGTATCTCTCAGATTTCTGCATTGAACAAAGGCACTTGGATTAGTACTGTCTCTTTTCTATAAAAATAGAAGTCCCCTCTCTTTTATTAGAGATTATACACCCCAAAATGGCAGCAGAAATATTGTGATAAAAATATCGGCATGGCAAAATACCATTGTCCAAACAAATTTTGGAATTGTTCTTATAAAATTTAATCAAAAAAATTACTGGGTAGATTTCTGCAATTTACAGTTTAACAGATATGGATAAGAAAAGAGGATAAGAAAGAAAAAAGAATGTGTCAAGTAACTTAAAAATTAATTTTGTATCTAAAAAAGGTTTTAATACATAAATCTGATGATTTTTTATTGTGAAAACATGAAATTAAAATCATTTTTCCCTCTAACAGCAGCAGTAGCAGTAGCAGCAGCAACAACAACAACAACAACAACACTTACACTTGAGTGATTGAAATACTTTTTATAAAAAGAAGAAATAGTCTGATGAATCGATATTGTCAATAAAAGAAAATAAAAAGTATGTAAAAAAGAGAAAAGATTATATTGTATATCATGTTAAGGGTGTAAGTGGAAGGGAAGGGGATATATGAAGGGGAGGCTAACAATGGAATTTCAAGTTATTTGAAAAAAAAAAAAAAAAAAAGACAAAAAATTCTTCAATCAAGAATCAATACAGGTATCAGCAATGAATGGATATTTCAAAATGAAATGGATAGAGAAAAAATAATAATTATAATAATGATGATGATGGAAGATGACATGAAAAAAGAGGTCAAATTTGCTTTGTTTTTTGTTTTTTTATATGGTGGTGGTGGTGGGGAAACATTTATTGAAAGTTATATTTATTCTGATATTGGCACTTGTAAATGTCATTTATCATTTATCAACACCAGAATCATTATCATCATCATCATCATCATGATTAGTTTTTGGTTCTGTGTTATATCTAAAAAAATTTATTGGTCATAAATTTTTTAAAAATAGGAAAAGTAAAAATAAATAAAAAGAATAGGAAAAGAAAAAATGAATAAAAGTATAAAAGAAAAAAAGTAAAAAAAAAAATAATGTAATGTTTTGTTTTTTGTTTCAAAACATTTTCATTTCTTTTTTTTTTTTTTTTTAGGGTGGATGCTCTTTATTTGTTTCTCTTGATAAATTGGTTAGAAGAATTGTCAGACAGAGAGCAAATTCAGGCTGAATACAGAGCACACTATTATGCAAATTTGATCTTAATTCCAGTTTCAAGATGATTTTCTGATTTCTTCCTTGTTCTTTATTTGCCAATGAATTCAACCAATTCGAGAATGAGATTCAAACTACTAAGTACACACTTCAAATTTGTACTGGTTCCATTTCTCTTATTTTACTTATGATTCTCTGACAGAACAATGATATGATCACCAATTTTTTTTTAAATTCAAAATGTAAAATCATTGAAAACTGATTCAATGAATAGTGCTATCCCTTTTGCAGACAGTCTCCTATTTGTCAGAACATGTTGCTCAGCTTTAAAATCAGATTCCTCTTTTAACTCAGTTTAAAGTAAAATTATCTTTTCCACACAAGTCTTTCTCAGTTAATTCATAGTGAGTCTCATTTTTTCCCTGACAAGTAGAGAGGAGTTCAGCCAAGTTTATTTCTTTATACAATTTTTTTTTCTTTAACATTAAAACTGTTTTTTTTTTCATTTTTATTTGCTATAAGTTACAAGAATTATTTTATCAACCCAATGCCATGGAGTGCTTAAAGGTATTTAAAAATATACTCCATATAATTAGCTTGTCAGGATGAATGAAATTAGCACAATATTAGTCTTCGAATTAGCAAATTTAAATTTATCCCATACACTAACAAGTAAAAACTTTTAAACATAATTGTGTTTTTCAAATTCTCAACATGGGAATGAATTTCTTCTATTACAGCATTATAAATAAAAATTCAAATTGGAGGTGCCCGTGGTGTAATGGTTATCGTCGTAGGAATTGGACACGACGGTACGAGTTCAAATCCTGGACGAGACTGATTGCATTTCACATAGCACTAATACCCTTGGGAAAGCTATGAATCCAATTATTCTCCCTCCTGCTATGGGTAAATAGTAGGGCAGACTGGGTTCTTCAGCCTTGGTGAGGCAACTAGTCTAGGAGAAGGAAAACTCTGAATTCAAACCTGTTAAACTCCGCTTAAAAATTGACCTTGTGTCATATCCTGCCCGAGCGGAGAGGTGGGGTAAATAGGATAAATAAAAATTCAAATCTTTCATCAACAAGCTTGGTGTTCTAAGCTCTGAGCCAAAGCCAGAATATATCTGAATTAGAGGTTCATTTGTTCAGATAATTTTTTGTTTGTTAAAGATTTTTCTTAAATTTACGGGCAAATACCTATTGGTCAAATTCATCAAAGACAAATTTCATCCAGTTTAATTAAACATGTAATATCAATTTCTTTTTGCTATTACCTCTACTAATGCTGCTACTGCTAAAAATATAGTCTGGGGGAGTTCTCATGATGTAATGACAAATGTACTAGACTATGACATCATAGTGAGTTTGAACTCAATTGAGCACTATTATGTTCCTTTTTGAACTAGCACCTTTGGGGAACGTATGGACTACCTTATCCCTTCAGCAATTAGATAGAAATTAGATAGTACCACTACTATTCTTCTACTAGGATAGCTTTGATATTAAATAACCCACAAGGTTTGATATGCCATTGAACAAAGAAACCAAACAAACCATAAATATAGTCAGTGTGTGAATGTAAGTGTGATTACTAAGTTAAATGAATTCTTTTGTATTGAAACTTGCAAATTTTGAGTCGAGTAAATCTTTCAAATAGAACGGATCGAGCAAATTTTTATAAAGCATTTTTATGAACTGTAAATTTTTACCATAACAGTCGAAACTTTAGATGACAAAAAAGCAATTTCCTTCAAGTGACTCCAATACTTTCTCATACAAATTGGTGGCTCAATAAAATCTATAACCCCAATTGATTAATGGCCTAAACATGTATTTAAAAATACTGCTTTCTAATATTTGTTATAATATACAATTGTATCAAGCTTTTCAATATTGTGGCCTGGATATGACACTAAACTGCAGGCTTAGGGGAGTATAGAGTGGCTAGTTTAGTACCATTATTCCCAAATCCACTCTGAATTGGAATGATTGAACCTATTATAAATGCTAGGACTTGATATGAAGAGCTGACAGATTTGATCAGGTCTCTTTGACCAGTGTCTAGCCCAGTAAAGCCCAAAGTAGACCATTGCAGGTTATATGACCACTTTGATTGCTAGGTCATAGACTGCTTAGGCTCAAGGATTGCTGGTCGCTACTGATGGCCAACCAGTGACCTTGTTAGAGGTGGTCTTACCTCTCTGAAAAGGTGCAGTCAGTGTATTCTAAAGCCTCAACTAATAGGGTGGCTTTAACTTTAAATAACCCAACAAGTTTGGACATACTGTAAAAAAAAACGACCTACTAATCAACATAATTACCTTGTCAATATGGATAATTATATTTGAAAAAATGTTCATTTCTTAGTAAAGCATAATGATTTTTAAGGTAACCTAGATACAAGGAAAATTGAAATATTGTCAGCAGAATAAGAAATATTAAATAATAATTGGTAGTATTATTAACTTATATATAGATGTTTTTGGTTACTATATCAGATTATCTACTATTGACATTGGTCTTTATTTTCTTGAATTTTATTTTAAAACCACCATTTGAAAGGATTTCAGAACTAAGATTTCAGCATTGTAGTAGAAATTGTTATTTTGGTTAGTAAAACAAAATATCAACTACAATTCTTCAAGTAATTTTAGTCAGAATTTTCATTGGAATCGGAATATCAGCAGGAGCTTTTTCTTAGAAACCACTTGTATGCAAGAGACAGTTTATTACAAGAGATAGTTTTATTACTAACTCTCTTCTCTGGGTAGAATATGTGCAGTCATTTAGGTTTGTAGAATATACTGTCTGAACCTCTGTAAAGGGATAAAACCCCTCAACCAATGAGGCCACCAATTGAATGTGGGTGGCAACCCACAATGCTTGAGGATAGGATCCTTGTGGCTGAAAAGTCTGTGACTTGGATACTAAAGTAGTCATGTGACCGTACATGGGCTAGATAGGGAGTCAGAGAAGCTTGACCCAATCAATCAACGGGTCATATCAAGCCCTTGTACTGATATGACTTAGTCCTGACCTTATTCTTCCACTTGCTCTTTAGACAAATAAACACCTATCTTTTTTATCTTAAAGGTGCAAGAAGGCAGTGGCTGAGGGTCAATTGCATTGAAAGAAACAAAACTTTGATTATTGTTTAACTTTAAGGGATTAGGTGGGTTTGAAACCCTACTCCTGATATAAGTATACTGGTTGATATATCCCCATCTCATCCACAGTGGATGAGTACCCACCTTTTAAATTTTCCAAAGAAAATCTCTCTGAATCTAATTCAGAATATGAAATAAAAGAAATCTCAAGATTTATTGTAATCAAATCTCTTGAAAAAAAACTCCTCTTGCCATATTGTTCTGTTTGATGATTTAAGAAATAATCTCCAGCAGAGCAAACCCTTGAACTGTGAAAAAGTTAAAAGTGGTAATCGACTGATACAAGTTGATAACAAAAAAGCATACCAAAAACCTTACTAAGATGAAAACCTTCTATAACTTAAAATGTCAAACATACCCAGAGGAAAGGTTTAATACCTCAAAAGTAGTATTCATGAACAGGGATTTATCCCAAGGTACACCAGAGGAAATAAATCAGCCTAAAGAAAGCAAACAGTCATAGATTACAAAAGGATGACTATTAGAAGGAATGGTGAAGAAATATAAATGCACATATACATTTTGACAAATCAATTCCTAAAAAAGTGAAACTAGGATACTATCTTAAAAGTATAGAACTGTACATCCTCATTCCTTTGAGGCGCTTTAAATGTCAAAAATATGGTCCCCATAAAGAGAGTTACCCGTGGCATAATGGTTATCGTCGTAGGAAATGGACATAACGACATGAGTTTAAATCCTGGATGAGGCTGATTGCATTTCCCATAGCACTAATACCCTTGGGATAGGTATGAATCCAATTATTCTCCCTCCAGCTATGAGTAAATAGTAGGACAGACTTGGTTCTTCAGCCTTGGTGAGGCAACTAGTCTAGGGGAAGGAAAACTCTGAATTCAAACCTGTTAAACTCTGCTTAAAAATTGACTTTGTGTCATATCCTGCCTGAGTGGAGGGGGTTGGTAAATAAGATAAAGAGAGTTGCAGATGACATCTGACATGTAGAAAGTGTGGCCAAAAAGACCCAGACCACATGGAAGAAGATTATCCAAATGAAACCAGATGCTCAAACTGTCAAGAAAACAATCACACATTTCAAAGAACTTGCAATGTATAAAAAAGAAAGGTATAAGTCTTGGAGATAAAGTATCAAAGAAATATAATATTTCTGGAAACAAGAAAAATACCAGAATATTATTTGAAAGATAGCACCTATTTTAATATAGCATAAAAATTGAGTCCAATCAGCTATATTAACTACAACAATACCACCACTAACAGTAACAGTCAACTTGATAAATACAGAGCTCTCAATTTAAAACTATTGCACCTAGGCCCAAAAGATTTTTCAAAATTCTAAAAACAGTTAAAGAAACTACACTCAGGTGAAATCTGTCAAACAGTAATACAAACATGAATTAAACAAAAAGAACATACTACCAACATCAATATCACTGCTAAAGTAATTTTCAGAAAACTTCAACTCTCCAACTAAAAAAAAGTAACGTAAAGGGAAGATCCCCCTGAACATTGATCCACTCACCAATTCCCCAAATAAATATCGAAAGAAAAATCCATATCATAAATTCAAAACCTAATACTAAAGCAAACAATAAAAAATCAAAACGCATTCTAACTACCCCAGCCAAACTTGAACGTTCACACCCATCCAAAATAAATCATACCCAACCAACAACTGAACAAAAATGACTGAAAATATCAAACCTTTCATCTCAATTTAGAGACCTCTCAAAATCAAGAATAAAATCACAAAAAAAAAAAACAAACCTAAATAAGACTATACAAATAAACAAAAACAATATAACTCCCAAGGATCAACCCAAATAGACTTTATTGAGCATGGATATTGAAACTGACATGATCATTGTAAACGTGAATCTTGCAGGAATATATTAAAAAAATATAGAATACATCTACAAAATGTGACTACTAAAAAAGGATATGTCTTTGAAGCAAAATTTGTCTACTAACCTCTGACTCATACTCAAACACATTGTCTAAAAACAAAAATATTTTCCTATGTGCAATTAGCTTACAAATCATATATCCAGTAAGGTATAAAATGTAAACAAACTAACGCTGCTACATAATACCTAATAATTCCCTAGCTGACGTGGTACGCTTGTTGGCCAATGTGTCTGATACTAAGTCTAATGTAAAGTTGGGCGGGTTTTGATCCCAGCTTCAAGTGTCCTTCATGTCTAGCCACACTGAAGAGTTATGATACAACGAAACAGTCTGTCTGTGCGCAAGGGTTGATTTGTCATTAAACCCCAACTCTTTGTAGTAAATTGTTGAAATGTCATTTAAGTAATGAACCATGCAGAAAAGATTAATTACTCAAATCTTAATGTTTGTTGTAAATGAAATTCTTTGTATACAATTCTAAAAATTAGCAAAAAGATTTTTGTTGAAAAGAGCAAGAATATTGAACAAATCAATCATTTGTATTGAAAAGGGTTGTTAAATTTAATTTTCTAACCATAATTCACCATATTTCAGATAGCTATAAAGAATGAAAGTTTTATTTTCAATATGATGAAAGCAGTTCAGATAATATAATATTCATTTAATGATATTCTTCAGAGAATTTTCTTCTTTACATAAGAAATATCCTTTTCCTGAAGAGAAATTTGCGAGTGTATAAACCAAGAGTATCAAACTGTATTAAGTGATATGTTAGAGCTAGCAATTAATTGAAGAAGACAGATAAGCTTGAAGAAAAGCTTTATTCAACTAAGAACTGGTTTTAGAGGAAGTCATGGCTAAAATGGCCGTTCACCAGTCAACTAAACAAAAGGAGAACAATTCGTTCCCAGAAAGTAAGGGAGATTATAGAGTTCCTTCCTTTATCACCACACAAACATTGTGTAAAATTTGACCATACTTACAAATACTACAGAATCTGTCCAAGAACATGACATGTACAAAATTTTTTTTGATTTCAAAATACAAACTGCCCACCCGATCCTTACTAGAAGATTAGATCTTCTTTCAGATAATAAAAAAACAAAGAACTCACCAAATGATTTACTACTGATAAAAGAGTGAAAGAAAAGTAGGCAAAATTGTCTTTTTTGTTTAATGACATAGCAACCTTCATAAGTCAATCAATGCCAAACCCATCCTTGAAGAAGAACAGTATTCAACCCATGGTTTGGAGAATGAGAGGATTGATATTTTTCCCAAGGGTATTAGTTTGAAACACTATAATTGTGGGACTGGTGTTTGAACTTGCTAAGTATGATGTCGTGGGCAATTAATAATGCTTAGAAGAAGCTATTTTTCGATGGAACATGGCAGAACAATTTTTGTTACTAATATTTTCAAAAACTTGTAATTTGTCCCTTGCCTCTGATCAGATTTCTCTCCAGGTAAAGGTAGAATGTAATTTGATATATCAGTCACTTTCATTTAAATATCAAAAGCTGAAAAGCAAAAATAATCTAATTTCATTTATATTAAAAACATTCTTTATAAGAACTTAAGTGAACTCTACATTGGATTGTTTGAAAGACCTATTGTGGTAGAGGAGTCATAACATGAAAACAGGTAGATTTGTTATCTAATATTATCATGGGGAAGGTACGAGGTGCATATGATAAGTTTCCAGACTTTTTTCGTATGGGCACTTTTATTGATAGTACACACATGAAACTCTAGTCCCCTTCAAAGTAATCTCCTCCATACTTGTACCATTCCAATGTACTTGTTGTACCATTCCAACAACTTTTGGAAGCCCCAGGGAAGTCCTCTTGTGTGAGGGTGTCAATGCCTCTTTCATCTCCTCAATTGTATCTTAACAACAGCCTCTGAGCTTTGGGAATAACCAAAAGTCACAGGGAGCAAGGTCTGGACTCTAAGGAGGCTGAAGAACTGTCTTGATGCCCATCTTGGTCAAATAGTCTGTGACAAGGATAGAGTTGTGGACTGGTGCATTGCCCTGGGGGAAATAACAATGACCCGATTTGAAGAGTGCTGGCCTCTTCCGATGGAATCTCTTCCTGAACTCCCTTAAAACCTCAACATAGTAACCCTAGCCCTAACCCTAACTCTTTGGTCAATCGACTCTGGTGTATTGACTTCCTTACTCCTCCCACACCTCTGACCATCCCTCACAGACTTCCTTGAATCTCTTATACCACTCAAAAATTGATGCTCGATTCATACAAGATGGTTGAAAAGCAGTCTGAAGCATTCCATATGTTTCTGTGGCCTTTTTTCCAAGTTTAAAACAGAATTTTATTGCATATCATTCTTCTAAAGTGTCCTCACCTCCAGATTGTGTTTTTGAAGTTCACTAACTGTGACAATCAGGCTTTAGTTTGGGTGTATTCCAATTCCTGCTGTAGCTGTTCATTTGAAGCTGAAATCATAAAAATTGGTCAGTCATCTCATAAGATGTATAGCAATAAGATACTGAATTTTCAAGAGTCTATAACAATCTTAAATACCCATACGAAAAAAGTCTGGAAACTTATCGTATGCACCTCGTATATTTGAAATGATAACACATACAAACAGAAAATCCTCAAAAATGCACGACAGTGTAAAATAAACAAAAAATTACATTTACTGTTTCTTTAAATAAGGTAAAACTTTGATTTTTGCTTTTGTTTTCTCTGATTTAATAATATTTATTGTACAATTTATTCCAATCTCTGCATGAAATAAAATAAAATGGAATAAACAGAATTTATCAAAAGTGAAAATGGAAAAATGGGAATTTACCAAAAGTAAAATCTGAATCATGAAAAATTTGTTCCCCACCATTTTGCAGTAATTTGCATATATCACTTGTATATATCACATATATACATATCAGACGTTGATTTGATAGGGTGCTATAATGGGGCCTCATTTCAGTGAGGAGGGAGCCGATGTGCAAATAAAACCGTTGAGAGGAAGTCCCTGAAACGGAGCACATTCTCTCTTGATGACCCCAAAACGAGCATGGAGTTAAACTGCTCAGTGGAAATGATAATGGTTAAAGGAGCGAATTCTATCTGCTCACTTTTAGGTGAGTTTCTGTTACTTGGTAAGTAACTTCCTTCTGATATACATAAACTAAATAGATAAATTGCTGCTAGTCAGCTTTTTTGCAGATGAGTGTTATAATTGATGGGAATTATGACCCCTTCATCTCACTTTTGACCCACTGTGCCTCTACCTCAGGACGTAATGGCTTTTTTGAGTCCCTCAGTCTGAGACCCCTGGTGTAAACATTGCATTTCCTTTATTTCTGCAATGTATATATGTTTTTTTTAAATCTTAACAATAGTTTCTTAATTATAAAGCAATGATACAATATTTTTTTTAAAAAAGGCAGTGAATTCTGATGCACAATCCCAACCAAAAAAAAAAAAAAAATAGAAAATGTAATGTTTTGAAGCAGTAATTTAATCCACTGCCAGCATTTTTAGAACTATTTTTGTTTTAAATTTAAAGATGAGTTGATATTAGTTTTGTTTCCTTTTTTAATATTTTTTTTGTTTTAGTTGACATCTTTTCTAGTGAAATAATTTTTATTTTTCAATAATAGTCTCATAAGCAATCATCTTCTATCTATGTTCTTTTTTTAGTTAAATTGAAACAGTTTTTATTTTAGATTTCAAGATGAATTGATACTGGTTTTCTTTCCTCTTATTGTCTTTTTTGTTTTAGTTGGCTCATTTTCAGAATTTTTTCCTAGTGAAATAATTTTTCTTTTTCAATAATAGTCTCATAAGCAATCTCTAAATGTTTTTTTAAGAGTATAGATTAAACTCAGTAGTTTATTTTGCTCTGATTTCACTCTTCTGTAAAACTCTAGTCAAAATTAGGATGGAATATTTTAAGTCTTCTTTCAGTGAATGTTTGCTTCAAAAATTATTATATCATAGGATGATGATGAGAATTTCCATGCTATTGAATAATAAGGGCTTTCATTTTTTTTAATGTTACTTTCCTTTATTACAACACTGCCTGAAAGAATTGAAAACTTAACCCCCAAAGAAAAGCAGGGTGGTGTAGGGAGATTGTTTGAGAGCCAAAGACACAGGATATTTCAACAGCAATAGGTACAAGAAATCTGTTTGAAAGTGACCTAGCCAGTTTATGATTCACAACTTGTCTGGCAACAATGCCTGAATTCATTTCCAATTTAATTAAGTTAGCCCCAGAGAAAGTATCTCCATGGCACAAAACAAGATTAAGCAGTTTTTTTGGAAGGGATGACCAAGAAAAGTTGAATTATAACAACTATTAAATGCAGAAAATATTATTACCTTAAATATTGAGAGAATATTTAAGAATTGTTATCTATAGAACTGATAGTTCTTTTGTCTTTAATTGGAATCATTTTGAGATAAGGCTTCTTAATCTGAGAATTAATTTTTATTTATTGCGGCCAGAGGTTTACTTATTATTATTTTATTTTATTATTGCCGGCCAGAGGTTTACTTGGTCAAAAACGTGGTGCGATAGACAACAACTATGGAAGGCAGTAATTACTGGGCATACGGTTACAAGACTCAGCATTCCTATCCGAGGTCACGGTAAATCACCTGAAGAAGGCCAGAGGTGAAATTTGGCCGAAACATAGTGAAAGAAGAAACAACACAAAAACTACCAAGATGAGGACAAAAAGTCTGCAATAAATAAAAATTAATTCTCTGATAGTTCTTTCATCCCCAAATGTTATAATGTGGAGAAAGAAGGTTGTTATTGAGTTGTTCTCATGGACTCATCACTTTTTCCAGTGAATGGAGAAAGAAGGTTCTAATTGAGTTTGTTAAATTGTCCCAATCAGCACTTTGTTGTGTAGCAAGCTGAGGAGAGTTCTTTATGGACACTGGAACATCTCATTGTGCACTTGTGGGCAAGTCCATTTCATGGGCAGCTATTGGCTGCTGATCTATGAGAGGTATAAATACCAGCTGCAATTTAGTATTGTTGCGGTACTGTGGCCGGGACTGTGTTGCTTTTTTTTTCACAGTCTGTGTCTGACCACTTTTTAAGAGCTCACAAGACGTCTTATTTTTTCTTTGTTTTGTGCAGAAAATATTATTACCTTAAATATTGAGAGAATATTGAAGAATTGTCATCTATAGAACTGATAGTTCTTTCGTCCCCAAAAGGTTGTTATTGAGTTGTTCTCATGGACTCATCACTTTTTCCAGTGAATGTATTTGAAGTTAACTGATACTATTTTAAAAAATTCTGGTCACTTAAACCAATCTATCTTCTTGTCACTCAACTTCAATGCAACTTTCAAAATCAACCCCAACAACACTCAACTGCCAACTATTTATACACCTTGACCATCAGTTAAACAGAATTGGTAGGGGTACAAACACAATGGTAGTAGTAAGATAGATAGGTTTCTTTGTTTAATGGAATATCAACCTTTTTGGGTTATTTAATGTCAAAGCCATCTTTGTAGAAGAATAGCAATAGTTCTATTTAACCCATAGCTGGAGTAGTAGTAAGAAGAGTCTTCATTCAACTCTCTACATTACTAACAAATATGTGAAGACCTGAAAAAATGCAATTCAGAAAAGGTTACTTTTTTGTGGATTCTTGACCAAGAGTTTTACAAAAACCTACTATTGCAGTGAGTTCAATACTTACAGGCTACCTACACACCTAAAATATTGTGTCAGATAGTAATAGTGATACACTTTAATAAATAGAGTATTACAAAATTTCTGCTCCTAGGATGAAACTAGAAAACTGATTTATGAGATTAAGGCAAAACTCTATCCATGGCATTTCTGTAGGTCCAGCTAGTATGTACTATTAGGCTGTTTCAGTGTTTTATGATAAAAATACATTACAAATTATTCTACTATAGAAATGCATTGCAGATGAGAAAAAAAAGAGTTTGTCAGTTTTAAGGAATTAATGAAAGTGTTAATAAAAGAATAGAGTGATAAAATTGATAGTTCCTATTTTGTAGAAGAGATAGAAATACATTGCAAATGAAAGGAAAAGGGAAAGCCAGTAGTCAGGAAATATTGCTGGTGTTACTGATAAAATTGAGCTATTACATATATGTAAATATTATTTTGTAGCAGTGTTTTACTATAGAAATGTATTGAAAATGGGTAAGTTAATCCTTCACAGTGCAAATATGAGAAATGGAATAGGGCTATTATATGTTTGATTATATACTGTTTCAGTGTTTTATGATAAAAATACATTACAAATTATTATTTGACTGTGAGTAATAAAGTTACTTATGGAATATAAACACGGACTAATCAAGTTGGATTTCTATAACTTATGAAGTAGTCTTGAAGCAAGATGGCAAAATCTTTTACTGTCAATTCTTATTAGTTCTTAAATATACCAGATTATTGGTTGATTGGATTCAAATTTGAATTTATTCTTGGTAAAAGTTGCATCAAGTTGCTAGGAGCCAATTCTTGAGCATGTGTACTTTTTGTCACTTGCAATTTGGGTGGGGGCACCAATCATTTCCAGTTGTTAAAACATTTGTTCCTTGGAGGCAAACTTAGTGTAATAGTTATCATCATTGGAAATAAAATTTGTGACCAGAGTTCAAATCCTGGATGAGGCTATTTTCATTTCATTTTGCACTAATGCCATTGAAAAAGGCTTGAATCCATCTGTTATCCCTTCAACTATGGGTAAATAATATGGCAGATTGAGTCCTTTAGCCTTAGCTCAGTAAATAGTTAGAAGGAAGGCTCTGAATTCAAATACGGGGTGAATTCAATAAGTTTCCAAACTTTTTTCGTATGGGCATTTAGAATTGTCGTAGACTCTTGAAAATTCAGTATGTTATTGTTATACATCTTATGAGATAACTGACCAATTTTTATGATTTCAGGTTCAAATGAATGGCTACAGCAGCAGTTGGAATACACCCTACTAAAGAATGATTGTCACAGCTGGTGAACTTCAAAAATGCAATCTGGATATGAGGACACTTTAGAAGAACGATATGCAATGAAATTGTATTTTAAACTTGGAAAAAATTCCACAGAAACATATGGAATGCTTCAGACTGCTTTTGGAGCATCTTGCATGAATCAAGCATCAGTTTTTGAGCGGCATAAGAGATTCAAGGAAGGCAGGGAGTCTGTGTGGGAAGATGGGAGGTGTGGGAGGAGTAAGGAAGTCATAACACCAGAGTTGATTGGCCAAACGTTTAGTGCTAGGGTTACGATGTTGAGGTTTTAAGGGAGTTCAGGAAGAGATTCTGTCGGAAGAGGCCAGCACTCTTCAAATCGGGTCAGTGGCATTTCCACTAGGACAATGCACCAGTCCACAACTCCATCCTTGTCACAGACTATTTGACCGTGATGGGCATCAAGACAGTTCCTCAGCGTCCCTATTGTCCAGACCTTGCTCCCTGTGACTTTTGGTTATTCCCTAAGCTCACAGGCTGTCGTTAAGAGACAATTGAGGAGATGAAAGAGGCTGTGATGAAGGTCATTGACACACTCACACAAGAGAACTTCCTTGGGGCCTTCCAGAAGTTGTTGGAACAGTACAACAAGTGCATTGCAGCTGGAGGAGATTTATCGAAGGGACTAGAGTTTCATGTGTGTACTATCAATAAAAGTGCCCATACGAAAAAAGACTGGAAACTTATTTAATGATCCTTGTAGGTTAAAAATTGATCTTGTGTCACAACCTGATTATGGATGATGGGCTGGGTAAATATATAGAATGGTACAATTATAGTATAATGCAATAGTATAATAAAACTCTCTACTATGAGTTTGTCAATCATAAGAGTTGGTCAAAAACATTTCATTGATAACATCCTTAATTACTGTCACCTTGGCCAATCAGAATTTGATACAGAAACAAACGAAAACTATATTCTAACCAATCATTTTTTGCAGTACCATTTTTGCCCTTGGATTCTAAATACAGATGTAAAAGAATTCTTAAGTCAACAATCATAAATTTGTTCTTAATCAATAGCTCAAGATCTTTTATCTCTGTCATTCATGAACTAATACCCAAGTGAATAGAGGTTTTATGTTCCCTTGTCTCTTTCTTATCAAAGACAAATCCGTTTCTGCCAGTTGTCTTCTGGGGAGTCCTTGTGATATAGTGACAAATGTTATATTTTGACCTTTTGACCCGGCCAAAAATGCCATTCCAAGGTGATGCACCGGAAGGAGGTGACACATTCTAATGGCAGTTATGAGAGGAAATCGCGTGGGCGGAAAGTGACCTGTGAACTGCATGACAGTTATTTCTGCTTGATGACGATTAAACATTCGATTTCAAAGATCGAGTGGGTGATCGAGTAGGCGTTGAACTATTATATAACGCAGTCAAGACGGAAGTCAAGAGCCAGTTGGAGTTGCAGTAGAGCTGGAGACGGAGATAGACGAGGTGTAGTAGGGAAAGCCACATCCGGCCGAGGGGGCCCTCGGGAACCCTAATGGAGTTTGGGGACCAGAGAAGATGCTGATAAGATGCAGTAAAGAAAGCCATCACCCAGCAGAGTGGGCCTCTGGACCTCCGGTTGAGCATCGAAGAACGAGAAAGACACAACGTTAACGGCCATAAGTTTGAGGGTCAAAATATTGCACTTCTGTTCGATCTCCAACTCCCTCTCACAGTGGAACCCCACACAACCCTTTTCGACTCCTTACAAATAAAGTGAGAGGTAAATATTGTTAAAGGAGTCTTCCTGCGTCTTTATTAATTTGTGTATATGTAGATGTGAATCTGCATATGACTATATAACACAAATATGTTGGACTGTAATATGTTAGGAAGTGAGTTTGGACTCCAGTCACATGATTACACTTATCTATGGACTAATACTCTTCAGAAAGGCATGAACTCTCTAACTCCTCTCTTCATTCAGTTAAATCAATTCCCATCCTTGTTCAAGAAATGAATTATAATAGTTGTTATCTCAGTCAAGTTATGGTTATTTCTCCATCATATATAAATATTTGCTACTTCAGAAAACATCATTTAATTATTAATTTTAATTGATTGTCATATGAAGGGCAATTCTCTTTTCTTAATGAGTCCAGTAATCAGTTGCATCCAAAAAGAAAATCTATTTATAAGTAGAAAAGTCTTTTGTAATACTCAGCTTAATCACTTCAAATTAAAATCCAACTGCCATGATAATCAATACAAGAGAGCAAGGAGTTTTAGGATAACCTAATTTCCGTTTGGAAATTTTTATTGTTTAAATATTGTCTTAAATTCTGAGATGATTCATTAATTAATCTGTTGTTTTGATGAATATCCCCATCCTTCTTAATTTCCAAAAATCACTGGGTCTGTTGATTTCATTCTTTTTTTTTTTTTTGGTTTTGTTTTTATCAAAAATGTTTCAGCCACATATAAAACTATTTTCATTGAATGTAGGATCTATATGGAAAGAAGGGATCTTTGTTTTTCCACGAATCTCTTCAAATAAAATAAATCCACCCTAGTCTGATATATACAAGTATGGGCTGAAAAGTTCATTTGATGCCATCACATCTGCTGTTCATAACTTTTTTCACAATGGGATCCAAGCACTGCAATACCAATGGAAGAAGTGTGTGGACCACAAGAGAAACTATGTTTAAAAATAAACCTCATTTGGTACTATTTACCAACCCCTCCGCTCGGGCAGGATATGACACAAGGTCAATTTTTAAGCGGAGTTTAACAGGTTTGAATTCAGAGTTTTCCTTCTCCTAGACTAGTTGCTTCACCAAGGCTGAAGAACCTAGTCTGTCCTACTATTTACCCATAGCTGGAGGGAGAATAATTGGATTCATACCTTTCCCAAGGGTATTAGTGCTATGTGAAATGCAATCAGTCTCGTCCAGGATTTGAACTCGTATCGCCGTGTTCATTTCCTACGGCGATAACGACTACACCACGGGCACCTCCACAATAAACCTCATTTGGTCACACTCCATGAGAGTACCTGGTCAGCCAATGAACTCTTCAGCCAACCCTTTGTTCATTTATCTTGAAGGCTAAATATAAACAGCTTCCATTGCCTTCCCCTTCCTTCAGTAATGCTTTATATTTCCAATTACTTAGACAATATCACAGGCAGATCATTCTCTTTGCACTTATCAAAGAGTGAGGCTCCAGTTTGTAAGATCTGGAATATATGAAGAACCTCTTCATTACCATTACTTCCTGGTCTACTCTGACCGGGAGTACCTGTCAGTGTCCAATTTATGAGTCAAATCAATCTGTTTAAATTTTTTTTATTTGATAGGACTGGGTACAAAAAAATTGCTAAAAAAACAACCACACAAAAAATGTAGGTATAAATGAAGAATGAATGCAATTCCCTAACTTCTTGGAATAAGATAACCTTAGCTGGGTTGGCATGCCATTAAACTCATTCAGTTGATCAATCAATCAAAAACATTAACTTAGCTAAAAAATGAAAGGCTATTCCTATCTTGGTGGTACTGAGAACTTTTTAGGTTTGGCTTAGTTTTTTTTTTTGTTTAATGGCATATCAATCTTCATGGGTTATTTAATGCGAAAGCAATCCTTGTAGAAAAAGAGTAGTGGTACTATTCAACTCATAGCTGGGGGATAAAGTGGTTCAAACCTCTTAATGGCATATCAATCTTCATAGGTTATTTAATGCCAAAGCCATCCGTGCAGAAGAATAGTAGTGGTACTATTTAACTTGTAGTTGGGGGGATAAGATGTTCATACTTTTCCCAAGGGTATTAGTCCAAAAGTGAACATAAAAGCATGAGTGAATTGGTTCAGTTTGGTTTGGTTTAGTTTTATGGCATTTATGTAGGTTATTTAATGCCAAATACATTTTTATACATAAAAACAGTTCTATTTCAAACAATTCAGTTGAGCATAAGTAAACAGTTTGAATGTCAAAAACAGTTCAATTTCAAAGTTAATTGTTTTCTTTTTGACCCATAGATAGGACCCTATCAAGTGCAACCAGTCTGGTGACAGATTGCTCTCAGTCTGGACCTCTCCAGGTGCTGAGTAGCACTTTGGCCGGCCGTGCTGTCGGGGCGCGGATCTGGCCGAGTGTGTCTCGGTGCCTGGGGGGTTTTTCCTTTGGCCTCAGGGGGCCTTCCCCCCAGGCTTTTACTCCCTTCGGGGAGGTTGGGTTCATCGCCCGGCGCCTGAGACGCCCCTAATAAGGGGAATGCCGAGGGGGCCGTAGGCATTTTTGGTAAATGCCGGGCGCGTGTGGGCTATGGCCCTGCGCCCGGACCCACCGAAAAAAAGGCCTTGTGCCACACTTGCCCGTAAGGTGGGGCGGTCAACAAATACCCCCCCTATTAAGTGCAACCACACTTGGACAAAGTGGACTTGGGAGCAATGGGAATGTAGTGGTACTTCACATTCCCAAAAGCTCCAGCATTACTGAAGCCTCACCAATGGATTGTTTAGTGTCATATGCATGGCACTCATTGGGGGAGTCTTACCCCTCTGCAGAGATGCAGTCAGTGTATTCTGCAACCCCAGCTGACAGGGCCAAGCTTTACCAGAGTTTGAACTTACTCATTACAACGTTGCTGTCTAGCACTTTAACCACTAACACCTTGGTGATTTTCTGAGAACTTCTTAGCATTGCTTTGACTTTTTGATTACATTTCAATTGAAATACATAAGAACAAACATTTTTGTTCTTGATAGAGCAATATTTTCAAACCAAAGTTTTATGAAAATCATTCAGCCAGTAATTTATTTCATGCAAGGTTAGCTTACCTCATTGTGACTCTTTTGGAATATGTATATACATAGATAACTTCTCACATTCCAACTGGCACACAAATGAAAGTGTAACTTCTCATAGTAAAGTAAATAAGTAAAGTTGGCGACCGTAGTTGAGGATGACCAGAAGGCTCCCTTTTCAATAGCTACTGCACCGAGTTGTAGGGAAGGGTGCTGGTTTTTTCCCTGGATTGCTCCACTTTACTCTTCATCATCATCATCATCGTGTCGTGCTGGTAGCACGGATATCCCTGACCCTCTCTCGCCACTTTTCCCTATCGTTCATCGCCTCCAGCAGGTCTTTTGAACTACATCCCATATCCTCACATAGTTGCTGAATGTATGTTCGTGCTGGTCGTCCTGCTTTTGCTCGGCCATGTGTGGGGGTCCATAAGAGTACATCACTTATGAGTTCGTCCCTGCTTCTCCAGCAGTGTCCTGCATGTCTGGTTCGTCTAACTTGAATAGTTTTCGTGATAGGAGGCAGGTGGCCGTACAGTTGGTGTCTTGTGGGGTGTTGCCGCCAGGACTTGTTCAAGATTGCTCGCAGCATTCTTGTGCAATTGCCGTCTAGACTTTACTCTTGATACATACCTTATATTGCTGAATGTTAAACAATGAGGTATCAAGTGCCATTTTTAAAGTCTTTGGTATGATCCGACCTGGGATTGAACCCAGGTCTCCCGGACCATTGGCAAACAGTCTACCCACTAGGCCAATAAGCCAGCATTAAACTTCTCATAAGAGTTGTAAAAAGCTACTTACCTGTTAATAAAAGCTGGTGTTAATTCCAACATTACATAAAACAAATATGCAACATACTTTAAATAAAACTGTTTTAAATCCTATCTATAGATCAAATGGATCTGTTTGAAAATTATTAGTGTTAGATAAAAATACTTGAAATTGTAATCAAACAATTATCATAAAATAAAGTCATAAATGTCAGGAATTCTTGAAACCATTAAACTGCGGGAATTTATTATATTAGATAGGAATAAATGCTATACAAAAGTGTGTAAATAAATAATTCTAAGTTAATAGAAGTTTTTTTTTTAATGCAATGGAACATTGAAAATATAGTTATCATTGCAATCAAACATTTAGAAATTAATGAAATTTCAGCTTTAAACAATCCATAAGGAGTTGATATACCATTAAAAAAGAAACCCAATTCAACCTATCAAAACACTGATTTCTGCATAATCTTAACATAAATTCTCATACAAGACAACTATATTTTGGGTTCTGTTCTTTGAATAATATTAATAATAATTCTTTTCTGCAGCTCTAAAATGATTTCATTCAATAACTTTATTTAAAATATAAAAATGAAAATACTATTTTCAGTTCATCCATCAAATGTATTAGTTCTGGAGAATAACCTACAGACATTGCAAAACTGGTTCTCTTTTGATCATCAAAGTTAATTCTCAATGAACAAAAGAATAAATTGATTTTCAAACAAGTGCAAAGGAATGTTCTATCTGATTAGTTTTGTATTTTATCATGATTTTTTTAATGAGTATAAATTGGCGAGGAAATACTTTTATGACGTTTGTTGGTTTTTGTCCTATATATATATATATATATATATGTGTGTGTGTGTGTGTGTGTGTGTGTGTGTGTGTCACTTGTAATGAAATGGTTATCATGATAAGAAATGGACACACATTAAAATCTTAGACAAAGCTGTTTGCATTTCACAAAAATACTCCGAGGAAAGGTATGCAGCCAACTATTCACCCTCCAGATATGAATAAATAGTGGGACAAACTGGGCTCTTTAAACTTGGTATGGCAACCAGTCAAGGAGAAAGAAAACTCTGAATTCAAGCGGATTAAACTCCACTTTAAAAACTAACCTTGAGTCACATTTTGTTTGTGCAGAGAGAGGGATGAGTGTATATATATATATATATATATGTATGTGAGTGTGTATTTATATATGTGTACACACATATAGATGCATATATATAGGTATGTATATGTGTCTATATGAATGCATGCATATATATGTGTTTACACATAGATTTGGTTTGGTCTAGAGGTGTTTTATGGCATATGAACACTTGTGAATTATTCAATGCTAAATCCTATATATATATATATATATACTGTTGGTGTAGCATATCCATTAGTCTGAAGAATGTTATCAGTGTAAAATACAGCTTGGCTCACAATAAGACACAAGGTAAAAAAAATTCTCACTGTGCCGTAAAAAAAGTGATGCACCGGAAGAGAGTGACCTCTGAACTGCATGACAGTTATTTCCGCTCGATGACGATTACACAGGCCATTCCAAAGATAGCGGAAGTGACACGTTCCGATCGCCAGATATCGGAAGAAATTGCGGAAGCGTGGAGGCGTGTGCATATCTCCGTGTGGGAGTTTGAAGGTAATATAAGGCCGACGAATTGAACAGAAGACAGTAAAAAAAGGATCCCGCTGTTCACGAAACCTTTCTCGTCGTCACGCTGTGTGCGTTGTCTCGGCCATCGTCTCCTTACATCGAAGAGTTCAAGCCTCATCGACGAACGATTCTAATTCCTCTCCTGACATCTCCTACTTCACACAAGCGTCCGTCGAGGAAATAAATATATATTGTTATATATAAATTCCGTGTTGTCGTTTGTTTGACCAGAGAGCGGAACGTAACATCAGATCAAACTATCTTTGGTTGGTATATATATATATATATATATATATATATATACCTGTCTTGCTGCTGTGAGAGCGCCTGATCTAATGAGTTATCATTAGATGTAAGAAGAACACATTTCAAATTAGCTGTAACTTTCTCTCCTCAAATAACAAACACGACTTTTGCTACACTATGTCAAAAATATCTTCCTCGCACGTCCAACAACACGCGCTGCTTTCGCCACTCTCTTATACCTTGAAATCGTTCACTTACTTCTTTCCTTACAACGAGACTTGTAGCATAAACGTAAACTCTTTATTCCATGCTGCCATTAAAATCCTTATAAAACATTTCAACATCTTGGAACTTCTCTCCTTTATATACATTACAAACTTAGCGAGGAAACAACTCAACGCAACCAACACACACACGTTACAACATTTTCACGCTAAAAAAAAAAATACATTATATCTCTAAACCTCTATCTCATTTATGAAAAAGAATCTAATAAAATTATACCCTTCTTGAATATGCTAATTATTAAGTCTCATAACAGTGTTTCGATTGTTATTTGTTTTGATTGATTGTTTGTGTTTTTAAATTTTGTTTTCTAGATTGCGTTGGGTTTCGCCAATGTAATATTTGTTGCAATCTTTGCATGGGATGGATTATATGCCTGCATGAGAGATGGTTTTGTTGTTGGTCTGTTTTGTGATATACATATGTAGATTTATATCTATATATTCATATATACTTGTATATGTATATTAATGTATATATGTTTATTGTTACGTCTCTTGTATCAGGACAATATTCTCAATATTTTGATATTCCTTGTCCCAGGACACGTTGTCGAAGAAGTATGTAAACAAATAAAAATTTATAATTCATCCTATTTCCTGAATTGGCTCGAAAGGAATATTTCATGGGTAGTAGTAATAGAAAAAAAGGTATGGACAATAGGTTCAGGAATTATTGCATGAAAACAAAACAACGTATCAGAATGACTTGAAAAATTAAATTAAACTCTGCGGCAATTTCAACAACATATAAACTACATTTACTCTGTTAGCATCCAACTAACAAAATAATATAAACACATAAGATTCACAAGATATATGGATAGGACTCATCTGAGAAACAATGTTTAATCATATTTACCACCCACTCCGCTCTGGCAGGATACGGCACAAGGTCAATTTTTAAGCGGAGTTTAACAGGTTTGAATTTTCCTTCTCCTAGACTAGTTGCTTCACCAAGGCTAAAGAACCCAGTCTGCCCTACTATTTTACCCATAGTTGGAGGGAGAAATAATTGGATTCATACCTTTCCCAAGGGTATTAGTGTTATGTGAAATGCAATCAGTCCCATCCAGGATTTGAACTCGAGTCGCCGTGTCCATTTACTACGACGATAACACCATTACACCACGGGCGCGATGTTTAATTGGAATACTCGATAGTGACCTTGTCGGGAAAGTTGCGAGATGTGTCGGATGTATAACAAAGTTTTGGGGTCGTGCGTGTTCCTCGCAAATAATTTCCCTGACAATAAAAAAAAACAAAAAAAACAGATAACTTTAAAATAAAGATTTATTATTCAGATTGAATAATATAGAAAGAAACTCACAATGTTGAAGAAAGTACGGCTAGTGTAATTAATGTTGTTGTTGTGTTTGCTCGCTTGTTGAGCATTTAATTTCTGTAGTAGTTATAGCGTTTCGGGAAATTGTTAATTTCTCTAACACTATATTTTTTAGGCAACACAAATGAATGACGAAACTTTTCTTTAACAACACAACAAAGAAAGTTTTTTATTTGCAGCATTGAATATGGTTTGCTTTTGGTGCTGCAAGACTCGTGGAGTTTAGGCTTGTTAGTGCTGGAGACGAAATGGCGTAGCGGGATGTTGAGATGGCAGCGTGTGTTGCGGGACGTGTGAGGGATTGTGTTTAGAGTCACCGTGTAGTTTTGTATCTGGTATTTGGGGGAGAGTCTGCGTTGTCTCCATGTGGTCGAGAGCGGAGTTACGCTCAGATCGACATAGCCAATTTTTGGGGTGACACAAAGTTGGGCCTGAGCGAGGCATGTTGTATGTTTCTAATTTATGTTCAACTGGGATCCCTCGTAGGAAATCCATAAATTATATGGTTCCCTCTTTGAGTGTCCATGTTGCTGCTGCTGGTGTTGCTATGTTAAAGCCGCAGTGAGATATCCACACTGGGCGGCTTGTCTAGCTAAAAAGCATCGCTAAGTAGGGACGGTAGAGGAACGTCTGTTCTGGTCGCCGTCTCAAGCCAAAGAGACTGGGTTTGGCAGCTTACAAGCTTTGATGGGCGGAAATGAAGGTCCGGGCTGAATAGGATTAGTCATCCTGATTGGTTGAAATTAAGTGTCGAAATAAATTGAGCGCCAAAATAAAATACGAGATTTTCCTCTTCTTTACATAGTAAACTTCCTTTTTTGTGATAGAAGAAAGGGTAATATGATTCTGCCTGGCAGCGTGGCGACTCTCAGGGTTTGGTGAATTGAGGAAACAGTTCAGTGGCGTGGCTTCTTTCAGTCGACAGCGGCGATGTGTTCAGAACTGATTCATCACTTTCTTTTATTACCCGTAAGTGGATCAAAACGGGTATGAATGTTTTCTCGGGGGAAAATACTTGATTGGTTTTAAAATATGTGAGCGCGATTTTGTGCATGAGACCTTGATCCTTTTTTTCTAGAATGTTCCTTGCTGACTCCTTTGCTGATTGGTTTAAGAATATGTGTATGTAAATAAAATTTACACTACATGATAGAAAATTATGTTCTAACAGGCTTTTTCTCTGTTGTTCATTTATCTCCCATGAAGTCGTGCCTTTTCTTCTTGACTGCCGACACCTTGTTTTCTTTTTCAAATGTTCATGTTACATTTCTCTTTTCAACTGCTCGTGTCACCAATTTCCACTCAATTGAACTATTTTAAATTAACCTTCTCCGCCTTCCAATTCACGCTGGTAGGCAAACGGCATCTCATTCATTTAATTCCTGGGGCTTAAGTTCAACAAACTCCCACTGTTCCTCTCCCAGTGTATGCTGGCTGCTACTTTGTGAGATGTCACAATATATTTATATATAATATCAATATGAATAATATAGTTTTTTATATCGATTGATAAAGAGTGCTCAATATCACTGATAGAGCATATATATGATAATAGCTTAAATCCATAGTGTAGACACAGTATCAATGGTGCTTGGTGTCTCTGTGTCTATTATATCTTAACTTATACATATATAAACACACACACAGACACACACTCACACACACACACACACACACATATATATATATATATATATCCACTTATCACATATATATATGCTTGTGTGTGTGTGTGTGTGTGTGGTTCTGCTTGTGTGTAATTTTTTATGACTTAATCTGCCTCCGTTATTTATCATACGTCCCACCAACGTTCGAATGTGGCACAAGGCCGTTTTTAAGGTGGGTCCGGTCGCAAGGTCAGGGCCCACACGCGTCCGGCAAGGTCAAAAATACCTTTGGCCCCCGCCAGCAAAACTTTTAACTTTTAACTTTTAACCCCTTTTGGAAGGTATTGCTTGGCGCCTGCGGTGCCCGTAAGCGCCGCAGGCGCCAAGCAATACCTTCCAAAAGGGGTTAAAACCTGGGGGACGGCCCCCTGAGGCAGGAGGAACTCTCCAGTGCCGAGGCACACCCGGCAGAAATGTCCTGAGGTAGAACGGCCTACCGAATGCGACCTAACAACTGGAGAGGAAAGGTCGTAAATGACTTACAAGAGCGTCGTGAGACCTCTGCTTCAGTCTATAAATGTATGTATGTATATATGTATCTATGTATGGACCATCTATCTGTATTTGTGTATATTTTGATTTTGGTTTCTTTGTTCAATGGCATGTGGGTTATTTAATGCCAAAGTCATTCTTGTAGAAGAACTGCTGTGGTACTATTTAACCAATAGCGAGGGTGATAAAGGAGTTCACACTTTTCTTAAGTGTATTAGTCACTGTGTAGCACTTTAGCTACTCAATCATGAGGATTCCTGTTTATATTTCTACGTATGCATAGGTATACGTGCCTTTAACTCTGTGAGTGCACATGTGTGTATGATTCTGACTGTGTTTGCATGATTTTATGTGGAGGTTTAATTTAATCTTCATAGACTCTGTGATAACACAACTTGCTGTCTGTTTTTGTTTGACACAAAGTTTGGGGATAAAAAGTGTCAGAAAGGAAACTTGTCTCTTCTGGGATATGTGACGTGGGTTCAAATCTTAGTGGCGACTTCTGGACATTCTGAATCCTGCTTCTTATTCAATGGTCAAAGAACTTAAATTTTTGTGTATGGAAGTTAAAAGAGACAAAAGGAAGACTAGTCAAAATGGCTGAGCCTTTTTGTTTCATGTTTCTTCTAAACACTGTTTCTGTTGTATATGTTTTCTATTCATTTCAGCAAGCAACTCTGAATGTTGCAACTTTTTGCTTATCTTAAAATCATCTTCTCTCTCTCTCTCTCTCTCTCTCTCTCTCTCTCTAAATTGCAACTTGCTGTACAGATGCTTTTCTAATACTTTGATTGCCATGAATTGAAAATCCCAACTGCACTTTCTCACTGTCATACCCTCTCTCTTTCTTCTCTACTTTCCACTCTCTCCAACTCTTTCTCTGGGTGAAGTGGTATCTCAGTCTGTAGCTTAATAACGAAAATGCTTTTATTTTGTGCAAAAATGTTTATTTTTCAGTAAAAATATTCTTGTCAGTGCAATTACTTCAGCCAAATTGGAATAAAGACTACCCAGTTCAAATTTGAATTCAAATGACAGTTGTTATCAAGTTTTTGAGTGTAAAGTAACAGGAAGTATCAGTTCAACCATTGTGGTAGGAAAATGGAAGCATCAATACAACTATTTTTTATAAGTCAATAAAAAAATTGTTAGACTCTCGGGAGCTAACACCTGATTTGTGTCTTTTGTCAAATTTATTACACCTACCTTCCTGAGCAATTGCGATAGACTCCTAATAATATTTTAGAGTATACAAGAATGTGCTGTCCAGTTGTATAATTTTCTCTCAATTTATGTATGCATATCGAAATTAGAAGTTATCAGAGTTGAAATTGAATGAGTGTGTGCTGTATTTTAGACAAACCTAGCAATCCTAGATAGCTGAGTACTCGAGGAGTCTGGAATTTTACAATAAATATTTTCTATAGAAGCTACCAAAAAACCAGGATATATATTCTCTCACTGGTCCTTTAACCTGATTTGTTTCTGGGGGCACTACTTGTATATTGTACCTTAAATATGAATATTTTAGCAAAGTCTATTCCTCTCCCCATTCATTACATGCTTGAATTCAGTTTTTTTTCCCTACACCTATTGCCATAACAAAGTTAAAGTGCTCAGTAAAATAGAAAAGCAGAAGGAATAGCACTGCGAAAGCTAAAAGGAAAGCTACTAGCCAAGAAGAACGAATTCAACTATGGAAACAACATTTCAAGAATTTTCTTGGAAATCCCCTGTACGTTACACATGAACCAATCACATCAAACTAGGACAGTTTATACCAGAAAAACTCGACTCAGTATGAAGAAAAATTAAAAATAGAAATGCAGCAGGGCTTGATGAAATACCCCCAGAAGTCTGGAAGATCACGCAATTCGACAACATACTGGTCCAACACTGTAATGCCATATATAATTAAAACACAATAGACAGATGGACAAAGAGATGCATCCTCCTCTTCCTTAAGAAGGGCGACTTTGGCTTAACCAAGAAGTACTGAGGTATAACCTTTACATCCATAGCGGCCAAGATATCCAATGCTCTACTATGCAACTGCATAGAACTCAAAATTAAGAAGGTACTTAGGAAGAACCAAAATGGCTTTCAGAGAAATCAATCCACAACATCACAAATTTTGACTATCTGTCGAATTCTTGATGGTGTACATTCAAAAAACCTAAAGGTTGTACTGCCCAGTCAGCTGGGGCTGTAGAATACACTGACTGCACCTCTGCAGAGGGGTAAGACCCCCCCTAACGAGTGTCCTGGATATGACACTAAACAATCTGATGGTGAGGTTCCAGCGGTGCTGGAGCTTTGGGGAATGCGGAGTACCCCTTCATTGCCATTGCTCACAGGTCCACTCTGGCCTGGAGTGGTAGCGCCTGACAGGGCCCTATCTATGGGTTAAATAGAACTAACAGCATACTTATGCTAAAATGAATTGAGTAAACTGAATAGCTTGAAATAGAAACGTTTTTGACAATTAAACCGTACTTACACTTAAACTGCGTGCTCATGCTTAACTGAATTATTTCAAATAGAACTTTTTTTTCGACATTAAAACTGTATTTACACTTAACTGAATTGTTACATATAACTGCTTGAATAGTTTGAAATGGAAATGTTTTTGACAATTAAACTGTGTACTTATGCTAAACTGAACTATTTTCAATAGAACAGATTATTTACATAAAAATGGATTTGGTGTTAAATAACCTACAAAGGTTGATATGCCATAAAACCAAACAAACCAAACTAAACCTAAAGGCTGTAATATTATTTGTCGACTTCTCCAAGGCCTTTGACTCCATACACAGAGGGAAGATGAAGCAAATACTACTCGCCTCTGGCCTACCCAAAGAGACCATCGCAGCCATAATGATGCTATATAGAAATACGAAAGTAAAAGTCCGCTCCCCAGATGGAGACACAGACTACTTTGACATTGTTGCAGGTGTACTGCAAGGAGACACATTAGCCCCATCTTCTGTTTAGACTACATGCTAATAACGTCTATTGATAAAATGAAAGACAACGTTTTCAAACTAACAAAGGAAAGAAGCAGAAGATATCCTACACAAACAATTACGGACACAGACGCCGCCGATGACATAGCGCTTCTGGCAAATACACCCACTCAAGGCGAAACCCTGCTACATAGTCTGGAATGAGCAGCAGCTGGAATAGGCCTCCAAAAAAGACTGAATACATGTGCGTTAATCAAAGAAGTCATATCTCCACACAAAACGGTAGTTCTCTGAAACTAGAAGACAAGTTAACCTACCTAGGAAGCAGTGTCTCATCAACTGAGACAGACATCAACACACGACGAACAAAGACATGCACAGCTATCGATAGGCTATCGGTCATATGGAAGTCAGACCTGACCGATAAAATAAAATCCAGATTTTTGCAAGAAGCGGTCGTGTCGATACTGCTATATAGATTCCCTTCATGGACGCTAACTAAACATATGGAGAAAAAGCTTGACGGCAACTATACAAGAATGCTTTGAGCTATATTGAACAAGTCCTGGAGGCAACACCCCACAAAGCAGCAGCTATATGGCCACTTACCACCTTTCATGAAAACTATCCAAGTTAGACGAACCAGACATGTGCAACACTGCTGGAGAAGTAGGGACGAACTCATTAGTGATGTACTACAGTGGACCCCTTCACATGGACAAGCAAAGGCAGGATGACCAGCTCAAACCTACATACTGAAGCTCTGTGCCGATATGGGATGTAGCCCTGTAGACCTGCCGGAAGCAATGGACAATAGAGAAGGATGGCAAGAAAAGGTCACAGATATCCGTACTGATGGCGTGACATGATGAGGATGATGATGATGCTCTATCATTTACCAAAGGCTGGAGGGAGGATAGTTGGGGTCATACTTTTCCCAAGGATATTAGAATGTGAAATATAAACAGCCTTGTTTAGGATTTGAACTGAAGTAGCCTAGTCCACTTCTCATGATTTTAGCTGTTACATTAGGAATACTTCTGGATATATAAAGTGAAATAAAAAAAGATTATTAGTTGATAACTTTGTAATGTTCTTTTTCTGAATATTTTCGATATCTAAAGAAAACTTTTTAAGCATAATCCTGAAAAATCTTCCTTTTTAAATTTTATGATAACACTTTTTTTCTTGTCTGTTATTCACAGCAGTGACGGATGGGGTCAATGCAAGAGGTTAGAATAAATAAAATTTAAAAACAACTCATACCTGAGCAGAGGCTGATAACCTTGCTAGAAAATAGATAAAAATGAAAGATTTCTAAGCCTGTATCACATGATAGTATAAAAGCCAATCACACAGTTTCACATTGAAGCAATAACATTATTTGTTCTTTGGTAATACACAATGTGCTCTTGTCTCCACTAGAAAAAAAAACTTTAATTTATAGAGAGCATCTTAGACTCTACTAAGACACTTACTGTACTTGTGACATATTTCTTGATGTACTGGAACTCAGTCAAACGTAAATGTTTTCAATGTGAATTTAGAGAAGAACTGGTTTATTTTCAAAATCAATAATGGTTTCTATTGTCTGGCTAAAATTCCAAGTATAGAAAGATATTTCATTTTTTCTGTATCTATTGAATTTTTATATACATAAATTTTTAGAAAGTACAGAATTCATGGGATTTGGATAACAAGGTTAAGATAAAACGTCTTTCAGAAAATTTAAGTCTTTAATTGAAACTTGTTACATCTTATGTTTGCAGTTTTAACATACCAATCATAGTCTCTATTTGCCATAACTGTAAAAAGACATATCAACCACCTTTCTGAATTACCTGGATATATAATAATAAAAGACTCTTATTAAAACTGCAGGAGATCTTTCATCATAGTCTACACAGTTTAGCCTTCTAAATGATTCAACTTTATGTTGCATAGATTCTTTTAGGTGGAGATTGATCTGTTGCAGATTTTAGTCAAAACTATACAAGCTATGAGTCAGCTCCACAAGGATAAAAAGCGGAAGCAAAATCGAATTTCAAGAATGCCTACATCGGCCATCTTTATTGATGATAATTTTTCTGGTTTATCCTTATTGACTGGGGGTGGTGGTCCATGTAATACTTTACAATATGAACTTAGAGTTACTGATCTCTCACATTAATATGGACAGCAGATCAAGTCAGGTCTGAACTCTTATGTCTTTTTTGGTTTGGTTTGGCTTGGTTTTATGCTATATCAACCACTGTTCTATTTCAAACAATTCAATTTAGTACAAGTCCACTCTGTTTAAATGTCAAACAGTTCTATTTGACCCTCAGATAGGATCCTATCAGTAGCCACAACTCCAGGCCAGAGTGGACCTGGGAGTGATGGCAATGGAGGGGTACTCGGCATTCCCCAAAGCTCAAGCATTACTGGAGCCATGCTATCAGATTGTTTAGTATGATAATCAGGACACTTCTTCATTCGGAAGAGGGGTTTCTTATCCCTCTGTAGAGATGCAGTTGGTGTATTTTACAGTCCCTGGTGACTGGGCAGTGTTCTTCTTGTGATCAACTACAGTGGACAGGGGCAGCCCCTCCTAGCAACTCAAAAACTACTGCCTTGGTCAGCAACTTGTCTGGCTATCTCCTGATTGCTTCCTTAAATATATGCGGCCCTTGCATATGACAAAGACCTCCTCTTCTCATATGGACATATCAGAATTAAAATAATTCAGAAAATGATACCCTTATCAACTAACTTCTAATACTACTAATTCTGAAGACATCTGTTTATTACAGACATGAAAAACTAAGTCATTCATGCCCATCAAGAATTCTTTCTCTTTCTATTTTATCATCTATTAAAATCTGCCAACCACATAAACTGGTTTAGCAATCAATTTGATATACGATACACACACATTCATGTACATACATACATATACACTATTCATCTCCACACATAGCCATACAGATATACTAAGTCCTGCATTCATATACATACGTTACTCTCATATGCACACATATTCATACAGACAAACTCACACCGACATGCATATGCACTGTGCGCCCAGAGACAGGAGAGTTTGTAGTGTCACAATGACTAAATTTACAATTACAATCTGATGGCAAGGCTCCAATAATGCTTGAGCTTTGGGAAACGCCGAGTACCCCTACAATTTTACAAATATCATTTTAGAATGAAAGTTAAAGCAGCGTCCAGAAAATAGAAACTGATTCAGTTTTTGAAATTGCAAAAAATTCACCTATTCATGTTTTCAAGTGGTTTAGATCTAATTCTTTTAATCAAACGTCTATGAGTTCAATCCCTAAATACAACAATAGATTTGATAAATTTATTGTTTTAGTTATTTTTTGCAAGTCTGTTGCGGAAGATAGCACTTGTCATTATTGATTTTATTCATCTATTTTAATATGCAAATTTTGAAAATATAGATTATTTAGAAATATTGTCTAGTATCAACCATAAATAAATATACCTCAACAAATTTACTCAGATAAGGAAAATATTTCAATAGAAGTCAAGTTGTTTGATAAAAAGAGCCATATCTGATATTTTTCCATTCTGTTGATGAAGCCTAGAATACCCTGACCCTCAAAAGGGGTGTCCTGTATATGATACTGAAGCTTTTGTTCTGCAGCTTTAAGGAGTGCAGAGTACACCTTCATTACCATTACTCCCAGATCCACTCTAACCTATAGGGATAGCACCTGTTAGGGTCTCATCTATGGGTTCAATAGATCTATTTGCAAATTATTTAAGATAGAAAATAAAACTTGATATATACTTGTGTGCAAAAAACTTTAAAAACAACAAAAAAGGGTAAATATCAAATAACAATGTATGCAATTTCCAGATTTCTATGCATAAAATAACCCCAGAGGGGTTAATATGGCATTAAATTTAATCAATCAAACAACAAATCTGATATTTTTTATGTTCAAGAGTTGCAAAATATATTTTTGAAATTATATTAAATAAAAAAAATATTTGGCTACAAAGTATGTATTTACGCAAGCCTTCCATCATGAGCAGTATATAAAACAAGGCCAATTTTTAAAGTTCACTTGGTTTGAATTTAGACTTTTCTTTCTCCTAGATTGGTTGCTTAAGAACAGTCTATTCAACTATTTACCCTTATCTTGGAGAGAACAGATAGATTTATGCCTTTTCCAAGTACAAAATAGATTGATTATTCTCTGCTCATTGAAAGATCTTTATTTTGTCTTTATTTTGTAGTTAATGCTTTAAAATCTGGCTCAAAAACTCAGTGAGGGGGATGTCACTGAAAATGTTTTGACTTTTGGCCAACTTCATTACAGAGATTTACAACCATCAGTTTTCCTCAAAACAGAGTGAAGTTGGAAAGAAACCTGTTCTCTGAAGCTGAGAATACTTTATAATCTAGGATTTGTTTCTAAAAGTCAGTTCAAGATGAGCTTTTATGCATTATCTTCAAACCCACATGATCCTATAGTTCAATAAATTCTGTTTCCATTGAAGCCATAGCCAAAGCAAAAAGTTCAATAACATCCATCAGTGAAGAAAAGGATTTACAAGAGATTCAAAGAATGGATTTAGATTCTTTAGATTTCCAAATCTGCTTTCAAAATCATTGTAGTCTTTCTAGGTTTATTCTAATTTACTTTCTTTGATTTAAACACCAGGAAATACAATTATTCTTCATTTTAGATTGGGAACCTAATTGAAATTCTTTGATCTTTTTAAAAATCTGTTTTCATCAGATGTTAGTACCATAGTAGTTGACCACAGTCGAGGGTGACTCGAATGCTCATTTTAATAGCTACTACACCGAGGAGTAGAGGAGGGCACTACACCATTCTCTGGATTGCTCCACTTACCCTTGATCCTTATCTTATAATGCTGAGTATTAAGCAAGGCGGCATCAAGTACTATTTTTTGAGTCTTTAGTATAACTTGACCTGGAATTTAACCATTGGCAAAAATTAGAATATTTTTCTGTATCAACGACTTTTAGAAAGCAATATCTTTATGGTACCTTAAACTTTAAGCATAAAAACTATATCTGCTTTTGTGATTTTCACTTACTTGAGGCCAGAAACGTCGTGCTGCTTCACGAGTTTTTTTGTTTTTGTTGTTGTTTTTATGTATAAGCAGCCATTTGTTATATGATTTGCATGCTTGCGTACGTTCGAGTCCTTAAAATTTCTATATTACTTGTTAATATATAAGTTGTTGCGTTCATAAAAACTTCTCTTGAGTCAGCGACCGTTAGAAACAAACCAGAATGTACTTGAGGTTAGGTTAGAACATATACAACGGATTCGAGAGACAGACAAATTGAGGAATTTAATAATGTCATCGAAAGAATCAAACTTTGCCATGAAGAGGAAAACCCAGTTCCATCTGCCTTTTTTTTAGTAAATGGGCATGTGAAACAAGTCTTTGCGTTGTTCACTACAATTAACGAGGATATTTAAAATGAAGCAGGGATGGATTTTTTCGTCATACAAATCAACCTGAAAAACCCTGAATCTCTCACGACCGCAGGCCTTTCACCTTGGGCTCATTTCTTTAAGAATTGCTGAAAATGGATAATATTGCAATATTATTTACTGTGAACCGGCTCACTGGTCTAGTGGGTAGAGTGTTCGCCAATCGTCCGGGAGACCTGGGTTCCATTCCAGGTCGCGTCATATCAAAGACTTTAAAAATGGTACTTGATACCTCCTTGCTTAACACTCAGTAATATAAGGTACGGAACAAGGGTAAAGTGGAACAATCCAGAGAAAGGAGTAGTAGCTATTGAAAAAGGAGCCTTCTGGTCACTATCGACTGCAGTTGCCAACTTATTTACTGTGATCCTATTTACCAACCACTCCGTTCGGGCAGGATATGACACAAGGTCAATTTTCAAGTGGAGTTTAACAGGTTTGAATTAAGAGTTTTCCTTCTCCTCACCAAGGCAGAAGAACCCAGTCTGTCCAACTATTTGCCCATAGCTGGCGGGAGAATAATTGGGTTCATAACTTACGGTCCGTACACGTCTTCCATTGAGATTACAGTGACTTGGTCCCATTTGTAAAAAAAAAAAAAAAGAAAAAAAAAAAATATCAACAGCATAGAGTACGTTATCATATAGGATTTACACTCCTATATATTTTAAATGACCGTTGAAGACAGCGTGGTGCCAGAAAATTATAGAAAATAGGATCCATGATTCACTCGTTCCCGAAACAAAAGGTGGTGACGTCGGTAAATTAATTAGATTTGCGGAAGCTGTTGGACAGAGAAATCACGTGCCTTGTGCTCCCAACTACGTCCGCGAATTTGATTTTGTCCCGTGCAAAATAAATCATGTGTTTGGAGCCGGTCACGTGACATGGTTATTATATATATACTGTACGCTTTCGATAGCGGATTCTCTCATTCTTCGCTTTGTCAGCTAGCGACAGATGGCTCAAACATGGGCGCGTATATAGTCTGCGACCTTTTTCCTTTCCTATTATGCCTTTCGGCTGAACTTGTTCCAATCTCACGCACGCACACGGCCTCAGACATTTCGTAAAATCCCGAAAGAGACAAACGATTAACATAGGAGAAAACACGGCTTTTTAAAAAAAATACATTGTTATTTTCATGTGTATTAGTACTTCGCTTGAAAAGCTGAGCCAACATACACATATAGTCGTACAGGACACTTTTAATATTTAGTCTTCTCGCATATATCTTGATAATAACACATAAATGAACGTAAAAATTCTGACATTCTTACCCTTTGTTCCTGAACAAAATACTCAATCACTATAATATTCGTGTTAGTTACACACACATGAATATTTTAGTGAATGGGTTTTTTGTTTAGGGACGAAGAGTAAGAATGTCAGGATTCTTACTATTAGAGTAGTCATTGTTTGAGAAATAAAAACAGAGAATGCACACGTATTCATGCCACATTTAATACATGTTAACATATACAAAATTTTTTACAAAGCCTTATTCTTAGTTCTTTTCTCCTTCGTCCTCACATCGGCGCTCGACGTTAGGAGCCGAGAATTTCACGTCTTGATTGTTCAGGGAATTTTGTTAAAAAAAAAGAGCGAACTTCCAATCCTATCCAAAGGAGTTAATCCCAAACTTCCTGTGTCCCTTAACACAGGAGAGTTCATATCTTAGAATCATACAATACCATCCCCACTTAACAAACGGAGTCTCTGAAAAGTAAAGCATGCCTATATTCTATTTCGTGACAAAGTCATAAAAATGTTTTGACCATCTTACATGCCTTCCAGAACGTATCGTTTTATGCAACGATTGTTTTTGTTGATGGACCATTTCTGGTTGATAAATACAGGGTGGGAGTCACTTTTAAATAGTTATCTTCTAAAATCGCTAGTTTCAGTCTGTTGAATGAAATTGTCTGGGGTATATTTTTTAATTAGGATTGTATAATATTTGTCGTTCTTTTTGACAATCTTGTAAGGATCATGATACGGGGGTTGTAGTGTGTGCGACCTAGCTGTATCTCGAATAAATACGTGGGTGCAGGATTTTAAGAGATTGGGTACGTATTCCCTACCACCTTCTGTTCTTTCCTGCTGGTGAATAGGCCATTTCAGATATTTTACTTGAAAGTCTATCAATGAAGGATGTCATATCCATAACTTTTTTTGGAGGAGGGGGTGGGTCAAGGAATTACTGTTCGGGTAACTGCAATGTGGTTCCATACAAAGCCTCAGTAGCCGAACAATTCAACTCTTTCTTCACTGTAGTGCGAAGTCCCTGGAGTATCAGTGGTAGGTGTTCCAACTATTTAGTGCTGGTCAGTTCTGCACGTAAGGAAGCCTTTAAGCGGTAGTGTAGTCTCTCCACCATGCCATTTGCTTGGGGATGGGAAATATATTGTTGTTGTGGGTGTTAGTATTCATTATTAGGCTTAGTTGGCTTAAGGACAACATAAGGCATGCGTGCTTTAGTTAAGGCATATTTATTCTAAATCAGCAGAGTGTGTGTATGTATGTGTTGAGGTTGCGCGTAAAGAAATAGTCTGTGTTATTACTACAGGATGGTACGATGTAGTGTGGATATTCTTGGTGCACAGAAGTTGCGACAATTTTTGGAATATTTAAGAATAAAACTGGTGTCCTCGGTCTGTCGTCACTCTTTCTGGTACTCCATATTTTGCGACCCATCCAGCAAGGGATGTTCTGGCTGTAGTGTATGCCAACATATCTGGTATCGGTAATGCTGTGCACCAGCGGGAGAATCTGTCAACACACATCAACAGGTACGATTGACTTTCACATATAGAAAGTGGTCCAGTGATGTCGATGTAGATGTGCTTGAATTTTTCATCCGGTGTCGGGAATTCACTCACAGGAGCATGAGTATGTCGGCCAAACTTATCTCTCTGGTACTTTAGGCACGTCTTCGTCCATGCTCTCATGTCTGCCTAACAAACCTGTCAGTTAACAAGCGCACGGATGCATTAGCCCCAGGGTGTGACAAGCTATGCACCGCAGTGAAAATGTCTCTGCACGTACGGACGTAATTTGCCCGTGCTTGTGTCGCAAATTATTTTTTCTGCGCTGTTGGGGTAGCTGATCTTTACTTGCTGAAACGCCGTGTTTCTCTTTCGTAGAAGGCGTTGGAGGTGCTCATCCTTTTGTTGCTCCCGGTAAAAGATGAGGATATCGATGAAAGGTTCCAATAGAAAATAATTAATTCCACATGATAAGGCGTCTGCAGGATGTTTTCCACTCTATTAATGTGTCTGATGTCCGATGTGTATTGGAGGATATAGTCCATTATTTGGATTTTCTGAGGACTTCAGGGTGTCTAATAGGAGTTTGTGGTCGATAAGAATATGGAATTGCTGACCTTCCAATAGTGTCGTATTGCAGCAAATGTGACTAACAATTCTCTACCAAAAGTGCTATATCGCGTCTCTGCTTTCGTTAGTTTCCTGGAGAAAAAAGAAATTGGTCACCTTTCGGATTCACACTCCTGTTGTGGGACTGCTCCAACTCCAACTGCTGAAGCATCTACCGCCAGGCACAGTTCATGGTTGGTTTGAATGTGAGACAACTTGATTGTATTCGACAGCATTGCCTTTACTTTTTTGAATGCTGATGCTGCGTGTTCCGATAATGTTTTGCTGCTTTTTTTTTACATTGGTTAATTGTCAGTGGTAAAAGTACATGTGCACAATGGAGAATGAACCTACGACAAAAATTAACTAACCCTAGGAATGCACACAGTTGTCTCATGTTATTAGGGACTAGGAAATCCTGGATACATCTTATTTTGTCTGCTGAGAGGGAAATTACATCCGCTGAAATGTGGTGGCCTAAAAATGTGGCCTCAGGTTGACCGAAAACGCACTTTAGTGGGTTGATCACAACACCATATTGCTGGAAGCGTTCGAATACCTGCCTTACCTAACTTATGTGTTCCTCTTCATTTTAGCTAGTTATTAACACGTCGTCTATAAAATCCCGCAACTCGTGGAGTGACTGGGCTGCATTTCGCAAGCCGAATGGGACACGTAGGAACTCAAACAAACCAAAAGGTATGGTAATTGCTGTTTTAGGGATATGCTTCGGCTCTACGGGTATTTGGAGTTATGCTCGGATCAGGTCAAGTTTCGTGGAGATCTGGTTATTCTGAGCAACTGCAGTTATGTCCTGTATATGTGCAACTGGGTACCTATCAGGTTTGGTATCAGCATTTAATGCTCTGTCATCACCACAAGCACGCCATGTATTTGAGCATTTTTCTAACAAGATGAAGTATTGAATACCATTCATTTTTTGAGGGACGAATAATACCCAACTTCATCATATATTGGAATTCTGCTTTAGCAGCCTTCAACTTGTCGGGTGCTAGGCATCTGGCCCTAATATGGAGAGGTAGACCGTTAGTCTCTATATATTGCGTGGTGGTATGCGGGAGTATTTCCTTACTAAAAAAGGGGGTCATTATTGAGGAGTATTATTAAATCAGTTTGCTGACAACGCTCTCTTCAGTTGCTTGTGCCACGGTGGGACGCAAAGAAGAACCTCCCTAAATCAATCTGCTCGCTTTTAGAAGTGTATCCTGGTCTCTCAGACACCGGCTGTGTAGTTCGACTTCGAGACCAAAATTCTGTAAAAAGTCAGCTCCCAATATGGCGCAACCTACGTCACCAACTATAAAAATATGGGTGTACGTTCTGCGTAAATCCAGGTCGAGCTCCAAACACTTCTCACCATAGGTGTGTATTAACGAACCGTTTACAGTATGCTGGGTAAATTTACCAGGGCTGGAATGTTTGACCCCACTCACTGCCTGTAGGAGAGACACTTGTGCCCTCTATCTACAAGGAAAGATATTTTAGACTCCTTATCAGTCATATAAAGTAGGCGGCCGGAGCTAGGGGCGCCGACGGCTGCAGTCGCTTTCTCCTGTCGGTTTACTCTTTTCCCTGCTCATTAAAGAAGCATGGTGGGATACAGGAGTTTGCTTTGTCCCCAAACCTCTTGTGCTTCCAACACATAAGCTATTTTTTTTTTTTTTTTTACTGAAACCAAAATTTGTTGCGACTGCAGTGTGCCGATTAGTTGACGGACAATCTTGCCACGTCATTCACTAATTGGTCCACTCGTGCTAGTAAATGCCCTTGTTCTTCTCTTAGCTCCCTAATTAAACTAATAATGGGGTTGTCCTCATTGGATAACATGGACGTCCGTGTAGCAAGTAGTTCACCCACATGGTCTGCCACCGATGCTAACGCTTTTATTGGAGTGGAATTCACTCCAACAAATCCAGAGCCAGTTTGTACTGCGCTGGTAGCTACTGTAAAAACACATGGCTGACGATGGACTGATCTACTGTACCTTCGGCTAGTCTCTGTAGCCTTTTCATGAATTGAGATGGAGTACTGTCACCTAATTCTTCTTGCTCTAGAAGCTGGGTGATACGAGGATCATTAAATAAGTTTCCAGACTTTTTTTTCGTATGAGCACTTTAATTGATAGTACACACATGAAACTCTAGTCCCCTTCGAAGTAATCTCCTCCGGCTGCAATCCACTTGTTGTAATGTTCCAGCAACTTATGGAAGTCCTCTTGTGTGAGTGTGTCAATTACCTTCGTCACAGCCTCTTTCTTCTCCTCAATTGTCTCATAACGACAGTCTCTGAGCTTAGGGAATAACCAAAAGTCACAGGGAGCAAGGTCTGGACTAAAGGGACGGTGAGGAACTGTCTTGATGCCCATCTTGCTCAAATAGTCTGTGGCAAGGATGGAGTTGTAGACTGGTGCATTGTCCTGGTGGAAATGCCACTGACCCGATTTGAAGAGTGCTGGCCTCTTCCGACGGAATCTCTTCCTGAACTCCCTTAAAACCCCAACATAGTATTCCTTGTTGACTGCCAGTCCAGTGGGAACCCAGTGCATGTAGATCATGCCAGTGCTGTCAAAAAAGGGGATCATCAAAATTTGTGGGTGGATTTGCTCTGTCTGGCCTTCTTAGGTCTGGGAGAGCCAGCATGCTTTCCCTAGGAACTCTGTCTCTGGGTCTCTGGGTCATGGCAGTAGATCTAGCTTTCATTGCATGGCATTTTTTCAAGTTTAAAACAGAATTTTATCGCATATCATTCTTCTAAAATCCAGATTGCATTTTTGAAATTCACCAGCTGTGACAATCTGGCTCTAGTAGGGTGTATCCCAATTCCTGCTGTAGCTGTTCGTTTGAACCATAAAAATTGGTCAGTCATCTGATAAGATGTATAGCAATACCATATTGAATTTTCAAGAGTCTACGACAATTTTAAATGCCTGTACGAAAAAAATCTGGAAACTTATTGAAGTCACCACGTATGTTTCGACACGGTTAAACATGCTATTATCTGCTCTCGGAATGTCTCTTATGGGTTTTCTGACGAGGGCACTATTAAGATGATCCTTATCTCAGCCACCATATCGCTCTGTAACACGGACGACACAGCTTAGTTTATCCAACTGATTCGTTGCGCCACTGCGTCGAAAATAAATACCCATTTGGGAAAAAATAACAGAGCGTCTTCGCGATTAAACGGAGGGATGGGCAGCACGAAGATAGGTTCAGCCATTGTTTTTCCCTCGTGGTTAACCGTTATAGTAGTAGTACTATTTGCTGACTTTAGCTGCAACAAGTGGAAGGAGCCTATTTGCGCGAACACGTGGTTAGGCCAATTGAGTAGCTAAGCGCGAATTACGCGCTGGAAGCAGAAAAATAGCCACGTTTGAATTCTTAGGACCAGGGCATGCTATTCTTTAAAAAAAAAATGTAAACACTCTCGTGCTAACTAGGAAAAATTTTGCAAGGATATGTGTAGAAGTCAAATGACTCACCTTCTGACATGGCTGCCTTCTTAAATCTTCTTGGTAAAAGCAAGCTAGCTATGCTTACCTCATTTTATAGGTGAGCACCTAATGCAGCAGGTGGGTTGTTCTGTGGTGCCAGGATGACCTGCCCAATATATTTGCATGAGTGATGTCTATTCACCCTTATATTCATCCTGTAAATGGCAATGGGTAATCATTTTCTACTTGAGTGTCAGACCACTCTCAAGACAACCAATATTCATCATGCATAATTCTCTTCCAAAATAAAAATAAATGAAACGAAAATATATTACGTCGGGTTCACCAGTTATTAAAGAATGCACGTGTCTGACCTAGAACTCAGCCGCCAGTAGTTGTATCTCATCTACTCTGGCAATTTTCGCCGTAATAAAATCACACGGGCTCCTTTTGCTGAGCTGAAGGAACCGCTAATATTCGCCACATTGTGAATTCTTAATCCGAACAGCAGTGTTCTCGTCCCCTCAGAATGGTCCAATTGTGTGAGTTGATTAGGCTGGGATCCACGCCGAAGAGAATCGCTATTTATGAAAAAATAGTTCTTGTCGCAACCAGAAGAACACAAAAAGAATCAAGGAACACTTTCGATTCTTGTATACTAAAACCTTTTTAAGCTATTGTCTTTATCTCGCCACAAAAGAAATTACGTAAGTGCGTAGCATTCAAAAAAGTTACACGAGGTTCACTCGTTCGGGTAAAAATGACAGAGAGAGAAAAGGTAGAATGAATCTGATCTATTAAGACGGTAAAGAGAGACAACTACGGATCTTTGTTGCAAACACATTAACTTAAAGGTTTGTTTTCTAGATTTTGTTGATAAAATTATCTAGTTTCGCAAAGATTCTATTTCCGTCTCTTGGTTCTGATCGGGCTGCAAGATTCGCAGCGTTCGGCGTTTCTGTCTGACTGCTCAAAATGTCTGTCTTCCCTGGGGACACTGCAGTTCTCTTCTGCTGAAAAATGCCTATCTCTGACCTCCGAAAAATGTCGATCTCTCTCTAACCTCTGCTTCGAACTGACTCTCTCTGTCTCTCTGTCTTTCCGTCTCTGTCTCTGTCTCTCTCTCCGCTGCTACGGACTGGACTCTGGTCTTCTCTGCCGATTGCTTATATGAAGTAAGGCGGAGTATCGACAACTTTTGGTCCCGCCTATGAATTATAATATGTAAATCGCTTTGGACCACCGTGCATTTTCATGTAATCTTTGAAATTCTGCAGGTGACTGCCTTTCAAGTGGTACTAAAAATTAATTTGGATTCCCCGCTGAGTTTTTAGCAGTCAGTGACCACTTGAGCCGGGCAAAACCTACCTATCTTGTCTCGGACTTTGGGTCTGGATTTCGTCTTCAGACCACCCTGAATCACATTCACCGTTATCATAGGATTTAATCAACGAACCTATCCATCCACTACCCCGAACCATCACCTTAACTAACAGACTCAACCCCAGAAACGTTACTCCAAAAGGAAATAAAAATAAAAATAAGAATAAAATAGGAAATTCCTTTTCCTATTCTCTGTATTAAAAAAACAACTTATTTCTACAATTACCCCTCTATCCATTTGATTAGTGAACATATTCCAATCTCTTAGAACCGTTAATCAATAAATCCACCTGGTGGGGGCTCTCTCTGTCACACATGTACTCATGCCACGTTCAATACATGTTAACATTTACAAAAACATTTACAAAGCCGTACTCACTGTTCTTTGTTTCTCCTTTCTCACATGAGCAGTTTTCAAGTCAGTTCGAAGAAACCATTCTGCTTTTATCGGTGCTCGATGTTAGAGCAGAGAACTCCTCTTCCCATCTAAGGGAGTTAATCTCAAACTTTCTGTGTCCTTTAACACAGGAGAGTTCGTATTTTAGAATCCTATTAGACTAAATATCAAAAGTGTCCAATACAACTATATGTGTATGTTGACTCAATATTTCAAACGGACAATGGTCCGGGAGACATGGGTTCAAACCCAGGTCACGTCATACCAAAGACATAAAAAAGGGTACTTGATACCTCCTTACTTAACACTCAGCAATATATGGTACGTATCAAGGGTAAAGTGGAGCAATCCAAGGAAAGTAGGGCCCTCCCCTACACCTCGATGTAGTATCTATTGAAAAGGGAGCCTTCTGGTTGCCCTTGATAACGTTCGCCAACTTTACTTTTACTTACGAATACAGATGAGAATGGCAATGTATTTTAAAAGGCCGTGTTAGTCGTTTGCCTCTTTCGGGATTTTACGAAACGTCTGAGGCCGTGCGCGTACGTGAGACTGGAGCAAGGCCAGCCGAAAGGCATAATTAGAAAGGAAGAAAATCGCAGACTATATACGCACTCATGTTACGTATGTTGAGCTATGTGTCGCAAGCTAGCAAAGAGAAAAATGAGAGAATTTGCTATCGAAAATGTAGAGTATATATATATAGTAACCATGTCACGTGACTGTCTCCAAACACACGATTTATTTTGCCCGGGACAAAATCAAATGCATTGACGTAGTTGGGAGAACAAGGCACGTGATTTCTCTGTCCAATAGGTTCCGCAAATCTGATTTATTTACCGACGTCACCACCTTTTGTTTCGGCAACGAGTGAATCATGGATCCTCTTTTCTATAATTTTGTTGCACCACGCGGTCCCCACGTTGTTGAGTGTATAGAGTATAATACATACCCTCACCTCCAGGCAGAAAAATAGTGCGTCGTATACACAAATAATTACAGCAATCGCTTTATAGGCTCTTAAGTCAGAGGTTACAACAAAAATATTTTCTAAAAATAATGAAATTATATATATGAAACATTTTATTGACAATATCGTTATAGAAGTCGAGAATCCTCAGCCGAAATTCCTGCTGCCCTGGTTAATATGCTTCTAGTTAGCAACTAAAATACCAGCCGTCAGGGTTCCAAGGGTTAGTCATAAATCCCTTATTTTAAAACGTACCCAGTCGGTAGTGCTAAGGATGTACTAACTGTAGCTCCTACAGCGGGTTAAGATCCCCTCTCCACGAAAAACAGTGTCCTGAGTATGATACTAATCCGCATTTAGAGGCGAGGCTCCCCATCTGGAGCTCTGGAGAATGTATACGCCTAATTGCTATTACACCCAGGTCCACCCTGGTTCGGAGTGGTTGTTCTAGTCAGGATCCCAATATGAGCCAAATACATCTTTCAAATTATTTGTATGATTGATACTAGATATCATTTAACTGTTTGCCAAAATTATAGGATCCACACTTTTTTAATTTTAGTTAGATTAACTAAGAAAACGTAAACCAGAATATTGTAGAAAAAAAAAGGATCCAAACCTCACTTATTTAGAATATTTTAAAGCCAATTAGCAAACATATAGAGAGTAGAACATTCTCGAAAAAATTGATCAAACACTAATTTGCCGAAAGATTTTTCATAAAACCAAAAAAATTGGCGCCTCAAAAAATAAATAATTTCTATGATTCTCATTGGTTAGAACAGGTCACAAGTTGTGTTTACTCATACGTCCGTATCTTTGAATTTTAGTTGACCCGAAATAAAATCTACCCGCGTAGACTTAAAATATTTTGATCCACTCAAAGAGTATAAGAACCCAGAATTTTTTTAGTTCATGGATGGAGACGACACAAAGCAGCCACAGACGACATGAAGACGATACACGTGGAAGAAAAAGTCAGACGCACTCAAATACACTAACACGCCAACAGTGGGCTTGAATGACTAATAGATTCAGTGACATAGACATACCAGAACTCACACATACGCATGTATGTAAGTACGAATTGACCTCTCTCTTTCTCATTGTTATTCTTGACTAAAAATATTCTTGTTTTGACATGCAAACGCATAACTCTATACATAGCAAAAATTTATGAACATTACTACCTTTGTATTTTGTTATTTGTCCATTTGTGATAAAGTAAAATTGTTTGTTTTTTTAACATTCTTGTTTTTGTCAATTTTCTTTCGTCTACGTTTGTTTGTACAAATTGTGTTGTATATTGTGGAACTGGCACTCGGACTTACGTCTTAGAGAAATGTTCATTCCTCCACAAAACTTTTAAAACTGCTCAAAAATGTAAATATATATATATATATATATATTTTAAATGGAAGAATTATATTTTGAATTGAATTACCATGACTAGAAAAATCGGCAAGCACTTGGCGTGACATGCGAAACCACTGCAGTGTATACCGTGATCTCCATCACTGGAGATCGAACCAATGACCACAGAATGCAGAGCCGAAATTCAACCACAGAGCCATTGCTCTATACTACACTTTGGTTATGTTTACGTGGAAGCGTATCTCCAACTCGGGAAGACGTGGCCCCGGAGGTAATCGTGTCCTTTGCAAGAGTACGGATGTACCTATAAGACACATAAGGTTAAGTGTTTGCACATTTACTATGACTGGTTAATTTGGCATCCCTTATGTGCGATGTGGACCATGGCTCAATTGTAGAGATTCAGCTCTGTGGTCGTTGGTTCGATTTCCCGTGGTGGAGATCACGTCACGTAAAGAGGAGAAAACGCTATTAAAGGATTATGGGATAGAAAAAAGGTAAACAAAGGGGAGATAATAGTCAGAGTTATCGGACCTGTATGGTATTCTTCCAACAACGACACTGCAAAATCTCACTTGGGATATGAGACTTTGCCATATTCTTCTGGTCTCTTGCCCACCAACTACCATTTTTTGAAACATCTGGATACTTTTTTTTAATACCAAAAAACTTTCCGTTCCAAAGGAGAAGTAGGAACTATTAAAAGATTCATTGGTATCAAAACCTTTATAGTTTTGTCGTACAGGCATAAATAACCTTGTTAATCAATGGAAGAAATGCAAAGATGTTAAGAGATCATATTTTGACTGATTAAAACATTGTTAAAATTCATCAATTCAGGAATAAAAGTTTATTCTAAAATCCAACATTATTTTCTGAGAAACCTAATATATATATATATATATATATATATATAGGGTGAAACGATGAAATTGTCGTCCTAAAGAAAACAACACTACAACTTTATTTTAAAACTTTTATTGAAAAAATCAATTCAGCTAACTTGATTATGTAGTAGAGCTAACATCTACAGGGTGGAACGATAAAATTGTCATCTTAAAGAAAACAACACTACAACTTTATTCTAAAACTTTTATTGAAAAAATCAATTCAGCTAACTTGATTATGTAATAGAGCTGACATCTATTCAATGTAGCCTTCAGCCTCAATCACCGCCTCGATACGTATCCGGAACTGGGAGCTTGCCTTTTCCACAAGCGCCGGCGGGAGCTCGGCGAATACTCGGCGGATGGCGGCGATCAGGCTGGCTTTGGTGTTGTGGGAGGTCATGTTGGTGATGTTCCCGACGTATGTCCAGACGAAGTAGTCCAGCAGGTTCAAGTCGGTGGAGGAGGGGGCCTAATGGACTTGATTAGCCTTTGTCTTCTCAGTCAAGATCTGCCTTGTCTGGCGCCTGTAGGACCTACACTTCAAGACCTCCTTCACACATGCATTCACAGTTGTGTGTGAGACGCCTAAATCTCTGGCAATCTGCCGAATAGGCTGCTAGGGAGTTTAATCAATGATTGCCTGGACCTTTTCGATGAACTCCTTGGTCCTGGTCTTCCTGGCGGTGTCCTTCCGCTCCACCACCTCAAAAGGGTCGTCCGATGCGTTGAGCTGTGCCCTCAAGCGTTGAACCGTCCGGATTTGCATTTTGAGGGTGCTGGCAATGGTCTTGTCATAACTTGGATCGGTAGAGTGCATGAGTTGTACAGCGGCGCATCACCGATCTCGCTCGTTGAACATTGTGTCACTTTCAGACATGATAGAAGGCTCCTTTCGCTCTTGAGATTTGTACACAACTGGTCAACTAGTAGATGGTCTGCAACAAAAAAAGAAAACCGGTTTTCATTAAACGGAAATGGAATCATGTCGACTTTTCTAGGGTGACAATTTTATTGTTCCTACAATTTTATTGTTCCTTCTGTACATATATATAGTGAGAAATGTATTACAGGGGTTTTCTTTTATGTTATACATATGTCATGTGCAGAAGTATTGTGGTGTTTAATTCAGATGCAGCAACTTTTTAATTGTTATTTCTCTTCTCGCTTCAAAATTGTGAAGGAGAGGAGTGTGTTGCTGTCCTGTCTTTTTTTTTCGTAACTATTATTGAATTTTGTAGGTATATTTTGTTCATAATATATCTTATATATAGGGATATATTGCAGCAATATAGTAATGGTTGTCAATAGAGAAGTTGTATTAAGGTTCTTTTTCTGTGCCACAGCTGGACGGGGAAAACAGTAACGGACTGCCGCTTTGAATTGTCGTGAGGCGTGAGTTAATTTTTTTTCTTTTTGTGACAATGAAAGCTGCCTTGTATCCTAATTCACACGACTGACATCAGTGTTATATTCGTGTATGAAAATGCAGGAGAGGATTAGATATTCGGAATCCCACTTCAAACACCACTGTTATACACAAATATAACACAGGTGTTATACACGAATAAAACAGATTTAATCTTTTGCTAGCCATAAAATTTCTTGGAACTTCCTTAATAGAGCAGTTGATATGGTTAACTTGTAGGGAACTTGTTTGGTTGAATATTATAGATTCCCGAGATTGATTAGTTTACCTACGTCCACCATCTTTGTTTCGGGAACAAGTGGCATCACGGCCATTTTAAAATACAGGAGTGTAAATCCTATATATATATATATATATATATATATATATATATATATATATATATATATTAATTTATTCCCTACAAACTAGGCGTTCTGAGATGCAGGGATATGAGTTTGACTCTAGTTAGTAATTAATTCTTAATTTCTGATCTGTCCTATTTACTAATGATCTTATTCACATGATCTGAATAGTTGCAATAAAAAGCAATTGAAAAGAAAAGAAAAGAATTGTAAAACAGGGACTAAAAATCTTCCCCTATTACTTTGTAAAAACTGTATGAGAAATTAGAAAGATGTAAGCTCTTTTAAGATCCATTAAGGTTCAATATTCAGTCTGTGCTATTGTGGCTTTTGTGTCATGGGATCAAAGAAGCTTTTAGAAAAAAGAAAGGAATTTAAAGGGCTCTAGAAGTCTTTCCCCAGCAAAGTTGAAGAATTTTTAGGCCAATCAAAGAGCCGGAAAATACTTTTAAACCCATGAATAATCAGGTGAAGCAACACTAATTCATTATGTACTCACATCGCTGACGCCATGTGAGTACATATTCACAGAGGCTCGGTCGGATGACAAGAGTGTTTTGGACACCAGTCCATGTGGGGCTTGGAGCCTGCTATTCGTAGTAGCAGTCAAATCAGCAACATGTGAAGTAAGTCTTTTGCTGGCTTTTGGCCATGACTGACGCGAGGTCTTTCACGGCAGTTTCTTGGCGGAACTGGACAATCAGTACCAGACGACGAAAAGGAACTCTTCTTCATCTGTAGCAACAAAAAGAGACAGACGATGAAGACAAAGAACTCTTATTCTCCCGGACTCCAGAAGAATTCTACTCACTTAAAATACCGCTACATCTTTATCACTCCTTCAACATCAATTTGGCTAATACTGAAGAAATATGACTGTAGCAAAAAGAAATAATTTCAAATTTATTGTCTAACGCGGGAATTATTTTGGCCGTTGAAGTTTTGATGAATATTTTCGACCAATCAGGATGATTTATGCCATTCTACTCGGATGACTTTTCCGGGTAGTATAAAAGGCCGTGCAAACGCTCTCTCACTCTCTTCCTCACTCATTCTAGCAGCTGAACAGACCAACATCAACATGGGGAGAACGCATTCAATTTTTGGATCATTGTTTTCTCTAGATCATTCCTTAATTATTTATTAATTCCTTCTAGACCAACTGGTCCTCAAAGCTTCAAGTTGGATGATTTTATTCCTGCTCTAACATCCACAACTGCTTTCTTCCCTTTGTACGACTCGCAGTACAGGGTTATCTCTCAAGCTGACATTAAAGTTTTTGGAAAACATCAATATTCTCGTCCATTTGTTTTACTCTTTTCTTAATGTACCAAGACACAACAATTTGCTTTGTTAAAAAATGATCATAAAAAGTCACCTTTTTACCATTCTTTCTCAAACCAGTGAATCTACAAAGAAATCCTTTTCTGTGAGGCTTGAATTGTAATTAGACGCTCAGCAAAAATATTTGAATAAGCAAACATTTCTTTTTATTATCCCCCCTATTTCAAAGTCCATTTCCCTCTTTTTTTTTTTTACTATATTAAATGTTTTTGCTCACATTACAACTAATTTTTCTAATTCTGTAATTGTAAATAAACAAATTCCTTTTCTGTTTCAATTTGCGTTCAATTTGTTTGTGTGCCTTAAAACACTGTTATTCCGCGAATGATTCGACATGAAATTATATGTATTTTCTATACTTGATCCAAGTATAGTTATATAATATGAATTTCTTTATAAGAAAGCAATACAAGTTAACAATAAATAATACAAGTTATTCAGCGTCTATTGTCTTAAAGACAATTTTCTTAAAACAAATTTTATTTTGAAATCACTGTTTTTAATCTTCGTTATTATATATCGTTCCTTTTTTGATTTTGACGCATGAAGCTTGTAGATTTTTCATTTTGAAATTTATTAATAACTAGAAGGCAAGAGAATATTCTAGACTCTTAGCATGTATCATTCATTTGGGAATTTCAGGTAGCAATGCTAATATAACACTCCAAAAGAGAAAAAAAACAGGAAAAGAAATGGTGTCTTTGCTCATTATTTTCTCTAGCAGAGTAAAAAATTTCTAATGACAATAAAAAAATAAATAAATAAAATAAAACAAAAGCAAATGAGAAATAAAATCAGTGATAAAATAAGTGACTTGAAGTTTTAGATATGTGAATGAATAAAACACCTGAAAAAAAATGATGAATAAAAATTTTGTGAGGTAAACCAAGAAAATTATTTATTTTTATCAACCAAACATAGGGATACCTATAATGACGCTCTTTTTAAATATAAACATTCAGACACATGAAATAAAGCATCTATCTATCTATCTATCTATCTATCTATCTATCTATCTATCTATCTATCTATCTGTGTGTGTGCGTGCTCACGTGCATGCATATATGTATATGTATATTAATAAATCTTAACATGCATATATGCATTCATGCATACATATGAAGAAACTGATGATTTGTAGTTACGTCCATATTTTTTCCAAGAAAGAAACATATATTTCATTATACGTTCATGTATGAGGATGGTGCAAAATAATTGCTAACTTTCAATCTGACCACCCTGTCGCCAGGGCTTAGAAAACGCTGACCGTATCCTCTGCGGAAAAATAAGACCCCCATCCTTAAAAGGAGTATCCTGTGTATGACACTAAATTGCATCTGATGGTGAGGCTTCAGTTTTTGAGATCTGGGGAGTGTAGAGTATCCCTTCATTGCCACTACTCCACTCTTAGGGTCCCATCTATGTGTCAAATAGATTTGCTTAAAAATTATTCGTATTCTATTGGGCCATGAGCAAAAAAAAACCTCTTAAGAAAAATGTAAATATGCACGTTCAATAAGCATAATTCCCGAGGCAGAAAATAACATCAGTTGACATGCCATTAAAGTCAATCAATCAGTCTAAGAAATTTAGAATTTTTTGAAACCATATAACTGTTCGCAAACACATGACCATTATTAAATAGAAATAATTAGTATAAATCATGTAATTATTTTTTATTAGATTGGAATACTAAGTATATTCTTGTAGCAGAAAGAATTTCAAACTATTATTTAGTGCGGGAATTGCTTTGGCCGTTGGAGATCGAATTCATATATTTCGCCCAATGAGAATGAATAATGCCATTCTGCCCTGGTCACCTCCCCGGGGCAACATAAAAGGCCGCACTAACCATTTCTCGCCCCCTTCTCTTCCACACAAGCCTTTCGAGCAGGACAGACCTGTCCTGTCTTCCTCTTCTTGCTTTCCCACTCGCTAGCAGCTAGACAAGCCAGTCAACATAACAGAGCACACATTCTCTCTCTTTGCTTCCTCGCAGCAGGAAGGACCAGCCAACATGTGAGACCACATTCACTCTTCTTCACTGACTCTCTCTCAGATATTTCGAGCAGTCCGCTAAGCATCACTAGGAGACCTCATCCAATTTATGGACCGTTGGTGTCTGGGAAATCATTCTTTCATCATTCATCTTTCCATCTAAGCCAACAGATCCTCGGAGAAACAAATAGGATATTTTCAACTCCTGCTTTAACTTGAGCATTTTGATTCCTGTCCTGACGACAGCATTTCAACACCTGCTTTTGCTTTTATGATAGAGCCTGTATTAACAGGCTCTATCATTTACAACCGTTTCTTTTCTTCTGCGACTTACAGCACAAGGGTTCCTTTTGTTTCAAGCTGTTAATAAAACTTCCAAATTGAAAACTATCAATATCTTCGTCAAGTCATTTGTTTTTTCTTTTAATATAACCAGAGACAACAGGACTCATCAACACTGTCATTGTCGTACCACGTGGTAATATTATCAGGAAGAAAGCAAAACACTTCTTTTTCAAGCATAAAGCTACAGACGACCGTCAACATATTTTCCCACTCATCAACACTAACTGTTATTTTCGTACCACGTGGTAATATTATCAGGAAGAAGGCAAAACACTTCTTTTTCAAGCATAAACCTACAGACGACCGTCAACATATTTTTCCACTCATCAACACTAACTGTCATTTTCGTACCACGTGGTAATATTATCAGGAAGAAGGCAAAACACTTCTTTTTCAAGCATAAAGCTACAGACGACCGTCAACATATTTTTCCACTCATCAACACTAACTGTCATTTTCGTACCACGTGGTAATATTATCAGGAAGAAGGCAAAACACTTCTTTTTCAAGCATAAAGCTACAGACGACCGTCAACATATTTTTCCACTCATCAACACTAACTGTCATTTTCGTACCACGTGGTAATATTATCAGGAAGAAGGCAAAACACTTCTTTTTCAAGCATAAACCTACAGACGACCGTCAACATATTTTTCCACTCATCAACACTAACTGTCATTTTCGTACCACGTGGTAATATTATCAGGAAGAAGGCAAAACACTTCTTTTTCAAGCATAAAGCTACAGACGACCGTCAACATATTTTTCCACTCATCAACACTAACTGTCATTTTCGTACCATCATCATCATCATCATGTCGCGCCGCCTGCGCGGATATCCCTGACCGTCTCTCGCCACTTCTCCCTATCATTCATCGCCTCCGGCAGGTCTTCAGGGTTACATCCCGTGTCCTCACACAGCTGCTGTATGTAGGTTCGTGCTGGTCGTCCCACTCTTGCACATCCATGTGTGGGGGTCCACAGGAGTACATCGCTTATGAGCTCGTCCCTGCTTCTCCAGCAGTGTCCTGCGTGTCTGGTTCATCGAACTTGTATAGTTTTTGTGATGGGGGGCAAGTGTCCGTATAGTTGGAGTCTCGTGGGGTGTTGTCGCCAGGACTTGTTTAATACTGCTCTCAGCATTCTTGTATAATTTCCGTCCAGCCTCCTTTCCAGCCGCTTCGTAAGCGTCCATGTGGTGCATCCATATAGTAGTATCGACACAACCGCTGCCTGGAAGAAATTGCGTTTCATTTTGTCAGTTAGGTCCGACTTCCATATGATCGAGAGCCTATCGATAGCTGTCCATGCCTTCGTCAGTCGTGTGTCGATGTCTTTCTCGGTTGATGAGACGCTGCTTCCTAGGTAGGTGAATTTGTTGACTAGTTTCAGAGAGGCTCCGTCTAGTGTGGTAATGTTGCCCGTTTGGTTGTAACACATATATTCGGTTTTGTTTGCATTGACATGGAGGCCAATGCCAGCTGCGGCTCGTTCCAGACTATGCAGTAGTGTCTCTGCTTGATTAGGTGTATTCGCTAGTAACGCCAAGTCATCAGCGTAGTCGGCGTCCGTGATTGTTTTTGCGGGGTACCTTTTGCTTCTTCTCTTAGTCAGCTGGAAGCCATTTTCTCTGATTTTGTCGATCGAAGTCCTAAGCACATAGTCTAGACAGATGATAAAGAGGTACGGGGCTAGTGTGTCTCCTTGTAGTACTCCTGCTACTATGTCGAAGTATTCCGTGTCTCCATCTGGTGAACGTACTTTCACTTTGGTGTTTCTGTAGAGAATCATTATCGCTGCTACGGTTTCTTTTGGTAGGCCGTATGCTAGTAGGATTTGCTCCATCTTCCCTCTGTGTATGGAATCGAATGCCTTGGTAAAGTCGACAAATAGTAATGTCGCCTGTAAGTTTTTTGCCCGAACGCCTTCCAGGATTCTACGGATGGTCAGTATTTGTGAGGTCGTGGATCTATTTCTCCGGAAGCCATTTTGGTTTTTCCTAAGGATGTTGTCTATTTTGGGTTCTATGCGGTTTCGTAGTAGGGCATTGTAGATTTTGGCTGCTATGGATGTAAGTGTTATCCCTCGGTAGTTCTTGGCTAGTCCGAGGTCGCCTTTTTTAGGGAATGGAAGGATGCATCCCTTCGTCCATCGTTCTATCCTATTTTGACTATAGACTGCGTTGCATTGCCGGAGCAGTATATCGTCGAATTGTCTCGTCTTCCACACTTCTGGGGGGATCTCGTCTAGCCCCGCCGCTTTCCTATTTTTAATTCTTCTGAGAACCGAGTCTAGTTCTTCTTTGGTGAAAGGACCTAGTTTTACGTCTAATTGCTTACTAATAATTCTGGTGATCGGTTCATCCGTTATTTCCGGTGGGTTTCCTAGTAGATTTTTGAAATGCTGTTCCCACAGTTTTACTCTTTCTTGTTGGCTTGCAGCTTTCAATTTTGCTTTGGCTGTGCTCTTCCTTCCACTTACTTCGTTTATTGTTTGCCAGGCTATCCTGGATTGCCTATCTTCCACCGAGTCTCTAATCTTATCTATCTGATTTTGTACGTATTCTGCCTGTTCTTTTAGGTATATTCCTGTTAATTGATGTTGTGCCTTTTCTAGTTTTCGTGCATTTGTGTTTGTTGGGTTCTTTCGATAGCTTTTGGAGGCAGTCTTCACAAGTGCACGTTTTTCTCTAGCCGCTAGCGTTTCCCAAGGGACTCTATATTTAGTCCTAGGCTTTGTTGGAATACACTTTTCTGCTGCCTCCAGGTGTGCTTCTACAAAATTTTCATATTCGTCATTTGGGGTGCCTATTTCTGCCTTCTCTTGTAGTGCTTCGAATCTGTTTTTTAATTCTAATGCATACTTATCTCTAATATCTCTGTTGTTGAGTAGGGCCCAGTCATAGTGCTTGGTCGTCGCTTTACGTGTGGCGTTTTTTCTTAGGCTTAGTCGTACTTTGGCTGTAACTATTCGATGATCGGAGGACACACCCTCGAAAGAGGAGTATGCCTCGCAATTCATCGCACTGTTTTTCCATTTCCTGTTCATAAGGACGTAGTCTATCTGTGCTTTACTCTTATTCGCGTATGTGTAGGTCCATAATTTCCCCTCCCTTTTTTGAAAGTTTGTATTGAGGCATGTTAATCTATTTTCTATCATGAAATCTATTAAATGCTGTCCATTCCTGTTAGACGCGCAGTGTAGGCTGTATTTGTTGTGTCTGTTTTTCCCGATTTGTGCATTCATATCTCCGCCAATGACTAGCAGGTTGTGTTTCGGAATGCTACGTACTAGGGAGGATAGATCTTCGTAGAAGGTGGCTATTTCGTTGTCTTCGCTAACATTGGTAGGGCTGTAGCAGGAGATAATTGTTGCTTTGGGGTTGCCATTAAACGTTGCGGCCATCATCCTAGGTTGTATTCTCTCAATGCTGTTCAGTGTTTTTAACGCTCTTGGTCCTAGAAGTATTCCCACCCCTCCTACCGATGCATTGACCGAGTTTTTCCATGCCGATACAGTCACCAGCATCCATCCATTACCAGTTTCGTGATACTTGATATCTTCGGTGTGCGTGTATCGGTGCTCTTGTATGCAAATTATATCTATCTTATGTTCTACGGCTGATGCAGTTAGCTCTGATAGTTGACCTATTCTATTTAGGGTTCTCACGTTAAATGTCGCTATCTGTATTGTTTGTTTGCATTTTAGTAGTTTTTGTTTGTGTTTGAGCTCTGTAGCTGATTTTTCGAACACTGAGGCCAGGGCTCCAACCTCAGCAGGACGCGCCCCTTTTTTACCCGCGCGAAGAGCGATGCGGTTTATGGATCTGGTTTGAGTACGAGTCATGGTTATCTTTCGATGGCTGTTTTTGTTCTCATCTGTAGAAGCCACTCTTATAGATGAGCAGCAGTAGTTCCCCGATCGAACTGACAATCTTGAGCGTTAAGCCGCAAGACTCACACGTACATCATGCTGCTTCCCATGTGTACGCGGTAGTAAAAAAAAAAAAAAAAAATTTCTCTTTTTTTATCTTAAGTTTTAACTTAGTTAAAGTCCAGGACTGTTGGATGTTAAAATTCAAAGAAATTTTGGGGTATATTACATGGTCATCTAGTGGTGGACAGAAAGAGAGAGAGAGAGAAAGAAAGAGAGAGGAGGAGTCAACTCTTTTATGGCTTTCGTCTTTAGCACGTGTTAGACTATATTTGAGGTGTTTTGGATTTTTTTTTTTTCCTTTCTTTTCAGGGGGGGGCAATTTTGGGGGTTTTCTTTAGCAAATTTAGAAGTTCGTCTTCCAAAAGTAAAGTTTTTTCCTGAAAATTTAGTCGCATAAGTCTTCATTCTTCATTTAAACAACACATAATACAGCTGAGATTCAAGACATTACTATTTTAAATCAAATGTGCATTTTTAAATGAATAGTTTAGTAGAATAAATTTACTGACCTCTGTGAAAAATCTTCTGGAAACGGAATCACTTCCAAACGTACGCATACTATTTCAACAAATGAAGGATTCAATTAGTACTAATTTTAATAGTATTTATATTAAAGGTTCCACTCCCATATCATGGTCATCTAGTGGTGGACAGAGAGAGAGAGAGAGAGACACACAGAGAGAGAGAGAGAGAGAGAGAGAGAGAAAGAAAGAGAGAGGAGGAGTCAACTCTTTTATGGCTTTCGTCTTTAGCACGTGTTAGACTATATTTGAGGTGTTTTGGATTTTTTTTTTTTTCCTTTCTTTTCAGGGGGGGGGCAATTTTGGGGGTTTTCTTTAGCAAATTTAGAAGTTCGTCTTTCAAAAGTAAAGTTTTTTCCTGAAAATTTAGTCGCATAAGTCTTCATTCTTCATTTAAACAACACATAATACAGCTGAGATTCAAGACATTACTGGCAAAACACTTCTTTTTCAAGCATAAAGCTACAGACGACCGTCAACATATTTTCCCACTCATCAACACTAACTGTTATTTTCGTACCACGTGGTAATATTATCAGGAAGAAGGCAAAACACTTCTTTTTCAAGCATAAACCTACAGACGACCGTCAACATATTTTTCCACTCATCAACACTAACTGTCATTTTCGTACCACGTGGTAATATTATCAGGAAGAAGGCAAAACACTTCTTTTTCAAGCATAAACCTACAGACGACCGTCAATATATTTTTCCACTCCTACCATCTAATTGAATCACTAAACTGACTACCGTAAAGTTTTGACTATCAAACGTTCAACAAGCAGGCGAGGCAAACTAAAAGGCAACAGAACTCATCAACACTAACTGCCATTTTTATACCACGTGGTAATACTATCTGCCTTCATATTATATGCTAATTCTTCGTATTAGATCGGAATATTTGATATAATAAAACTATATGCAAATACTCTTAGTCCAAGTGGTGTAGTGGTTAACATGCGTGATCGTAGTAAGCGAGTTCGAACTTCAGTTAATACGCTCACTTTCCTTCTGGAAAGGGGCCGGCATTATTATCCCCTCAGCTATGGATTAAATAGTTCTACTGCCGTTCTTCTATAAGGCTGTTATCTCATTAAGCAAAGAAACTATGAGACGTAAGAAGATTTTGGTAGTGTGTAGTTGGGAAATTATGACATTGGTAACTGACTCCTTCCTTCTTATCCCCATTCACTTGTTATCTTCTTTTTGTTTGTTGAAGCTGAAAAGGAATTAAGGACAGAAAGAAAAAAACAGGGATACATTTAAACTCAATTTTCGGGGTTAATGACTATTTTGTTGTGAAGAATGTTTTCCTGAACCAGTAAAAATAATCGTGTTTACCTTTCAAGGCGTTTGAGGACCCTCAGGAATCATTTTGACAAAATTTGAATTTGAGGGTCCACTGCTTATGTCTGTATTCAATCGGTATGTTCAGTTGACTCTGCAATGAGCAGGACACACAACGTGCTGCTATGGACAGAGGCCTTAGCCAACACCTGTGCTCCAACTGGCAGCCGTGAGAAAAAGGAACGTTCGTTCAGTCGAGATATATCCATATTTACCAATCCCTCCGCTCGGGCAGGATATGACACAAGGTCGATTTTTAAGCGGAGTTTAACAGGTTTGAATTCAGAGTTTTCCTTCTCCTAGACTAGTTGCCTCACCAAGGCTGAAGAACCCAGTCTGTCCTTCTATTTACCCATAGCAGGAGGGAGAATAATTGGATTCATACCTTTCCCAAGGGTATTAGTGCTATGTGAAATGCAATCAGTCAGGTCCAGGATTTGAACTCGTGTCGCCGTGTCCAATTCCTGCGATGATAACCATTACACCACTGGCACCTTCAGTCGAGATATATCTAGGAACTGAGGAAGAATTTTTCTTTGGCGTCAGGAAACCAAACATTTTCGATATGCGCCAATTTCGCTTCCTGTTAGTGGCCACCTGGAAGATTGTTATTTTTGTATATATTTATTTTATTTTGTGTCTATTTCATTTTTTGTGTTATTGATTTTTTTTCTTATTTGATCCCCACAAAATCAAACCAAACGAAACTTAAAAAAAAAAAACAACTACACAAAAAATGTTGATATAAAATGAATGAGATTGACTAACTTATCGGTATGAAATAATCCTAGACGGACTGACATGCCGTTAAAATCAATCAATCAATCAATCAAATTATTTGGTGAGGAATAATGTATTGCATTATGGTATTCACTACCAGTTCGATCATGTACGTGTAAGAGTACAGAAGTGTTAACACTCAAGAAAAATATTGTTGTGAATTGACACCGCATCGAAGTACTGTTGATAAACCCCTTATATTTCTCTGTATATGAGATCATTTACTATAATTCCGGCTATATTACAGTTAATCTCGAGTAAACTGAACAAATGTTGAAACCGTTGCAGTTTTCTTTTCTGTCTTCTGAGAGATTGATAGATTTTCTGTCTCAAATTACGCATTTGGCCCAAGGACAAAATTTATTCATCGTCAAAGAAGCTTTTTCAAACTCCAGCAATTCAATGGCTACTATGTCACTTGTTCATGTATAAAAAGAAGAGCTAACAAAAGAGCTTTGATTCTTATTTTCTTTTCCTCTATTCTGAATGCTGCTGTTTGCTTTAACTGCCGATAATTTTATACTTACTCTACCCGCTCATAAAGTAGTTATATATATATATATATATATATATATATATATATATATAGTGAATTGTAGCCATAAATTAATCACCATAATAATTTGTTTTAATACGCATCCCCAGATTTTTAAGCCTAAAAGCTAAGGGTGCGCATTATATACGAAAAATGAATATTTACTAGTTTTCGGTGATGTGCATCGCCACTTTCGGTACGGTATGACCGTGTCAGAGGAGATATTGTGTTTTTGATATTTAAGTTCCCTTTTGTAGTGGTATATTTAATTTGTTTTTATATGTGGTTGCGTGTTCTCACAAGTCGGACGGTCGCCATTTATAGCGAAGGGGATAACATTATTATCATTATTACTATTGGGTTTTTGGGTTTAAGGTTTAAGTTGTTTTTTATGTTGTTTATGTTGGTATTACATTGGTAGCGTTGGTATTTCGTTGGTTGCGTTGGTATTTCGTTGGTAGTTATCCCCTCGCTAAATGTTGACGGAAAATAAAGGTGGTGAAGAAGAACGAAGACGTCGTTAGGTTTTTGTATTAATGGCAGCATGAAGTGAAGAGGTTTACGCTGGTATGCAGCAAGGTCTCGTAGGAAGGAAAGAAGGTTGTTAGAGTGTATCATCTAATTTGTTTTTAACTAGGATCCCTTGGTCTAGAAGAATAGACCAAAGGGTGTCCATAAACTAGATGGCTCTTCTCATAATGGTTGATGCTGCTACTGCTATTCCGGAACAGACGAGTAGACGTCCGTTCCCTTTGAGGATTTCTGAGAGAGAGGGAGAGAGATTCGCAGGCTTTCTTCAATTTTTGGTGCTGCTAGGAAATATGGTTCGGGCTGAATCGGACAAGTCATCCTGATTGGGTGAAAATGTTTGGCGACTCTAATGGTCAAATTAAATTACGCGCTAAACAGAAATTCAAGTTTCTTTCTGCTACAACCGAAAGTAAGTTGTATCAATTGTTCAAACTAATAGGTAACAAACACGTCTGTTATACATCACTATAGGGAAGTAGCCACTGGAATACGTGTTTATTTATGTTTTATTTCTTCTATACTGTATTTATTTTAACCATAAGTTTGTTATATTTCCCTGCAAAAAGATCCTTTTTTGCTCGAAATACCGTGTTAATTTTGTCGTTCAAAACATTATACAAATAATATAAATTTTTAATTTTAGTCGATACAAGCCAGATAAAAAGTTGAACAAATGGTAAAATTAGTATAAATTCAGCAGCTACAAATTCCGAAAAGTCAATGAGTTTTTTTTTGTTTTTTTTTCTAGAATTACGAAGACGAAAGTTACATGTGTATAGAAAATTATAGACGAACGTGTTATGCGCTACTTATTACATTGCTTCTGTCTTTTATTCATTATGTTGTTTTGAAATTTGAAATCTATAAGTACATGCATTGAACAGGATTAAAATTCTATAAGATATCAGTCTTTTAGTCTTCTGAAAAAGAAACAATTGTCTAATATGTATTGAGAAAAATACAGTTTCAAAATTTTATTTACAGAAAAGAAAGTTGGGTGGCTATGCATATAAGTTCATATGCATGACAATTAATAACAGGAAAAACGCCGAAAAAATTATTTTCAAATCATTATTACTATATGTATATATATATATATTGTGCCTTCAATAAGTTGCCTGACATTTTTTGTACAGGCATTTAAAATTGTCGTAGACACTTGAAAATTGAGTATGTTATTGCTATACATCTTATGAGATGGCTGACCAATTTTTATGATTTCAGCTTCAAATGAACAGCTACAGCAGCAATTGGAATACACCCTACAAAAAGCCTGATTGTCACAGCTGGTCAATTTAAAAAATGCAATCTGGACGTGACGACACTTTAGAAGAACGATATGCAATAAAATTCTGTTTTAAACTTGGAAAAAATACCACAGAAACGTATGGAATGCTTCAGACTGCTTTTCGACCATCTAGCATGAATTGAGCATCAGTTTTTGAGTCGCATAAAAGATTCACGGAAGGTAGAAAGTATGTGAGAGTTGATTGGCCTAAGGGTTAGGGTGAGGGTTACTATGTTGAGGTTTTAAGGGAGTTCAAGAAGAGATTCCGTAGGAAGAGGCCAGAACTCTTCAAATCGGGTCAGTGGCATTTCCACTAGGACAATGCACCAGTCAACAACTCCATCCTTGACACAGACTATTTGAGCAAGATGGGCATGAAGACAGTTTCTCAGCCTCCCCATAGTCCAGACCTTGCTCCCTGTGACTTTTGCTTATTCCCTAAGCTCAAGAAAAAACTTAAAGGCTGTCCTTATGAGACAATTGAGGAGATGAAATAGGCTGTGACGAAGGTCATTGACACGCTCACACAAGATGGGGCCTTCCAGAAGTTGTTGGAACGGTACAACAAGTGCATTGCAGCCGGAGGAGATTACTTCGAAGGGGACTAGAGTTTAATGTACTATCAATAAAAGTGCCCATACGAAAAAAGTCCATTGGAAAAAAGTCTGGAAACTTATTTAATGATCCTCGTATATCATCATCATGTCGTACCATCAGGATGGATATCCTTGACCCTCTCTCGCCACCCCTCCCTATCGTCCATTGTTTCCGGTAGGGCTTCAAGACTACATCCGGTATCGGCACAGAGCTGCAGTATGTAGGTTCTAGCTGATCGTCCGTTACTCGTCAATGTGAAGGGTCCACTGGAGCACATCACTAATGAGCTGGTCCCTACTACTCTTACAGTGTCCCACATTTCTGGTTCGTCTAATTTTGATAGTTTTCGTGATGGGTGGTAGGTGGCCGTGCAGCTGCTGCTTTGTGGGGTGCTGCCTCCAGGACCTGTTCAATATTTCGGCTTGGGCGGGTGCATTTACCAGAAGCGCTATATATCGGCGTAGTCTGCGTCGGTAATTGTTTTTGCGGGGTACCTTCTTTTGTTAGTTTGAAACCGTTTTCTTTATTTTATCGATAGATCTTCTAAGCACGTAGTCTAGACAGATGATAAGCAGATATGGGGCTAATGGGTCTCCTTGCAGTTCATCTGTTACAATGTCAAAGTAGTCTGTGTCTCCATCCGGAGAACTGACTTTTACTTTGGTGTTTCTATAGAACAAAAAAAAAATTGGAACCCAAACATATACCCTCACCTCGTCAAAACAATGGACAGCCACTATACAGCGATTGGCATAGCCTGCGAAGCCGAACAATACGTTTGTTATGTTTTGACCTGTTGACCCGGCCAAAAATGCCATTCAAGGTAATGCACCGGAAGGAGGTGACACATTCTGGTGGCAGTTATGAGAGGAAATCGCGTGGGCGGAAATTGGCTGATGAAATGGGACGAGGTAAAAAAGATCCCATTATACTCTCATAGAGTGACGCACCGGAAGAGAGTGACCTCTGAACTGGATGACAGTTATTTCCGCTCGATGACGATCACACAGGCCATTCCAAAGAAAGCGGAAGTGACACATCCCGGTCCCCAGATATCGGAAGTAGTCGTGGAGGCGTGTCCATATCAGCGCGTGGGAGTTTGAAGGTAATATAAGGCCGACGAGTTGAGTTCCGGTGAGTTGACTTCAACGAGCCAGTGGAGACAGGCGAGTAGAGTTGAGGTGGTAGACGAGATGTAGTAAGGAAAGCCAGTGCTCCGGTTGAGCAACCATGGAGAACGAGAAAGACACAACGCTGACGGCCATAACTTTGGGGTCAAAATATTTCAGTAATGTTCGGTCTCCAGCTCTCTCTCACACGCAAACTTGGAACAACCCTTTCGAAACTTACAAATAAAGATGAGAGGTAAAATATTTTATAAAGAAGTGTTCCTGCGTCTTCCTTGGGTGCGTCGTTTATTCTTGCGACTTTATCATTGTGCGTCTGTTTGATTATTTATTGTGTCGTTATGATGCTGCATGAACACGTACATGTGTATATAAGCATATTTATTATGATCGAGGTGTAAAAATGGACAGCACGACCTCACATGACACTGCACATTATGCGCGTAGACCTTAGTAATCGAGTCGAATAAAAAGACAGTCGGAACCAAAACAACCACCAAGATCAAATAATCGACCAACGCACTCTCAACAGTCCAGCTCCAATAAACACGGCCGTGATTATTATCAAACGCACAGAATGCACAACCGCAACACAGAACCCACCATATGCAGGAACTATACCAGGAGCGTCGCTAGCTTTAGCAGACGCAAGCAACTGCCCATATCATCACCCACCTCCTACTCAGGCTCAGGCCCATATCGCAGCAATGGATGAGGGTACGACACCCACAGACATCGAGGAACAGGATTTTCGGTAAGAACAAGACGAAATGTGATGGCTCGTCCTCCGTTCTTCCATCCTAGCCATCACATATTCAACCTTCAGAAACTCTCCTTGCACCGATCACCACTAGTTAAGGCCACCTTTACCATCAAAGGCATCACATTTTCTGGTGATGCTCCAGCAGCATCTTACCAATCTCCCAACTGCCGAAAGAAGCCAAGAAACACGTGACCCATTCTGATGTCCACATAAAAGTAACTAATGGAAGCATCACTGCTCTTGGTGAGCTACACTGTAACATCGACATCGGAAACCGTGACTTGCCCATTTTTGAAGAAATCAGTGTCATCAGTGACAACCCAAGACACACGGATCCTGATCGGACAAAACATTCTCGCCCATAACACACTTGGTTCCTACGTAATTGACAACCAAAACGCAACAGTTGAATTCAGACGCACACTCACATCAGGTTACACGGTACACACAGCCCCAATAATTCCAGCCTCGACATCACCACATGGTCCTGCGTATGGGGCCCTAACTATCTACAACAATAATCAGTCTACGACACTGGATCAAAAAATTAACTGACTGAAACGAAGTGTGGGTGTATCGCTACCAAATCGCCCAAACCGTGATGAATTGGAAGTCACAGCAGATCTACTCATTCGTTACACCGATATTATCGGTACCGAAAACGGCATCAAAGATACATTTATCCGAGCTGTCCGTATACCAGTACATACGCCTAGCATCGGTCTTACTTCAGCTGGACAGATTTTTTCACGCTGCATAGCGGAAGCCCAAGCCACTGTCGCATCTCATCACAATATACCGTCCTACATAGACGACAACCTGATTCAGGCTAAGACATTCGATGAATACATACTCGCTCTCGAGCAACTCTTCATTGCCCTCCGCAAATTCAGACTTAAGCTGAACCCAGACAAATGTACCTTCCTTACATTAGAGGCGAAGTTCCTCAAAAAACAGCAAGGGATTCAAGGCCATCAGAGAAATGAAGCCCCCAACATCAAAGAAAGAATTACAAAGTCTCATTGGCCGTTTAGTGTGGATCAGACAATTCCCAAAGACGCGTCCACACGAACAGATCAGATACGACATATTCTCAAGTCTTATGAGCCCCATACATGAACTTACCAAAGTCAACAACCGTTCGCTTGGACTGAAAGGGCCGACAAGGCTTTTGAAAAATCAAGAAGCAACCCTCTTCACCACCTGTCATCTCTTTTCTGGATTTTTCGTGGCTGTTCACACTCACCACTGACGCTAGCGATGTGGCCAGTGGAGCTATCTTAATGCAGGACAACGGAGAGAAAAAAAAAATAATGGCAGTCGCCTCGCGTACATTTAACCCTACGGAACATAACTGGTCCACAACAGAACGAGAGGCATATGCCATAAAATAGGCAATATTGAAATTCGATTACTTCCTACGTAACCGCCCTTTCGTCATCTTTACCGACCACAGATCGTTAACTTATCTGGATCAACGCAAGTTCAATAATGCCAAAATAAGGCGGTGACAGGAAGAAATCTCATGCTACAAATTTATCGTTGAGTTCGTAGAGGGCGAATCGAACGTATGGGCTGACATGCTCAGCAGAGGTTGCGAACACAAGAAGGTGAAAACATGCAGCGACCCAACCACGACAGGCAAAATATACAAGTTTAGAAGGCTGCGACCTTCACATCTACGTCCCTTCGTGGCGTATCGGCGAGGTCGATAGTTTGCAGCTTATCCCCAGAACTCATACACCACAGAACACCTGCTACTACAAGCGAATCACGAAGGCATTTTTCACATACCACTCAACCTCTACCATCCCCACTGAGAGGATTTGCAACCACCTTGGTATCGCAGCCGAGCAGATGAAGGACGATGCCTTCTCGAAGATCATAAGAGCCCTCGAATCATCCGACTCGCTAGATGAAATCGGTGTAGATGTTGATGACCACCGAGCAGCACTTTTAAGAAAACACTTAAACCAGTTTTTTTCTGGAACCAGGCACCTCTGTCCTAATGATAAGGGACAGTAATCACTCTCCCAAATTAGTCGTGCCATACAAGCTCTGCCCCAGATACCTTCACCAAGCACACGAGGGCACTAACCACTCAGGTGTTACACGTATGCGCGAACTACTGGTGAGAATTCAAAAATCACAACATAAAATCCTACGTCGATTCCTGTGATACATGTGCAAAATGTAAAGGCAACTACAGGAAGCGCACGCGTCGGCCAATTGGTCACTGCAAGCGAGGCAAGAGACCATTCGAGCTCGTCTTTATAGACTTCGTCACAATGCCCAACTCCAAAGGAAAGCGCTACATACTGACCATTGTAGACAGATTAAGTCGGCACTTCACAGCCATACCATGTGCAAGAGATCGAGCAATCGATGCAGCCCGCGGTCTGTACCAATTCTTTCTTCGCCACAGAGAAATACCCCGCATAGTATGCTCTGATCGTGGCACTCATTTTACCGGGGAAGTCTACAAACAATTTTGTACCCAAATGTCCATAACACTGGAACTTCACTGCCCCTGGCGGCCAAAAAGCTCCGGAAACATCGAGCGGCAACATCGCACTATGAAGAACGCCCTCTACATGCTATGTGAGGATAGGAACTGCGAATGGACAGACATACTTGAATCCGTCACTTCATCCACGAATATCACGATCAACAGCGCTACTGGTGTATCCCCACACTACGCAATTACTGGACGCCACCCCAACATTGGTTTGCCCAAACTACTCTCAAAGGAGCTTGCAAGCAATGATCCGGGAGCTTATGGTATGCAAATAAATGCTCTACTTAGGCAAGTTCACCATAGCGTCGCCCTAGCTAACGACGAAGCCGATCACAAACTTGAAGCTAGCCTAAACCGTTTCATCTACAAGGACCCAATACAAGTCGGCGATAAAGTTTTACTTTATCGGCCACAAGCAACCATAGCCCAATCATCAAACCTACCTTGGATAGAAGACTTTAAAATCATTAAAACAAATGATGTGATGAGTCAGGTGCAGGACGAAAATGGTGACACAGCCTGGATCCACTGAGCACATATTCGTCGTCTTAAACCACGACCATCGCACCTATCTCACATACCCCCACTGTATCACACTCACCAAAACACTCAGGATCCCTCATCTTCACCCTCTTTCGAGTCGCATAATCTCACACAGAACTCCATATCGAACAATATACCCTCACAAAGACCACAAAACGAAACAAAACGAATGCCTATAAGACTAACACGGGGACAGATTTCGGCACGTTTTAAAGACTTTATCATGCAGTAGATCCTTCATAAACACATTTCCTCATACATACGTACATTATAAATCAGAACGAGATCTGGGGGAGCCTTGTTATAGTAAAATACATAAAATCTCTTCTGATTCACCCACTTAACTCTTCACACACCGAACTACTAAAACACACAAAACACAGACCCACAGACATCGACACTGTAGAAGAAAAAAACAGCGACCGGATGTTGACCCAACAACGGCCAGTGTCAAACTGAGAAAATCATGGCTTCTGTGTACAGGCTCCGCACATAGTCTATCCAGAATTCCCAGAAAATTCTCAGTTATAAAAAAAAGTCTATTTTTCAACCAATCATATTTTTTCCACGAGTGGTATTTTCTGGAGCTGGTGTTTGAAGTTGGAGAACATATAAATAGGCTAAACAAAGGTCACACGCCAGGTGAATCGTCGGCCGTCACGAGAGTGTCACCCGATAATACCGACCGACCAGATCAAAGCAACCGCTCATTGCCGAATAAACAAGCCCCCTGTCAGCCAGCCGGCCAGATATTTCATCCGCTTATTTATTCTATTTATTCAATAAACAAAATAAACTAAATCTTCTCTCAGTCTTATTTTTCTTGTAACCACACGCTTGTATATAACACCTTCAACATATTTTTCAAGTTATAAAATATTTAAAGTATCTGAATACATTTTATATGCATGTGCAAATTATATATACTAATATATCTAAGTACAAATAAGTGAGTTGTCTCCCTTTAGTCGAGGGTGACCCGAAGGCTCCCTTTTCGATAGCTACAACACCAAGGTGTTGGAGAGGGCGCTACTCCTTTCCCTGGATTTCTCCACTTTACCTTGATCCGTACCTTATAATGCTGAGTGTTAAGCAAGGAGGCATCAAGTAACATTTTAAAAGTCTTTGGTATGACTCGACCTGGGAGTGAACACAGGTGTCCCGGGACATTGGTGAACACTCTAACCATTATGCCAATGTTCGGCATTTCAAACTTGAATTTTAAAAAGAGAAGATTTAATTATTATATGTCTGAGTGTTTAAAAAAATGCAAAGCAAAAATTAAAGGAAGATGTTCAATACTTGACGGGTAGATCAATATACAATTAATATCAAATGTTAAAACTCACAAAAGTTCTCCGATAGATTAAGATTCCAGAATCTTAATTCTCATTCCTCATGTTGGCAGTAAAATGAATGGAAAATATATATAGCATGCTATATTTATAAAGAAAGAGCTCTCAATATCGGCAATGGAGTGTATGTATTAGAATAGCATATACTCTGGTGCTTGGTGACTGTCAGTTACCAAGTTATAGGTTTATGGATAACATACATAAAATTATACAAAAGCACCATAAAAAAATTATAAGAACAAATCGACAAAATTATGACTTAAACCATCAGTACAATTGTAAAATTACCTAGTACCCGCTGGAATACAAATGCCTATGTAAAAATGTAGTCTACTAATCAAAAATAAAAAGTGATAACATGTGGTAGATGATATATATAGGATCGACCGAACGACTATAGAATGAATGATACAATAATCACAAAGGAATCAGGAACAAATTATACACAAATAGCACAAGACTATCTAAGTGCAAAGAAAAATACGAATGGGAACAATAGGTTAGGTGGTCTATTTAAAAAAAGAAAAGAAAAAAGAAAAAAGAATGTATGCTTGTAACGAGAGTTCGAGAAATTGTAAATTGTGCCGGGAAGAAGAATAGCATATAAGTTTACTGGATTCAAATAATTTGTTCAATAAAAGATTGGAATAGGTAGCTAAATGCTGCCATGAAAGTAAATATCTATATGTAATTTGCTGCCTGACTGAGCCATGTGACATAGCATGTCAATCACGTGATACTTACGTGACTCAAAAAGTACATATTTGTTCTGTTGAATCAAACAAAATTAAAAGTGTTGAATATTAATTCACCTGAGGATCAACAATGTGAAACTCTTGGTTGTGAGTTTTATCTAGCATCTTATTTTCTATTCAAAACATATATATATATATATATGTATTAGTCATGTGTGTCTATTTCAATCTTGTGTATAATATAATACTATTCCACATTTTCATTCTGCAGTTCAACACACTTGGAGCATTTCTCAAGTTTCTTTGACCCTTCAAAAAACGATTAATTTTCTAAAATTCTCTTCTTAGGTTGAGGATTTTTCCGTGGCTCTGTGTATATTATTACAAATTTGTAAATTACCAGTGATTATCTTCTTTTATCGTGACAGTGAGTTCTTATTTTATTCAAATAGAGAATTGAGAGAGAATGAACAAGGGAAAAAGTTACTTCTTCATTCCAAGAAGAAGCCATTTTGTCTGATCATTTATTGCAGCATTGAAAGGCAGGATGTCAAGATTCAAATAGAATATTTTTTTCTCTGACTCTGAATGGATCTATATCATTGGTTCTCATTAAATCTGCAAAGTTAAGAATCAGTAAGCTTGTTCGTACATAAATAAGTGACCTCAAATGGACAACAGATATATTAAGCAACCTGAGGTCAGTGAACCATACAAATCAAAGCTAAGTAAAGAAGGACTTTGAATATGGCTCGCTAGTTGCTTTAAATAACCCGAATGAGGCTGTTTGCAGTTCATTTTGTGCTAATGCCTTTGGATAAGACATGAATTGATCCTATCTTCTCCTAGCAATGGGCAAATAGTAGGGCAGACTGAATTCTTAAGTTTAGTTTCAGCAAACAGTCGTGGAGAAGGAAAATTCCAAATTCAAACCATCTGTACTCTGCTTAAAAATTGACATTGTATCACATCCTACCAGTAGTGAAGGGGTTGGGCAAATGCATAATTTATGTATTTTCATTATAAAAGCTACGTAATTCTGTTATCTAGTTGAGTCAGGAGATTAGATTATGTGCTTTACCTTTGCTGCTTTTGAATACAGATCTCGATGGCTTTCTAGGATTAACATTACTGACTATATTTAGATATACATTAATATTTATATTGGGTGGAATAACTATGATATATAAAATGGAATGAATGATTCAATTTTAAATTTCTGAGTGTTAAGTAAACTTAATTAAGTAAACTTTATACTAATGTTTTAGAAATGGCATGAAACTACTGGTCCCAGCACCTACATTGCATCACCATATTTCTTGAGAAAATATCTTGACAGTCATATGAATGATACTTAAGCAAACCACTCTCCCTGGATTATCTTGCATCTTCAGGCAGTAGTAATAAACAGTTATACCTATATTCAACCTCAACAAGAACCAATGCATTATGTACAAAAAAATAAATATAATTCTAAATTGCTAAATACAGGGTAGATAAATTAGCTGATTAGAAAAAAATAGACACCCAGTGATTAGATAAATATTTGCAATATTTATTATATATATATATATTTATATTTATTATATATATTATTATTAATAATATATTATTGCAATATATTATTAAATATTTACACAATCATTCCACAGTGCGGAGAGGTAAATAAGAAATTTTATTTTTAGACGAGTAATCCATATAGCAAATGGAACATTATATAGATAGGTAAATGAAGACTGCACCAATTTTTTAACAATAGATCGCAAAGATTATGTACTTTTTAGGAGATGAAATGTCTTCAAAGAGAAAAAGATTTTACAAGTATTTAATGTAAATTAGAATTGAATAAGAGAAAAAGATTTTTTTTGAATGGTAAGACATTACTTTATCTTAAATTTATTTTTTAGTTTCTATTTTTCACCTTTAATCGTATAAAGACAGCATGAAACCAGTGGCCACAGATAAGGATACATGCTATTAAATATACATAAAAACTAATATATATTCATTTATTGCTATATAATTGCTCTATCTTAGATATTGAGCACTCTCCATATTATATCATTTTTGGTCTGCCACAAACCTATCAAGTGAAATAGTGACAACCATACACTGTTGTAAAACACACACACACACACACATATATATATATATATATATGTAAGAATAGATAGATAGATGCTGGACTCTGTGTATCTATATAAAAACATATATCTATATATAATGTGTATTTAGGCAGAAGAGTGTTTGTCCCCCATGGAATAATGGTGTAAAATATTGGACAGTGACATTGCAGTAATGAGTTTGAACTTCAGTCACGTTATTACCATCTCTTTTGGATTAATACTGTTGGAAAAGGAATGAACTCCCTTATTGTTCCCCCCATGCCCACCAGCAATGGGTTAAATAGTACCACTACTCTCTTTTTACAAGGTTGGCTTGGGTATTAAACAAAAAAAAACAAAAACAGAGCATACCAAATCTTAGGCAGCAGATTTTCTTATTGGCATATTTCATTGAAAATAACAGACAGGTATTTAGTGCTTTGATTTTTATTCAGTTTTTCTTGTTGGCAGATGAGATGTAACAACTGTATTTGAAAGTAGTTAAAAAAGTGTCCAAAAACTGAATACATTTCTGGTACTTTTGACCATCTTTGAACATTTTCAAGGACTTGAGTACTTCAATATTAAGGAGGGCTGAATTTAATCAATGCTCAAGGATATTTTTAAGTGGGCGTGTTCCTCAGGAGTGGGTAACATTATGTGTGAATGTGTTGAAGATTGGTGCTGGTTTGAAATTGTAGTGATAGTGGTTAACTCTGACTGTGAATCCACCAAGGCTGAAGAACTTTGCATCTGTGTCAGAGGAATTCTAAAATTCTAAAAAAGATTTTGTTTCGTATTGTATATCTGTCTCTCATGAGTATTGCTTCTAATACTCAAAGTATTTTTTGCAATTTATACCACATAAGATATCTTTGTATTTTCAACAAAATTTTTCAAATATATGCTGGAGTTAAATATATATATACATACATACATGAGAGCATATATATATATATATATAGAGAGAGAGAGAGAGATGTGTGTGTATTTTCAACAAAATTTCTGTGTATTTTCAACAAAATTTTTCAAATATATGTTGGAGTTATATATATATATATATATACATACGTGAGAGTATATATATATATATATATATATCGAGAGAGAGAGAAGAGAGAGAGAGAGAGAGATGTGTGTGTGTGTATGTGTATATATATATATACTGGTATCCAATAGAGTAGTTTTGACAGTGTATACAAACCAAATGTAAGCCAATTGACAAACAGTAGACAAGAAACTTCTTCAAAGGAAATGGTGAATTTTTATATATATATATATATATATATGTGTGTGTGTGTAGGGAGGTAGGTTCGGTCTGATTTAGTTTCTTTGTTTTAATGGTCTATCAGGCTTAGTTGGTGTAGTCGTTATCGTCATGGGAAATGGACACGGCGACACGAGTTCAAATCCTAAACAAGACTGATTGCATTTCACATAGCACTAATACCCTTGGATAGGATATGACACAAGGTCAGTTTTTAATCAGAGTTTAGCACGTTTGAATTCAGAGTTTTCTTTCTCCTAAATTAGTTGCCGCACCAAGGCTGAAGAAACCAGTCTGCCCTACTATTTACCCATAGCTGGAGGGAGAATAATTGGATTCATTAGTGCTATGTGAAATGCAATCAGTCTCATCCAGGATTTGAACTTGTGTCGCTGTGTCCATTTCCTACGATGATAACCATTATACCACAGGCACCTCCAAAATGAATGTGGATATATCAATACATATATATGTATATATACATCATCATTGTCATAAAAAAAGTCACTTAGTAGAGTTAAGGGATCAGATGACTGCGGATAGTGCTAAATTAGCCCAATTTTATCATCATCATCATCATAATCAAGTCATACTGATAGCCTGGATTCCTTTGACTCTTTCTCACCATCCATTCCTATCAGCCATTGCTCTTGGCAGGGTTAAACCAATCAATAATCAATACACTAGTTACACCTTCTTTCTCTTCTTCCCTGTCTTCTTTCTGACCCCTAATAGGCTACATCACTTCCTTGTGTTATATACTCATCACATTTTGATTACTTCATTTTTTTCTATTTTCTCTATTCTGCCTGATTTATTTCCATTATTTACTTCCAGTTATATATCAAATATTTCTAATTAATACAAATAATTTACTTATAATTGTAGAGTTTCAAGTTTTCCTATAAAGCAACAGGACAGCTGATAGAAAATTGAAATTTAATAAATGAATAGATAAGAACTAAAGCAGACAGCAATTTCTGAATATTAAGGCTGAGGTACTTGTGGTAATTAAAAACGACTATCAAGGATTAGAGGTCTGAGGATCATGAGCGCATGTGCGGAGTGGGCACAAGCGAATGTTTCTACTCCCGACATGACAGGCAGAAGTGAGGGGACTACCCATGTCTTTTCAGGAGTAGATGGTGAGACAAGAAAAGGTAAAGACAGAATCAAACACCAGCAGCAAAGATGTAAGTAGATGAAGGGTTACGAGCCCCAATTTTGGGGGTGCTCCAAAGGAGAGCCTTAGCTTATACGTGACCCAGTAGCCAAGCATGTTACAACCAGGTAAAAATTTAAGGTCTGTGTCTGCTCCCATCATGATATTTTACTTATCTTTGTCTTGCTGAATCTGTTGTCTCGTGTTTCTATACTCTCTTTCTTTCTCCCAGCGAATACTTACTATTTTTGTTGTATAGCCACATAATAAACATACATATATACACATATATATGCAGAATACATATTGACGCAATAATAAAGATGAGTGACACAGTTCTTAGAAAAATATACCTCTCACTTTATTTGAAAGGTTGTGTGTGAGAGGGAGTTGGAGACTGAACAAAGACTGCAACATATTGTCCTCACCAGCTCCCTAGACATAGCCATGTGTCATTCTCGTTCTCCTGGACTGCTGCTCAACTGGAGGGCCGGAGGCCCATTCTGTTGGGTGCTGGCTTCCTTTACCGCATCTTGTCACCAACGGGTCTCCAAACTCAATCGGGGGTCTCGAGAGCTCCTTCTGCAGGTTGGTGGCTTTCCCTACCACATCTTCTCTCCAACTGGTCTCCAAACTCACTGACTTCCTGTCTTCACTGAGTTATATAATAGTTCAATCACCCACTCAATATCCCCCCATAACTTGTCACTTCCACTGTCCTCGGAATGGCATGTTTGATTGTCATCGAGCAGAAATAACTGTCATGCAGTTCACAGGTCACTCTCCTCTGGAGCATCAGTCTATAACTATACCGTGGGATTTTACCTTGTCCCATATTGTCAGCCAGACTTGCCCACGCCAATGGATTATGCACTTCCGCCATCTTTGGAATGGCATGTTTGGCGGGGTCGAAGGTCAATATATAACATTTTTACAACATTTTCATGATGAGGTCATTTATTTTAGTACCACAATGGTACAATTCCTATCTAATACCAATGATTATATAATTCATACTTGATGATAAATTGTCACCACAAGGTAATTTAAGATAGCATCCAGTGTAGTGAAAGCCTTTGTTGGTTAGCCAACACTGATGTGTCCATGTGTTGGAGTCCACAGGAGAATCATTTATGAGTTTTAGTGAGGATATATGGTTACCATTTTTAGCGAGGATATATTTTTATGTGTGTTACATTGTTTCCTTGCTAAATGTTGTTGGAAAATAAAGGAGAGAGAGAAGACGAAGATGGCATAAAGCTTTTAAATGAAGGTTTTAATAGCAGCATGGAATAAAGGGTTTATGTTTATGCTGCGAGTCTCGAAGGAAGGAAGGAAGAAAATAGTTATGGAGTTGAGAAGGTATTTTAGCAGCTAAATGCCTGAGCAAAAAGTGGATGGTCAGGTTAAGGCATTGTTGAATGTGTGAGTGACGTATGGTCGCCATAGGTGTAGCAAAGGTCATGTTTGCTGGTTAAGGACAGGAATGATGTAGTCATCCATGAATGTGTAGTCCTGGTTGTTTGGGGAGAGAAGCGTGAATGTTTCTAGAAAATGTTGCCCAGGGATGAATTGGCTGGATGTCGGAGCTGTATTTTGCCTCGCAGTCGACATAGCCAAAACTGGAGGTAACTTAAAGTTGTTCCTGTGTGTAGCATATTGAATTCATCTAATTCCTATTCAACTGGGAACCCTTGGTCAAACAGAATTAGATGGCTTTCGTCATGGTGGTGATGCTGCTGCTATTGAAGAGAGGACAGTAAGACGTCTGTCAATTTTGAAGAGTTCTGAGGAAGAGAGAATGTTTGGTGCTGCCCGGAAAAATGGTTTGGGTTGAATAGGATAAGTCATCCTGATTGGGGGAAAATATATGTTTACCCTAACGGTCAAATTAATTAACACGCCAAACAAAAATACTAAGTTCTTTCTGCTACAAGTTTATTCCTGCTTCTCCAGTGGTTTCCCTAGTTCATCTTATTTGGATGCTTTGTGAGATGGGAAAGAAGTGGCTGAACAGCTACTGTTTTGTGAGCTGCTACTTCCAGGATTTATTTAAAACAGTACACTTCCCATTGTATAGTTCCCATCTAGCTTTGTCATCAAGCACTCTATTCAAATGCATACAATTGTACTGATACAACTACAGCTATCTGTACATATATATATATATATATATATATATATTTATGGAGGCACTCATGATGTAATAGTTATTGTTGCAGAAAATGGACATGGTAACTTGAGTCTTAGATAAGGCTGTTTACATTTCCAGTCCAGGGAAAGGTATGCATCTAACTCTTCTCTATCTAGCTATAGGTAAATAGTTGATCAGACTGGGCTCTTTATCTTTCATATGGCAACCGGTCAAGGAGAAAGAAAACTCTGAATTCAAACCTCTTGAACTCTACTAAAAAATTGCCCTTGTTTCACATCCTGCTTGTGAGGAGGGGTCAGTGTTGGTTGTCACTAAATCACTTTGTGGGTTTGTGTTGAACCAAGTGCAATATAATATGGAGAGTGCTCAAGATCTAGGATAGAGCTATTATATAATAATAATGAATAAATATATATTACATATATATATATTTCTTGTACTCCTATGGACCCCTATATATGGCCGGGCAAAAGCAGGACGACCAGCACAAACATTTAGCAGCTATGTGAGGATACAGGATATAGCCCTGAAGACCTGCCAGAGGTGATGAACGATTGGGAAAAGTGGTGAGGAAGGGTCAGGGATATCCATGCTAGTGGCATGATAAGATGATGATGATGATGATGATGATGATATGTTTTTAATTCATGGAATTTAGACTGTGACCCCAGGGTTTCATGGAGTTTTTTACAAAACAATAATCATCAGTCAGTGATGAAATTTCATTTTGTTAACTGCCTGATGACAACTCCATGAAACCTAGGGGTCACATCTTTTATTATATATATATATACACACACATACATGTGGATAAAGAAAGTCAAACCAAAAAAAGACATTGACACGTGGCTAATGAAGGCATGGACAGCTATCGATAGGCTATCGGTCATATGGAAATTAGACCTGACCGATAATATGAAACGCAGTTTCTTCCAGGCAGCGGTCGTGTCGATACTGCTGTATGGATGCACTACTTGGATGTTAACAAAACGGCTGGAGAAGAAGCTAGACGACAACTATACAAGAATGTTGCGAGCAATATTGAACAAGTTCTGGCGGCAACACTCCACAAGGCACCAACTATACAGCCACCTGCCTCCCATTGCGAAAACTATCCAAGTTAGATGAACCAGACATGCAGGACACTGCTAAAGAAGCAGGGACAAGCTCAAAATTGATGTACTCCTATGGACCCCCACATATGGCCAAGCGAAAGCAGGATGACCAGCTCGAACATACATACAGCAGCTATGTGAGGATACGGGATGTAGCCCTGAAGACCTGCCAGAGGCGATGAACGATAGGGAGAAGTGGCGTGAGAGGGTCAGGGATATCTGTGCTAGCAGTACGACATGATGATGATGATGATGATACAAATCTCTAAATCTCTTTCCTATAAATACTGCCTGGACAGAAATAAGTTTATAAGGTTTGGTTTGGTTTGGTTTGGTTTGTTTGGTTTTATGGCATATCAACCTTTGTAGGTTATTTAACGCCAAATCCATTTTTATGTAAATAATCTGTTCAATTGAAAAACAGTTCAGTTTAGCATAAGTACACAGTTAAATTGTCAAAAACATTTCCATTTCATACTATTTAAGCAGTTATATGTAATAATTCAGTTAAATGTAAATACAGTTTTAATGTCGAAAAACAGTTCTATTTGAAATAATTCAGTTAAGCATAAGCACGCAGTTTAACTGTTATTATGGTTTAATTGTCAAAAATGTTTCTATTTTAAGCTATTCAGTTTACTCAATTCATTTTAGCATAAGTATGCTATTAGTTCTATTTAACCCATAGATAGGGCCCTACCAGGTGCTACCACTCTGGGCCAGAGTGAATCTGGGAGTGATGGCAATGAAGGGGTACTCCGCATTCCCCAAAGCTCCAGCATTGCTGGAACCTCACTATCAGATTGTTTAGTGTCATATCCAGGACACTCGTTAGGGGGGGTGTCTTACCCCTCTGCAGAGGTGCTGTCAGTGTATTCTACTGCCCCAGCCGACAGGGCAATACACAGATTTAAATGTCAGACAGTTTTATTTCAGATAATTCAGTTCAGCATAAGTACACAGTTTAGATGTCAAAAACAGTTCTATTTCGAGCAATTCAATTCAGCACTTGTAGGCAGTTCCAATGTCAAAACAGTTCTATTTTTAACTTTTTAGTTTAGCATAAATACGCAGTTTAAATGCAAAAATAAGTATAGTGAAAGAAGCACGGTTTTGTTCTATTTAACCCATAGATAGGACCCTTATCAGGTGCTACCACTCCGGGCCAGAGTGGACCTGGGAACGATGGCAATGAAGGGGTACTCCGCATTCCCCAAAGCCCCAGCATTGCTGGAACCTCACCATCAGATTGTTTAGTGTCATATCCAGGACACTCGTTAGGGGAGGGTCTTACCCCTCTGCAGAGAAGCAGTCGGTGTATTCTCCAGCCCCAGCCGACTGGGCAATAAGTTTTAAAATGTGTTACATCTATTGTCAGCCTTGCTTGGGATATCATGATAGGTGCATACAAAAATACATCTTTGAAAACGTAGTATTTTGCCAAATACTGAAAGATAAGGGTTTGGGTTCTTTGTTTAATGGCATATCAACTCTTTTTAGGTTATTTAATGCCAAAGCCATTCTCCTAGAAGAACAGTAGTGGTACTATTTAACCCATAGCTGGGAGGATAAGGGGGCTCATACCTTTCCCAAGGGTATTTGCCCGAAAGTGAATGTAATAGCGCGACTAGAGTACGAACTCGCGTACTACGATTCTGCAGTCCATCGCTTTAACCATTACACCACGAGGACACCCCCACTGAAAGATAAGTAGTATGCTAGGTATCAGTATAAATAAATGCACAAGATACCACCCGCCATTGCTTTCATGCACAAAGATGGAATGATGAATGACAATACTTTTTGACAGAGATAAATGCAAAAATATTTGCATAAAGCCATATAAGCAAATTGTATATGAAAGGCAAAGATGCGTTTACTGCTCTATAAAAAGAGACGAAGTTGAAGATGAAAACTAAAAGATGCATGTACAGCCACATGTTATGAGAATGAAAAAAATTATAAGCAGAAAAGAAGAAAAAAAAAACAATTATATATGCAATGAATGTGACTGACATGCAAATATGATACTGACATGCATACGCATGGAGAATGACGATGAGAGGGTGGGGAGGAAGGGTAGTGCCACTGGCGGAAAAATGATTATAAACAAGGTAAAAAGAGAAGAAAGAGAAATTGTTTTGCAAATATAGAGGCCGCTTGAATAATAATATATGTTGAAAGGAAATCTTTATCTGAGATTGAGTGCTTCCAAGCAGTTTAGCCCATTTTAGTCGGAGATGTTCTTCAGTCACATCAAGAAAAAGGTCTTATTTTATGAAAGAATATGTATGTATCTAAATGTATGTATATATATATATATATATATATATATATATATATATGTATCTGCATGTATATATATATATATATATATATATATATATATATATATATATATATAACTAGGCAGTTTTAATATAAATACAAATGTATTGACAACAGACATTTTATATTCAGTGGCATTGATGTAAAATTAGGGTCACAGAAATGGTTGTTTGGATGTATAAAACATATATATATATATATATATATATGTGTGTGTGTGTGTGTGTGTGTGTGTGTGTGTGTCTGTACATGTGTGATATATAATTATATAGTGTTAATATATATATATATATATATATAATTTAATATATAGTATTTTAATATGTTTTAATGTATTTTAGTATATGTATATATAATATATTATTAATGTATACTTAATTATCTTATCTATATATATATATATATATATATATATATATATATATATACTAGCAGAAAAAGGATTTTAGGAACACCAGTCAATGAAATGGAAAGGTAGAAGAGTGGAGTTAACTAACAATTAAAAATATGTCCTTTTTTGTCATTGAATGATTTCACCTTTTAATTCAAATGAAAATAATTTTTCTCATTTTATGTATTGCTTTTCCTTTCTTATTTTTTTGTTTACATTTAGAATAATATAAAAAAAATATGTAACTTTAGACTGGTGAAAGGTTTATTACATTTTCATGACTTTTTTTTGTTTTTGGTCTCTAATAAATTTTTAGTTTTTACAATTACGATTTGCAGAAATAGTTTATAATTTTCAAAGAAGCAGCAAAGTTTTAATTCAAATTTTTTTTTAACCTCTAAGAAATAAAAATCTTTAAATCCATGTAATATCTTTTTTATTGTTAGATTTTTTTGGCTTATATTCAAAATATTATTTTAAAAAGTCCGTCTCTAAATTCATGATTGGTTTGAAACATCATCATAATTTTATTTTTCTATTTTATTTTTTACAATAATTTTAATTTGTTATTATTATTTTTAGATATAAGACAGTTTCGATTCAGTTTTTAAATACCTTTTGAATTACAGTGACAAAAAATGTATTTGCTTATTTTTTTTGTTTTCTAACCAATAAAAATGTAGCTATAAAAAGAAGCTAAGAATTATAAATGTGTCCTTATTTTTAGGTGGAAAATTTCGTGCATCAAAACAAACAAAATATACTTGTTTCATCCATAAATTGTTTATTTCTTTTCAGTAAAAGTTATCATGATAGGAAACAGACACCACAATCTGAGTTCAAATCCTAGACGAGATTATTAGCATTTCACATAGCTGTAATATCATTGGGAAAGATATGCATCCAACTATTCTCCCTTCAGCTGTGGGTAAATAGTAGGGCAGTTTGGGCGCTTTAACCTTGGTATGGCAACTGGTCTAGTAGAATGAAAACTTCTAATTCAAACCTGTTAAACTTCACTTAAAAATTGACCTTATGCTGTACCCTGCTTCTGCAGATGGGTTGGGGAAATATGGAGAAGGAAACAGAAACAGAGAGAAAGAGAGAAAGTGAGTTAGACAAAAACAGAGAGAAAGAGAAAAAGAGAGAAGGTGAGTTAGATAGAAACAGAGAGAAAGAGAGAGAAAGATAGAAAGTGAATTAGACAGAAACTGAGAGACAGAGCATAATACCCATAATAAATGTTAATCCCCAATACTGTCTAAAGTAAATAAGTACAATAAAATAATTATGATATATAGAATAACTCCATTCTATCATTAATATTTACATGAACCACTCAAAATCACTTTCTTTCTGATGATTAGGATACAATATACAGAATAAATACTGGAATTTATTATAAAAAAATCTTGGGAAAAAAATATGCAAAATTCGACAATGAAATCATCAAATTCCACTTTTTATGGAAGTCTGGTGATTTTCATTTATTCCCTTTCATCTCACAAAACCAGTATTTACCAAAAAGGGATTAATTCAAATTTCTGTGAGAAAAACACAAAGGTTTTTTTTTTGTTTTTTTTTACTTCTAGTATACTGCTGATATTTTGTATATATTTTGGAGCGGAACATAAATGAATATTATGGGAACAACTTTTTTGAATTATCAGTATCATATTCACTTGATCAATTCACATGCAATATGGAAATTTTGCAATCATCTTACTTCTAGTTTTTAGTATCTATTAAGTGATTATATATGTAAGTTATGAAAATGAATTAATATTGGGACATATTTAAGGAATACTACCTCCGATAATTTATGTTATATAAACAACTAGTATATATATGCACATACCAATACCCCCCCTACACACACACATATATTTAGAATAATTTTCAGTATGTTGAAAAATAAGAAATATTACTGCTTCAAGTTCTGTAGTCTGTCCAGTAAGAGTTAAATTTATTTTACATTTGAGTTGAGAAGTCATTTTTACTATGTGTGTGTGTGTGTAAACACACACACACACACACACATATATATATATATATGTATATTACATAAAAATAAGAATGAAAAATTCAATTCTTAGGTGTCATTATAAATTTATTCCAGGTCAATAATGACCCTCATGGTCTGGTTATATATATATATATATATATATATATATATATATATATATATATATATATATTGAAAAACATAAAATATGAGAGCTTACCATTGAAGCTATTTTCATCACACACACACACACATGTATATATATATATATATATATATATATATATATGAGTGTATGTGCATATGTGTGTATGTGCATATGTATGTATGTATGTATGTATGTGCACATGTGTACAAGGTTTATTCAAAAAGTTCTAGACCTCACTCAGATTTTAGATTTGTCACACACCTCTCACCTTTATAAAGGCTTCACCTTCACAAAAATTAAGATAGAAATCTCAATTAATTTTTCTATCTTTATTAGAAGAGGTAATGCTGCCACATTGCAAATTTTCCGCTATGGCTCTTCTTTCTATGCTCAGATAAAAACTTTTTCAATGATCCTTGTAGATTCATATGTGTTTGCGTGTATATACATATATATATATATATATATATATATATATATATATATGTAAGTTGTATTTATTTAAGACAAATTTGTTTCATACTTTTTGTGATTATCAGTTAAAAATTTTTATCTATAGTTTATTATTGATTGGTTCAGTATTTCATTTTTTGAATCAAAACTTTAGAATTTTATGCTTTCATTAGATTTTTTGTTTCTTTTATTAAAAATTGAATTCAGTTTGTTTTCATTCTACATAATAGTTGATATGTACCGTACAATTTGGTTTATTTTCAATTTTTAGTGATTGTCTGTAATTTATTTAAGTTGTTATTTTTTATAATCTGTAACTGAATTTTTCCCCATCGTATGGTGATCTATAATAGCATCTTTTCGAAAACATTAGCAGTTATATGCAATCTTATCTTGATATATATTTTTGAGTAGACTTTCATTTATTTATTTATTCATTAAATTTTAATGCTTTGCATTTCCATATCGTGAAATCTTATAACTGAGATTATTTATATCTGTCTGTAACTGAAGCTACATCACCACCAATATCACAGTTCTCTAAGTTATTTATGTTATATTCTCAATAATTATTGAATAATTATTATTTAATCTGGATTAGCATTTTATTTATTAACATCATCTCAATTAAAGTCTAGTTGAATTTGATTTTCCTCAAAACAGCTCATGTTATTAATTAATTTAAAATCCTGCAATGTGTTATATATCCATAAAAAAAGGTTTACATATTATATTGTGTGGATGATTTGTATACTGGCTTTAACAAAATTGGGTTTAATTAATAATTTATTGGTATTATTGATTCCTAATATTGTTATTTTATTCTCAATTGTATTAAAAGTATAATCTCTTAAAGAAATCAACTAGAATAAAATAAAAAATAAGTTATCTTTTGATATGCATTTCTGTTCAGTTTCATTAGTTTGTCTAATTTAATATATCTTATCTAATTAAAACTTTCACCCAGAGGGTGCATATTTTTCCTAGTTTTAATCTAAATATTTTCAGTGTTGCGTATATATATATATATATATATATGAACAGAGTGTGATGGGCAAATTGTCATCTAAATTATGCAAAAATGAAAATAACACTGACGTCTCACTTTATCAGATATATTAACCAAAATTTTATGAAAATATCTTGAAATTCATAGAAATTGCTATTGACTTAAACACAGCCTCCATACAACATCAGAATCTCCTGCAAACCATTCTGATGATCTCCTTGTTTAAATTAGTAAATGCTGCCATCATCTTTGGCTTCACTTAATCGTCAATGTTGCACAGAATTTCGTTGGTCTCTCACTCAATCACACTGAAAACAAAATCATCCAGAGGATAGTAATCTAGGGAGTTCAGTAGCCAGATATTCGGAATGATCTGGTCACAGAAATTTTCTCACAGCCAACACTTGGTCATCCTGTTTGTGTGGCATGATGAAGTCCTCTTACCAGGTGTAGGGTTTTCCAGCCACCATCCCCTTGAGCCAGGGAAGCACTACCTTCTCCAGGTACTTAATGTGTGTCTCTGTGTTGAGTCTAAGGTCATGTGGAAAGATGAATGGAGGCATAATGATACCATTGCTACTGACCATCCCAAACATCATGATCTGGATTGGACATTTGGTTTTCATCACTATTGGTACACTTTGTGGGGACAGAGCTAGCCACAGGTCGGTCTGTGAGTTCACCATTTGATTTTGGCCGAAATTTTTCTCTTCTGAGAGAAACCGAATCATGTGTGGTTGTAAGAGACGCTTCAGTTTGTTCAAAACTTCACCTGTGAAAAAAATTGGCTATTCTCATCTTGCTGGAGAATATGAAAAATTCTGAATGTCTTCATCCACAACCTGCCTGATTAGAAATGTCTCTGGCTATAGATCTGATTGATCTGCTGGGATATTTGACAATCATGGCCTCAATCACAACAACCAATTTGGTAGTTTTTTCTTATCAGAATCATAGAAATTGTTGAGTTTGGTTGATATAAAGTCATCACTCAGTCATGTAACAAGTTGACTTATGTTTTGAAGTTCAAAACTTTGAGGAAGGAGAGATTTATGGTCATTGGGTCATTCCACTGTACTCATATGGATGTCCATTCCCTGGACAGCAATTGGTTACTGGCTCAGGAATGAACATATTGGTGTATATATATACTTATATACTGACTTGTTTTTTAGTACAGACGCAGTGTCTGTATTATCATAATTATTATCATTATTTATTATAGATTATTTTCCCTATTTGTTATTCATTATTATATGGCTTCAAGTTCAGACTGTTTTACATCATTTTATATATATTTTTCCTTTGACAGTTCTAATCCTGTAGTATTTATTTGAATAACAGATGATGTTGACATGGCTTATCTCTTGCAGAGGAATAAGATCCCTGACTCAAAAAGTGGTGTCCTGAGTATGACACCAAACTTTATCTGATAGTGATGTTCCAGGTCTACTTTGATCCAGAATGGTAGTAGTGTTACGGCTCCCCCTCTAAGAGTCAACTAGATCTGTTTAAAAATGATTTGTATTCAATAGGACTGTGTGCAAAAAGAACAAACTCTTAAGAAATGACTACACAAAAAATATGAATATAATGTAAATGTAAAAATGCACAATGAATGTGATTCCTTAACCTCTTGGCATAAAATAACCCTAGGCGGATTGACATGCCATTAAAATCAATCAATGAATCAATAATAGATTGTAATTTAAGATTATTTTACTATATATTTTTATTGTTTATTTTTGTCAAAGTTGTTGAATTTGGTAGATATAAAGTCATCATTCAGTCATGTAACAAGTTGACTTATGTTTTGAAGTTCAGAACTATGAGGAAGGAGAGATTTATGGTCATTGGGGCATTCCACTGAACTCATATGGGTGTCCATTCCCTGGATAGTGATTGGTTACAGGCCCTGGGACGGACATATTGGTGTATATATATATACTGGCTAAATTTTAATGCTTGCACGGGATCTGTATTGAGTTACTGTCCATTTTATTTTTGTTTGCCGACAAGACGCTAGTTGTGACTGCGGGGCCAGTAAGTGATATTATTGTTGTTATTCTGCACATTAGAGCAGCGACTTCTACAAGAAGGATTGAAGTGAGGCTTCCAAGCTTCCATACCTTCATAATCACCAAAAAACTCATCCAATTTTTTTCAAATCCTTTACACTGTTCTCAGATTGACGACCAAACACTCTGAAATTGTAGCTTCCTGCATGAATGCCAAGCAGTACAGAACATCATTTCTAAATTTCTGGAGGAATGGATTGTATCATGGCACTGTTTTCCTTATGGACAGTGCTCAATTGACTCTAGTTTGCTTCACAGTAGACAAAACCTGAAACAAACTATGCACATCCCTGAAATTAATAAGTTAAAAGGGTAACTTATATATCATCATCTTCATCATCAAGTCCCACAGATGGTACAGATTTCCCTGAATCTCTCTTGATATCTGTCCCTATCATTCATTGCTCTTGGTAGGTCTTCTAGATTGCATCCAGTGTCCATAAAGAACTGATGCCTATAAGTCTTTGCTCGTCAACCAACACTAGTGTGTTCATGAGTAGGAATCTATTAGATAATGTGACTTAAGAGATCGGCTTTGCTTCTCCAGCAGCACCACATGTCTTGTTCTTTTTACTTGGATGGTTTGTGAGATGGGAGTAGGTGGCCATACAACTGCTAATTTGTGGGTTGTTGCTTCCAGGAGTAGTTCAAAATGGTACATAGTATTCTGCTTTTTCTCTTGGTATTTCATTTGCATCCATAAAGTAGAATTGACACAGCTGCAACTTGAAAGAAATCCCATTTTATTTTATCTCATAGATCAAATTTCCAGTCAGTCATTGCGGATATGTTGATATCATGTTTACTTGATGAGATATTGCTGCTAAGATGTGAACTGGTCAACTAATTATAGAAGTTTGTCACTTAGAGTGGAAATAGTTCCTTCTTATTTAAAAGAAATGAGCTCTGTTTTATTTGTATTCATAGAGACTAATGCTTAGACTGGTGTATTTGTGAGAAGAGCTAGATCATCTGCATAGTCTGCATCTGTCATAGTTTCTGCTGGATATCATCGGCATCTTGGATTTTTAAATGTGAAACCATTTCCTATTTTTAGATCTATTGATATTTGAAGTACATAGTCTAAGTAAATTATAAAAAAATATGGTACAAATATATCTTCTGATAAGACTCCAATGACAATGTTGAAGAAGTCAGTGTTGACATTAGATGAGCAAACAATTGCTTTCATGTTTTAATAATGTATCATTACCATGGTAACAATTTCTCAGAGAAGACTGTATGCTAGTAATAATTGTTCTATCTTTCCTCTGTGTATGGAATCAAATGCTTTGAAAAAATCTATGGACACTTGAATCACTTCAAATGTTTTGCATGTTTTGATGGATTGACAGAATCTATGAGGTTGCGGATGGATTCCTCTGAAAATCACTCTGATTTTTCCTACACATTCTCTTGATTTCAGGTTGGATACAATTGAAAAGCAGGGAATTATAAACTTTATCAGTGATTGCAGTAAGAGTAAACCGATGAATTTCTAAATGATTGTCTTTCTTAGGGAAGGGCAGGATGCAGCCTTTTGTTTATTTCTCTTTTGTGTTTTTTTTTATTGACCGCATTTCAAAATCAAAGAAGTATGTCTTCAAATTTTCTTGTCTTTTATACTTCAGGAGTTATTTTGTTGAGGCCAACAGCTTTTTTTCTTTTAATTTTTTTCAATACTGCTTCAAGTTCTTCCAACATAAACTGACTTAGTTTGATGTCTAATTGGCAAATAATAATTTTTTTTAGATAGGTTTGTAGGTGATTTCAGGAAGATTTCCTAGTAGATTCTTTAAATGTTCTTTTTACTTCTGATGTCTTTCTTTTTGTCTGGCAGCTTTTAGTTTTGCTCTTGAAGTGCTCTTTTTTCCATACACTTCATTTTCTGTCGTCCATTTTGATTGTGAACTGTGAGGCATTCCTCTCTTTTGAAGGAGTATCTTCCAATCATAGGTTTGTGGTTAGTTAGTTTAGTTTTATGGCATATCAACCATTGTAGGTTATTTAATACCAAATCCTGTTTATACACGTATATTAAGTATATATGATTTGTAAACATATTTTCTTGATAACATTTTAAAAGGAGCATGAGATCCTTTTTTGCACACAGTTAAATGGTTTCAAGTATTACTATATAACAGTAACAATTTAATATCAATCATTTGTTTGCAGACATTTAAATGGATTTGAGTATTGCTAAGTAACAGTAACAATTTAATATCAATCATTTGTTTGCAGACATTTAAATGGATTTGAGTATTGCTAAGTAACAGTAACAATTTAATATCAATCATTTGTTTGCAGACATTTAAACAGATATACATGATATGTAAGGGATTAGTTTGTTGGTAATTTCATTTTAAAATGAGTTAGAACAAATTTATTTGCATACTAGTATTACTATTGTTTTTTTACACAGTGAAACGGTTTCAATTATTGATAACTAACATTTATAATTTTGTTCAACATTACTCAATCAGTTACACACAGTTAAATAGTTCCAAATACTGTTGCATATCAGTAACAACTCAACTAAACATCAGTCATTTGTTAAATGACCAAACAGTTCTATTTCTAACAATTCAATTTAGCATAAGTCAGTTGTATTCTCTCAGTTTAAATGTCAAACAGTTCTATTTGACCTATGGATAGGACCCTATCAGATGCTACCTCTCCAGGCAAGAGTGGAACTGGGGGCGATGGCAATGAAGAGGTACTTTGCATTCCCCAAAGTTCTGGCATTATTGGAGCCTCACCATCAGATTGTTTAGTGTTATATCCAGGGCACTCATTGGGAGAGGAGTCTTACCCCTCTGCAGAGATGCAGTTGGTGTATTCTACTGCCCCAGCTGACTGGGCTAAGAGGTTTTTCTTAACAAATATATGCCTGAATATTCACGGAAATAAAATAAAAAACAGTCAAGGCCTCACATTATGACTGGTCCTCTCTTACCAATAGGGATATAAGCAATTGATATATATTAACTGTATAATAAATATTTGCTACTATTCTGGAGACATCTGAAAGACATACTTCAAATGATGAATATGAAAACTTTGTTACTTCCTAATAAAAACAGCAGCAGAGTACATACCAACCAAGCATAGACCCACATGTAGAGTTCCATGGGAGTCAATAACGGTTAGGCAAAAATGAGTAATATAAAAAATTTCTTACTTAATAAAAGAAACCCAAATAAATGCTGAAGTGTAGAAACTTATATATATATATATATATATAGAGAGAGAGAGAGAGGGAGAGACAAATATCATAGATAATGTTTAATTAACCAAAAAATAGGATTAATTTGAGATTTGAAGTGTAATGAATAAAATGAAAAAAATAAGAAGATACCATGTGATGTGTATGTTTCAATGGAAGGGTAACTGGATTAATAGGCATGAATATAGATTTTGAATTTAAAATTTTAATTTTAAATTTTGAATTTAATTTAAGATAATTATAACTGTAATCTTTACGTAAGGTTATTAAGAAATGTTGTCATTTCCTAAATTATTATTAAATCTGGAGTTTTACGTTGAAATGTATTTAGAAATTAAAAATTAAAAAATTCAAATTGACTTTTGAATATAAGTCCAGTTACATTATTGTGATTCCAACCGGTAATAAAAAGAAAAACAAGAAGTGGGTGAATGAGGAGGAAATTCTTCACCCTTCTTCTACCCCCTAGTGTCTATTCTGACAGTAATTATTTTATCCATTAGATCTGAAGAAGTCCTGTTATTTTTGGTGTAATTGATTCATATCAATACCCATAACAGGATGGAAATAAATTTATAATCCTAACCTGACCGATTTTTGTTTTTCTTTAAGATATATATATATATATATACATATATATATATATATTGTATTAATATGCATGTATTTCAATCAGAGGAACTAGAGGAATGCGTGATATACTATTCATTGATCAACACATCCTCAAGGAGAGCAAAGTAAGGTGGAAAAATGTTGCTAGGGTATGAACTGACAACAATATGGTCACACAATCCTGGATAGTAGATTGTCTAAAAATGTACCAGGTATTTGACAAAGTCATAAAATTTATCAAAGAAACCATGATAAACAGGAAAGTGGAATTGATAGCAGGAGGAAAAACTTTAGTAGAGGTGAAAATCCAGTGAAGCATCTTCCAGGGAGATGCACTTTCCCCATTACTATTTGTAATGGAAATGATGCCACTCAATTATATACTCAGGAAGTGCATAGGGGGTTACAAGTTTACAAAATCCCTTGAAAAAATAATCATCTTATGTACAAGGATGTTATCAGGTTGTTTGTAAAAAATGTAAAAGAATTGAAAATTCTGATACAAACAATAAAAATATACTGCCAGGATACAGGAATGGAATTTTACATAGAAAAATGTGCCATGCTTTTAATGAAAAGTGGAAAAAGACAAATAACAGAAGGAATAGAAGTGCCAAATCAAGAAAGGACCAAATTGCTTGGAGAAAAGGAAAAACACAAGCACCAGGAAGTATTTGAAGTGGACACCATCAAACAAGTAAAAAAAACAAAAAACAAAGAAAAGAGAAGCTCAGATAAATGAAAAAAATTCTTAAAACCAAGCTCTGCAGCAGAAATATTATTAAAGGAATAAACACCTGAGCAGTCCCTCTCGTAAGATACTCAGGAACATTTTCAAAATAGACAAGGGAGGAATTCAGACAAAGGAACCAAAAGACAAGAAAATTGATGGCAATGCACAAGGACTTATATCTAAGAGACAATGTGCATCAAGAAAATTTGGTGGAACAGGACTCACCAACATTGAAGATAGCATGGATGCATCAGGACAAAGAGTTGAGGACTACATTAAAAAAAATAAAGAAATGCTAATTACAGTAGCCTGTAACAGCACTGAGGACAAACATAAAAACAACAAAAACTAAGTAACAGAAATGGGAAGAAAAATAACTGCATGGTTATTTCGAGATATAAATTGGTGAAATCTCATGCAAGAAAACTGGGACATTGCTATAAAAAGGAAACCTTAAGAGAGAATCTGAATCTCTCCTTAAAGTAGCATAAAACAACACCATCAATAACAATTATTTTAAGGCCAAAATTGATAATGTGAACAGAATAGCAAGTCTAGGTGACAAAAATAAAATGATTAATCACATAGTAAGTGAATGCAGCAAACTACCACAGAAGGAGTATAAGATTAGATATGACAGGGTAGGAAAAGTGATTCACTGGGAATTGTGCAAGAAATTAAAATTTGTTCATACTACAAAATGGTATAGGCACAAACCAGAATCTGTCCAAGAGAATGAAATTCATAAAAGTCTCTGGAATTTTGAGAAACAAACAGATCATCTGATGCCAACCAGAAGACCAGACCTAGTGCTAATTAACAAAAAAAATAGAACTTGCTGTATAGTGGATTTTGCCGTTCAAGCAGACCACAGAGTGAAAAACAAAGAAAGTGAAAAAAGGGACAAGTACTTAGACTTTGCTAGCGAACTGAAAAAGTTGTGGAACATGAAGGTGACTGTGATAGCACTTGGGACTGGAGTACTTGGAACAGTCTTCAAAGGCTTGGAAAGGGGGTTGGAAGAGTTGAAAATCAGAGGATGAATTGAGACCATCTGGATGACAACATTGTTGAAATTGGCCAAAATACTGAAAAAGACATGAGGAGACCTGAGGAGACCTGCTGTCACTCAAACTCCAATGAAAGTTAAAACTGGTGTAAAAAAAAACTCACAAGGGTTATAATAATAATAATAATAATAATAATAATAAAGTATAATCAATGTTTTATTTAATTGTTCATATTACATGAATAATTGTATTGAGCAGGAAACAGTTGTCATGATCTATTAAATAGAAAACATTGATTATAAATGATTTCACACACACATACTCCACCCACTCACACACATATCCATTAAGTGATACATAAAAGTATTGGACATCATTGATTTGAAAAGTTTTTTAAGAAAATAATTTGTATTCTTGCTATTATCCCTAGAATTCACCTGAATATAATAAATACTTAAGATATACAATGTACAAAGCTAAAAGAGAAAATATTTGATTAGATCTAAATTTATTATCAAATTCAACTTATACGACACATAAGTATCAAATGAAAGTTTTGGACTTATTCCAAGAATCTGAATAAAACAGCATAAAATTAGCAGTGTTGGAATTGAATTCTATTCAAATTATCAATTTGCAAATTCCTGCCAAGCATTTAAAACACACCATGCACAAGGACCAACAGTTTAAAAGGTCTGTCTGTACTTTGAACAAACACTCATTTTCTGGAAGGTATAATGGTTTTCACAATAGTGAAGGTAATGGAGCTCTCACAAGATTTTCAGAGTGATTACTGGCCATCATAATCATAGAATGGGATATCAAAAGATTACCAATGAACTCAATATCTCCAACAGTACAATAAGAACCATGATTCAAAAATAGAAGCAATGTGGCCTGATTACAGATCTGCCTAGGTCTTTTACAAGACATCTTCATAAATTAAATGAACTAACAGCTACATCCATTTGCCAGGAAGTATCTTAAAACCCATTTACCAACCAGGGAGAACACTCCACTGTGTAGAACTGCATTCTGAGACTTCAAGGTAAATCAATCTTCAGAACTCCAGTCACTTGAAGTCATGTCTACTATTTGTTCTTAATCATCGCAAGGAGCCTGCTTTGTTCTGGAACAAAATTTTATGGACTGAACTGACAAAAACTAAACTCTTCTGTGGAAACAGTATGAAAAATGTTTGGAGTCAAAAGTTCATTCCAATCCTTTAAATATCATCCAAACGGTTGGACACTGGTGAAGTATAATGATTGGGGATTTTTTTCAAGATATATAAGTTCACTACTAATTATTGAAGGCACAATGGACAGTGTTATATGCTGCAAAATACTGAAGAACTTATTTCAATCTGTAAAATATTTTCATCTAAAAAAGTGTTGGATTTTTCAATAGGATAAGGATCTGAAAATACTATAGTGAAAGCGAGGGAATGGTTAATGGCTAAGAAAATGAGTTTGTTGTCTGACCTAAAATCCATAGAAAATCTTTGGAAGGAATCTAAACTAAGAATTCATCAGAGGAATCTTCAAATTTTAAGGTGATTTCTTAACAGGGAAAGAATAAAACTGGAGTTAATTTCTTCAAGAAACTCACTTCAAATTATTCTAAATGTCTTACAGTCATCATAGTAAATAAGAGATGCAATTAAATATTGAACACATGATTTGTGTCGAAGACTTTTGGCATGCAATTTATGTTGAATTTCTTAATAAATTTTGGTGTAAGCAAATATTTCTTCTCTTTTCTGTACATTTTAAGTGTTTGTTAGATTCAAAAGAAATTTGAAGTTAGTAACTTCTGAAATTAATATTTTCTTTAAAAAAACTTTTAAAGTCTCATGTGAACAATAATTCTAAATGTCAATATATATATATATATGAATATATATATATGGTGCATCAAATAATTGAGAAAAATGCCAGGGTCTTTGGCAGGCATCAACACTTCAAGGAAAGAACATCAGTTGAAAGTGATGATCATCATCCAGGGAGGCTTTTCATCAACAGGAATGTGGAAACAGCTGAAAAAGTGCAGTCTAGTCAAGATACATAAATAATTGTTAGTCAGAAAGCTTTGTGATTAAGTGAGCATTTTTGTTGGGCCAATCTTTTTACTTGAAGATTTGTATATCAGACAAGTTACATCCAAATTTTTCTACAGTATCTAATGGTAGAATAGAAGGATTTCAAATGACCACTGGTACTTGTTTGTTTCAGTATGCAGAAACCAATCCAGAATTTTGGAAAACCATCATGAATTGAGGCTTAATGGTTGCAATACTGAGGCAAAGTCATCTGTGTGGTAGTTTGTGTCATCAAGACCATAGAAGATTCACCAAGTTTGGAACAAGTACTGCTTATGGTTATTTTTCTAAGAAAGAGTGTGTAGTTCACCATAAAGGCCAAAATATCACCAAAAAGTATTACTTGGAAGTCTTGCAGTGTTGTGTTGCTTTACATCAGCAGTGATCGGACGTGTGATTCACAATTCAATGGTATATCTACTATTGCAAGTGAACTCATATATTTTACTTGCAATACCAGTTTGTGCAAGGGTAATAATCTCCATGCTCATCGGATGTTCAGTTTAATGGAAATTTGTCTTCTTCCTGAAACTGAAAATCATGGAGACAAGATTTGCAGACATTAAAAGTAATATGACATTGCAGCTTCACACCATATCAAAAGATAAATTTAGAACAATAAAAAACTTGCTGGAATAAGTGTGTTGAATAATAAGGGACAATTTTGAAAAAAACAAATGTTTCCTTTATTTTTCACTTTTGTATTGGTAAAGAAAGCTTCAGCCTGACTTCTAAAGACAACCACAAATTCTTTTAGTATTCATGAAACCTACAGTATTCCAACCATAGTGTAATATGTTAAGTCTTAATATTCTTTTAACATGCCCCCTATATATATATATATATATATATATATATATGGAGAGGTGCGGAAAGATATAATGGATTCAATAAACTGAGATTAAGTTTTAGCCATGGCTAATTGTGATCACTTAATACTAAGGCTCTTGGGAAAGATATAAATCCATTTTTCCCCAAATAAATAACAGGGCAACTACTTTCCAAATCTATTTTTCAATCAAGGATTGAATTCCTAAAGGCATATTGGTGGTAAACTCTTTTTTTCTGGCAAGTCTTGAGGCCAAAAGGCCCACCAATTATGAATTCACATTGTAGCACGGGAGAAACTAACGATAGAGGCTAAGAGAGCGGAATCATCCTGGTGTTTAAAAAACAAAAACAAAAAACAAACAAACAAACAAATAACATCATGCTTGGGTTGCTATGCAAATCTTCTATTCTGGACAGCTGCAGACATCATTGGAATAATGGTCAATCAAGAAAAATACCACCACACATGCACACATGCAAACAAATACATCCTTACTCACACACACACACACACACACACACACACACACACACACACACACACACACACACACAAACTTATATATACACATATATATATATATAATCTTGTTCACAAAAGCATAGGTATTTGTAGAGTCCCATGCAATTTCTTATTATAGTTTTATCTTGAGTAAATCAGTTGAAAGATTTAAAATTAGCTATGTGCAGCACAGCTTGATTCCATAGGAAAGAACATTGATTTAGTTATTGATTTTGGAAGTTCTCTATTACCTTTTGACTACAATCTTTTTTGCTTTGTTTTGTTTAGTTTATTAAACTCAAAAAGAAAAGCAGATGGTTTGTTCTTAAGAAGTTAAGCAGACATTGACTAAAAGTTCTATCATAATAAAAAGAATTATTTAAACCTTAGAACTTTGAGCTCCTTTCTTAAAAATGAATTAAAATGTAAAATTCTAAATAACTGCTCTTTTTAGAGGCAATAGCAATGTAGAAATGAGAATTCAACCTGGTCAGAATTCAACACATCCAGATTTATGCACTTCTAGATAATGGCACAAATATTGACTGCTTGAGTTCAAAGAGGTTAAATATGCTTCACTTAGAATAAATAGTCTTTTTTAAAATCTTATTTTCAAAACTGTGAATTCTTGTAATATTTTAGACTGGGCAAAAAGCTCCTGTTACATTGGTTTTAGTTGTATTCATTAAATTTGCTTTGACAAATAAACTTGCTATGCAATCTTAGACTTGCAGCAGACAACAAAACTCATACTTGAATTGAATAAGCATAAGCGTTTATTTTCTCATTTCCAATATTGTTGAAACATCATTTAACAGTTGTTTATTGGCCACTTACAAAACATTAGTACCTTTCCATTAAAGAAATTAAAGAAAAAATATTTTAGTGTTGCTACTACTTTATCAGCTAATTTTGAATAATACTTGTCATGATAGAAATACCTCCCACATATTAAACTGTTACTTGTGTAGTGCAAGTGAACTTAGACAAGTGCTAATGGCTACTTCCTCTTGCTAATGTTTTAATATTTATTTTTTGTTGGGATATAATCAGTTACGATCATGACTTGGACCAGTGCACACCATGTATTTGTTATTGAAATGTTTTTTTAAGACTGGTGAATCTGTATTTACTACACAGAGAGCTTTTTATATTTATTTCATTTTATGTTAAAATGTACCATAGCCAGATACGGATATGCATGAAATATACAAAGAATGTTCGTAACATATATATATAGAACATAGGAATCCCGAAACATGAAAAACACTTATGACTTCTAAGTTCAGGTACGAAACTTTTTATTACCTTTGAGTTTAAAGGTTTTTCGATATAAGGAGAGAGGCACAATCTTTCTATGCTGGTTTTTCCATCTACCCCTCCAACATGGAAGCACCCGTCACAAGGCCTCGACGAGCAAGTGAAAGTCACCCTTCTTCTTCTGACCGCAAGACTCAACTCAACTGACTTTTTTCAAAATCTCCAAAATCTTCCGCACGTGCTTCCGGTGCATGACGTCATTCTCATCCCCAAGTCACAATTTTCTATCTGGGATTTTTATTTTGACATCTGTGAATGACACATCCTCCCTGTGCGTGTGTTAACACCTGCGCTCAAGTTTGCACCTAATTAACCCATGTGCTGAGCCGAAAGGTTCTCAGCCTAACTAAACCCAAAGGCGAGATATATAAAACAAAATCCCTTGGCCATTATATCACAAAAATGATACTGTTCGGCATAGAAAATTGATACTAAAAAAGGTTGGAAATTTCCACAGTTTCATTGATTAGAAGAAAACCACCAAGAAGACTTCTAAATACTCAAACTCTAAAAAATGTTCAATCTATAAGACAGTCTGTTGTGCTGTCTCTAACACATTCAGCCCATGAAAATGCTTCTGCTTTGGAATTGTATTGTTGAACAAAAAATCATTTGACATTTGCTAGATGGAGCTACCATTTGCCTGGGGTCACTTGCACCTCACAGGTCACAGTTTAAAATGTGGGAGGTATTTTTGCTACATTGTGTAAAATTATGACTCTATAAGGCATTGTAACATTTGAGCTGAGTTGTTAAAAAGGTTACCTACTTTAGCTAGCATAAATAATACATTTAGATCCTTTTGTTTGTCTAAACCTTTGCTAGTTATATAGTCATTGATTTGAAGGCCTAAGAAGCTCTGTTCCTTCAGAGACCTATCTCCAACATCTACTGATATTTGTTACTGTATAATGTGAAGAGAAATGCATAAGGGGAACATTATTTATGAATCTTTTGCCTCCGCACGATCCTTTCGAGGCCTTAAGAGAGTGCAATTTCAAATAGCCACCCCTCCCACCTCAGGGACATTTTAAGATTTAACAAATCAGCAATATATGTGTTCTCATTTTTAAACTTATCTAATTTCTCCTGTTGGGTTCATTCATACACTTATGGTTTTTTGTTTGGAAAAAGAACCAAATAAAATTATCAATTCATTTAAATTGCAATAATTTATTTATAAAAATGATGTTTTTACACTTAAATATAAGGTTAAATATGTGGCCCTAGTACTAAAATTATTAAGAGTCCAGCATAAAGCTGTAATATACTCAGGCAGTGTAATACAACTTAAGGGCAATAATCTTAATATAATTTTTTAAATTGTTAAATCTTGATACAAAAGCAAGAAATATTAATACAGAAAAATATATATCAATTCTGCATGGATAACTTGACTGAGAGTTACAGTAGTGACCTCTTATCTAAGGTCAACTCAACAAAAAATTTTTACTTAATAATCATTCCAAATGACAAGATTCAAGACTGGCAATCTAGAAGTGCCGGAGAAAGGCTGCTAACTGTTTTCTTTGAGGTTCTCCAGTTACACAAAGAAAGATCCATAGGCCAAAATTGCAACAGTAAAAACATATCTGTCACATTTTATTATTATTTTATATCATTTGATGTTGTGTATGGTGTGATCCCGCAAATTTGATCTCCAAAAGTTGATTTCATCATATACCCCATGTATTATGTGAGTTCCATTTTGACAAAGTTAGGTTAAGGCTCTTTTTAAAGGAAATATATTTTTCCTTCAACTTTCTAGGTTTTTTGTAATTTTTGAATGAAAATACCTTACGATATCAAGATAAACTTGGTTGATGAGATACCAGTACGGAAACAATCTATTGGTAAAAAAGTAAACTACCTCAAGGCGACACAATTATTTATAGATTTCTCCAAGTCATTTGACTCCAGACACAGAGGGAAGATGGAGCAAGTCCTTCTAGCCTACGGTTCACCCAGGGAGACTATTGCAGCCATAATGATGCTCTATAAAAACACAAAAGTATAAGTATGTTCACTGTATGAAGACACAGACTTCTTTGACATTGTTGCAGGTGTGCTGCAAGGAAACATATTAGCACCATACCTGTTCATAATCTGCCTAGACTACATACTTCAGACATTGATAGATTTAATGAATAAAAATGGCCTTACATTAGAAAAGGCAAGAAGCAGATGATACCCCAAATAAACTCTCATGAATGCAGACTATGCTTATAACATAGTGCTTCTGACAAATACACTCACTCTGACCAAATCCCTTCTGCATAGTCTGGAACAGGCAGCAGGCAGCATTGGCCTCCATGTGAATGCAGACAAAATGGAGTACATATGCTTTAATCAAATTGGAGATATCTCTACACAAAGTGGTTGATCTCTGAAACTAGTGAACAAATTCACCAAGCTCGAAAGTAGCATCTCATCTATTGAAAATCACATCAACATGCGACTAGGGAAAGCATGGACAGCTATAGGGAGCAAGTGTAGGACACCCAGCTAGAACTTATATACAACAGTCCTGTACAGACACAATGTGGCTTGGAAGACCTACCAGAAGTGTTGGATGATGGAGACGGATGGCAAGAGAGTTAAGGAAATCTGTGCGGGCAGCATGACAAGATGATGATGATGATAATTATTATTATTATTATCAAATAGAAATAATCAAGAGAAACCATAAGATTATTAGTATAAGATGATAAAAACTTGGAACTGTATGCAAATTCTTTGTATTACGTATGAATATTTGATATCATGCAATATTTGATATCATAATATACTATGCAAAAAATTCTAAGGAAGCAACTATGTAAAAAATGTAAAAATATATACAATGAATGCAATTCCCTAACCTCTAGGCATAAAATAACCCTAGACAGATTAGCATACTGTTAAAATCAACCAATCAATAAAATGCTGACTGAATAATAAAATAAATTCTTTTGTGGCCTTGTTAGGAACCAGAAATAAAAACACATGAGAGGAATTGAGTTTAACAAATATATTAACAAAGAACAGTAGTACAAACATATACGAATGAGAGGGTTACCAGCGTGACTGTTCAGTTCGACTGTCAGGGCCGTCTGCTGGAATACTGACTTCAACCTAAGAGCAGTACTGGCTTCTATTTATAGCAGGCAGAGTTCATATTTGCGTGGGTAAATTACCATCACTAATTCTCAGTCAAAAATTGCCAACTTTGTTGATTAATTATTGGATTTTGTTTCTATCACTAGAAATGTTCAATCTGTACGTGAAGAAAATCACTAAAGCATTTCAGTGAAGTGTGTTAAAGTTAGTGAGCACCAGTTTAAAAAATAAATACAGAAATCCTACCAACATGTTGTGGATTTAAATGTTGTGGACATTAAATTATAAGTGTAATTATTTATTTTTCCCATCTTTAAGAATTCCCTGCAACACTTAATCATTAAATCCTACCTGTGATATCATAGATTAGAGAAACAACTGTAATTATATTCTTGGATAGTAACACCTTATCCTTTCAGAACTTTTGACAGAAATTGTCTGACTTTTGTCTCCTTTTTATCAAATCTGTAAAACACATGGTTTATTTCTGGAAAGTTATTAGGCTGGATCAATAAGTATGTAGCCTAACAAAATCATTAGCTGTATTTTTATCTGATAATTTCAAGGTATAACATTTGAGCTATAGGATTAATAGATAAGCATTAGATAGAGTGCATTAGCAAGGAAGGAGATTATGTTGAAAATAAATATTTGTATTGTAAAACAAAATAAATGCTCTTTAATTTTTGATCTGAAAATTTCACTGTATAGTTTTAAATCTCTGTAATGAATATTAACCACTAAATCAAAATAAGTGAATAATGGAAATTCGGCTGAAAAATAAATATTTCCTATGTCAAATAAATACCTTTCTGGCAGGCTACAAATTTATTGATTCATATACATATGATTGTATATGTCTAAAAGATTGAATGATATAGACTGAAAGAGATTTACAAAAGTCTTGCATACTATTAAGTCGAATAAGCTTGAAGATCAAAATCAAATTGTCAAAAAGAAATAAAAATAAAACCCTAAATATCAGGAATTTGCTATTGGCAATTTCAACTTTCATCTTTATTGTTTGCTGAGAAAAGATTTATAAATGTATGTGTTTATGAGGAAGGGTTATAGATTTTACCAAGAAATCTTGTTAATCCTAAATAAATCAAATGGCAGCCATGATTTTAAGATTAATTTTGCACTCACAGAACATATTGGTATATCAAGTTCTGTGGCATGATAACGAGATGATGATAACATTAGCAGCAAGGAATCAAGTACAAATTTCAAGATGGACACCAGTTGTAAAAAAGAAAGAAACAAAGAAACAAAGAAATTAAAACAACTGATTACCTTTGAGTGAAAGGGAAAAGTCCATTTAAAAGTTCCGAAAAGAATTTTGAATATCTGATAAATACTGATATTGGATATCTTGGTGCTAAAGAAGATATTGAGTCAAGTCTCTGCACATCAAGGACCAGTATTAATATTTATATATCCTGTTAAGAATAGCCTGAAAAGTCTCTTGGATATTTATCAACTGGTTGTCATGATATCTTAATTTGATCATCTATGAATAAAATCAACAAAATGAATTACTAATTTGAAAGCATGACTCTTCTGCACTTTTTCTGCCCAAGTTACTTAGGCTGATTCAATAGCATGTACTCCTATATAGCCATTTAGTATTACTATATTTAGATGTGAACAAAAACACATGCTTAGATGGCTAAATCTGGCTACTCGATCTAGAAATGTTAAGATCTATACATGTGATGTAAATGGTTGTGAGAAAAATAGGCACTTGTCTTATTCATGTTGATACTAGTACAACCAGTATTGTGATTAATTGATAAGAAAACTATAACGATCTTGAATGGCGGAGTTAAACCCTCAAGAGATCCTCATATACAAAAATCTCAAAATCTCAAGAAGAAAAGGGAAAAACGAGAGATATAACTGCTGTTCCTTGAGGCTTATATTCCTCCTTTTTCTCCCATCATGCATCACTTCTTTTTTCATTCTATGCACCAATTACATCACATGCCTATCAACTAATTTACATAAAAATACATTATTCAACTATAAAATGATACAATAACTTCCTTTTATGAATTTTTAAAGCATCAATGCTTTATATGCAGTTTTCACTCACTTCATGTAAAGAGAAATTTATTCAAGAAGTTTAATAAATTATCAAATTTTATAATGTTTGTGCATTGTTTTAATTTCATTATAATAGCTGCTCAGTCTTTTAGTAAACATTTTGATTGTACATTTCCAGTTAACATGCAGCGAAAATGGAGGATGTCACCAAAGAAAAATGCTTAATAAGCAAGTTTTAGAGGCAATTACTACTGTAGTGACTGGATTCTCATCATCTGTTGATCAATAATGACAAATCACTTTTGCTTTAAATTAATTTCATTCAAGTAAATAATGAAGTAAAAAATATATTAGAGTTTATAAATATTGGAACAAAGTAAAAATGAAGTTTTCTGACACAAATGAAAAAAAAACTTTATTAATCATTCATGACAAATTATTCAGTTGTAATGAAAGTTTTTTCTAATTTTTAAGCCAAAAATATTGAACAAATTTCGATAAGTTTTATCTTTATTTGGTGTCTATTCATTCCAACATAAATAATAAAGGTTTTTTTTTCTTTACAATATATAAAAAAATTTTCAAATCTTTGAATCAACTAAAGATTATATTCTACATATCATGTTCTATAAGTTCCATATTATGGTCAATGCAAGAGTTGCAGCAAAATCTCATCACAGTATTTATGGAGTTGATGCAGCATGTGAAAGAACTTAAAGGAAGTGGCTTTCCCACTTCAGAAATGGAGACTTTAGTCTAAAAGATGAACTAAGCGAGGGTCATTTGTGTAGTCTCAATTCAAAGGTACCGGAAGCAGCTGTTGTGGCAAAGCCTGTCATTATGGTTGGTGTGCACTTCAGTGTTAGTCCAATGACTGCTTATAATCCATTGAAAAGACTTTGAATTGTGTCAAAAGTTTGAAAATGGGTCCCATATTATCTGTGTATTGAGAATTACCAAAACTATGTGATAGGCCAGCACGTCAACCAAGAGGAGATTTGCATCCGAAAAATATACTGTTAAACGTATGGTGCGATATGTTAGGAATCATTCATTTTGAATTGTTAAACAATAATCAAGTGTTTAAAAACTGACCTGTATTTCTTTCAATAATTTCAGGCGGTATCAATTTTGCTAGCTTCTAGATTTTTTCCACAGTGTTTTCCTAAATAGTGTGAAATAGTTGATTGTTTAAGCAATAAAGAGCCGAATGAACTTAAAAAGACTCTTTTAAGATTTTATCAATATTCTTTTTGAAAACCTAGTACTGGAAACTTATGCATCAATTTAAAACAGCAGCTATTTTTTGTATCAGTCATGCAAGTTGGGTGTTAAAATAATAAAGTACAGTGTATCTAAAAATAATTTGTTATCATTTTGTTGTATAGCCGCATACATATACATATACAAATATAAGCAGAAACATAATCAACCATAATATATGACTTTTAATGAAAGAACAAACGCACTTCTTTATAAAAATATACCTCACACTTTATTCTCATAAGGGATGATGTTGGTTGTGTGTGAGAGGTGAGTTTGAGACAGGCACAGACTGCTACAAATTGACCCAAGTTTTTCTGACCATAGCAGCACTTCTTCCTCATCTTGGCTGGGGTTGTTCAACCATGGTCACTGAGGGCCCAAAGCCCTCTGTCTGCCGCTGGCTCTCACTTCAGCATCTTGTCCCCAACTGACTCCAACTGGCTCGAACCGTCTTGAGCACCTGGTTATATAATTCTCTCACACCCACCTGCTTCCGCTGTTCTTCCGCTTATTTACTCAGATGCATCTCTTGATTGATGGCTCAGTCAAGGGTCAATATGTTACAATTTGATATTTTCTTGGTAATTCAGAAAAATTGATTTCATTTCATAATCTGATAACTAGATCAATTGTCATTCAAATAATCTCAAATTTTAAAAGCATTTGTAGAAATATCTCAAAATTTAATGTTTAATGTTTAAATGTCTTTTCTCTTTCAGTAAATGGCATTTCTTTAGTGGAAAAGAAAAAAGCATTAAACATTAAACATAATTTTGTGTTGTTTCTACCCATACAGTTATAATTTTTCAGAAACATCCTATATTGTTAGATTAATGTTATGAATCTGAATGTAGTACTTTTAAAATCTTTGTTGTTGGTTATAAAGATGAAATATGTCAAAAAAGTCATTAAACATGTCTTTTTGTGTAATAAGAAATAGGATTTTTTTAATTGAACATTTCTTTCCCAAAAGAGAAAATATCTGAGAAGTCTCTTGAACCATTGATATTAAAAGACACATAAAGACAGAAGAAAATAGAATGTATATAAGAAAATATGATTTCCAAGGATTGGGTAAGGTTTTTTTTTTTAGACATTTTTAAATTACTAAAATATCCTTCTCCATATTTTCAACGAAAGGGACTTTTATGAGTGTCCGCTTATATATATATATGTGGGGTTTGAAGGTTTTTTAGGTTGTCAGGTGCTAAGGGCAAGGCTGTGTTGCCGTAAGATATCTGACTCCATATTTTGGTTATATTATTTTACCCCACGTTGACTGGCTGGTGCAATGCCTTGCCCAAAGAAGGTCCAAAAGAAATATACAAAAAGAAAAGATAGAAACAGACAAGAGACGAAAACATTTCTTCCATACTTTCCTTTATTTACTTGGTGAATGGACGAACCAACGCTACGTCCCAAGACGCAGCGTGGTGCCCAAAAACACCAGATAGTAAAATCAGTGTTGTCGGTTCGACGTCACTACCCGAAAAAGAGGTCGGTTCACAGAAAATCTGGGTATTTATCTCTCTTAACCGGCTCCAAATTCGCCACTCCAAAATCCTTCTAATTTTGGCGTGACCACTTCCCAATGGCTACTTTACATTTTATTATTTTTCTTTTTTTTGATTTTAACCGGATGGATGCGTGGAGCCTTATGCGTGGCGACGCGTTTATACATTTTGTATCTGGCAGCCGACGAGTCAATATCCGGTTGGGAGTTTTTACTGTTAATTCCTAAATCCCCACATATATATATATATATATATATAAAATAAATATATATAAAATATATATAAAATATATATATAAAATAAATATATATATATTGAGAACAAGAAAATTAATAAGTATACACCATTTGACGATTTTTTCACCTGTCTATTGAAGGGTTCATTGTATGCATTTGAACAGAAAATTGTTTCATTTTGACAGTTAACTCCAAGGAATATATTTCATCTTACATAAGGTTCAATGGAATATATATATATAACATTTGAACTATGAAATGAATAAAAGTAAATAGTCATAACCATGAGTTTCCTTTGGCTTATCTTCCGTTGAGCTTGTAGTGACATGTTCCGACATGTTAGTACAAACTCATCTGAAGATTATCCTCATAAAACTTAGTCATGACTTTTACCCTATTTTATTTTGTACTGGGCCATTGGCCTAATGATTAGAGTGTTCACCAAAGGTCCAGGAGACTGGAGTTCAATCCCAGGTTGCGTCATACCAAAGACTCAAAAAATGGTCCTTGATGCTACTTTGGTTAATATTCAGCACTATAAGGTAAGGATCAAGGTAACGTGGAGCAATGTGGGGAATGGAGTAGCGCCCCCCTACGCGCACACACACCTTAGTGTTGTAGCTATTGAAAAGGGAGCCTTCGGGTCATCATCGACTAAGGTTGCCAACTTATTTTGTAGAGGAAATATTGTGATGTGGCTATGCAATTTTGTGTATATAGAGCAGTATTTTACTGATTTATGATACTTTTATCAGTAAATTTTAATTATAGTTATATATATATATATGAAAAAGGTATATTTCAACGGCATCTTTTTATTTAAACAAGTTTGATTAGATAAAATCCTCGTTGTTTTGGAGTTTTTTAATTTTTTCTTTCAAGTGTTCTTTCTCCCAATAGACATTTAAATTGATAAATTCATATATATGCATTTTTTTTGTATGTGTAACAGTATATATGTACGTTGATATATATATATATATATATGAACATCTATATGAGCATTCATTTTTACATTTATTGTGTGCTTGTTTCTTCAGAGTTTTTTGCACATGTCCTATCTTATACAAATAATTTTTAAAAGATCTATTAGACACTAATAAAAACTACCACTCCAAGTCAGAGTGAATCAGGGAGTAATGTCAATGAAAGGATACTCCACACAGCCTAGATTTCCAATACTGAAGCCTAACCATCAGATGCATTTTAGTGTCATATCCAGGACAGTATTTGGTTTAGTTTGGTTTTATGGCATATCAACCTTTCTAGGTTATTTAATGCCAAATCTATTTTTATGTAAATAATCTGTTCTACTTAAAACAGTTCAGTTTAGCATAAGTACACAGTTTAATTGTCAAAAACATTTCTATTTCAAATGATTCAAGCAGTTATATATAACAATTCAGTTTAGTGTAAGTACAGTTTCAATGTAAAAAACTGTTCAATTTCAAACAATTCAGTTTAGCATAAGTAAGCAGTTTAAATGTAAGTACAGTTTAACTGTGAAAAACATTTCTGCTTCTGGCTATTCAGTTTAGTCAAGCAGTTCTAATTCAGCTAATTCAGCTTAGTATAAGTAAAGATTTAGTTTACACTGTTAATTGTCAAAACAGTTCTATGTTAAACAATTCAGTTTAGTGTAAGTACAGTTTCAATGTTAAAAAACAGTTCTATTTCTAATTATTCAGTTTAGCATAAGCACGCAGTTTAAATGTAAGTAAGTAAGTAAAGTTGGCGACCATAGTCGAGGGTAACCCGAAGGCTCCCTTTTCGATAGCTACTACACCAAGATGTAGGGGAGGGCGCTATTCCTTCCCGGAATGGCTCTACTTTACCCTTGATCCGCACCTTATAATGCTGAGTGTTAAGCAAGGAAAAATGTAAGTACGGCTTAATTATCAAAAACATTTCTATTTCAAGCTATTCAGTTAAATCAAACGATTCAGTTTAGCATAAGTATGCCGTTAGTTCTATTTAACCCATAGATAGGGCCCTATCAGTTGCTACCACACCAGGCCAGAGTGGACCTGGGAGCAATGGCAATGAAGGGGTACTCGCTAAAGCCCCAGCATTACTGGGACCTCACCATCAGACTGTTTAGTGTCATATACAGGACACTCATTCGGGGAGGGGTCTTACCCCTCTGCAGAGATGCAGTCAGTGTATTCTACAGCCCCAGCCGACTGGGCAATTTTATTTAGAGATTGCTATGATAATTTGACCATTGGTCAATGCTTTTGGACAAAGTAGCAATTAACTAAGCTTTTTGCTTAGATGTGGCACAAGGCCATATGAATGAGGCTCCCAATGAGACTCAAATTTACTTGTAAAGGTTTGTTAGTCTAGCTTGCTAACCATCATGCTACCCAAGGTACCCTTGTACTTAATTGAATATAATTAGATGAATTGTTTAATTTATATACATGTAACAGTCAATCAGTTTTAAGATAACTTGGTAGCCCAATTCATCAGGAATGTTTTCAACCTTGGAGCTCTGTTAAATCTCAGTTTATTTCTTCTAAGGCCATTGAGTATAAGTTGCCTGGAGATGTTATGCCAGAGTTAACCATGCCCGTGGTGTAATGGTTATCGTCGCAGGAAATGGACACGGCAACACGAGTTCAAATCCTGGATGAGACTGATTGCATTTCACATAGCACTAATACCCTTGGGAAAGGTATGAATCCAATTATTCTCCCTCCAGCTATGGGTAAATAGTAGGACCGACTGGGTTCTTCAGCCTTGGTGAGGCAACTAGTCTAGGAGAAGGAAAACTCTGAATTCAAACCTGTTAAACTCCGCTTAAAAAATTGACCTTGTGTCATATCCTGCCCAGGTGGAGGGGTTGGTAAATATGGTAAACCATGAATTGCCTGACTCTTTGGACTTTGCTTATAATATTGCTAGTCTTTTGCTCACCTAGATATTCTAATCTGTATAAATAAGAGTTGATTACAAGACAGGCTGGAATGTGAGAATATAAAAATCAATTTGTGAAAGGTAATTATTTTTAATTTCTATCAGTAATCTTTGGAAAAGTGTTTTTTTTTTAGATTTTTATTTAAATGAAATAAAGTAATAAAATTTTAAAAAATTATAATATCACTAATTGGAAATTTAAAAAAACAGGGGAAAACATTTCTTTTCCCCCAACAATTTTATGACTAGTCTAGTTTTCTGTGAATTTTATCAAGTGAATTTTCAATAATAGTAGAAATAAGTAAATACCATATGAGACTTAATAATCAAATAGCTCCAATAATTTTATCTGAGAGAGACAAAAAAAAAAAAAAGAAGAAAACTAAACAGCAGGGGTCTGTAACTATAAAAAAAACCTTTATTCTTATACTATGGTAAAAGACTTTTTTGCATTATATTACGTCAAGGTTTTAAAAGAAGTAACAAAAGGTTGTCAGTGATTAATAACTGGTTGATATGCCAAAATTATCAAAGCAAAGGGTTGGATATTTTTTTAATACAACAAAGAATGATTTATATCACTAAATGATGAGTTTATTACTGCCTGATGAAAGTGTAATATTGTGCCAACACATTGAGTTTCTCACAGAGAGGAGATTTTATGTAGAACAAGAAGTCATCTAAAGAAGCCCATGAATAAAAATAAGAATAAAATGGCTGAAACAGAAAGAAAGTGAAGTTGAGGAATAGGAAAAAAAAGTGAATATTAACAAATGTTTATCTCAAAATTTTAAGAGAGGATGATGGAAGGTTTTTGGCCAAATCAAAAAGAGAATGACTTAAAGCCATGCAGCATGCATGCTATTTCACATCTTGCAGTTCAGTGCACTTGGCCCGCTGTTTTCTGAAGTTTTTTTTAACCCTTCCTTCAAAAAATTTACTGTTTTTTACTGTGTATCCTATTTACCCAACCCCTCCGCTCAGGCAGGATATGACACAAGGTCAATTTTTAAGCGGAGTTTAACAGGTTTTTTAATTCAGAGTTTTCCTTCTCCTAGACTAGTTGCCTCACCAAGGCTGAAGAACCTAGTCTGTCCTACTATTTACCCATAGCTGGAGGGAGAATAATTGGATTCATACCTTTCCCAAGGGTATTAGTGCTATGTGAAATGCAATCAGTCTTGTCCAGGATTTGAACTCGTGTTGTCGTGTCCATTTCCTACGATGATAACAATTACACCACGGGCACCTCCATATTTTTTTTTTTTTTTTTTTTTTATATGACACAAGGTCAATTTTTAAGTGGAGTTTAACAGGTTTCAATTCAGAGTATACCTTCTCCTAGACTAGTTGCCTCACCAAGGCTGAAGAACCTAGTCGGTCCTACTATTTACCCATAGCTGGAGGGAGAATAATTGTATTCATACCTTTACCAAGGGTATTAGTGCTATGTGAAATGCAATCAGTCTTGTCCAGGATTTGAACTCGTGTTGCCGTGTCCATTTCCTACGACGATAACAATTACACCACGGGCACCTCCATATTTTCTTTTTTTTTATTTTTTATATGACACAAGGTCAATTTTTAAGCGGAGTTTAACAGGTTTCAATTCAGAGTTTTCCTTCTCCTAGACTAGTTGCCTCACCAAGGCTGAAGAAACTAGTCGGCCCTACTATTTACCCATAGCTGGAGGGAGAATAATTGGATTCATACCTTTCCCAAGGGTATTAGTGCTATGTGAAATGCAATCAGTCTCGTCGAGGATTTGAACTCGTGTTGCCGTGTTCATTTCCTACGACGATAACCATTACACCAATGTGTATACAGCATACATTTTTCCATTTAAAAGTTCCTCATTTTGGTCATATATGGCAACCTTTCATCTCAGAAATTACTGTATGATGTACAAAAAGAACTGTTTTTTTTTCTTGAAATGTTTGTCTGAAACTCGGAGTGCACATTATATTTGCATACATGGTATACACAAAAGAATATGGTAAATAATTTTTTAAAAAAGTAACTTCCTTCTTGGTTGGGTTGAAAACTTTTTAGCACTTCTTGTAAAAATGGTGAATAAAAATATTTGTTTGAATGACTTTAAAAACTAATAAGACTTTCTTGAAATAAGATGTATATTCAATTTTCTGAAGAGAATATCTTTATCTTCTAGTTTGTCACCATTGTTTATTATATAGAAGGAAAATGAATTGGTAAGGAAGAGATTTGAGATTGTACTTCCTTTTAGAGATAAACATTTTTTCCTTTTCATATTCTCTTATTAAAAGTGTAGTATGGAGGTGCCTGTGGTGTAATGGTTATCGTCGTAGGAAATGGACACGGCAACACGAGTTCAAATCCTGGACAAGACTGATTGCATTTCACATAGCCCTAATACCCTTGGGAAAGGTATGAATCCAATTATTCTCCCTCCAGCTAGGGGTAAATTGTAGGGTACTCTAGGTTCTTCAGCCTTGGTGAGGCAACTAGTCTAGGAGAAGGAAAACTCTGAATTCAAAACCTGATAAACTTCACTTAAATTGACCTTGTGTCATATCCTGCTTGAGCGGAGAGGTTGGTAAATATGATTAAAAGTTTAGTATATTCAGTGATGACTGCTATCTACAAAGGCAATGAACACTTCTTAAAGTAAAATGGCATCTAATGTGTTGACCGGGAATTTTCAACATTTTCAAGGGTTTGTTGTTTATCGCAATGAAAATTAAATCAAACATTTAAGTGTTCAAGGGAGAAGTGAAACATACCCTCCTGTTTGGTGGTCGGAAAGAAAAAACATAAAAACAACAACCATTTTAAACATAGAACACTTCTTTGCTTATTCTTGTAGCATTCGTTTAGAGGTCATGCAAAGTTGGTGGAAGTATTGCAAGATACTGTGAGTTGATTTGACAGTTGTCGAAGGCAAATTGTTTCATCTTTATCTTGTAGGTTATTTTCCTCATGTTGAATGCTCTATTGAACTCTTTTGGGTTCCCTTTAGCTTGGTTGCCTATCTAGGTTTGCTCACAGCCTGTATCTCTTTCAACAAACTTTGGGGATTGATTGCTGAAAATCTCATTTGACCGAATCTCAAGCAAGTATATATAAACAAGATGTATGTGTAACATGTACAATCATCATCATCATCATGTCGGGCTATCAGCATGAATATCTCTGACCGTCTCTTGCCATGCCTCCCAATCATCTGTTGCTTCTGGGAGGTCTTCAGGGCTGCATCTTATATTGGCACAGAGCTGCTGTACATAGGTTCAATCTGGTCATCCTGCCTTTGCTCGTCCATGTGAAGGGGTCCACAGGAGTACATCACTTATGAGCTCGTCCCTACTTCTCCAGCAGTGTCCTGCATGTCTTTGTTCGTCTAATTTTGATAGTTTTCGTGATGGGTGGTCGGTGGCTGTACAGCTGCTGCTCTGTGGGGTGCTGCCTCCAGGACTTATTCAATATTGTTTGCAGAATTCTTGTGTAGCTGCCGTCAAGCTTTTTTTCCATACATTTAGTTAGTGTTCATGTTGTGCATCCATATAGCAGTATAGACATAACTGCTGCTTGGAAGAAACTGTGCTTCATTTTGTTGGTCAGGTCTGACTTCCATATGACTGATAGTCGATTGATAGGTGTCCATGCCTTTGTTAGTCCCATGTTAATGTCTGTCTTGGTTGATGAGACACTGCTTCCTAGGTAGGCGAACTTGTCAACTAATTTCAAGGAGCTACCGTTCAGTGTGGAGATGTCGCCCGTTTGATTAAAGCACATATATTCTGTTTTTTGTGCATTGACATGGAGGCCAATGCCTGCAGTGGCTCATTCCAGACTATGTAGCAGGGTTTTAGCATGGGTTGGTGCATTTGCCAGAAGCACTATATCATCAGCATAGTCTACATTGGTAATTGTTTTTGTGCAATAGTGGCTCGAAAACTTTAACCATCCTGACTTAAATACTATCTGACATAATTTGACCTGGAATATTAGATAATCCACATTGAAGTAACTGTTAATGATCATGTGGAATTGTTGGTCCTGCTGATACCAGCACAATATACCGGCTGCACCTGGTCAACACATAACCACCCAAAGAACCGACAATATAACTGATGAGGACCCAATTTGGGACCATGAAAAGATAACTCAGATCACAGTATAATTCTAAGGATATATTGAAGTAACAAGATACAGAGATAAGTAGTGGCGTAAGCTAGGCTTACTAGTCAGTCAAATATCCAGTCTCTATGACCGACTGACCATTCATCCCAATGACAAGAGTACTTGGCTATCGGTTAATATAGGATTTGGAAGAGTCTATCAATGGGTAGGTAATGGTCCCATAACAATTACAAAAGTAATTCATGTAGTTATCATGTTATTTATCATTATAGTGAATCATATTTACCAACCCCTCCGCTCGAGCAGGATATGACACAAGGTCAATTTTTAAGCGGAGTTTAACAGGTTTTGAATTCAGAGTTTTCCTTCTCCTAGACTTGTTGCCTCACCAAGGCTGAAGAACCTAGTCGGTCCTACTATTTACCCATAGCTGGAGGGAGAATAATTGGATTCATATCTTTCCCAAGGGTATTAGTGCTATGTGAAATGCAATCAGTCTTGTCCAGAATTTGAACTCGTGTCGCCGTGTCCATTTCCTACGACGATAACCATTACACCACGGGCACCTCCTTATCATCAGGATAAATGGAATAGGTGATAAGAGTTTGAATCCTGGATGGGGGCAGCTTGCATTTCACTTTTCACAAACACACTTGGAAAGGCATGAATCTATCTGTTCTCTTCACAACCAGCATTGGTTAAATAGTTAGGTAAACTAGGTTCTTTAGCCTTTGTAAGGCAACTAGTCAAGAAGATAGAAAAATCTGAATTCAAACCAACTGTACTCCATCTAAAAAAATTACCTTGCATTACATGATATTTGTAGTGGAGGGATTGGGTAAATGGAAGCAATATTAAATAAGTAATTTTCAAAATTTACATGAATCACAACTTGAATTTTGCTTCTTTGTTAGTAGTACATTGAAGGTCAGTTTAAAAGCTGCCTGACCAGTGGTAATATAAGACATATTGAAAAAGATTGGAAGTATCATGAATATTTTAATATCTTTTTTATTTCTGATTTTCACTTTGGTCAAACTTGTTGAATGTTCTGAACTAAAACCAGGGCTTAGAATATAACAACTGCATCATCTGCTGTCTCGTTAATTCACAAAGTTATATCATATAACGTAGTTATATCATATAACATAATAGCATAATAACCGGGCCATTGGCTTAATGAGTAGAGTGTTCGCTAATGGTCATAACAAAGGCTTTAAAAAATGGTACTTGACGCTGCCTTGCTTACACTCAGCATTATAAGGTAAGGATCAAGGATAAAGAGGAGCAATCCAGGCAATGGAGTAGCGGCCTCTCCTACACCTCGGTGTAGTAGCTATTGAAAAGGGAGACTTCGGGTCACCCTCGTCTATGGTTGCCAACTTTTTATAATAAGCTAGACTACTCTTCCCAGAATGCCCCATAAACTAAATTACCTTTTTCTTTATGTCCCACACAACAATTTATAAAGAGATACCCACCATATGGGAGTCACTTGGCCTGATGCTCGCAAAGGTGAGAAAGTGACAGTCACGTAGCACTATTGAATCTGTGTTTATGCTATTAATACTTGGATCTACATTTGCTCTTTCTCTGATGTTGAACACTCTTTCTTTATAAAAATAGCAAGTGATATATTATATTTACTTAACCCCTCTTCATAATCAGCATGTTTTACTGATTTGAATTCAGAGTTTTCTTTCTCTAAGACTTGTAGCCTTATCAAGGTTAAAGAACTCATTCTACCCAACAATTTCCTCATAGTGGGAGGGACAATAGTTGGATTCATACCTTTTCCAGGGATATTAGTGCTACGGGAATTACAAACAACCTCATCCAGGATTTGGACATGGGTCATTGTGTCCATTTCCAATAATGGCACCTGTTTGATGGCAGGCACCTTCTATAGTAAATGATATATATATATATATATATATATATATATATATATATATGTGTGTGTGTGTGTGTGTGTGTGTGTGTGTGTGTATGTATGTGTGTGTATGTACTTGGGAATAGTATTTTGAAAACTCACAGGTTTTGAAATTATAAATTTTTAAAATAGAATTGTTTTTTTTTTTTTTTGCTCCATCATTTTATCACTTTCTGTAATGTCTAGAAAAGAGATGAGATTTTTCCAATCCTCAATTGAAGAAGCTAAAACTGTCAAAACGTTTAATGGAAATGTTTTTATTATTTAGTCTAAATAGTAAGGTTAAGTATCAAACTATAAGAGAGCAAAAAAAAATGTTTGAGTCTGATTGTGAATATCTAAAAGTAGACATGAAAACCCAACAGAAATCTGAGAAGGCTTCCATGACCTGCTGTGTTTCTGCCACATTCTTCAATTCTTCTTTCCAAGACTGAATGAAAAGCCTTTCATACCATGTTCACATCGACATAAATTCTGGTAAACAACTTGGGTTTGTTTTGTGATGGTACAATATTTCATTATTCTGACTTTTAAGTTCTGATTCTATGTGTGAGTGTGTCTGTCCGTCTAGGCATCTGTGTTTGTGGACGTGTGTTTCTATGTGTATATATGAGTGTCCTCTTATTTCATTTTTGCTTCATTTCATCAATTTCCTTTGCATCCCTTTATGTACGTTTAAAAAAATCATTTTTGCTTATGCATTCAAACTGAGTAAATATATGATTTTTTTGCCTTCTTCTTCATTCTTACATACTTTGAACTTCTTTGTATATACTCTTACACACAGGTGTACATGGTGTTCCCAAAAATTTGTCTGTACCTTATCAATTTGTGTCATTGTAATTTCTTTCCATGTTTTGTGAAAAATAACCTTTGAAGTGAATAACAGAACTTATATGTTTGAGATACAAATATATTTCAAGCGTAAAAATTTTAAGATAAAACAGGATAAAAACTCACTTACAAAGTAGTATTTCATGATATTCAGTCGTCAGGTGAACGAGTATTTAACATGTTTGACATTTTTTTTCAATTGAACAAACATATTCTTCTTTTATACTTTTCTAGAGTAATGTGATTATTATTTGTTGCAGGAGCCTTACCAATCTTACCATAATGGACTCTTCTCGCTGTGATTAGTTCCAGAGATTTCACTGCCTGAGAGCAAATCAATATCAGTGTTATCCAAACAGTACAAGACTTCTTACCTTTTCTATGTAACTCTATCTTTCTTGAGTAATATAATCTGTTATCTAATATCCGTGTTTGCATTTTCATTAGTGATCCTTTCCGGGGCCACAACATTATGTTGTTGGCATAATCAGTTATATGTTTCAATCTGGCACCAAATTGCTTAGTAAATATTTACTTTCATGGTGGCATCTCACTTCTAACTATATTTGTTTAGCTGAAGAATGCCAGACATATTTAATACTAATGCACCTGAGGATCAAAAATCTTTTTCCAGTGTAGCTATAGTTTGACAGAAAAGTTGCAGTCAGGATCAGCAGAGCATTACTTGAGCCTCAGGAACCTCTGCTTTTGGAGGCATTGAACATTGTAAAGATTTTATGGATAAAAATTCTTTTTGCATTAAATTTTAACCATAATTATAATTGTACTGCTGCTGTTGCTACATAATACCTTATAATTCCCTAAGCTGATGTGGTACGCTTGTTGGCCGAGCGGTCTGATTCTAAATCTAATGTAAAGTTGGGTGGGTTTCAATCCCAGCTTCAAGCGTTCTACATGTCTAACCACACTGAAGAGTTGGGATACTACAAAACAGTCTGTTTGTGGATGACAATATATATATATATATATACACTACTCCACATTTTGTTGAGAAATATTGTATAGAGAGACTGATTCAGAAATTGTTAGGCCCATAAACCTCTGCCAATTTTTATTTTTTAGAACCTCATTCTGGATAACTAGGAGTATAATCATTTTTAGTTTGGGATAGACAGCAGAGATATCGGTCAAATAACCAGAAGGTTTTCACACTGTTTTTATTCTTGTTTTGACCACAAGAGATTTACCTCTAAAGTAGAATTGGCAAAAAGAGCTCTCAGGTCACTATCTTTCCGTTTATTCTTTTTAAGTTCAGAATTAAGTTTTGTACCACCAAATTCAAATTCAAATGATAAAATCCTGGTATCTTTGATATATATTCAAATGCTTGTATATTCATATAAAATTATGTTTACTTCTCTCCATAAATTAAAAAAAATAACAATAAGCATTTAAACTTCTTTTAGATAAAAGATTTATCATTATTATTACAAGTTTTACTCCATTTTTACTATTGATAAAAATTTTAACCACTAAGCAAACAATCCAAGATCTGAAATAAAAGAAATAACTTCTGACTTGAACTAACCCCACTCTGACATTCAAGATGGCTTAACAAATTAAAATGGAAGGATAACAGAATAATGTTACATTTAGGATAATTGATTACAGGGTCAGTTAATGAGTTTGGTAGGGATCACCAAATAAACAATCTTCTTAAACAGGGATGCTTGATATTTTTTTAATTCACTGGAATTTTCTTAGAGTTCATTGGAATTTTTCTTAGAATTCTTTTGTATTTTCTCAGAATTCATTGAGATTTCTTGAATCAGCCTTTTTTGTGAACAATTATATGGTTTCAACTAACTTATCATAATAATCATTCATATACATTTATAGTTCCAATTAATTATTCTTGATGCAAATAATCTACAGACAAAAAGAAAAAAGGTTCTTCTTAATTTAAAGTGTTCAGATTGTTTGAACATTTGAAAAGCTAATTAGATTAATGAATGCTGATGATATGCTTTTTATTACATTTTTGTATGAATTAAAGCTGTGACCTTGAAAAAAAAGTTCCAGATTCCATTCAGGTTGTTGTTTTTGACCATTTGATTTATGGTGAGCAAAAGTCTTCATTTTAGGAGTTGACATATACATTTTAAGAATAGATATTGCCTTGTCATATCTCATGCATTCAACAACGTATTTGTACAGTGAATGAACAAAATGATTGATCAGCGAGTTGAACTTTGCCAAATCATTTTGAAGGATCACTTGAAAGGAACAAGATGAAGTTGTGACTGTTTGTTTCCAGTGTTGCTGTTTGACAGTTGCAGTCAGGATCAGCAGAGCATTACTTGAGCCTCAGGAACCTCTGCATGTAGAATAGAAATGAACTGAATAAGTTGTTGTATGATTCAGAGGCAAGGCTCATTTATAGGCTTTATTCAATTCAACTGCAGTACAACAACCAAACAATTGAACAGAAAACCTGAGTATCTCTTAATGGAGACCCTCATGGTGTAATGGCAAATATCATTGGAAATGGACACGGTGACTCAAGTTCAAATTTTAGTGCTATGTATTTCCTATAACACTAATATCCTTGGGAAAGGTATAAATCCAACTATTTTCCCTAAAGCTATGGGTTCATAGTAGGTTCAGACTGAGTTCTAACCTTCATATGGCAACCAGTCTAGGTGAAGGAGAACTCTAAATTCAAACCCTTGGCAGAGTTTTTTAAACATTAATCCCTGAGAAACTCCACACATGAATGCATGTACAGAGCTTGTTTAACCGACAGCGATTGAATACCACCACACACACACACACACACACACAGAGTGAATCTTTTTGGAAACAAAGTTTAAATGGCAAATAGGATTAAATATGAAACAATTCTCTTGAAACTCTAAGCAAGGTTAACATAAATTTGTATAAATTTGCATAAATGTACAATGCTGCTACTGATCTAGGTGCATACACATTCTCATAGCAAGAGAGAATCAATAAGTTTTTTTGTGTGACATTCAGTTATTAGCTTTATGGAGGTGCATTTAATATAATAGTTATCACCATAGGAAATAGAACCACCAGAGTTCAAATCCTCATCTTGGCTGTCTGCATTTCAGTTCAGATTAATGATCTTGGGAAAAGCATGAATCTTTCTCTAAACGGTAGTCCAGACTGAGTTATTTAGCCTCGGTTAGGCAATCACTGTAGGAGGAGAAAAACTCTGAATTCAAACCAGCTGTATTCTACAAAAAAATTCACCTTGTGTCGCATTCTGCTTATGGTAGAGAGACGACATGAATACAGTCAATAATCTGATTTTTTACTAAATTATGATCAACCAATGTAATTTATATTCACCATAGAATTAAGTGCATTAACATGAAAAAATATTTGAAAGGGTGAATCAATTATTTATATATTTATAATATGAATTTTGATTTGAAAGCTCCACTGCATAATGTGATCTGTAAGACTGATATTCACCATAAAAAGGGCAATGACAAAGAAAGATTTTCTGTCAAAAACTAAATACATTTTTCCATTATTAGTTTGCTGACTCACTGATATACCTACCTATATTTTGAGAATGGTCAATCTGAATCAAAGTTGTATGATTGAATGATAAAGATCAATCTATTTTGAGTCAGCTAATTAAACTTATTTCATAATATCAGATAACTTCAACTGATTTGAAGATATATTGTAGATATGATTGTCAATTATTGAGCTGTCAGTAATTCTATTGCCTGGCATATAGTTTGAATTTTGATCTGGAAACTTCTTGATATAATGTTTGATCAATTTGATTGATATTAGCCAAGAAATTAAATTCAATGACAACTAGGTAAATTATGTTGAAAACTAAATGTTTTTTTTCCATCATGAGGCTACTTGTAACATAGCCAAATACGAATACGTAAAATATACAGATATGTAAAACGTTCACATGCATAGGAATCCCAAAACACTGACAACTCTCTTTAGTTTAGGTACGAAACATTTATTGACTTCGTGAGTTTAGTCTTTGATACGAGGAGAGAGAGACATAATTTTTACTATGCTGACCATTCCATCTGACCCAAAAAATGCTTGGCGTATCCCGTAGACTACAAACTGGAATCGCCTCATCCAGCTTCAAATCTCAATTGGCCTTGCCCAGCTTCGGATCTCAACTAACTGCTTTTTTTCAAAATCACCAAGAATCCCAGTTCATCGCTTCTGGGCATGACATCATTCGCACCCCAGTCACATTTCCTATCTGGGGTTTTTATTATGACATGTGATTGTCACATCGTCTGTACGTGAGCGTGAACACCTGCACTCAATGTGTGTACCTGCATGTGCACTAAGCCAAATAGTTCTAAGTCTAAGTTAACCGAATGATTAGATATAACCAACGAAAAACGATAATATAAAAAAAATCATTCTGCAATTATATAACATACTGACTTATTGATATACTTACCTATATCTCAAAAATGGTAAATCTAAATCAGAGTTGCATAATTAAAGGATGAAAATCATTTCAGTTCGATAATCATTTGTAAACAATTATAGCTTCAAGTAATTATTCTTAATCTAAAAAACTAGAAAAGTTAAATAGTTTCAAGTATTTCTATGTAATATGAATATTTCTCAAACAGATCTATTTGACTCATAAATCTGGATTTAAAGGATAAATTTTGAGTCAACCAATTAAACTTATTTAATGATTTCCAGTAATCATTAACAAATTGATTATTGTGGACATGATCGTCAATTCTTCATCTACGTTATACAGACTATCTAAAAATTCAACAGTTTATCATTTTTCAATGAACTTATTTTACATATTCTTATTTTGTGAATTATGCAACATTCCACACTAAATATTCCAAAGCCATGAGACTGGAAAAAATACCAGGATTGAAATGAGGCTCCATAAAACTCACTCAACTTTCATTAGACTCTCGAATACAATAATACAATAATGCTACAATTTAGGAGGTGCCTGTGGTGTAATGGTTATCATCGCAGGATATGTACACGGCGACACGAGTTCAAATCCTGGACCTGACTGATTGCATTTCACATAGCACTAATACCCTTGGGAAAGGTATGAATCCAAATATTCTCCTTCCAGCTATGGGTAAATAGTAGGGCAGACTAGGTTCTTCACCCTTGGTTAGGCAGCTAGTCTAGGAGAAGGAAAACTCTGAATTGAAACCTGCTAAACTCCACTTAAAAAACTTGACCTTGTGTCATATCCTGCCCGAGCGGAGGGTTTGGTAAATACGATAATACAATAATGCTTTCATTTTTTTATCTTCTTTTCAGTTAATTCTTTTCTACAAACCCTTATTATTTGAGGCATTATAAAATATAATCAGTTTTTTTTTCATTTTTGGTAAGCTTTAGCTATGCGATGAGATTTTTGTAAATTCAAGCTGGCTTTTATTACTGGAAAACTCAGAATATACTGTGGTATATATTGTGCAAAGTAATAGATGCTGACCTATCAATCTATCAATTTCTCTCTCTCTCTCTCTCTCTCTCTCTCTCCCTATATATATATACAAACATATATATGTACATATATACTCTATTCGTTGTCTAAATTTCTGAGATGAAGCTTGTTGATTTTTATCATTAAGGGTTATTGTTCTATTGTCTTCATCTTTATTGTTATTTTCACGTTTCGGCTGATATGTCCTCCAGCCTTCTTCAGTTGTTTGTCAAACTTGGGAACCTTCATGAAACATTGAACTACGTCCTTTATTGAATCCATAGCGATCAGAACAGGCAACCCCCGTGGATCCAATTATATTTTAATGTTCCGTTTTAGTATTTTTGCTTGTTGTCGTAGTCTTTTTATCTATGATTCTCATCTGAGTTACCAGCCGGGCTTTGACTTTCTTTCTGTAGTCTTCAAATGGATGCCGATTTTTTCAAAGATAAATTTTGTTCCTGCATTTATTAAATTGTTAACTCCCTGATGTTTGTCGGGATTTTTGTCAATAGGTCGTTCACTTTCTTGGTTTCGGACTTGACTTTCCTCCAGTTTTGGTTCCTGAGAGAAGGCAATGTGGTTTTCTTTTCAGACATGATTCTTTTAATGATATCTACATTCATTTGTTCCTCTTGGGTCAATGTTTTCGTCTGTGTGTTTGCGGTGTATCGGCCATTGTCATGTCATATTTAGTTTGGAGTTTTTGGTTTTCTTCTACTTTTCGGTTACTTTGTGAGGGGTTTGTTGATGTGCTTGCCTAAATATTTGTTGGTGGATTTCCAGCATTTCAAGGTCAGTATACCAACCATTCATTGTTATTGTTCTTATAGGATTTAAACTCCTATATTTCAAAATGGCCATGATGCCACTTGTTCCCGAAATAAAGATAGCGGACGTCGGTAAATAATCAGTCTCGAAAAACCATGTGGTTAATGCTCACAACTACGTCCACAACTTCAATTTTTTCCCAGGTTTTTGGAGCCTACTACAGGACAAGGATTGTCTATAAATACTCTTATCTTCCAACACCACTCTTTTTCACATTTTCACTTACAGGGTCAACACACTCTTTCCAGTGTGACTTCCAGAGAGAACACTCTCACTCTTTCCATTTCAACTAATAGAGTCAACACAGTCTTCATCTTTTTACATTTGACTTCCAGCAGTCAACAGCCACAAAAATGGATACTTTCTGCAACCATTCTCTTCCTTGTTATTATACCTTTTCGGTGAGACTTTTTCCAGTCTCGAACACAGAAATTTTGTCAAACAGTAGAAATACTTAATCAACACACATAGGACACTTTTGTTATTTAGTCTTTATTTTGTAGTATTAGTGTTAGTTACACACACACACACAGAGGAATATTTAACGAACAGTATTAGAACACTAGTAATGTTTTGAATATTTTATTTAATGTATTATTGATATAAAAATTTGAATTTGTTTGTACTGCTTTGATTTAAATGTTCTTTCTATGCTCGTCGTTTCACACATCTTCACTTCATTTGCCTTTTTCAAATATACTAACATAAATTGAGGGGGACCAATCATAAACACCAACAACATACCCCTACATTCTAACCTGGTCAGTGAGCCTTTGATTTGCTGTCTTAAATCTCGTGAATTCTGTCCAGATTTCTATCATTCTTTTTCCATACCCTCTTTTTGTTGGATTGCTCCAAAAATAACAATAAAATGCTTGTTTGTTATCTTCCTTACTTCATTTTCAATGGTGTGATCTCTGGTGTGTCTGAGCTATTTTTTCATCATTTGTTTACCTGAAAGAAGAATCATTTGTGTACCTGAAAAAAGAGCAGCCAACATTTGCAGGATGGCTAACGATTCCCCCATGTTGGATATTAAGTGAGCACCGGCTGATCAAAACAAACAAACCTGTCGTCTGGGTCCCATGTCGAATTATGTTTCAATTTTTTATTTTCATGGGTAGTATATTGTGGCTATACCAGACCCAGAGGTTGTTTATCACCTTGCACGCCTGACATAGATGTAATGGAGAAAAGTTATGGTAAATGTTTATGTACAGCAGATCATAGAAAAAAAATTAGTTTTTAACTTTAACTTAATTAAAACTTAATTTTTTTTTTCTTTTTTAAGAAAGAAAAGGTCATGTGACATTGAGAATATTCGATTCTAACGTCAGTCCCCGCTCCATTTAATTACTAACCATCCAAGATGCATTACTTTATTGCAGAAAATCTAAAGAGTGGTAGCACCTGATAAGTTCCTATCTATGAGTCAAATAGAACTAAACTGTGTACTTATGTTAAGCTGAATGGACAGAAATAGAACTGTTTTGACATTTAACTCTGTGTAAACAAAAATTATACTTATACTAAATGAAATTGTTTGAGTTAGAACTGTCTGACTAAACTGAATAGCTTGAAATAGAAATGTTTTTAACTTTAAAACTGTACTGATTGTACTAAACTGGATTGTTTGAAATTGAACTATTTTGACATTTAACTGTGTGTAAATAAAAACTATACTTATGCTAAACAGTTTTGTTTGAAATAGAACTGTTTATTTGTGTAAAAATGGATACGGCATTAAATAACCTACAAAGGTTGATGTGCCATAAACACAAACAAACTAACAAACTAACAAAAATCAAAATATTAAAAAAATGAATTAATAATAATAATAAGATCTTGCCTGAAAAGAGAGAGTGACTGTGATATCATTTGTAGTTGTTACAAGTGGAATGGTCTCCAAAGGCTTGGAAAAAAACTGTAGGAACTTAAAATCATCAGAAGAATTAATACCATCCCGACTGCTACATTGTTAAGATAGTCTAGAATACTGAGAAGAGTCCTGGAGACTAGAAGAGACTTGCAGTCACTCAAACTCTAATGCTGATTTTAAAAGCTCACAAGGAGTAAAATAGTAATGAGAAGAAGAATAGTGAGAGTTATTGGAGAAGTAAATAATTAACATCTGAGGGGTGGTGGAATATTATTCCTTGTCAATTGGCTAAATTTGTTAATTAAAACGACTTATTAGAATTAAGGAGACACAATTTAGATTAAATTCCTAAAAGCAGAAGAAAATTCACACTACTTGGATGACACCTAATTGCTCAGGGTTGAAACAGAAAATGTCAATTGCATTAAAATAAAAAAAAATCCACTCTGGACCTTTAACTAAATCAAAACAACAAATTTACATGGGAAGGTGTTTTTTTTTTGGGGGGGGGGGAGGGTTGTGATCCACTTAAGAATTCTTTTACTTTAAGGATACCTGATCATATCTGTGATGAAAACCAACCCCAGGGTATGGTATAGCCACCCATGAAAGAATGACAAATTGAAGTATAACTTGTCATGGAACCCAGACAACAGGTTTGGGTGATGCAATCAGCTGGAGTTCCCTTGATAGCCAACAGGAGATGAACCATTTGATATCCTGTGAATGCAGGTATACAAACAACAATCTAATCAACCACTCAAATCAGAGAATATGGACCAGGGAAGACAAAATACTTGCATTACACAAAAAAATATTAACAGCACAAATTAGGGAGGAGATTTACTATTCACTAATAAACCACGGTCTGTTCTCTGAAGAACTGAAAGGACACCATAAGGGAACAAAAGGAACAGGAAATCAATTATGCATTGATTTACAAACCCTCATGGAGGGCAAAACGAGACAAAAAATGTAGCTATGTCATGGATTGACAGTGAAAAGACATATGATATGGCCAGCAAAGGTGGATAATAGGCTGTTTCAAAACATACAAGATATCTGACTAAGTCATCAGGTTTATTGAGAAAACCATGAAAAACAGAAAAGTGGAATTGACAGCAGGAAGAACAAGTTTAGCTGAGGTGAAAATCTAGTGTGGTATATTCCAGGGAGATGCGCTTTCACCATTACTATTTGTAATAGTGATGATCTACATTAACAACATCAATCTGTTTACCAAAAAGGAAAAAATTGGAAACCCTATCACAAGCAGTGAGGATATACAGTCAGGACATTGGGATGCAATTTAGCATAGAAATACTAATAATGAGAAGTGAAAAAGAACAAATGATGAAAGGAAAAAACAACCAAATCAAGAAAAAAAAAAAGAATGTTCAAATAAAAGGAAAATTACAAGTACTTACTATCAAACAAATGGAGATAAAAGAAAAAAATTAAAAAAGGGTATCTCAGGAGAATGAGAAAACTACTCAAAACAAACTATTTAGCAGAAATCTCAACGGGATAAATAACTAGGCTGTTCCCCTTGTAAGATACTTGGGACCATTCTTGAAGTGGATGAGGGAAGAACTTCAACAAGTGGACCATAGAACAAGAAAACTAATGGCAATGCTTAAGGCCTTACATCCAGGAGATGAGATAGACAGACGGTATCAAGAAAAGAAGGAAGAAGAGGACTTAGCAGTATTGAAGACCGTGTCAATACATTGATACAACAACTCAAAGACAACATAAAAGAGAGCAAAGAAAAACTAATCACAGAGACCAGACACAATACAAAAAACATTAGGATCAACAGAACAACTATAACTTGAAGAATGGGAAGAAAGGCAATTATATAGATATTTCATGCAACAAACAAGAAAAATCTCCCATGAGAAGATTTGGACTTGGCCAAGAAAGGTACATGGTGCATTTGATAATTTTCCAGACTTTTTTTGTACAGGCATTTAAAATTGTTGTAGACTCTTGAAAATTCACTATATTATTGCTATACATCTTATCAGATGACTGGCCAATTTTTATGATTCCACGTTCAAATGAACAGCTACAGAAGGAATTGGAATATATCCTACTAAAGCCTGATAGTCACAGCTGGTGAATTTTAAAAATGCAATCTGGACGTGAGGAAGAACGATATGCAATAAAATTGTGTTTTAAACTTGGAAAAAATGATGCCACAGAAACATATGGAATGCTTCAGACTGCTTTTCGACCATCTTGTATGAATCAAGCATCAGTTTTTGAGTGGCATAAGAGATTCAAGGAAGGCAAGGAGTCTGTGAGGGATGATGAGAGGTGTGGGAGGAGTAAGGAAGTCAATACACCAGACTTAATAGGCCAAAGGGTTAGGGTTAGGGATAGGGTTACTATGTTGAGGTTTTAAGGGAGTTCAGGAAGATATTCCTTGGGAAGAGGCCAGCACTCTTCAAATCGAGACAGTGGCATTTCCACGAGGACAATTCACCAGTCCACAACTCCATCCTTGTCACAGACTATTTGAGCTATGTGGGCATCAAGACAGTTCCTCACCTATAGTCCAGACCTTGCTCCTTGTGACTTTTGGTTATTCCCTAAGCTCAGAGGCTGTCGTTATGAGACAATTGAGGAGATAAAATAGGCTGTGACAAAGGTCATTGACATGCTCACACAAGAGGACTTCCATGGAGCCTTCTAGGAGTTGTTGGAACGGTACAACAAGAACATTGCAGCCAGAGGAGATTACTTGGAAGGGGACTAGAGTTTCATGTGTGTACTATCAATAAAAGTGCCCATACGAAAACTGGAAACTTATTTAATGATCCTTGTAAACCCTCTGAGAGAAAATGACTCTCTTTTAATTACAGCACAAAACAATACCATAAGGACCAACAATGTTGAAGTGAAAATTGCATATAGGTTATGTGGTGATAGAGAGACAAAAATAAGTGAATGCAGCAAGTTAGCACAAAAAGAGTATAAGACTAGATATGACTGGGTGGGAAAGGTGATCCACAGGGAATTGAGCAAGAAATTCCAATTCAACCATACAAACAAGTGGTATATGCACAACTCAGAACCTGTCCTGGAAAATGTGATCCAGAAAGTTTTCAGGGATTTTGAGATACAAACAGATCACCTAATCTCGGCCAGATGATCAGACCTACTGATAGTCAACAGAAAAAAGAAAACCTGCCAAATAGTAGACTTTGCCATTCCGGCAGACCACAGAATAAAATTAAAAGAAAGTGAAAAGAGAGATAAATATTTAGACCTTGCTTGAGAACTAAAAAAAAAAACATGATGACAGTGATACTACTTGTAATTGGTGCTCTTGGAAGATTCCCCCTAAGATAGATAAATGAACCAGAAGACATGAAAACCATCAGCTAATGCTGGTGTGAAAAACTCTTTGGAGTAAAATAATAATAATGAAAAAATGGTAAGTGGAATTAACAACAGGAAGAAAAACCTTAGCAGAAGTGAAAATCAATCTTCCATGAAGATAAGCTTTCATGATTACTATATGTGTCGGAATTTTTGGTGTTGTTACCAAAATCTGGCTTTAAAACAAATTAACTAAACAAAAAACTACTGGATGCAAAAGTCCCAATGCTAAAAATAAATAAGTCAGAGCTAAAAAACAAACGAGACACTTATTCCAGAAGTTATGAATGCTTTATTCTATAAAGTGGACAAAAACAGGCTACAGCTAGGGCTGCTTAAAGGTCCTTATGCAGGAAATCATTTATCAACAAAATATACATAAAACAAAGGTAACATTAAAATATTAGCAAAAATTGCATATCTCTTACTTCCTAGTGAGTCACAGAAAATAACTCCCTTTTTTTCTCTTCTACAAGGAGAAGGTTAAATACTGCTTAGGTCTAGCTGTCTATGAGGAAAGTTTGTAGTTTGGTCGGAGACCTCTTCTTCTTTTTTCTTCTTTTTTCATTTGTTTCTTTATTCTTTTCTTTTGCTTTTTTTTTTCTTCTTCTTTCATGTTGTCTTGCTCAGTCGGCTAGGGCTGTAGAATACACAACTGCTTCTCTGAAGAGGGGTAAGACCTCCCACCCACCAACAAGTGTCCTGTTTATAACACTAAACAGTCTGATGGTGAGGTTCCTGTAATACTGGAGCTTTGGGGAATGCGGAGTACCCTTTCATTGTCATCGCTCCCAGGTCCACTCTGGCCTTGAGTGGTAGCACCTGATAAGAATCCTATCTATGGGTTAAATAGAACTAAACCGTGATTTCTTGACTTTATTGTTTTTTGCATTTAAATTGTGTATTTATGCTAACCTGAACTGTTTAAAATAGAACTATTTTGACATTTAAACTGCGTACTTATGCTAAACTGAATTACTCAAAATAGAACTGTTTTGACATCTAAGCTGTGTACTTATGTTAAACTGAATTATCTGAAATAAAACTGTTTTGACATTAACTCTGTGTATTGCCTAGTCAGCTGAGGTGGTAGAATTCACAGATTGCACCTCTGCCGAGGGGTTAGACCCCCCACCAATGAGTGTTCTAGATATGACACTAAACAGTCTGATGATAAGGTTCCATTGATGCTGAAGATTTGGGGAATGTGGAGCACCCCTTCTTTGCCATTGCTCCCTGGTCCACTTTGGCCTAGAATGGTAGCACCTGATAGAGCCCTATCTATGAGTTAAAGAGAACTAACTGCATACTTATGCTAAACTGAATTGTTTCAATTAGAACTGTTTGACTAAACTGAATAGCTTAAAATAGAAATGTTTTTGACTATTGAACTGTACTTACATTTAAACTGTGGGCTTATGCTAAACTGAATTGTTTGAAATGGAACTGATTTTGACATTGAAATTGTACTTACACTAAACTGAATTGTTTAATATAGAACGGTTTTTGACATTTAACTGTGTGTAAACAAAATCTGTACTTATACTAAACTGAATTAGCTGAATTAGAACTGTTTGAATTGACTGAATAGCTTGAAATAGAAATGTTTTTGACAATTAAACTGTGTACTTATGCTAAACTGAATTGTTTGAAATAGAACTGATTATTTGTATAAAAATAGATTTGGCATTAAATAACCTACAAAGGTTGATATACCATAAAACCCAACCAACCAACTAACTTTCATGTTGTCCATAGGGAAAGATTGTAATTTGGTTGGAGATTTCTTTTTTTCTTTTATTTTTTATTGTTTTCTTTGGCTTTTTTCTTTCTTTCTTTCTTTCTTTCTTTCTTTCTTTCTTTTTTTTCTGTTTCTTCTTGCTTTCTGTTCAGAATCCTTTTGACCTGAATTATTCTGGAATGTTTTTCTAAGAGATAGCAAATAAAAAAACTGACACCTTCTAGTCAGTACATCTCAGAGACTTACCCATCTCACTGCTTGACCATAAAAGTGAGCTTCAACTCAAAAATCTCAAGTCTGCACCTCTCGGAAACTATCAGTCTCTCTATTATGCCATTTAAAATAAAACGTCTACCAAGAGCTATCTCTAGGATATCCTCACCCTTTGGTGTGTTATTGAAAAAAAAAGGCCAAACTTTTCCCTCCTTCTCCCACTTCCAAATAAGAACCCTCCCACCACAATAGCATCAGTAGGCCCACAACATTTTAGCCAATCCAATGGCAATGAGAGTAGCTCTGTCTCTTTCCGCCACACTCCAGATGGGTAGACCAAGAAAAACATTTATAACCCGCCACTCTGTTATTATAATAGCAAACCATTGCTCTTTCCTCAGTAAAAAAGTCCTTCTCAAAAATGATTTTTACATTTGTCATGAGGATAAGAAATTTACAGAATCACAAGAGAAAATTAATTACCTCATGTACATGGACAAGATCAAGTTGTTTGCAAAAAATGTAAAAGAATAGGAGACTTTAATACAAACAGTGAGAATATACAACCAGTATATGGAATGGAATTTGGCATAGAAAAATGTGGTATGATTATAATGAAGAGTGGAAAAATACAAATAACTGAAGGAATAGAACTGCCAAAACAAGAAAGAATCAGAATGCTTGGAGAAAAGAAGAATTACAAGTACTTGGTAATATTGGAAGCAGACACCATCACTCAATCGGAGATGAAATAAAAAATAAAAAAAAGAGTACATCAGACAAATAAGAAAACTGCTCAAAACCAAGCTCTGCAGCTGAAATTTTATGAAAGGGATAAATACCTGGGCAGTCTTTATTGTAAAATACTTGGGGCCATTTTTAAAAGTGATTTGGGAGGAACTCAGTCAAATGGACAAGGGGATAAGAAAGTTGATGATAATGCACAAGACCTTACATCTGAGAGGTTATCTAGACAGATTAAATTATTCCAAAAAAGAAGATGGAACACAACTCAAAAGGATTGAAGATAGTGCGTGTAAAGTGCTCATTCCATTCAGAAAGTATATGTGACTGGTCAGGAATTGAATATGGGACCTTCTTATGACAAATTGTAGGTTGGTTCAATTCAAATGGGACTGTTTCAACCAATCAGAAGCAAGTTTGGGATTGTAGCAGATGCTACTTAAGACGCACATAAATTTGGTCAGGAGAGAGTTGATCTGACAGGGGGAAGTGCTGACAGTCTGAACTGTTGCAATCATAAGTTAACAAACAGTGTGGAAGCAACAATATGAGAACTTGTGGTCTAAATTAAGAAGAGCAAAAAAAAACTACAGTGGCCAGTGACAGCACTAACAACAAAATGACAAACAGAACAACAAAAACTATGAAATAGAAATTGGAATAAAAACAACTGTGTGGCTATTTCAAGAGACAAACTGGCAAAATCTCACATGAAAAGCTCAATAAGGCTACAATAAGGAAACCTGAAGAGAGAAACTAAATCTCTTCTAATAGCAGCTCAAGACAATGCCTAAAAGACCAAAATGGATAATGAGCAACAGAATAGCAAGTCTAGATTATGTGATGTCCAAGACAAAATGATTTATCACTTAATAACTAAATGTAGCACAATAGCTCAATAGGAGAATAAAACTAGTCATGACTAGGTGGGAAGGTGATTCACAGGGAATTTGACCATTCTGCCAAATAGTAAATGCACAAAACAGAATCTTTCCAAGAGAATGTGACACTTACAATTCTCTGGAATTTCAAGGTAAAAATAGATCACCTGATCCTGGCCTGGAGAACTGACCAAGTGATAATCTATGAAAAACAGGTAACCTGTCATCTTGTGGATTTTGCCATCCTGGTTGACCACAAAAACTGAGAAGAGAGACAAGTACTTAGACCTTGCCAGAGAACTAAAAAAGCTGAGGAGCATGAGAGTAACAGTGATAATAATTGTAGTTGGCATACTTGGAACAGTCCCCAAAGGTTTGGAAAGAGGGATAGAAGAATGGGAAACCAGAGGACGAGTGGAGACCCTCTAAACTAAAGCATTGTTAATATCAGCCAGACTACTGAGAAGAGTCCTGAAGATCTGAGAAAACTTGCTGTCTCTCAGACTCCAGTGAAAGACTGCCAGCTAATACTAGATTGAAGAACTCACAAGGAGTGAAATAATAATAATAATAATATTAATAATAATAATAATGATTATAATAATAATAATTGGTGCATTTGGTACAGTCACCAAAGGATTGATAAAGAGGCTGGAGGACTTAGAAATAAGAGGTTGTGCGGAGACCATCCAAACTACAGTTTTATTAGGATCAGTCAGAATACTGAGAAAAGTCCTGGAGAGTTGAAGAGACTTTCAGTCCCTCAAACTCCAGTGAGAAACCATTAACTAAAGTTGGTGCGAAAAATTCTCAAAAGAGTAAAATATTAATGAATAAATAAAAATGCTAGAAAATGACTAATTGAACTTAATAGAGTTAATAAATTAATGAATCTAAAAATTAAAATAATCAATATGATATAATCACACATCATAAACTAGACCAAACTTTCCAGAGTGTTCCACAAACTAAATCACCCTTCCCATCATGTTTTCACATATTATATATATATATCTTAAACATCCATGTCAGATGATCACATAGGCAAGAAACTGATAGTGGTGTTGACTCTGTACCTACACTATTCAACCTTAACTCTCTCTCTCTCTATATATATATATATATATATAAGAAAATTTCCAAAAGTTAATAAATTTAACAAGGGAAAGAAAAACAAAATCATGTTGCCGTCTGTTGCACAAAAGCTTTGTCAATACTTTAATAAGTGATATTAAATCCAAATGTTATTTGAACCCCTATTGATAATCCTATTAGTTTTGCTACTCTTTTTTTGCTGTCACCAAGGTAATTTTTAAAACTGGTTTGAAATATTTTAAACATATTTTTAATTTTGAGCTTTTTTTTTTTTTTTTATCACCAAAACAGAGGATATTTTTTTTTATTATAAAAGTTTCTTTAAGAATCTATTTAAAAGCACTAACTCTAAGAAGGTGTTATTGAGTGCTAATCTGAAAAGGACTTAAATAGAAAAGAAACTGAAAAATATTTCTCCTTTTAGTCGAATTATCAAAAAAAAACATAATTAAAAAATGTATTTAAATTGTACATAATAGAAAATCCATTAAAAATATAAAAGAATATTCTTGTTTTTAATTGAATTATAAAGAAATATATGGTCACAGAGCTCTGCTAAAATTGTCTTGAAAAAAATTGTTACTTCTTTTGTTCTATTTATTCTAAATTCTGAAGATTAAATTCAAGTCTCTCATATTGAATAAATAAATAAATCAGAGAGTAGTTATTTATTTCTATCTCCTTTGCTGCTATTTCAGCAAATAATTTCTTGTTTTCTTTACTCTGATCAACAGATTCTATTCTGCAAATGACAAGCCATTAAATATCAGCATGAGGCAGTGATTTATCAAAAAGCAGTTGAACGAAGTCAGCTTGACTTCATGTGACATTGGAACAGAAATATCTGATAACCTAATTGAATTTCTCAAATATCAAATCTGAATTGATAAAGATCTTTCTATTCTGACTGGATTCTTTGAGAGTGAAACTTATTTTTCCATTTTTGATAACTTCATGAAAAGATGCTGTAAAAAAAAGAATTTTGCAAGTGCCTAAGATCTAATAAGGTGAAATTAAATGCTGCTTTGATTAAGGCATCACAAAGATGCCTGCAGCTACTATCTGAATTTTAAAAGATCTGTAGAAATTTATTGTTGATTTAGGGGATCTATTGTTGAATAGACTTTAAAATTTCTAAAATACTGTTAGAATAGCTATTAAAATAAATCTGTTGAATAAATAAAAACAAGAATCTTTTAGGAAAGAAAATGCTTATCTATTATTGTCTTTTATTATACAACTATTTTCCACATGATATTGATTTCAGGTAATAATTATAAAATATTAACTGAATTTTTTTCTTGGTATAAAAACCTTTTCCTACTATTTTATGGAGTATTATTGAATAAAAAAAGTTTTTAAAATATTTTTCTGTCAATTTTTTCTTTATTCCTTAAGATATTTATCTTATTAATCTTCACACTAATTACAACTGTCTGAACTCTAATACTTCAGCACCTTCCACAAGATTCTTTCCCACATCAGCACTAGAAAGTCTGAACCCTTCTTTAACACTCTGACACCTTGTTTAGTATTCTTTCCAAAATCTGTATGAAACAATCTGAACCTTTCTGGTAGGTTATTTAATGCCAAATCCTGTTTATACATACATATATATATTAAATATATATATTTTGTTGATGAATAGTTTGTTGATAACATTTTTAAAAAAGCCAGAGCTCATTTGCATACTCACAGTTAAATGGTTTCAAAGATTTCTGTCAAACACTTATAATTCTATTTAATATTAGTCATTTGTTTGCTGACAGAGAAGTGTTTTCAAGTATTGTTCACTCAAATAGTTTTATTTGTATGCAATTAAATGGTTTCCAGTATTGCTATTTAATGCTAATTATTCTATTCAATACTATTTATTCATTTGCACACAGTCAAATGTGTTAAGCATGCAAGTTATCTTCCCTGATAAGAGAAAGTGTTATTCGGGGACCGGAAGTAAACAAACGGCCATATTGGTTTATGTGTGAGTGTAAGAAGAAAAGTGTAATAAAGGCGTCTCTGTATGCAGAGTGTTATAGTCTGAGTTCTGTGTTTTTAACAGAATGGTTCCGAGTATTACTATATAATACTAATAATTCAATTTTTTAAACAATTTCAAGTATTCCTATCAAACATGAATAATTCTATTTTGCATTAATCATTTGTTTGTACACACTCAAATTGCTTCAAGTATTGCTGTTTAACACCAATAGTTTTATTTGCACACAAATGATTTCAACCCTTGCTATGCAACATGAACAATGCAATTTAACATTAGTCTTTTGTTTATACGCAGTTGAATAGTTATACATTTCTTTTTGACTCTTAGATTGAACACTAATAGGTATTACCACTCCAGGTCAGAGCGGACTTAGGAGCAATGGCAATGAAGGAGCTGTTCCCCTTCCCAAAAGCTCTAGAAATATAGCTTCACCATCAGATGTTTTAGTGTCATATCCAGGACACGCAGTTGTCATATTCTACAGTCCTAGTCAACTGGGCTGTAATTGGTTAAGATGTTGTCATTGAAATTCAAGTCTCTAAACAGTAGAAATTTATAATAAAAGAGCTTCATAAGAGATTTTGCATCCTTTATATCATGAGCTTGTCTTTCATGGATGGGGCCTTAGCTAGTTAGGCCATTAAAAAACAGTTATTTCTTGTTTTCTTCCACAGTATTTGTCTTATGACTCACCTATATTGTATTGTTGAATATCTAGTTGTAGGGGGACAGTAAATAATTATTTCCCTTAGAGAATTTGCATGTCCAGTGGGACTTTATTAGAGTGTCACATGCCAGTCTCAGAAACCCCTTCTTCATCTTTATTTGCCTTTGTTCTTTGAATTGCGGAGACATTGTCTTAAACCCTGCCAGGAAACAGTAAAGATTCATGACTATATTATCAGCACTTGTCTAGTAAGCTTTTTATTATTTTCTATCTATTCCACATGCTGCTTATTTATGAAACGATGTGTATATTTCTAGTTTTTGGGATATATTCGTGTATTCTTTCTTTTTAATATCACGAGTATGTATATTTTGAATACTAGTAAAAATATAAACCCTCTGAGTGGAAGTATTTAAATTTTAATGTAATAAAATATTGTATTCAATTGAAAAGATTAATGGAACTAAATAAGAATTGGTAAAAAAATATCATACTTATTTTAATTTTATTTAAATTGGTTTCTATATAACATTATACATATGAGAATAAGACAATAATATTAGAAATTAATAACACAAAGTAATTATTCATTACACCCAGTTTGTTAAAACTTGAATGCAAATTGTTCACACCATAAACTATGTAAACTTTGATTTCTTAATGATATATATCACACATTGTAGCATTTTAAATGCATTTATGGACAGTTTTTAGGCAAATCTAACTCTATAAGACTTTCATAGAAACATTTCTAATGAATAAATTGATAATTATGATTAAATAACAATAATTTGATAATCATTGAGGATGTGATGTAAATAACTAAGGGAATTATGACATCAGAAGTGATGCGTTTTGTTTACAGATACAAACAGATAAAAAGTTAAATGTTTTAGTGTGCACAAATGTGTTTATCTTGTTTTTCCTTCTGTTTTGTTCAGTGTTAGTATATCATGGATATACTAATGCTAACATTGGTCCTTAGTGAGTTGGAACTTGACTAATTATCTTCCCTAACACCAAGCACTCCAATATTGTAATATAACTCCCTATTAGAACTATGCCTAATAGTGATCCCTTTGGTAGCCTTATTGGTTAAGATACTTATTGGAGCCTTATTGGATTGCATGCAAATCAGGGTCACTAGTCATTGTATTGCTTGGTAGTAGGGAGGATATTTAGACCAGTCCTGACTCACCAAGGACCCATATTACCATATTAGTATATCGATGATATATCACCAAGGACCTATAAGTATATCTATGATATACCTGGAATTAATAC
>OY757911.1:9617950-9747950 GCA_963585895.1 Sepioteuthis lessoniana
CCTGGAATTAATACAATGAAAGGAAAGAGAAGATAAGCTCATTTATATATAGAAATATTCAATATATGCATAATATGCATACAAGTAGAATAGAAAAGAATACACAAGCATGTACTAACATCAAGAAATATGCACATGGTATTCTCAGAACAAGCAGTATGTGAAAGGGATACAAAAATGGTAAAAGTCTTACTTAATGATAGGGAAGAAATGACCATATTTAGGAGAGAAGACAACATCTCTACTGTATAAAGGACAGAGGCCAAAGAAGTTGTAATGTTTTTCCAAGATTGTTATATGGCTTTTCACTTGGCCACCAAATGAACATGCCCATCCTCTAAGAGAGACATTTATTTATTTATTGTCTCCATACAATGCTCACTAAAAGACAAGCTTCTAACTTATGAGAAAAGACTTCAAGTTTTATCTAAAGCTGCTACTTTATTATATTTGACAGTTCACTTTTTTGGATTGTTATTTAACTGCAGGAAACCGGAATAAAAATATTAGTTTAACGTTACACTTGAATTTACATCCTTTATTACAGAAACTAGTATTTACTGGACAATGCTTTAACCAGTTAGGCTACCAAAGCTGTCATGAATAGAGATAGGTTCTCATCTTTAGTCTTTCTGCGACAGTCTTTTTCTTTTTATTTAGTCCATTCTGTATTGTTGATTTACTAATGTCAGTAATACCCAGCGATAAAGGTTTGTCATTATTATGTAAATATTTTCCTTCTGATATTTCATTTGATCCTATACTTCAAGTGCACATCTTTCATATCTTAACTAATTAGTCTACAAAAGCTTTAGTAGGCTCCTCATCTGCAGTCTATCTCATTCTTCCAAATTTATTACACAATATACTATAAACAAATTGCAATGATAATATTCTTGGGTTGTTATTTGGATAAGGAATTTTCACAAAAACGTGCATCTTATAGGCCATTACATGGTGCAATAATTAGCAAGCTAGATTCACAAACCATTTTTAGTGAATTTGATTCTCACTGGGCTTTCTTTGTGCTACATATTAGCTAAGCTTAGTAAACTATTTTGGGCACTTCAAGTAGTGGTTAGCGAGTTAAATTCACAGATCATAATTAATGAGTTCAAATCTCACTGGGCACCTAAAAGTTTTGGCTTTGTGCCATATCTTAGATAAGCTTCATAAATAACTATATGTCATGATAAATGATACATGCTGCTTTGTCTTTGAGATGAAACATTTTCACAAAGACAAATATTCAAATTATTTTTTGTCTATTTCTTTTGGTCAGTATTTTATCTCAACATGTTTATTAGTTGATCAGTTTTGTTAAACGGAACTTGGGGAATTTCGACTTAAGAAGTAGCTTGTCTTTTATGGACAGCACTTAAACAAATTAGATTATCAAAGTTATTCTAATTAATCAGGGGCTCTCATCTGCTGTCTTTCTGCCTCCATCTTCTGTCTTAATTACTATATTATTGACTATCTAATACAGTACACAATCTCTTCTCAAAGATATATATATATATTGATAGATAGATAGATAGATGGACAGATATACAGGCTGCATCAGAATTATCTATCACATTTTAAACTGCCACATATGTAATGCAAGGGAACGTAGGCAAGTGGCAATGGTAGTTTCATCTAGCAAACAGCTAAACATTTCTTTTTCAGATATAATCATTACTTGGATTGGTGCATACAGTATGTTAGCAGTTGAAATGCTCTTTAAGACTGGTGAATCTGTAATTGCTACATTTCTGTGCTCATTTCATGTTACATCAAAATGATGCTGTTCCAGATAGACACTCAACCATAGCAGTATTAATTTTCTAACTGGAACAGCATCATTCCAATATTACCAAAATATTACAAAACTTTTAACTCCCCAAATATGTATTTATATTTCAAGTATAAAATCAGATAATAATAGAATAGGATTAACATTGGTAATTCTCAGGTGAACTAGTATTTAACAAATCTAATTTTGTTGGATTCAACTAAACAGATAAGTACTCTTTTTATGTATTTACCTAATCCTTCTGTCATGAGCAAAATATGACACAAAATCAGTTTTTAAGTATTTGAATTCAGAGTTTTTCTTCTCCAACACTGGTTGCCATATGAAGGTTAAAGAGCCCAATCTGCCAAACAATTTACCTAAAGCTGGAGGAAGAATAATGGGATTCATATCTTTTCCCAGGATACTGGCACTATGTGAACTGCAAACCGTTAATCCAGGATTTGAACTCAGTTCAGTGTGACCATTTCCAATGATGATAATAATTACACCATAGGCACTTCCAAGAACAAATGATATAACTATATATGTGCATGTGAATGTGTGTGCGTGTGTGTGTGTGTGTGTGATGGCATTCTTAAGTATTTTTTTTAAAGTTTGGTGACTATTGTGCGGTTGACATACAAAATCACATTGCTCAATCAGATAACAAATGAGAAAGTAAAATCTAACTTTCATGGAGGTATTCAATCGCTCTAAAAAGAGTGTATGCTTGTGGGAAGGGTTTAGGAAATTGTAAATTATGCATGGAAGAAAAATGCTGTGTAATAAGTTTTCCAGATTTGAGTAAGTTGCTAAATAAAAGATTAAAGTTGGTAGTAAATAGTAAAGTTGAATTTTGTTGTAATCAAAGGAATAAACATAGTGTATAAAATTACTAGCATCTTTTTTTTCATTTTTAAGTAAAATTGTCAGGTTTTTGCATTTTTAATGCTTAAATTTACTGAACTCTCACTGAAGAAACTTGACAATTTATTGTATTACTTACATAGATTTGCATAAAAGTGATAAAATTACAAAACAATACATCAGCAAGCAACAAAGGTATGTTTGACAAGTAAGAACAATGAGAGGCAACAGACAAAATAGTTCAGTTAAACATGGGTCATGTTGAGTGCCAAACATGTACTTTATGTTAGAGACAATATCCACAAAAAAAAATCTTTGGTTTTTGGAGATTTTCAGATAAGAGATGGTGTTGTAGAAATAGTATTATCAACCAAAGGAGCAGCAGTAGCAACAGTAGTAATAGCAGCAGCAGCAGCAGCAGCTGTAGTATTAGTAGTAGTTCTTTGAATTTGTTTTGAGGCTTTGAGATAAAGAATTTTCAAAATAAATCAGAAGAAACTTTGTGATAAAAAGCAACAAAAGTAGATGAAAGGGAAAATATTTGTAATAGAGAAGATTGTAGTTTATTGAAGATTTCCATTTTAGTGAGAATGAATCTTTCAGATGTTTTTCATTTCTCTCTTTAGATCTTCCATAAGTACAAGAAGAAAAAGAAGCAGCAAATATGTATAAATGAATATTTCAGTTTTAAGAAATCATTCGATTGATTCAAGATGCAGGTCTTTGTATCAACAAGATACTTATTAATATTTTTATATACTTGACATCTAATTACATTTCTCCATTGTTAACATAGGCAAATATAATGAACATTTTTCTTTTTCTCCTTTTTTTTTTGTTTGGTTTGGTTTCTTTGCTTAATATTATATCAACCTTTGTGGATTATTTACTGCCAAAGCCATCCTTCAAGAAGAACATTAGTGGTACTATTAAACTAATAGCTGGAGGGGATAAGAGGGTTCATGCCTTTCCCAAAAGTGAACACAATAGTATGACTAGAAGACTTGAGTTTCAACTTGTTTACTGTAATATCACAAGCCAGCACACTAAACATAATACCAGAGAGACTCACCTTATTTTTTTCGTTTCATGAATATATTCAAAATCTTGTTACTATTAAGTAAAAAGATAAATCTACCAACAATACAATTTATATGTAAATTTTTATCATTAAGGGTTTTTAGACTATTGTCTTCATCTTTATTGTTATTTCCACAATGTTTCGGCTGATAAGTTCTTCGGCCTTCTTCAGGTGTTTGTTGAACTCAGGAACCTTCATGGAACTTCAAACTATGTCCTTTATTGAATCCACGGGGGTTGCCTGTTCTGATTCCGTTTGCCATAATGGGGTACAAGTGCTAAGTATTCCTGTATTGTTACTTGCCTGTAGTGAGGATTGAACCTGCGACCTCCAGATGATTGTCTCCTTGAAAGCTTAGGGAACCAACACCTATAACCCTTATGCCATGTGTCAATCCTCACTACAGGTGACCTTCGTCGAGGGTGACCCAAAGGCTCCCTTTTCAATAGCTACTGCACAAAAGGGTAGGGGAGAGCACTACTCCATTCCCTGGATTGTTTCACTTTACCCTTGATCCTTACCTGATAATGCTGAGTATTAAGCAAGGAGGCAGCAAGGAGGCATCAAGTACCATTCTTTGAGTCTTTGGTATGACTTGACCTGAGATTGAATCGCGGTCTCCCGGACCATTGGTGAACACTTTACTCCAAAGATACTAAAAAAATGGTACTTGATATCTCTTTGCTTAACACTCAGCATTACATATCAAGGGCAAAGTGGAGCAATCCGAGGAAAGGAGTAGCGCCCTTCCCTACACCTTGGTGTTAAAGCTATTGAAAAGAGAACCCTCGGTTCCCTCTCAACTACAGTCACCAACTTGACATATAATAGTTCACTGAAATTAGCTAGAAGTAACAGACATTATCTCCCTTTAGTTTCTTTCTTACACAATAAATTTAGAGGTAACTACCCACTTTTTCTTGTAGCATACAGGAAGAAGATGTCTTTTCCATCCATTCTATAAACTTTTTAGACAAGAGAGCAGGTGTTGCCAAGAGATGAAGAAGAAAGTCTTCTTAAACTGAGGCGATTGATTTTCTGACCACCCAACACAAATGCCAGGTTGTAATTATTAAGCTCTCTATGAGGCTAAAATGTGACATAATATCAGTGTAATGGAGGCTGCCACACAGGAATCAAGCCTCCAGCATGGTGGATACAAAAATTGCTTAGGTTCCTTCAACATTCATTTTCTGTGGTGTCTCAAGTTCTGGATAATAAACCTAGCCTTCACACTCTTAAAGGGAGCAAGACCCCCTGGAACTAAGTTGATCATTTGTATCTGTTTGATTCTTTGGTTAATAGCATATCAAACTTTATTGTTCATTTGATACTGATATCATCCTTGTAGAAAAACATTAGTGGTACTATTTAATCAATAGTTGAAGAGGTTAAAGGGGTTTATACCTTTCCCAAGGATATTAGTCTGAAAGTGAATGTAATAGTGGAGCTGGAGTTTGAACTCACTCACTTCAATGGTCCAGCACTTTAACCGTTACACCACAGGGACTCCCCCTTTTTCTGAAAGTGAATGTAATTGGGCAACTGGAGTTTGAACTAGTTTACCACAATCTCACAGTACAGCACATTAGCCACCACACCACAGGGACTCCTCTTTGTTTATATGTCCACCCAGTCTGAATGCCAGGTCGAAGGATGAAAATCCACACTGCTCGCATTAAGAAAATATCTTGTTTAAATCAAAAGGCAGTGAGTTTTGATTGTCCAGCCATTACTAACACGACAGCTATGCAAACTAGAATAAGCTTCTAGCATCACGTTTCGCTGATAAACTTCAAACAAAGAGTAAGCAACTTACTAACAACAGACATATATATTAAGAAGAGTTATTATATTCATAATGGTTAGAGTGTTCACCAATGGCCTGCGAGACCTGGGTTCAATCCCAGGTCGAGTCATACCAAAGACTCATTAATGGTACTTGATGCCTCCTTGCTTAACACTTAGCATTATATGGTAAGGATCAAGGGTAAAATGAAGCAATCCAGGGAAAGGAGTAGCGCCACCCCCTACACCGCGGTGTAGTAGCTATTGAAAAGGGAGCCTTCGGGTCATCCTCGACTACAGTCGCCAACTTTACTTACTTTATTTTATTTTATTATATGCATAATGTAAATGCCCGTGGTGTAATGGTTATCATCATAGGAAATGGACTCGGTGACACGAGTTCAAATCTTGGACGAGACTGATAGCAATTCACATAGATCTAATACCCTTGGGAAAGGTATGAATCCAATTATTCTCCCTCCAGCTATGGGAAAATAGTAGGGCAGACTAGGTTCTTTAGCCTTGGTGAGGCAACTAGTCTAGAAGGAAAACTCTGAATTCAAACCTGTTAAACTTTGCTTAAAAATTGACCTTGTGTCATATCCTGCCCGAGTGGAGGGGTTGGTTAAATAGGATATATGCATAATGTAAAAGTATTGCTCAGGATTTTACTTTATAAATGTCATAGTGAATCAGGAAGAAAGAGATTCTCAGGGATCAGTCATTAAGGCAAGCGTTACTGACGATAGAACTGTGTGTTCATTTGTGAAAATGGATAGAAGTAAATAAAGGAAGTGCACATGCATGACATATAAAATAGGAAGTGCACAATAAGACCCCGAAGATAAATCTTATGAGTTAGGTGCGAGCAGATAAAGAAATATGTAGGTCTCTCATGAGTTTAGAGACTACACTGATTTATATGCATAAAGATATTGCTAATGAGTTCACGAAATAAATGCATTGCAAACAAGTTAAAAATAAATTATCAGTGATCAGGAATTAAGATGATTGTTATGGACTGAATGTATATATGTTATATGTCTTCTATAATATATATATAATATGTCTATGTCTTCTATAATATATATATAATATGTTATATGTCTTCTATAATATATATATAATATGTTATATGTCTTCTATAATATATATATATATAATATGTTATATGTCTTCTATAATATAAATATAATATGTTATATGTCTTCTATAATATATATATATATAATATGTTATATGTCTTCTATAATATAAATATAATATGTTATATGTCTTCTATAATATATATATATATAATATGTTATATGTCTTCTATAATATAAATATAATATGTTATATGTCTTCTATAATATATATATATAATATGTTATATGTCTTCTATAATGTATATATAATATGTTATATGTCTTCTATAATATATATATAATATGTTATATGTCTTCTATAATATATATATATATAATATGTTATGTGTCTTCTATAATATATATATAATATGTTATATGTCTTCTATAATATATATATATAATATGTTATATGTCTTCTATAATATATATATAATATGTTATATGTCTTCTATAATATATATATAATATGTTATATGTCTTCTATAATATATATATAATATGTTATATGTCTTCTATAATATATATAATATGTTATATGTCTTCTATAATATATATATATAATATGTTATATGTCTTCTATAATATATATATATAATATGTTATATGTCTTCAATAATATACCAAATATATAATTGGTAGGCAGATAGATAGAGATATATAAAAGTAAAGTTGGCAACTATAGTTGAGGGTGACCCAAAGGCTCCCTTTTCGAGAGCTACTACACCAAGGTGTAAGGGAGGACGCTACTCCTTTCCCTAGATTGCTCCACTTTACCCTTGATCCGTACCTTATAATGCTAAGTGTTAAGCAAGGAGGCATCAAGTACCATTTTTTGAGTCTTTGGTATGACCCGACCTAGGATTGAACCCAGGTCTCCCGGGCCATTGGCGAACACTCTACCCATTATGCCAATGTCCGGTGAAAGGTATATATCACCATCAATATTGAGTTGCTCTAAAAGAATGGACTTCCTTGAATCTTTCTTGCCATCTGTCCCTATCTTCTATCACTCCTGACAACTCCTCTAAATTACATCCAGTGTCTGCACGTAGCTGACATGAGTAAGTCTTTTCTGGTCAGTCAACATTGGTATGTCCATGTGAAGGAGTCCATTGAAAAATGTCTCTTCTGAGTTTGTACTTGCTTCTCCAGCAGTGCCCAGCATGTTTTACTAGAATGGTTTGTAAGAGACGAAGTAAGAGGCTGTACAGCTACTGTTGTCTGGGGTGTTGTATCTTGGATTTCTTCAAAATAGTACATAGCATTCTTGAGTAGTTCCTCTCTAGTTTTTACTCAGTGCATATTGTTGGTGTCCATGGGGTGCATCCATACAGTAGTATTGCCACCGTCTCAGCTGGGAAGAAAGCCATTGGGTTGTTGTGCTAATGTCAGCTGGGTTTTGACTTGGGTAGATGTATTTACAAGGAGTGCTGGATTGTCTGCATAGTTGTGTCTGTTAAATTTTCTGTGGAATATCATCTCCTTCTTGTACATATATATATTTTATATATATATGTATATATCATCTCCTTCTTGTACATATATATATGTTTAATTTTCATTAAACTTTCATGAAATGAACATTCCCTAATGATGGTCTAATGCAGATACTATTCGTGATTCACAAATTCATAAAAATATTTGCCAACATTAATGAGTTTATTCTTTAACTGGTTGATTGTAATGGCTTCTCAACATATGCATATATATTTTATGCCAAGAGGTTAGGGAATCGTCTTCATTGTTCATTCCTATTTACACTTTTTGCATAGTTATTTCTTAAGAGTTTTTTTTTTACACACAACCCTATTGATTATGAATAATTCTTAAACAGATATATTTGATTACAGAAGTGACCCTAAAAGGTACTACCACTCCAAGTCAGAGTAGAACTGAGAGTAATGTCAATGAAAGGGTATGTCACTCTCCTTAGAAGTTCTGAACTGGAGCCTCACCATCTGATACAGTTTAGTGTCATACCTAGGACACTTTTTGGAGGGAATTCTTACTCCTTTGAAGGTGTACAGTCGACATTTCTGACAAGAAGTTCTGTTCTTTGATGTACATTATTTACATTTTACGGACTATTGTCCTCATCTTTGTTGCCATGTTTATCACAATGATTCAGCTGTTGTACACTCCGTCCTTCTTCAGGTGGTTGGAATGTCAAACTTAACCCTTTATTTCGCTTACTGAGGTAGACTGTTCTAGTTCTACAAGCCATGTTTAATGGATGTTAGCAGTTTTCTCCTGTTAATTTCGCTTCTGAAAGTTCTCCACTGCCTTTACCAGGTATTGAACTCATACTCTTTGGGTATGTTACTGGATCCAACCAATGCCTTTATCTACTGTGCCATGTGTTCTTGAGGACACATGTATATTGAATTTGTATGTATGAGCATATGTGTGTGTATGTGTGTGTGTGTGTATTTGACTGAAAATAGCTTTGTGAAAAAAAGTTTTAGGCTAGTAAATAAAAACCAATGTTCGGTATTTTCAACTTTTTTGACAGCCGACATATGAAGATATGGTCTATATCAGAATTGTTATATTCATACAGATGTGCATGGATATTCGTTTTATTTTACTATTCCTGAAATGCTACTGTCATACATTTTTAAAATATGGAAAGAAGGGGGAAAATAATAGATTTGATATTTCATAAGATTTCAAATGTAAATAGAAATTTTATGTGTGTAAATTGGATTTTCAATTCATTCATTCATTGATCGAACAAGAAACAGCTCAAGTTGAAGAAGACATCTAAGTTTAATGCAATATATTAGATTGCCTCTGTTACATGTTCTGTGATTTGATTGCATCAATTGAATGTTTCTGATTGCGTTTGTGGACAAGTCAGAATAATAGATTAACCTCTGCCATATTTAGAAATGTTATGATGACAACTGTAAGGCTTATTGATAATCACAAGCCTAAGTTTAGTATCAATAAATTCAACTACCATCAATAGATATTTGCATGGATACCCTGTGATATAAGTATTGATATGTATTCTCCATCTATATGAATTTATGTAAAAACTTTCATAAATTAAACGGCATTGAATTGGAGAGTCATTACAAACCTTGATAAAGTGTGATCAAAGAAATTATATCTTTAAATTTGAAAATTTAAAATTTAAAGGAAGATGGGTACCTAGTTAAGAAAATATTCTGCAGAAACTATTATTGATACAGATTATGTAGATCATCAAGTGCTTCTTACAAATACACCTGCTTAAGCCAAATCTCTGCTACATAACCAGGAGCAGGGAGCAAGAAGCATTCATTTAAAATAGTGGTTTTCAAAGTGGGCCGAACTGTTCCCTGGGGGGCAATATGAAGTTTCAGATGGGTGTAAGCGAGTAAACAGTCAGATGGGGGCGTTGAAATTGTGAAGGGGGCAATCGGGCAATTACAGTAAAATGTGACGTTGGTGTTGGTAGAAAGGCCGGAAAAACGCAGCAATTTAATTAAGCATCCCCCGGTCACTGCAACTAGACGTACATGTCACGTCTGTATCCAGAATTCTCTTCATAAGGGACAATTTTCCCCTGGTCAACGCTTTCCTCTTTGTTTACATCCCGTTTTACTTACTGTAACGTTTAACTTTCTGCCCCTTTTTAACTCCATTACTTTTATTTCTCATTTTTTCTCCCCTTCTCATTTTCTCTTCCGGGTTGCCTTAAGCTCTGCTCTTGGGAGTTTATCCTCTCTTTATTAATTAATCCCAAACTCTCGGCATCACTAAAGCTACAAGACTTATTCTTTTCAGCGGGAATTTCAACCATTCTGCCAGACATTTTTCTTCCCATCAACATGCATTCTTTCCTTCTTGCTTCAGTCACCCCTTCAACATGACTCTGGTATGTTTCATTTGCCTTATCTCACCATGTTTACTTCCTACTTGTTGCCAATTCTTTTGACATTTAACATTACCATCATTCTGGCATTCGTTGGAAGAGGGGGGTGCTGGCATTTTGGTCCAGCGGTGAAGGGGGTAGTGGCAAAAAAAGTTTGAAAACCACTGATTTAAAACATAGTATATGTGTTTCAATCAAGATGGTATCATCTCCTCATTAAATAGCAAACCCTGAAAATTAGTTGACGAGTTCATATACTTTGGTAGCAATGTCACATCTACTGAAATTAATGTTGACATATTCATAAGAAAGACAGGGAGAGCTATTGTAAGGTTAACAACCATATGAAAATCTTACCTCTCTGTTAAAATGAAACAGGAATTCTTTTAATTTGTAGCCATTTCAGTACGACTGTATAGTTGCACCACTTGGAGAAAAAGCTTGTTGGGAAATACACAAGGATGTTATGTGCTGTTTACACCAACTAAGACAAATAGAATATATTGAATGCTGATGAAGAAGTAAGTATTGACTCAGCTTTAATAAGGATGACTGAAAAATGATGTTTAGTGCAGCAACACACCTTTCAAAATTATTATTCAATTGCAAATTGGACAGTAAATTTCTTTATTCCAAATGTTAAAGAATTTTAAAACATGCTTAAAAACAATGCAGTTATCAAAATAGAATTAAAACAATGAACAAACATTATAAATGCATTTGGAATTGATGGGGATGCAGTGCTGTACAGTAATAAACATGTTTTTGGCAATTCTTTATGCACAGGTCATGTGGGACCCATTTTCCAACATTTGACACTTTTTCAAGTCTTCAATTTTGTCAACTGGAACTGTAGAATACATGAACTGCACTAGTGCAGAGTGATATGATCCCCCAACACACACAAGAGGTAATGTCTTAGCAGTGGGTGGTGTCTTGTAATGCTTGAAAATGGGATCCTTGTGGCTGAGAAGTCTGTGATCTGGTAGTCAAAGTGGTCACATGACCGGCAACACTCCATTTTGACCCTTACTAGGCTAGACAGGTAGTCAGAGAGGCTCAGTCCAACCAATTGGCTGGTCATGTCACCTTTATGATTGAATTGAATATATTCTTCAAATTGTTCTTGTAGCGAACTTGCACAAAACCCTTTATATTTTTGGCAAGAAGGAATATATGTAATTATTTTAGGCGAAGGAAATGTATTCTTGTGCATGTGTGTTATTCCCTTGCTAAGTGTTGTTGTAAAATAAAGGAGGATGAAGAAGTAAGCAGACGAAGATGCTGTTAGCTTTTATATGATAGTTTTTAATGGCAGCATGGAATAAAGGGTTTACGTTTATGCTGCAAGTCTCGTAAGAAGGAAAGAAGTAAGGTAACGAAATGAAGTTATGATAGAGTTGAGAAAGCAGCGCATGTCGTTGGACGTGTGAGGGAGATATGTTCGCCATAGTGTAGCAAAAGTCGTGTTTGCTGTTTGAGGAGAGAAACGTTGAAGTCACTGTGAGTTTGTTGTTCTGTTTGTTTCAGGGAGAAGCATGAATGTCTCCAGAAAATTTTGCCCAGAGTTGAAGTAGGTAGGTGTTGGAGCAGAATTCTGCATCGCAGTCGACATAGCCAATTTTGGGGGGTACATTAAGTTGTTCCTGTGTGTGGCGTATTGAATTCAGCTAATTCATATTCAACTGGGAACCCTTGGTCTAAGAGAAATAGACGCAAGGGGTCCATAAATTAGTCTGCTTCCCTCATGGTGGGTGATGCTGCTAGTGTTATTGAAGACAGTGAGACGTCTGCACTGAACAAAGAAGTTCTGCCAAAGAGAGTGTTTGACGGTTTCCCCAATTTGTGCTGCTCAGAAAGGTGGTTCAGGATGAATAGGATAAGTCATCCTGATTGGGTGAAATTAAGCTTCGACCCGAATGGTCGAATTAAATTACGTGCCAAACAAAAATACAAAATTCCTTCTGCTACATATTCTAAAGGTGCTAGAAAGCAATGGCTGAGGGTCCATTGCATTCGGAAAAACAAGACTAGGTATGAAAATAAACTGTATTTGATGGTAAAGCTCTAACCCTGAAGTTTGGGGAGTTTGGAGTACACCTGCATAACCATTACTCTATGATTCTCTCTGACCCAGAGTGGTTGTACCAGTTAAGGTACCATCTATGGGTCAAATAATACAATTCAATCATTTATTGAGGATTATTATCATTAGTTATTTCAGACCATACTGCAGTGTACAACTTGTTATTATTAGATAGGAATATGAGATAAATAGAATTAATAATCTTAGGTAGCAATACTTCAAACCATTTAACTGTGTGCATATGTAGAATATAATCTTTAGTTGATTCAAAGATTTGAAAAATTTTCTTTTTCTATGTTGAAAAGAAAAAAAACCTTTATTATTTATGTTGGAATGAATAGACACCAAATAAAGATAAAACTTATCGAAATTTGTTCAATATTTTTGGCTAAAAAATTAGATAAAACTTTCATTACAACTGAATAATTTGGCATGAATGATTAATAGGGTTTTTTTCATTTGTGTCAGAAAACTTCATTTTTACTTTGTTCCAATATTTATAAACTCTAATATATTTTTTACTTCATTATTTACTTGAATGAAATTAATTTAAAGCAAAAGTGATTTGTCATTATTGATCAACAGATGATGAGAATCCAGTCACTACAGTAGTAATTGCCTCTAAAACTTGCTTATTAAGCATTTTTCTTTGGTGACATCCTCCATTTTCGCTGCATGTTAACTGGAAATGTACAATCAAAATGTTTACTAAAAGACTGAGCAGCTATTATAATGAAATTAAAACAATGCACAAACATTATAAAATTTGATAATTTATTAAACTTCTTGAATAAATTTCTCTTTACATGAAGTGAGTGAAAACTGCATATAAAGCATTGATGCTTTAAAAATTCATAAAAGGAAGTTATTGTATCATTTTATAGTTGAATAATGTATTTTTATGTAAATTAGTTGATAGGCATGTGATGTAATTGGTGCATAGAATGAAAAAAGAAGTGATGCATGATGGGAGAAAAAGGAGGAATATAAGCCTCAAGGAACAGCAGTTATATCTCTCGTTTTTCCCTTTTCTTCTTGAGATTTTGAGATTTTTGTATATGAGGATCTCTTGAGGGTTTAACTCCGCCATTCAAGATCGTTATAGTTTTCTTATCAATTAATCACAATACTGGTTGTACTAGTATCAACATGAATAAGACAAGTGCCTATTTTTCTCACAACCATTTACATCACATGTATAGATCTTAACATTTCTAGATCGAGTAGCCAGATTTAGCCATCTAAGCATGTGTTTTTGTTCACATCTAAATATAGTAATACTAAATGGCTATATAGGAGTACATGCTATTGAATCAGCCTAAGTAACTTGGGCAGAAAAAGTGCAGAAGAGTCATGCTTTCAAATTAGTAATTCATTTTGTTGATTTTATTCATAGATGATTAAATTACAATATCATGAATATTCTAGAGATGTTTGAGGCTATTATGATAGTTTTGATGATGACTTCAACAATACTCACAATGGTCGAATGTGCAAGAACAATTGATAGTGATACGTACTGGGGACTAATTAATTATTAGGATGACCAGGAAACCACCAAAACAAGATATTCATGAATAAAAATAATTCTGCTACATAGCTGGAGTATAATCCTACCAGAATATTGGATAGAAGGTTAACTTGTGTAGATAAATCAGAAATTGAATTTGAGTTACTTTAAAACTGTGAAAATTTAGAAATAAATTCAATTTGAAAAGGGTTAAAGTTCTATACCATTTAAATGTTAACTATAGCAAATCACTCCAAGCAATATTTCTGTTAGATGTCTGCTAATGTTCCAAGTGTTATTTCTGGAAAACTAGTGACCAAATACACAGTAGAAAACTGTTTTTCTTCTTTAGTTTGTTTGTTTGCTTGCTCGAAATTTTTGCGAACACCTAATATTTTTGGCTGCTTATAGTTTTGAATCTTTGGAAATTTACTCCAACCAGTATCTTTGTTGCTTGGAGTGCATTGTTTGTAGTTGACAACCATTTCCATGTAGGGAGACAATAATTATCTCTTATAGAGAATGGAGATGTCCATTGTGGGCCACATGGGTTGCCACATGACAGTTCAGAAATTCATTCTCAACCCCTTTTGTCTTTGTTCTTTGAAAAGGTGAGACATATCTCAGACCCTACTCGAAAAAGCCGCAGTAATGCCACTAGGCTATTTTACTTTCTCTTGTGAAATAAGCCTTTTTCCATTTTTGTATCTCTTCCGCATATTGCCTGTTCATAGAACAATACATGTATATTTCTACCTTTTGGGTCTTCTTTCTTCTTAATATGGTATGTATATTATGTTTGTTTTATGGCGTATCAACCTTCTTGGGTTATTTAATGCCAAATCCATCTTTCTAGAAGAACAGTAGCGGTACTATTTAACCCATAGCTGGGAGGATTAAAGAGTCCATACCTTTCCCAAGGGTATTTGTCCAAAAGTGAACATAATGGTGTGACTTGAGTTTGAACTCGCTTACTATGACCCCACAGTCCAGCACTTTAACCATTACACCATGAAGACTGCTGTTTAATTTTTCTTTCTTTGTTTCTTTTTTACAACTGGTGTCCATCTTGAAATTTGTACTTGATTCCTTGCTGCTAATGTTATCATCATCTCGTTATCATGCCACAGAACTTGATATACCAATATGTTCTGTGAGTGCAAAATTAATCTTAAAATTATGGCTGCCATTTGATTTATTTAGGATTAACAAGATTTCTTGGTAAAATCTATAACCCTTCCTCATAAACACATACATTTATAAATCTTTTCTCAGCAAACAATAAAGATGAAAGTTGAAATTGCCAATAGCAAATTCCTGATATTTAGGGTTTTATTTTTATTTCTTTTTGACAATTTGATTTTGATCTTCAAGCTTATTCGACTTAATAGTATGCAAGACTTTTGTAAATCTCTTTCAGTCTATATCATTCAATCTTTTAGACATATACAATCATATGTATATGAATCAATAAATTTGTAGCCTGCCAGAAAGGTATTTATTTGACATAGGAAATATTTATTTTTCAGCCTAATTTCCATTATTCACTTATTTTGATTTAGTGGTTAATATTCATTACAGAGATTTAAAACTATACAGTGAAATTTTCAGATCAAAAATTAAAGAGCATTTATTTTATTTTACAATACAAATATTTATTTTCAACATAATCTCCTTCCTTGCTAATGCACTCTATCTAATGCTTATCTATTAATCCTATAGATCAAATGTTATACCTTGAAATTATCAGATAAAAATACAGCTTATGATTTTGTCAGGCTACATACTTATTGATCCAGCCAAATAACTTTCCAGAAATAAACCATGTGTTTTACATATTTGATAAAAAGGAGACAAAAGTCAGACAATTTCTGTCAAAAGTTCTGAAAGGATAAGTTGTTACTATCCAAGAACATAATTACAGTTATTTCTCTAATCTATGATATCACAGGTAGGATTTAATGATTAAGTGTTGCAGGGAATTCTTAAAGATGGGAAAAATGAATAATTATACTTGTAATTTAGGGTCAACTGCATTTGTAACCCAATCCGTGTAGGTAAGGTTTCTATATATTTTTTTAATCTCAGACCACTAACATTATCACAACTTCATCTCTTTGTTGAAAAACTTTCCTCATTTTCTTCATTAGCAAAGTAAACATTTCTGGCAGTTAAAAAAAAAAGTTCAGTGATTAATCAAAGCATTCATATCCTCAGATGACTTTTTAGATTAGGAAAAAGAAATGGGGTGGTTTGTTCAGTATGGAGGGTGTTGCACTTGCACAATCCTGTGTTTTACTCTGATTATGACTTTTGCTTACCTGAAGTAAAAAGAACATACTGCTCATGTGTCTTTCTTGGAAGAAGCCATTTCTAATGTGAGTCCTGTGCCTGCGTAGGTTCAAGTCTTTATTTCACTGTCACTTATGAATATGTATGACTTATTGTGTACACTAGGACTTTAAAGTGATAGAAGGCAGTCTTTAGTTCATAAGTGTTGGAAAATGACCAGAATAAGAAGGACATTTGATTTGAGTGGAAATTTGTGAGAGTGTGCAGAATTAAACATTGTTGTTGAAAGAACTAAGCTTTGTTAGGAAGAAGGAAATTGAGCTCCATCTGCCTTCGTCTGTTAGAGGATACAAAAAACAAGTCTCTTAACATTATTTAAAAGAGTGTAACAAACAAAATCTTGATATATTTGTCTAAATTTCTGTGATGAAGCTTGATAAGTTTGGTTAAAAGTGTTTTAAGTGAAATCATCTGGAGGTTTCAGGTTCAATCCCAACAACAGGTAAATTACAAGGAATATTTACTATAGTTTAACACTTGTACCCTGTTATGGTTAACAGAATTAGAGCAATCTACCCCCATTGATTAAATAAAGTGTTTGGTTTGAAGTTCTGTGTAGGCTCCCAAGTTCAACATGAAACACTTGAAGAAGGCCAAAGGACATATCAACCAAAATGTTGTGAATATAACAATAAAGATGAAGACAATAGTCCGAAAACTCTAAATGATAAAAAAGTCCTGACATCCCATTATGACTTTATTATGTAAGTTTCTCAGCTGCGTATATGTCTTCATTTATAAATAAAATTTTACAATTCAAAAAGAATTTTGGAAATTGGAAGATTCAGTCTCAGTACATTTTGATCACACCTTGTATCATATTTACTCATGTATTATGCGACTTTCTGTGACCTTAATTTTAGCTTATATTGGAAGGTTGCACCGTAAATGTGTGTAAATAGTCGCCCAAGGCTGGTCCTAGGCCAACTGGTACACCTACAATTTCCAGCCACAAAAGGACTCACTTTAGGTCTCAGAAAGCCACATGGTACATGAATGTATACAGTACATATAATTTCTTTTAGGCTTAGGCTCACCAACCTGGTATTTACAACACAATTACAGATTCAAACACTAGTAGCAGTCTAAGTATATCAGTTACCAACTTTTCAAAGCTATTTCATTTCTATTCTGATATAGTAAAGACTGACAATAAGTCTTTGATTTTGTCTTTGGTATCAAATTAAATCCTAATGATTTGTGGTCAAGTGATATATCTAAAGAAAGTGTTACAGCATCATTCATTCAAGGGTTATATGCTTGTCATGACCATTCTGTCATATACAATTTGCTTTGAGATTCATCTTTGGTATGCTATTCAATAAATTGATATTAAAGAGGCTAGTTCTGCAAAGAGTGTATTTAGTAATTCACTACAAGTCTTTTGTAATCACCATGAAAACTTTCCAATGATAAAGGTTTCAGTCTGGCCATGTTGATAACCCAAAAGTCAATTATTTTAGCTCTTTTAAGTCATTCATATCTTTTTAGTAACCTTTTGTTACTATGAGGGTAAGCTGAAAAGTTCATATGATGACATTATGTCTGCTGTTGATGACTTTTTTGACCAATGGGATTCAAGCATTGCAACATAGATGGAAGAAGTGTGTGGACTGCAAGAAAAACTAAATTAAGAAATAAAACCTCATTTAGTCACGTTCCATAAGAATATCTTGGTCAGCTTATTAGCTTTTCTGGCATCCCTTGTAAGTGGTAGAAATAGCCACTTTGAATATTCAAATTATCAAATAAGTAAAGAAATAACTTAGAGAATAAGTTGTTGATCATGGTCCGGGAGACCTGGGTTCAATTCTAGGTCGCGTCATACCAAAGACTTTAAAAATGGTACTTGATACCTCCTTACTTAACAGTCAGCAATATAAGATATGTATCAAGGGTAAAGTGGAGCAATCCAAGGAAAAGAGTGGGGCCCTCCCCTACACCTCGGTGTAGTAGCTATTGAAAAGGGAGCCTTTGGGTCGCCAACTTTACTTTTTACTATGATTTCAACTTAGCACCATTTGAGGGGGTTTCTTATAATTTATTAAGCTTTTTGCATAGATGTGACACAAGGCTGTATGAATAGAGCACCTAATGAGACTTGAACTCACTCGTAAAGGTTTGCTAGACTAGCTTGGTAACCATTACACCACCCAAAATGGGTAAAATAATTTACTTTTAATGCATAAGAAATATTATATTAAGAAAACTAATGTTATACGAGAGAGAGAGAGAGACAGGGAAGGAGGAAGAGGGGGATTTCTAAAGCAAATCTTAATTAAAGAAATTGCAAAATTTTGTGCTTAGCCACCAAATTCTTTTGAGCAACAGTTTGCTAGTGCAGAAATGGACTAAAACTAAGTACATAAAACTAAGTAAAATGAACTAAAACTAAAATAAGGAAAATTGAGGAATTGAATAAATTTATCAAGAAAAATCTTAGAAATTGGACTGTAAATTGTCTTCTCTCTTTATCTTTCTTGATCATTGATCATCTTGTCTCATCTGGCTTCTGAGCCCTCATAAGAACCCCCAAGGTCATTTTAATTCTGTCATGTAATTATTACAGTGAATGAAAGTTTTGATGCATTTCTTTAATTGATAATTTCTTGAGTTAAATAAATTCCATTAAATTTGTATATGTGCTGTGTCGCTGTATATGAAATTATCATAAAGAATTAAAGTTTTGATGTATTTTTTAAGTAGATAAGACAATGTGAAGTCAAAAAGAACTGAAATTTAAGCTTTAAATTTTTAAGTTTTCAAATCTAAATGAATACACATACGCAGTTAAACAACTTACATGATTAAGTGATAGTGTTTTGACATCAGGATTGCTGTCTAGACAAGTAAGTGTTCATTCTTGATGGTTTTTGATCAACTTTTTGAAGATTGTGTATGAGTAGCAACCTTCATACTCACCAGACCAAGCACCTCTTGACCTTTTCTCATTTCCAAAACTGAAAATTCATCTCAAGAATAAGAGATTTGAGACCATGAAGAACATTAAAAAAAGCTTCACATCATACAACAGCATGTTTCAGAGATGTTTTAACCAATGAAAAACATGGAATCATTTTTTTTTGAATGTCAAGAGGACTATTTTGAAGAAAATTAACATTTCATTCATTGTTCATTTTAGTCTTGGAAAATACAGCTTCAGAGTTGAGACTTTGTGAATATATCTTAATTTGACTCAGAAACACTATAAGATTGCTTTTATGAGCTATACTCTCTTGAAGCCTGACCCTAAAATTTTACCGCACTTGCCTTGTCATCATCTCTGGTATTGCTCAAATTTCATCATAAATAACATCTTTATAAAATCTAATGGGGAAGCCAACCATGATATGTTTCGATGATCGTTACCATTTTTAAATAAGGTTCAATGAAAAATGTACAATGCTCACGATTCCACACCATGATAACAACTGCTGCATTTCGGAGACATACCTTCTATCAGCTACTGCTACCTTTTTTGTGGCAGTTTTAAGTATGGGAGATCATTCCCCCTGACCTTTTACACACACACACACACACATATATATATAAGGTATATACAAGTAATGGTACTGGTGTCACAAATAATTTATTTCAATTCTAAACGCCAAATTCAAAGTAATCCCCCTTGAATCTAATATATATGCCCATTCTTCTCTGTCATACTTCTATGCACTGCTGGAATGATTCTTCTGGGATGCCCCTCAACTCCTTCAATATGGCTTCCTTGATGGCATTCATGCCTTCAAAAAAGGTTCCCTTGATGATCACCATGCACTTAGAGAAAAGAAAAAGTTCTATAAAGCAAGATCAGGGGAATAGGGAGTTTGTTCCAGTACAGAAATGTTTCTCTTGGTCAGAAACTGCCTGATGCTTAGCACAACCGGTCCTGTTACTTTTCAGACATCCCTTAATCTTTGGAGATAATATTCTAATTGCAGTCCTTTTTCATGTCCAGTTGACTTGTGAATCTTCAAACAATTAACTAACAATTGCCGCACATTACCTACTTTACTTACTCAACACTTGCTGAAGGCCTCTTGCCCAGTCGGCTGGGGCTGTAGAACACACTGACTGCACCTCTGCAGAGGGGTAAGACCCACGCAATGAGTGTCCTGGATATGACACTAAACAATCTGATGGTGAGGTCCCAGTAATGCTGGGGCCTTGGGGAATACGGAGCACCCCTTCATTGCCATTGCTCCCAGGTCCACTCTGGCCTGGCATGGTAGCACCTGATAGAGCCCTATCTATGGGTTAAATAGAACTAACGGCATACTTATGCTAAACTGAATTGTTTGATCAAATTGATTGCTTAAAATAGAAATGTTTTTTGACAATTGAACCGTGCTTACATTTGAACTGTGTGCTTATGCTAGACTAAATTATTTCAAATAGAACTGTTTTTTGACATTGAAACTGTATTTACACTAAACTGAATTGTTTAACATAGAACTGTTCTGACATGTAACTGTGTGTAAACTAAATCTGTACTTATACTAAACAGAAGAAGCTGAATTAGAATTGCTTGACTAAACTGAAAAGCTTGAAATAGAAATGTTTTTTACAATTAAACTGTACTTACATTTAAACTGCGTGCTTATGCTAAACTGATTTGTTTTAAATTGAACTGTTTTTGACATTGAAACTGTACTTACACTAAACTGAATTATTATATATAACTGCTTGAATAGTTTGAAATAGAAATATTTTCGACAATTAAACTATGTACTCATGCTAAACTGAATTGTTTTAAATAGAAGTGATTTACATAAAAATGGATTTGGCGTTAAATAACCTACAATAAAACCCAACAAACCAAACCAAACTGAAGGCCTCTCACTGTCGGAGTCAGCTTTCACTTTTTCTCAGTTCCCTTAGAATCTCATGTACCACTCAAAAACATTGGTGCACAAAATGGTGTTATCTCTATACACATGCTGAATCATTTCAAGTGCTTGTGATGGAGTTTTCCCAAACTGGATAAAAAATTTCAGCTTTATTTGTTTCTCAGTGTTCCTAGCAGAACAACCGGAAAAAAAGTATATGAAAAAAAGCATGTGAAAAAATACTATGGTCGCAGAAAATTAAGATTATGGTAATATACTCTTAAGATATGTTAAATGATCACACACCCTACTTATCCCTCTTTCACCCATAGCTCACACTCAGTCTTATTACTTTTTAGACATAATCATTTATACATACAGAGATAGATAGATTGATTGATAGATAATGATATGGGCAAATATTTCTTTCGATCATTTCGTCCCTTTCTTTCTGTATTGCTTTCTACGACTTTACTTTTTTTTTATTGTCTTGAGCATGAACTCACAACCTCTTCACATTTCTTTTGGCATCATTTCAATTAGCTATATTATTGTTGCAAGAATGTGCTTTTAAATGTAACCATGTGTAATTTCTTTTAATTGAAAATCCTTTTAGGCACACCATGAATTCTTTCCCATAAACAACTGACCTTTTTTTCATAAAACTCTATTCACTGCATAGCATTAAAACCTTTTTTATGTTACGCTTCCTCACATGAAATGTGTGCATATTTGGAATTATATTAACACACACACAAACACACACACACACACACACACACACACACACACACACATGAGGATCATTCAATAAATAAGGTGAATTTTGTAATTACAACAACTCACATTTCACCTTGAAAAAACCTTTTGCTTCATTTTTCGATGTAATTTCAATTTTTTTAAATACATTTTCCCTTCAAAAAACAAGTTCTGTATTCCTTCAGTTCTGAAATCTTTGAATTGAGTTTTTGGTCATTTTCTCACAGTGCTGTTCACTTCATAAAACCCTGAAAACTTTAAGGGAGCTTAATAGATTTATATCAAAGAGGGCTAAACTGAACTGTAAGGAGGATGTGGCAGCTCTTCCTAAAAAAACTGATTGATGCTTTTCTCCTGTTCTTGCAACAGTATAGAATGTTGCAGTGTCCTCATAAACCAAATGACAACTGACCTTAAAAAAGTATTCATAGAAATTCCTAGTAGTTCAGAAATATCCTCTATTGTAAGTTTTCTATCAGTCAAAATATGGGCATTAACTGGATCCACCATTTCATCTTGAATATTATTTCAACCTTCTTCGAACATTTCAGCCTATTAGTAAACATTTTTATTTCACATTACACATTTTTCAGTAAATTTCACATGTTTTGCACTTCACAGCCATCAAAAATTAAATGAGAGATTCTGTTCAAGCAAAAAGCACTGTTTGATATGCCATCATAATGAATAGACTCAAAATAAATATTTTTGCTATAAACCAATTCCAAAGAAGGCAAAAGAAAAGAAAATTATTTTGATTTTTCAAAAAAACTTACAATATTTATTGAATAACACTTGTATATATGTGTTTTTGTGTATTTCTATGAATATACTTTATGTTATATATATATGCAATTGTGTGCATAAATATTCAAGTTTTTTATGTCATTTTTCTTATATAATTTATGTTTGATTTCTCTCTCTCTCTCTCTATATATATATATATATATATATATATATATAGCTTTAAAAAGAGATTAACGACTCCAAGTTGCTTTGATAGAAGATGTAATTTATGTCTAGAGGAAAAGATACAAATTATGATGTACATTGATCCTTTTAACCTATTGGATCAGAGATGTGATTTTATTGCCAGATGTAGGCATAGAAATAAATTTCAACTGCTATAGAAAATTTAATGGAATAAATGATAAATTAGTAACCATGACTTATTAAATTGATAAATGAATTAAAATTTGAATTAATATTAGGAAAATTTACTTCTGATATTGTAAATTACTTATATAATTTTTGTAAATTATATATATATATTGATAAATTTATTACTGTTTTGGTGGGGAGGGGGAATTACTATGAATAACATTAGTCTACATTGAATTATTTTTTTTTAATGATTAAAATTTGCTATATTAAAATAAGATATGTCTGAATGATAATTTTTATATAGTTTTGAATAGCAAGGCATTTGTATTTTTGCAGCTGTATGTTTTCCTCAGTTAAATTTGAAGTGTGATGAAACCAGATGTGGTTCTATACATGCCACAATAAATTGGTACATAAGGCTACTCGGTTTAAATCGGATTAGGTATATGTATGCAAAATGAACGTTTTTTATTGTGTCAAGTCTGGTTGTGAATAAGTAAACAGTAATTTTCATCCATTTTTTTTTTGTTGATCTGAAGAAGTCCTGTTAATTTTTATAGCATTGATCAATATCAGTGCTTTTTAACAGGATGGAAATAAATTTATTATCATAATGTGAACAATTGTTGGGTTTTTATTTTGAAAAAATTATTTGTTCTAAAGATTTTATTTGCATTGAGCTTTTGACCAGGACAATTTGATTTTAATATTCTGAATTTAAATATTTAGATTGTCCTGTTTGGAATTTTTCCCAATTCTGGATTAACTGGATATATACATATATATATATATATATATATACAGATAGATAGATAGATAGATAGATATGAGCTACCATTTCATATATGTATGTTTTATATGTGTATATGCATTTAGTGAGAATGTTTTACATATTTGATTTGTATTTTTTATATGCCTGTGTATGTATATATGTGTATATGTGTACCTTTATATATATATATATACACACATATATATACTCACATCATTTATGCGAGTATATGAATTTATATATATATATATATATATATATATATATATATATGCATAAATTTTATATAAGTACATTTATTTGTTATATGTGAGTGTATATGTATGAAGTCTCAGTGTATGTGTGTATCTATATATATATCATTCATTGAAGATAAAGTTAATTCATCCCTTGTTATAATTCCTTTCTTTATTGTAGTTTTTTTTTGTTTTTTTTTGTTTTCTATCCAATTATGCTTAACTAATTGCATTCTTTCATTCTACTGTTAACATCTGTTTTTAATTAATGTGCATGAATTCTGTCTTCGATCAATTTACAAATTGTAATATGTTTCATTCCATGAAAGCCTTGTATTTTCCACATGAGAAAATTCAATTTACTATCTCTCTGAGAAACCATAATTAATGCATGAGTCTGTCATTACCTTTAATTAAGCTTCTTTATTTTTTTCTTTTGATATTTTTTGAATGGAATGAGTTAAACTGTTCTCTTTAATTGTATATTTTCTTGTCGAAAATTATCAGAATATAGATTGTCACTAATTTCAGATGAGACTTAACACTTGGTACAATTAAGTTTTATCATTCAAACATTATATTTATTCTATCTCATTGGCTCATTCATAATGACAATGAAGTTAGTCATAATTACTATTTATCATAGTACAATGCAATCTCCTATTTTTGAATATTAAAAAAAAAACACAGATATATGTTATTTTCATCTTTAACGCAATCCAATTTATACATATTTACCCAACCCCTCCGCTCGGGCAGGATATAACACGAGGTCAATTTTTTTAAGCGGAGTTTAACAGGTTTGAATTCAGAGTTTTCCTTCTCCTAGACTAGTTGCCCCACCAAGGCTGAAGAACCTAGTCTGTCCTACTATTTTACCCATAGCTGGAGGGAGAATAATTGGATTCATACCTTTCCCAAGGGTATTATTAGTGCAATGTGAAATGCAATCAGTCTCATCCAGGATTTGAACTCGTGTCGCCGTGTACATTTCCTACGACAATAAACAATACACCACGGGCGCCTCCTATGCAATCCAATTTATACTATACATCAAACATACAAAAGCCCTCAGTTTTCAGCTTTTTCAAGACATCATCGTATTAAGTCAATGCGCACTATCATTCAATTTAAAACATATATATATATATATATATATATATATATATATATATATATATGTTTTCATATATATGTATGCCTGTGAGTACATATTTATTTACCCGAGCCCTCAACCATTGGGAAAATGTAATGCGATGTCAGTTTTTAAGTAGAGTACACTTAGCTTAAATTCCAAGTTTTGCTTCTTCGAGACCTGTTGTCTTACCAAAACTAAAGATTCCTGTCTGCTCTACTTTTCTCTTTCATAGTAGATAAGAAAAGCATATGGATAAATCCCTTTCATAGAGCATTATTTTTGTATATAAAAACACATATATATGATATTTTCATCTATAATACAATTCATATCTTACAAGGCATGAAAGGTGCAAAGAACTCGGTTTTCAGCATGTTATAAACCTAATAGGTAGCATCATCCCATTTATAGGATGCTTGCAAATATATACACATATATATATATATATATATATATATATAGTCTGTTTGTGTGTGTGTGTGTGTGTGTGTGTGTGTGCCCTTCCGACCCAACACTGCAATACAAGATCAATATTTAAGCAGAATATACCAGGAATAAATTCTGAGTTTTCCTTTCTTGAGGTTTCCTTACCAATAAATAGATTATTGATTAATTATTTATATCATTTAATTGTCTGGTTTTTAAATAGAATAAAAACAATTGTTGGAAATCTTTTCAGTTATAGTTCTATTTATAAAAGTCCAACACCTTTGAGAGGCACAAGGCTACAGTCACATCATTTATGGAGAGGAGTTCTCTGATTTTGAATTCATTTTCCTTCTTCTTGATTGGTTGCCTTACCAAAGCTAAAGAACCCAGTTTGCCTTACTATTTACCCACAGCTCAGGAATAAAGAAATAGATTCATTTTTTCCTAAAGCCTAGTCTAGAATTTGAACTAGGCTTGTTGGGTTCATTTTCAAATGATAATAACAATTATGTCACAAGAGTCTTCTTACATACATGCATTTATATATATATATATATATGTATATAAATATATATATATATATATATGTATGTATGTATGTATGTATGTAAGAAGACTCATGGGGGTTGAGCACTCTGGCAAAGACCCATGGAGGTTGAGCACTCAGGTGAAGGAATTTTCGGCCGCTGCTCGCATAATACAAAAGCTCTTCGAAAGAATTGAGCAGTCTGGTAACCGATAGGGTATAAAAATGTAAACAAACGGACACTGCTGCTGTTGCTACATAAATACCTTAAAAATTCCCTTAGCCAATGTGGTACACTTGGTGGCCGAGCGGTCTTAGACTTAGTCTAACGTAAAGTTGGATGGGTTTCGATCCCGGCTTCGAGCGTCCCACGTGTCTTGCCACACTGAAGAGTTCTGATAGAACAAAACAGTCTGTCTGTGGATGACTATATATATATATATATATATACTTTAAAATGAATTGTTCCACACGTGAATTTGCTTTTAGGTTATTTATTCTTCTTGTTTCTGATGTTTTAAATCATCTTCAGGAAGTAAATGGTTTGTTTGAGTGTTACTTTTGGTTTTTATAGTGGTGACCAAAGGGATCTCTCAAATAAACCATTTACATCCTGAAGATGATTTAAAATGTCAGAAACATATGTTCAAGAAAAATAACTCACCTAAAAGCAAATTCACTTGTGGACCCATTCATTTTAAAGTATTTACTTTTTTCTCTTATTGGACAAATTGGAAAATATATATCATCATCATCATGTTGTGCCGCCGCACGGATGTCCCTGACCCTCTCTCGCCACTTCTCCCTATCGTTCATCACCTCTGGCAGGATTTCAGGGCTACATCCCGTATCCTCACTGAGCTGCTGTATGTATGTTTGAGCTGGTTGTCCTGCTTTTGCTTGGCTATATAAATATATATATATATATATACACGGGGGTATGTGTTTAAATATCACCAATGTCCCATAAACAGGATAAAACATTTTACATATCATATTTGTATTGAATAGCCCAGTTATGTGTTAAATGGTGTCACTGCTGTTCTTCTACAAGGATAGCTTTGGCATTAAATAACCCATGAAGGCTGATATACCATCAAAAAAACCAAGAAACCACATTGAACAGCAATTATTTTTGGGATGCCTCACATGCTAATAATAAGGAAAATTTTAAGAAATTTTCTTTAAGTATTTCTTGTAGGTATTAAATTTTGATCAGTGGATTTAGCTCAACAACTTTCATAGACATCTTATTTTGAAAAATCACCTTTGTCTATCATTATTTTAAAGTATTGAAAATCTCTATTACTTCAAATTAAACCAGTTCGTATACATCAGTAGCAATATCTCATCTACTGAAAGCAATTTCAAAATACACATCGGTAAAGCGTTATTAACCACATAGAAATCTGATCTCTCTAATGGAATAAAGCAGGAATTCTTCCGAGTCATGCCAGTACTACTGTATGGTTGCACCATTAGGACTCTAACGAAATGCTTGGAGAAAAAGCTAGATGGGAACTACACAAGAATACTATGTGCTGTTTTACGCAAATCCTGGAAGCAGCACTCTGTAAAACAGCAACTGTATGGCCACTTACCTTTCATCTCGCAAACCATCCAAGTGAGATGAACAAGAAAAGCATGGAACTGCCAAAGAAAAATTGACTAACTCATAAGTGACATTCTCCAATAGACTCCTGCAGATGGATACACCAGTATTGACCGACCAGCAAAACTTACAATCACCAACTCTGTAAGGACATGAGAGGCTGTCTAGACGACCAACCAGGAGAGATGACAGATAGGGACGAATAGTGAGACAGATTCAAGGGAATTTATTTCACTGGCGTGTTTTAATGATAACAAAGTAATGAAGAAAAAATCTATTAGTATTTTAAAGATTAGAACAAAGTAGAAATTAAACTTTCAGACACAAATGAAAAAAAATTTATTAATCATTCATGACAAATTATTCGGTTATAATGAAAGTTTTATCTAGTTTTTAAGCCGAGAATATTGAACAAATTTCAGTTATGTGAATTGAATTACCATGACCATAAAATCCGCTAAACACCTACACACGATATACGGGAACACTGCTGATGAGACCTAATAAGGTTGAAACAGCTGTCCAGTGTTCCCATATATTGTGCGTAGGGGTCGGCGGATTTTCTGGTCGTGATAATTCAATTCACAATATTAATTTCTCAGCTTAAAAAATAAAAATATGTACAAATTTCAATAAGTTTCATCTTTATTTGATGTTTATTTATTCCAACATATATACATTTTTTCATTTCAAAGTATAAAAAGAAAACTTTTTCAAATCTTTGAATCAACTAAAGATTATATTCTACATATCATGTTCTATAAGTTCCATATTATGGTTAATGCAAGAACTGCGGCAAAATCTCATCACAGTATTTATGGAGTTGATGCAGCATGTGAAAGAACTTGAAGGAAGTGGCTTTCCCATTTCAGAAATGGAGACTTCAGTCTAAAAGATGAACTAAGCAAGGGCCATTTGTGTAGTCTCAATTCAAAGGTACCGGAAGCAGCTGTTGCTACAAAGCCCCTCATTATGTTTTGTGGACACTTCAGCATTAGTCCAATGACTGCTTATCGCCAATTGAAAAGACTTTGAATAGTTTCAAAAGATGGAAAATAGGACCCACATGATTTGTGTATTGAGAATTGCCAAAAACATGTTGATTAATGTACAGCATGGAATACACATCCACTTCAAGCGCCTTTTTTTGTACAAAGTAATGATTGGAGATGAGATATTAGTCTTTTGTTATAATGTTTTATGCCATATGTGAGTGGTTCGATTATTGTGATAGGTCTGCCTGGCTGCCAAGTAGAGAGTTTAACTAAGAAAGATACTGTTAAATTTATTGTGAGATATGCAAGAAATCTTCTATTTTGAACTGTTAGATTATAATCAAGTAATTACATCTGATTTGTACAGCAAACAATTAAGGTATTTGAAAATAGCTTTGGACAGCAAAAAATGTCAATCTTTGGTAAACAGGAAAAAATTTATTCAACATTACAATAATGCCTTTCCTTATTTCACAAGTAAACAAAACCTCCAAAGGAAACTTGGTGGGGAAAAATTGCTTCACTTGCCATCATCTTCTAACCTTGTACCTTTGTGTTTCATTTGTGGAGCCATTTGTATGGATTTTGACAAACTTCACAAGAAGTTAAAAATGAGTTAACCTCTTTTTTCAGATAAAAAAATAAATTATTTTATGAACATGATATGGAAAAGTTTGAATTTGGTTGTAGAAAACAATAGAAAATATATTGATGATTAAATTAATCAATGACCACCACTATTTTCTATTGCTTAATTAGAAATAAGACAGAACGTTAGCAATATGATAACATTTAGTCATTCTAGCTAAGAAAAAGCAATCATATATGCAGGTTGTTCTTTTATAAGATGATGTGCTGTTATATAATAGAAGGACTGCAATGCATAAACAAGTTTGTAGTAATGCAACACTTGCATATAATGTGACCATGGCTTTTCTAGTTCTGCTTTTAAGTTGTACACAAAAAATTGAACTTAATTTAAAAAGAAAATATTTTCATTCTTTTTATAGAGTTCATTTCTTTCTACTTGTAAATGATTTTTCAGTTCAACTATCTATTAATATATTTGTCTGCACCTACTTATCAATTTATTTATTTATGTTATACATTTGTAACAGTCACATATCTATTTTCTTTCGCAAATCAATGCCCCCTCCAAGTGATTCGGCTATACACTGACCAATCAGGGACAGAGCATATTGATTCCTTCTTTCTCTCTAGAACTATTTTTTCTAGTCCTTTTTGGTTGTCGGCTGATAGTCAGAGAGCACCTAGTTAGCAGCCAAGACAGACCTCTCTCGCGTCCTCTATTAAGGACATTCCACATGGAATGCCTTCCCTGAAGAACACACTGCTACTAGCTTCACACACAGAAGAACCAGCCTTGCGGTCAGTCACACGAGCTATTTGTTACAGTGACACACAGTTCCTACAAACTCAAGGGCCAACATACTAACTGGTGACACCAAAAGGAACCCTTTCTCATTCTCTCTTGTTTACTTCTGTTTATAAACCTTTTGTTGTTGCACTTTCAAAAGAGGTTTTGTCATTTATTTGTGTTGTCAAATAATTTATAGTGTTATGGAAACTAACCATTTTCAACATTAAACATTTTTAGGGCTTCTACTGTTACAAGATAATGCGGCAATACATATGGGAGACCCCCATAGCATAATGGCTCAATGGACTGGACTGTAGCTTCAAATCAAATTAGTTCAAACTCCTGTCATGTTAACAAGTTCACTTTTGGAGTAATACCCTTAGGAAAGGTATTACTTCACTTATCCCCCAACTATGGGTGGAAAAGTGGGGTAATAACTCACAAAGGATGATATACTATTAATCAAAGAAACCAAAACAAAAAAAAGAAACAAAACCCCCAAAATCCAGAACATAAAACAAAGAAAGAAAAAACAAAGAAGCTAGAACAAAAAAACAAAGAAACAAAAAACAAAGAAACCAGAACAAAAAAAAAACATGGAAACAAAAAAACCTAAAAAAAACAAAGAAACCAGAACAAAAAACAAAGAAACAAAAAACAAAGAAGCCAGAACAAAAAAAAACAAAGAAGCCAGAACAAAAAAAAAACAAAGAAACAAAAAACAAAGAAACCAGAACAAAAAAACAAAGAAACAACCCCCCACCAAAAAAACCCCAAAGAAACCAGAACAAAAAAACAAAGAAACAAAAAAAACCCTCAAAGAAACAAAGAAACCTGAACAAAAAACAAAGAAACCAGAACAAAAAAACAAAGAAACAAAAAACAAAGAAACCAGAACAAAGATCAAAGAATAAAAAAAAACAAAGAAACCAGAGCAAAAAACAAAAAAACAAAGAAACCAGAATAAAAAAATCAAAGGAACAAAAAAAATCCCAAAGAAACCAGAACAAACCTAAGCAGCAACATAATAATTTCTATCCATCTATCAATCTCAAAACAATTACATCATTTTCTCACTTTTTAAATCAGAGACTCTATGTCACAAATAATTTTCCAATTGCTGATTTCATCAATGATTCTGTTAGCATGGACTAACTTTAATCTATTTAATAACAATAAGATCCTGAAAAAAAGATATATTTTAAAAGTTGGTATTTATTAGCCATATTTAGACAATGATGTTTATTTTTCCAAAATGAATATATTTCAAAAGTTCAAAATTTGAGTAAAGAATAACAACAAAATAGAAATTATGTTTTCAGCAAAGATATTGATTAGTACAGATAATTGTAATCTTTTATTTGAAATTTACAGTTTCTAAAGGGCTAAACAACTATTTTGAAAATGTTAATGATTTCTTTTTATATCTATATTGTTAAAATCACTTAAAGACCACCTTTGGTGGTCATTAATGTTAATGTTGAGATGCATTCTATTAACAGAATATATTATGATTAATTGCAAATAAATCAACAAATAGATGAAGGAAAGTACTTTAGAATTAGCATCTAATAGATATCTCCCTTGAGAAATTATAATGATCAGGATGAGCACACAAACACAGAAGCCAACACTATAATTATCAAGTTACAAATTGGACAGGAAATTGCTTTATTTTTTATGAATTGTCATAATTTGTTTGTAAAGCTCAGTAACTGTGAGTAATTACTCATTTGCATAAAAAGCAATGAGCTACGAATTAAGGTGAGACTATATGGACTTTAGGGCGTTCCATTGTTCTCAAATGGCTTAGTCAATTCTCTGGACAGTGATTAATTGCTAGCCCAGTGAATGGGTATATTAAAGTATGTATACACTGGCTTGTTTAAGAAGTTACAGGCTTGGTATTGAGTTACCACCCATTTTATTTTCTTGTCTGCCAGCTGGACACTAGCAGGGCCTATTGAACTGGTAAGTGTTGTTGTTATTGTTGTTTATTCTGCATGCTAGAGCAGTGACTTCTACATGAGTGCTTTAGCATTAATGAAAACTCATTCCAATGTTCCATATCTTATGATATCCTATTGTTTATCTATATATCACTCTCACTCTTCCTCTCTATGTATATGTATATAGCGAGAGTTATATAGATAAACGATAAATGATAAGTTATCGTAATATATATATATTACAATAACTTATCATTTATCCTAATATATATATATATATATATATACGCATTTCCACAGGGCACCAACTATATGGCCACCTGCCTCCCATCATGAAAACTATCCTAGTTAGACGAACCAGAAATGCAGGACACTGCTGGAGAAGCAAGGACAAGCTCATAAGTGATGTACTCCAATGGACCCCCACTATTGCCCGGGCAAAAGCAGGATGACCAGCTCGAACATACATAAAGGAGTTATGTGAGGATACGGGATATAGCCCTGAAGACTTGCAAGAGGTGATGAACGATAGGGAGAAGTGGCGAGAGAGAGTCAGGGATATCTGTGCTTGTGGCACGACATGATGATGATGATGATTTACTCACTCAACCCCTCCATGTGAGCTGGCTGCAACATAAGGTCTGTTTGCTAAGCGATATTTAACAAGTTTGAATTCAGAATTTCACCTTCTCTTGATTACTTTCCCAGACAAAGTTAAAGACCCCAGTCTGCCTTACTATTTACCCGTAGCTGAAGTGAGCAGATTTGATTTCATACCTTTTCCAATGGTATCAGAGCTTTGTTAGATTCAAATAGCCTCGTCGAGTCAATGATTCCATATCCATTCCATATATATATATATATATATATATTGTGTGTATTTTTTAATTGTTTCTTGATGTCTTCAATCTTTAAACAGTGAAGCAGACTGGGGTCTCGTAATGTATTTTCAAAGGTTTTCTTACTCAGTTCTCAAATGTGAAGCCTTTGCTTGGATACTGGCAATAACTAAGCTTAACAGTTATCATTGTAGCAAATGGAATCTGTGACCCAAGTTCAAATTTGGATGAGGCTGTTTGCATTTCATTTCATGCTAATGCCCTTGGGAAAGGCATGAATCCATCTGTCCTCCACCCCAGATATGAGTAAATGGTAGGGTAGAATGAGTTCTTTAGCTTTGGTAAGGCTTTAGTGATGGGGATAACATTATTATTATTATCATTATTGTTGTTGGGTTTTTGGTTTCAGGTTTAAGTTGGTTTTGCTGGTATTACTTTGGTTGCGTTGATATTCCATTGGTAGTTATCCCCTCACTAAATGTTGATGGAAAATAAAGGTAGTGGAGAGGAATGAAGACGTTGTTAGGTTTTAAAGGAAGGTTTAATGGCAGCATAAAATAAAGGGTTTTACACTGGTATTCTGCGAGCCTCATAGAAAAGAAAGAAAGTAGGAAGTTTTTAGAGTGTATCATCTGATTTGTTTTTAACTAGAATCCCTTGGTCTAGAAGAATAGCCTGAAGGGACCCATAAACTAGATGGCTCTCCTCATAATTGTTGATGCAGCTACTCTATTCAGGAACAGACATTAAGATGTCCGTTCCCATTGAGGATTTCTGACCGAGAGAGGGATTCGCGGGCTTTTTTCAATTTTTGGTGCTGTTAGGAAATATGGTTCAGGCTGAATAGGACAAGTCATCTTGATTGGGTGAAAATGTTTGGCGACTTAAACAGTCAAATCAAATTATGCACCAAACAAAAATTTAAGTTTCTTTCTGCTACAAGGCAATACATCTTGAAGAAGGGAAACTAAATTCAAACCAGCCTTACTCCACTTAAAAATTGACCTTGTGTTGCAGTCTGCTTCTGGTGGAGGATTTGGGTTAATACATAGACACATGTATAAATAGTATCTTCCTGATATGAAGACGTTCTTAAAAAATCTTATGAAAATTAATTTTCTTAAAAATTAACTTTATGTCACATTTTTCTCATGTTAGAGTTGTTGATTAAATTCATACAAAAATTGGATCATTAGAGAAATAGGAATTACTTCCTGTTCTATATTTAATTGTTTAATTGTTATATATTTAATTGTTTAATTGTTAAATTTATACATTTCATAAGTGTATTTTTAAATATTAGATTGACTAAAACCCAATGTTCAGCTTTTAACAAATTATAAGAGCTTTGTTTTGTAGACTTTGATAAAAATTCTATTATTTTAAAAATAGAATTTACCAATGTAGAAAATGTATGTCATTGCCGGAAGCTAATGTTATATCAGAAAATTGATTTCGAAAATAGATCTCTTTTTTAAGCATAGCCTTCCAGAATTACATTTAGTTTACAGAAAATTCCAGTCAAATTTATTCAATGAATCTATAAGGAAAATTCTATCATTCAAAATGAAATTTATTGAATTACCCTCACTACTTTAGTGTGGCCTTATTCTTCCATAAATTCAAGAAATTAGTTTTTCTTTATTTAATAAAATAACCTTCTTCAAGATTTTACAAATTTTCTTGTGATTTTCTGGTTTTCTAGAAAATTTCTTGGTACTAATGGCTGCACTACATTGGCTTTAATAAAAAAAACTTGGAGAAAAAACTAGATGGAAACTATACAATTATGCTGCATGGAGTACTGAACAAATTCTGGAAGCATAAAAAAAAGGAATACATAAACATGTCCCAACAACTAAAACTATACACATATTGTTCCATGAACAAGCAGTATGTAGAAGGAGTATGAAATGCAAAAAAATTTACTTGATCAGTATAGCTGATATAGCCATACAGCCATACCATTCCCTGACAGGGTCTGAGACAATGTCATTACTGTTTAATGAACAGAGGAAGAAATAGGTAAAGGATGGGTTTCTGGATAGACATGTGACACCTTATAGGGACCCTAATGGCCAATTATCTAATGGAGATTTTGCATTTCTACAGTACTACTGTATATTTTTATTGTTACACATAATCAGCTTAGTTTCTGAATTGGCTGAATTATTTCTATATATTGAATATTGTTTAACATTATATGATATTTTTACTCTTTAATTTTCATGGAAAATGCAATATAATTTAGGTTTAAAACAGTCATTTTAATTATTTTATCTATTGTAAAATTTAATTATATAAAAATCAAAAAAGTGATGCTTACCCAGATATAAAATGTTTTCAAAAAGAAAAAAGGAAAATAAATATGAATTATTCTTGTTGGTACACTTATTGAGAAGCACTCATGGCTACCAGAGTTCAAATCCTGAATGAAACGGTTTGCATTTCATATAGTGCTAATATCCTTGGGAAAGGTGTGAATCCAACTATTTACCTTTCAGCTATAAAATAGTAGGGTAGACTGGGCTCTTTAACCTTGATATGGTAACTTGTCATGGTGAAGGAAAACTCTGAATTGTACACCTGGAGAGGGATGAGCTCAACAGGCTATTTCTAGCATGAGTTGTGCCTCCATGATGATTTCAGATGATGGGACCAATGAAAAAATGAACGCTTACAGATTTGTTTAAAAATATCTTAAATGTAAATTTATTGCTTTCTCAAAGAATAGAAATAATATGAAATTCACCCATACAAATGACTGTATAGTTCTTAGTTTTTATTAATAGCATATGTATAGTTTTGAATTAGAATATTACAACTAATATGGTCTATTCAATGTAATATCTTTTTATGATTGTTAAAATGCCTTTTTTATCATGACTATTTTTTTTTATTCTTGTATGAAAGATTGGTCATAAAAAATTTGATGGGAAACTGAGATGTAGAATTATTTTACTTGCAAACGAGGGTCTCTTCATCTTCAGTAAAGAATAGTAACCAATTTAGTGGTTGGCAGGAGAAAATAGCTTTGGCAAAATGCTAGAATTAGCATATATATTGAAGAATAATGAAGGAAAATGTAAAAAAAAAGGTGGTGGAAATGGCAAAGAGGCATTAAAGATGGATAAATAATCTAAGTGAGAAAAATGAGGAAGAATAAAAAGAGAAAAAGAAAAGAAAAATAAAAGTGGGAAAGGAAAAGAAGAAAAAAAGATGAGAAAAATCAAAAAAGAAGGATAAAAAGCGGAAGAGAAAAGAAGAAGAGAAAGAGAGTGAAAAGAAAAGAATAGAAGAAATGAGATGAGAAAAAGAAAAAGAAAAAAGAGGGAAAGAAAAGGAGAACAGTGAAAAAAAATTATTGAAAATGAAAAACCAAAAAGAAAGAAAAAAAGAAGAAATTGTATTGTGTTTAATAAAATGCTTCAATAATATGAAAAGAATAAAAAAGAATTTTAAATGAACGCAAAAGACAATATCGAAGGAAATGTAACTTGAAAAAAAAAATTTAAAAAACATAAATATAGAAAATATTTAATCTAAAAGATAAAATACAAAAAGCAAATGAATAATAAAAACATTGTTTTAGAATTGGGATCTGAAGATGTGAAGCAGTTATAGAAAAATGAAGATCAACATTTATAAAAAAAAAACAGAACCAGATGAGAGAAATGCTGCAATCTAAATGACCTAAAACTTCATTTCTATAACATTTTCATGAGTAATCAGTGGAATAAGGTAGTTTTTCTAAAACTTCATTTCTATAACATCTTGATAATTAATTAATGAAGAAAATTGTACAGTTCAAATCCTTGGCTCAATCTCAAAATAACCTAATGATTTTTTATTTTGATTTGATTTTTCAAATTAATCAATGTTTTTTTTTTTGTTGTTATTGTATTCTAATACCAGTAGTTGGCAAAACATACTGCTTTTTTCCATTGAATGTTCACTAAGACTTTTTTTATAGATACTGTCACGTGGTCTCCCACTGAGAGAAGAGAAATAAGGTATTTCTACTGACCGCTAAAAAGAGAAATAGTAATATAGGTCAATTCCTCACGGCCTGTCGGAGAAAGTAAAGAATGTGGGTCAGAGTGAAAGCCAACAGATGTTTGTACTCTGTGACCGGGTCAAAGAGATAGTAGTCCTAAGGAATCACCTGACAGGGGAAGGAGGAAGATGGAAGCGAAACGATTGGCCAGAACCCTAAAACGGAAGTGGCACCTTCTTCCCGTCAGCGGAAATAGGGTAAAAGAAAATCAGTTTTTGGAACAGAGGTCGTCGTGAACAGATGGGGGAGAATCTCGCGCCAAACCCCGGGTAAAGAAAGCGGAAAGAATCTTGGACAAGCGGAAGAACCCATGCCTTCAAGCCAGAGCCTTATGAATACATAAAATTCCGTTAATCCGTAAAAGAGAAAATACTCTCCGAAGGAACCTGTCGAAAAGATAAGTAAACATTAAGACTGTTTCTCTCTACACCCAATTATATACTCTCTCTCTCTCTCTCTCTCAAATTAAAGAAAGACTAAAGAAAAGAAGAAAAGGAAGAAAGACATTTATCGTCATATATTATCCGCTGATAATATAGCCTACACGTTGAATATGTGTATCCGCGTGTGTATTAAAAAGATTATTATATTCTAATGTTCCCACGTGTTGAAGTTTGTTCATTTGTGTCGTTTACTGTCGAGTTGCTAATTTCATGTTTCTTTTTCAGCTTCTTTCGCCTTATCTTACTCTCGCCTAAGGTGTCCTATATTTTCCTTTAAAAACATTATACGGGAAACCGGAGTTGTCGACTACTATAATTAATATTATTACATCTAAACCTAGAGGTCCATATCTTCCATAAATCTAGTGGTGGAAGAGCTAGTGGCCTGGTGGGTGTATGTGTAATGTGAAATTTGGAAACCCTAAATTAACCCCCACATAATATGCCAGTTTATATATATACCCGAGAAAGGACTCTGAACAAGGACTTATTCTACGAGGGATCAAGTGCCAGGCCGCCCCGTCTTCACACGTGCGAAAAATAAATTGCCCGTTTGGTGATAACAATATTTAAATGCACCAGTTCCCATACGCTTTTAAATGGTTGATCATCCGGGGATCTTTTTATTTTAATTTGCCGTCACAATACTCAGGTTGTTTTACAGTGAATAAAAGAGCTTGTTTCATAATGGGCTTTTTTTCATTTATTATAACTCGTCTTTTAAATTTTTATTTTTGAGTGGCTTTTTATTCTCCCCCTGTCAAAATTTGACAAGAATCAAACCTGAACAGTTATTATCTTATTTGTGGAGAGGGATTAAATGATAAAGTAAACAGAAAAAAATTCTGGCAAAATGACAGCTTCTAAATAAAGGAATACAACTACGTTTGGGAAAGACATTACACTATTTTGTTAAGATTACATAAAAAAAAACATTTGTTGCTTTGTGGAGACTATTTCAAAGAAATTTTAAAGAAATCAACAACCTGTAAATGCTTAAAAATTCATATAAAATTGTAAGCAGAAAAGAAATGTCATTGACAATAGAAAAACACGAAGGACAAAATATATACTTGAACAACATAATATGATAAGTTATATCATGAGTCAAATGAATAATGTCATTATGTTATGATATAACCTATATACAGTGGATTCCAGTTAAATGTAAAATAGGCTACGATGAGAAAAGGCTTATTTACGTGGATCACTTCTACCAGAAAAGAATCAAACATGAATAAATTTTGTTATTTTTTTTATTGAAGTCTTGTAATATTACGGACGGGCGCTGTCGTCAATCAGTGAAGGTGTCACGAGACTAGCGCGTGCGGGCAGAATGACCTGCAAAGTTAGACGTGATTTTAAAATAATCACAGATGTATTATCACGTGTTTCACGACAGTTTCACTGGTGAGATCGAACATTCGGGGATCTTCGATTTGTTCCTCAAAATCTCTATATAAGAAAACAAGTCATGAGATTTTAGAGAGTTGAAAACAGTTGTCAAAACGGGTGCGTTTAAAGTTCCGAGGCCCCGACCCGTTCTACCCAGTCTGCTATGACCTATCTGTCAGGCGTATGTCAACAGTCAGCTCTCACCCACACCGCCGACACCACCAAAAGGAAGGGAGAAGAAGAACGTAACTAAAATGAACTTTTCGTATTGGAACGATCATAGCTAACTGAATAATAAACGACTGCTATATTTTCTTCCCTTACCTTCGAGTTTGAGTATTTCTTATTTGCGTACTTCTTTCTTTACAGCACAACACGTTGGTCTTATGTTAGAGTCTGTTTAAAAGGAACATCCGCTGATTGAAACCATAAATATGTACTTCTTGTGTGTTCTACTATATATGAATCCTATGTGTATGAATATATATCTTTGCATACATCGACATATTTCTTTTCTCCTGTTGGTATGCATAAATAAGTGAAGTTGGCGACTGTAGTCGAGGGTGACCCGAGGGCTCCCTTTTCAATAGCTACTGGCCAATAGCTTTCAACTGGTGTAGAGGAGGGCGCTACTCCATAACCGGGATTGCTCCACTTTACCCTTGATCCTTACCTTATAATGTTGAGTGTTAATCGAGTAGGCATCAAGTGCCATTTTTGAGTTTTGGAATGACTTGCCTGGGAGTGAACCCCGGTCTCCCGGACCATTGGCAAACACTGTACTCATTAGGCCAGTAACCAGTATTCAGAGATGCATATTTATCTTCTCAACTCTAAGCATAGATGTATATTTCTTATCTCCACGCTATATGCATCGATATATATTTCTTCTCTCAACTCTGCATTGATGAATATTTCTTTCCTCAGTTATAGTTTGATAGATGTATATTCCTTTCCTCAATTCTGTTTGCATATATGAATATATCTTTTTTCCACTCTGTATTCATTGAAGTACATATATTTTCTCTGCTCTGTCTGCATGGATGTATTTCTCGTCTCCTCTCTGTATGCATAGATGTATATTTCTTTCTTCCAGGATGTATGCATAGATAAATATTTCTTTCCTCCATTCTGTATGTATAGATGTATATTTCTCTTCTCCTCTCTGTATGAATAAATGTATACTTTTTTCTTCCACTCTTTATGCATAGATGTATATTTCTCTTCTCCTCTTTGTATGCAAAGATGTATATTTCTTTCTTCCACGATGTATGCATAGATGAATATTTCTCTCCTCCACTCTGTATGCATAGATAAATATTCTATTCCTCCACTCTGTATGTACAGATATATATTTCTTCCCTCCTCTTTGTATGCATGGATGTACATATATTTTCTCCAGTCTGTATGCATTGATGCATTTCTCTCCTCCTCTCTGTATACATAGATGTATATTTGTTTCTTCCACTCGGTATGCATAAACAAGTATTTATTTCCTCCATTCTGCATGTATTGATATTAATAATAATACTTCTTTCTACCACTCTGTATGCCTAGATGTATCTTTCTTTTCTCAACTCTATATAGATTGATGCGAATTCCTTTTTTACACTTTCTATGCATTGATGATTTTTTCTTCCACTCTGTATGCATATGTATATACATATTTTTAACCCTTTATGTATGCATAGATGCACTTCTTTTCTCCTCTGTTCATTCTGTCATATATTGCTGGCCTCTTTTGTGTTATCAGGAAATGAGCAAATATGTATATCTTTTTTCAACAAAGCTTTACTAACAGAAGATATGCCAATAGTAGAACCTTATCCAACATATAAACATGTATGGAAATTAAAAGATAAAATTATGCATCCGAGAATATGCTGAAAATAAACTACTGAATAAAATTTACAAATTTCTCCTGTGTCATTTACCACCTCACACACACACACACACACATATATATATATATCATTAATATCCTGTCAGCATCCGAAGACAATGGGTGTGGATTATTCGTGTATAGAATATATGAGGAATATCATATAAATCTATGGGAGTGCTCGATGTATGGCTTTTGTTATATATTACTTATCTTGGTTTATATAATAAAATTTACATCCAGAGTGACTAGGTAATATAAAGGTCGAGGGATTTCGTTTTATGCATTTGGGTTTAGTTAGGCTGAGAACCTTTCGGCTCAGTGCATGGGTTACTTAGATGCAACATTAACACAGGCGCCCGCGCGGAGCGAACGTATCACTCAGAGATGTCACAATGGCCCAGATGGGAAACGGGGCTAGCAAGTGCGAATGGCGTCATGCACCAGAAGCGCACGGAGGATTTTCGGATTTTGAAAAAGTCAGTTAGTAGAATTGAGTCCTGCCTCGGGAGAAGACGGTTGACTTTCGCTTGCTCGCGGAGGCCTTGGGCAGGTGTCGCACGAGATGTGTGGTGGTGCAGATGAAAAAGCCAGAACAGAAAGAATGTGTATCTCTCTCCTTATGTCGAAGAACCTTTAAACCCAAAGGTTATAAAAAGTTTCGTACCTGAACTGAGAAATCGTAAGTGTTTTTCGTGTTTTGAGATTCCTATGTTCTATGTGTGACGGGGAAATTGATTAAAATCCCTAAACGGGACTTTATTTTCGCACGTGTGAAGACGGGGCAGGTTGGCACTTGATCCCCTACAGAAATAAGTCCTGTTCAGAGTTCTTTTCTCAGGCAGATAAGAACTGGCATATTACGTGAGGGAATAATTTAGGGCCAGACTGGCCACCGCTGGCAAAGGGGTCCAAAATTTCACACTATCACACACCCACCAGGCCGCTAAACTTCTTTCCCTTAGATAATAGAAGAATACGGGCCTATAGGTCTTAGTTGTAATAATATTAATGTTGCTGTAGTAGTAGTCGGTAACTCCGGTTTTCCGTGTGATACTTTAGGAATTAATAGGACAGTTCTAAGCAAGATAATGTAAGGCGAATAGAAGCTGAAAGGAAAGCATGGAATAATAACATAGACCACATGGTAAAATGAAAATACATAGGTTCTTTACTACGGTTATATACATATATATGTTCAAAGTGTCAAAAATATATAATAGGATAGTCCATGAATATAAATGTCTTTTCTTGGCTTTTATCCTTTTTCAAATTGAGAGAGAGAGAGTGGTAACAAAATTTGGGTGTAACGGAAAAATGTCCCAAAGTTACTTATCTTATTTTTTTGACGGGGTTCCACTGGAGAATTTCTCTTCTTTCACGGGCTAATAGACTTTGTACTGTTTTTAATGCTGGCTTGAGAGACTCAGGTCTCTCATGTCTCAGTCTTTTTGTCTTTAGCCCGGAGTAAAATGGCTATCGTCCGTCTGCCACGGGACTTGCTCAAAAACTCCCTTTTTTTGTATTTACTTCCGTTGAGGGGAAGGGAACCCCACTTCCGTTTGGGGGTCCCCCGCCAATCATTTGGCTTCATTTTCTCCTTCCCCTTCCGATGTCCGGCGACCCAAGGTCATTTAGGTGCAAACATCTGTGTGACCCACATTCATTTCTAACGGTCACTTTTTGACTGCTAGATAATTTTAGTTCAACGGGGGGAGAGTATCATTCCCACCTCCTCGTCTCCGTGAGCCATCACGTGACACCTCCTTCCTTAAGAGAAGAAAGGGGGATGAATAGAAATATCATAGAAAAAAAAGGCAACTCAATTCACTGTTCTTTCTCCTTTTCTTTCATTTTTTCTTTTTTCTCACTTTACTTTTCTTTCATCCCCTTTCTTCTTCACGCTTTGACGAATTCTTTCCTTTTCCTTTTTTCGTCCTTCCCTTTTTTCACTATAGGGGAAAACAATTTCTCTTCTCTTTCTTTCTCTCTCTCTCTTTTCTTTTTCTTTAATCTTGTTTTCCTTTCTTTCTTTTTCTCTCTCGGCTTTTGGCCGTATCATATTTCAAATCTTGAGGAGGTAACTCCCTTTTTCTTTCTTTCTTTCTTCGTCACTTTTGACGACTTTATAAGCTTGGTTATTAAGCTCTGGGGGAAGAAACTTCCTTTTCTTTTCTCTCTTTCCCCTCTCCGTCGCTTGTTGACGCACAGCTTTCTCGTCCAACTCATATTTCAACATTGGGGACGAGAATTCCTCATTTCCTTTAGTTTCTCTCTCTCTCTCTCTTTCTTTCTCTCAACAACTATGAAAGAATATTCTGCTACTACATTTTCGTAGGGCGTTAGAGAAATAAACCTGGGTACTTTTTTATTAATTTTTCTAAGCCCTCTCTTTCTGAAACAGACAATTGGCCTAATTTTTCCTCGAATTTATTCGGCATTGCTGAGTTCTCAATTTTTCGAGGTTGGCCTTCTTGACGGACATACCTCTTCAATTTGTTTGTGTGACACACTTGTGTCTTCTTCTTTCCTTCGTTGGTATCAATTCTGTATGTCCTCTTGTCTATTCTCTGTGATATTACGTAGGGACCTATATATCGTCCACCACAGTGGGGGTCCTTTATTTGATGATAGTAGCAGGACTTCATCGCCCTTCTTAAATTCTTCCTTCTTAGTCACTTGTGAGGGTCCTCTTATTTTCCTCTTATCCTCTCGATAAGTATTAGGGAATTTATTCCTAATATTCGTTGGACCTTCATCTTTTCTCTGACGACTGGTCCTTTTCTCTTTCTGTTTACTGAAGGGTGGAAGGTTCACTTCTTTCCTTTCCACTTTCTCCCTCTGCGAGCGACCATGTCGTTTGTGCCGCCCACGTGGCTCAGCCGCCATCTTGTCTCCATGCTGGGCGTTCGTTCTCGCCATTTTTCTTTCTTCATTTTTGGCGCTCATTTTCGCCAACTTCTTTCCATGTTTGGAGTTCATCCTCGCCATCTTTCTTTCTTCATTTATGGCGCTTATTTTCGCCATCTTTTTCGGGTGACACTTTTTAGTTTTTACTTCATTTCCCAGTATAAGGGAAATTCCTTTCATAGGTAGTTTATCTACCACACCAACTTTCATAGGTCCATCTTTCCACTGGGACTTTAGGGTTATTTTACATAGCGGTATTTTTACCCTCTTTCCGCCGATACCCTCTATCATCACAGTCTCACGTGTTGCTTCTATTACCCTTTTAGGTAATTTATTTCGTAGAAGTAACGACTGAGATGCTCCGGTATCTCGTAAAATTGAGACTTCCACTGGTCCTCCGTGTGGGCCTCTTATCATCCCTTTTTTCGTCCAGGGTCGATAGGATTGGTTCCCTCTAGTTGTTGTTACAGCTCCTTGAGGTTTTCTCGGCTGGGTCTGGTTTCTTTCAGGACCTTTTCCAAGCTGACACCTTATGGCTATGTGACCAGCCTTTCCGCATTTGTAGCAGACCACTGTTCTGCTGCTACTTTGGAAGGTCCTTCTATTTTCTTCCTTAGGTCTTCCTTCAGGGCTTAACTCAGCTTTGAATTTCACTTTACTTCCCGTGTACGGTTTTTCCTTTGTTTTTCGGTGTGTGAGGATGTATTCGTCTGCTAGTGCGGCCATTTCATAGGTCACGTCAGTTTTCCTTTTACTTAGGTGAACCCTGACTTCTTCTGGCACACAGTTTAAGAATTCTTCAGCTAATATTAGCTGCCGGAGTTTCTCAGCGTCTCCGTCTATCCTCTTAGAGTCACACCACTTATCCAGCGCGTTCTCCTTTTCTCTCAGAAATTCCACATAAGACTGGTTTTCAGTTTTTCTCTGTGTTCTGAATTTCTGTCTATAAGCTTCTGGAACCAATTCGAAGCTTTTAAGAACCGCTGCCTTCACCAAATCATAGTCGGCGCAATTTTCTGTGGGCAGAGTTGCATATGCTCTCTGTGCTTTTCCTGTCAGCACAGTTTGAAGTAGCATTGACCAGCATTCTTTCGGCCATCCAAGATTTAGTGCAGTTCGCTCAAAATGTGCGAAGTACCCGTCCACGTTGGCTTCTTCAAATTTTGGGACTAGCCTCGCTTGCTTCGTTACTTCGAAACTGTCATGGCTTTCTTTGCGTCCTCTTATTGCCAAGTCGACTTCTCGCAGCCTTGTTTCTTGCTGAATTTTTATTTTCTCCAGTTCCATTTTATTTCTCTGTAGTTCCATTTGTGCTTGTATTTTAATTTTCTCCAGTTCAATTTCTTCTGGAGTCATTCTTATCATTTCCGTTGGTAGCTCTTCTAATACTGCTTCCTCGAACACATTTTCGTCGACCATGTGTCTTGCTATTTTTATAACGAGTTCATGCTTTCTCATAGAATTCTGAACATTTAACTCAAGCTTCTCGCCAATTTTTATTATCTCGCTTTTTCTCAGCCTCTCCAACTTTTCCATGGAGGGTTCTTTTAAAAAGTTCTCTATTTTGTCCATTTTTTCTTTAATTTTTCCAAACAGTTATATCAACAAGTAATTTGACTGTTTCAACAATATTCCTTTTTTTCTTTCACGGTCTCCCAGGGTAGATTTAAACGGCAGGAATTGTCACACGACTACTAGCAATAAATATTATTAATAATAATCATTCCGGAAACGAGCCCCCATTTTTGGTCTGTGACGGGGAAATTGATTAAAATCCCTAAACGGGACTTTATTTTCGCACGTGTGAAGACGGGGCAGGTTGGCACTTGATCCCCTACAGAAATAAGTCCTGTTCAGAGTTCTTTTCTCAGGCAGATAAGAACTGGCATATTACGTGAGGGAATAATTTAGGGCCAGACTGGCCACCGCTGGCAAAGGGGTCCAAAATTTCACACTATCACACACCCACCAGGCCGCTAAACTTCTTTCCCTTAGATAATAGAAGAATACGGGCCTATAGGTCTTAGCTGTAATAATATTAATGTTGCTGTAGTAGTAGTCGGTAACTCCGGTTTTCCGTGTGATACTTTAGGAATTAATAGGACAGTTCTAAGCAAGATAATGTAAGGCGAATAGAAGCTGAAAGGAAAGCATGGAATAATAACATAGACCACATGGTAAAATGAAAATACATAGGTTCTTTACTACGGTTATATACATATATATGTTCAAAGTGTCAAAAATATATAATAGGATAGTCCATGAATATAAATGTCTTTTCTTGGCTTTTATCCTTTTTCAAATTGAGAGAGAGAGAGTGGTAACAAAATTTGGGTGTAACGGAAAAATGTCCCAAAGTTACTTATCTTATTTTTTTGACGGGGTTCCACTGGAGAATTTCTCTTCTTTCACGGGCTAATAGACTTTGTACTGTTTTTAATGCTGGCTTGAGAGACTCAGGTCTCTCATGTCTCAGTCTTTTTGTCTTTAGCCCGGAGTAAAATGGCTATCGTCCGTCTGCCACGGGACTTGCTCAAAAACTCCCTTTTTTTGTATTTACTTCCGTTGAGGGGAAGGGAACCCCACTTCCGTTTGGGGGTCCCCCGCCAATCATTTGGCTTCATTTTCTCCTTCCCCTTCCGATGTCCGGCGACCCAAGGTCATTTAGGTGCAAACATCTGTGTGACCCACATTCATTTCTAACGGTAACTTTTTGACTGCTAGATAATTTTAGTTCAACGGGGGGAGAGTATCATTCCCACCTCCTCGTCTCCGTGAGCCATCACGTGACATATGTATATATATATATATATGAATATTATGTGTCCATTTCGCATATCAATATCAGGCTATGGTACATATATATATTTGGTACCAGAGCTGGGCATGTCGTTGATGGTATGGCTACCACTGGGTTCCACAAGTATGTCAACACGATCAGAGAAACGGCTTTGAACATAGGATCTATTTCAAGTGGCTTGTTCAGGCGATGGAAGGAGAGAGAGAAAACACAAGGCCCCCAGAAAAAATGAAACAAGGAAAAAAGCTCAGCACCGAAAACAAGAAGAAAAAAATGCGGTGCCCCCAGAAAGAAGAAAAGAAAAAAAGAAGAAACAACTGTCGACACAAGGCCCCCAGAAAAAGAAAAGAAAAAAAAGAAAAAAAACAGCTCAACTCCAAGAAAAAAAAAAAGGCAGGAAGAAAAGAAAAGAAAAAGAAGGCGAGCGGAAAATGAAACAAAAAAAAGATTGCAACCAGCGAAGTCAAGAAAAAAAAAAGGCATGAAAAGAAAAGAAAAAGAGAAAAGAAGGTATTTGCTCATTGTATAACTTTATCTCTCTGCTGTCAATTAATATTTGGGTTCGTGAAAAAAGAATCTAAATTGATTATAATGGTGAAAGCATGAGTTTTAATGACAAGGGCCTTTCTAGAAGGATAAAATTGGAGATAACTTAAAAAAAAAAAAAAAAAAAGAAAGAGAAAAAAGATCGAGCCCTAAGCATAGAAAAATGACAATTACTGCTATGTGAAATAATGTATCGTAGAGAGGGGGACACATGCAGCAGGCGGAAGTGAAAAGAAAGGAAAGAAATATGGCCACTGTGTGGACAGATATATTGAGTGACGTTTTTATAGTAAACAATTTTTATGAATGAAATTTTATAGCAAACAATATTTTCATAAATGAATTTTATGGTAAACGGGGTTTTTGTGAGTAAAATTTTGTAGTAACTTGTCAGTGGTCCGAGCAAAATAGTAATTGAAAAATAGAATTTCAGTCCAAGATCTGGAATTCCGCACATTGGTGGTTTGTCCGAGGATTGCGCATATCTGTAGTTAAGATGTTTGAGACAGGTTTCGATATTTGTGAAGTTGGGAAAATCGATATTTTGGGCGCCGGTGGAGTCAGGCCGGGTTTTTGTTTAAGTTTGTCGATACCGACTATTCGGAGGCACGGTTGAATGCTTCGGACTTTTCGTAGACTGGTCGACTGAAAATGGTCTCGAATATTCTCGCCATAGGGCCAGAGCAACTAAGAGACAGATATCTTTTTTGTGTCTGACGGGGCGGACGGATATTTTGTGGGTTCCCCTCTGGAGTGGGGCTTTGAGGTTTTTATTGGGGAAGATATTCGGAAATAGGGGTTTGGAGATAATTAAGATGTGCGCAGAGTTTTGGTGATCTCATTGGATGTGTTTGGAAAATTCGCGGACTCGGATTTTGAAGTGTTTTGAGGTGGAAATTTTGTTTGCTGAGTTAATAAAAGTTTGGGTGGAGAGAAAACCCGGGATACTTTAAGGCAAAAAAAAAGAAGATAAGAAAGAAGAGTACTCGTAAGGTGTTGAAAAGATGTGAGATAGACCGTTTGACGGTGTTCAAAAGTTGAAAAAAACGGAGAAACATTTATCTTGGTTTGATTACGAGCTATGCTTAGTTGTGGAGGGTTAAAATGTGTATATTAATTAATGACAGAGATTACTTGAGTAGGAGATATAAAGTTAGAAGTAATGAGTATGGATGTAGAAGGAAAGCAAAAGTGTAAAAAAACATAATGAACAATTGACCTGAGAGTGAAAAAAATAAAAATAACAAATTAAAGACTGAAAAAATATACATGCCGAACCAGTGACTGTTGAAAAAAAATTGAAAAAAGAAAAAAAAAAGAGAAAAGAAGAACCAGAAAATGTGGCCGGAAAAAGAAAAAAAAACGGAAAAAAAAAGAAAATGAAGGACAATACGAACGCTTTTATTTCAATGACTTTTGAGTTGGGACTGATGAATGTTTTTGTTGTATTGTTTTGTTAAAATTGTATTGCTGAAAATTTTGTTGATCAGTTCGACATAAGGAAGAGCGACAGAAAATAATTTGTCATCATCGATAACAAATGATTTTATTTGTACAGGGAAAGGCATGTAATATAATGGTCGAGGGACTTCGTTTTATGCCTTTGGGTTTAGTTAGGCTGAGAACATTTCGGCTCAGGGCATTGGTTACTTAGGTGCAACATTAACGCAGGTGTTCGTGCACCCGGAGCGAACGTATCACTCAGAGATGTCACAATGGCCCAGATGGGAAACGGGGCTAGCAAGTGCGAATGACGTCATGCACCGGAAGCGCACGGACGATTTTCGGATTTTGAAAAAGTCAGTTAGTAGAATTGAGTCCTGCCTCGGGAGAAGACGGTTGACTTTCGCTTGCTCGCGGAGGCCTTGGGCAGGTGTCGCACGAAATGTGTGGTGGTGCAGATGAAAAAGCCAGAATAGAAAGAATGTGTATCTCTCTCCTTATGTCGAAGAACCTTTAAACTCAAAGGTTATAAAAAGTTTCGTACCTGAACTGAGAAGTCGTAAGTGTTTTTCGTGTTTTGAGATTCCTATGTTCTATGTATATATATATGAACATTATATGTCCATTTCGCATGTCCATATCGGGCTATGGTACAACTACAATGTAGTTAGAAACAAACTCAAACCTGGTTAAATTGTCATTGTAGCTTTTTTTTCAACTTCAAATTAAATGTGTGAAGTCATCTGAGGAGACGATGAATATAATGATATTCTCCTTCGAAATAAATTTATAATAACAATTTAACCAGGTTTGAGTTTTTTTCTAATTAAATTTTATATATATATATATGTGTGTAGAGAAGAGGAAAATCTCGTATTTTGTTTTGGCACGCAATTTAATTCAACACTGAATTTCACCCAATCAGGATGACTTATCCTATTCAGCCCGGACCTCCATTTCCGGCTAGAAAAACGGGTGAGCGGCCAAACCCAGTCTCTTCAGCTTGAGGCGGCGACCAGAACAGACGTGCCTCTGGTCGTCCCTGCTTAGCGATGCTTTTTAGCTAAACAAGCCACCCAGTGTGGACATCTCACTGTGGCTTTAACACGAGCAGCAGCAACATGGACACTCAACGAGGGAACCATCAAATTTATGGATTCTTTACGAGGAATCCCAGTTGAACATAAATTAGAAACATTCAGCATGCCTTCCACAGGCACCACTTCTTGTCACCCCAAAAATTGACTATGTCGATCCGAGCGTCACTCCGCTCTCGACACACAAAACTACACGGTGACTTGGAATACTTCCCTCACACGTCCAACAACACGCTGCCATCTCAACATCTCGCTAAGCCATTTCGTCTCAAACATCCAACAAGCCTAAACACCACGAGTCTTGCAGCACCAAGAACAAACCATATTCAAAGCTGCAAATAAAAAACTTTCGTTGTTGTGTGTGTTAAAGAATAGTTTCGTAATTCATTTGTGTGCCTAAAAAACAATAGTGTTATCCTCAAAAAACGCTATATATGTATGTGTATGTATGTATGTATGTATGTGTGTGTGTGTGTGTGTGTGTGTGTATTAACACCATAAATATAGAATCAATGACGCTTCCAGACCGTCAGTTTCTCATCTTTCTGATCATCAGACGAAGCTCTTGATTGCATTAGCAAGAAACTAACAGTTACCAAATGTTATTAACTCTGCCCATAGAATTAAATCTTAGATTTACATATAATCTATCACTAATGTTGTGTACTCTTTCTTTTTGAATATGAAAATTCCTACCTCTATATGATATATATATATATATATATATATATGTGTGTGTGTGTGTGTACTGTTATAGATATTGGATTTGACTCGCCAAATTCACACTTTGGCTGAGGTTCCTTGGATTTCAATGCATGGAAATGAACTTGGGAATGGCATGAATCCATCTCTTCACCCACCCCCAACCCACCAGGTACAGTAAATAGTCTGATAGACTCAGCTTTTTACGTCTGATAAGGCCATGTCACTTAAGAGAAAGAAAACTCAAAATTCAAACCCTCTGCCAAAGTAACAGAGTAACTTACCATAGTGAAATGAAAAAAAAAAAACAGGGTCAGAAGTATGGTGCACCCAGTGAAGAATTGATATCACTCATTATATTACACGTGGAAAGATTTTCAGCAAATATTTATTGTATTTAAAAGTCAGGCAATAAATCATTTTTTAGATTCTTACTAGCGACAAAATTCATTTCTAATTGTCTTTCAATGTGTCGATATATGTCTTACATAATTTACAAATAACGTAATAATCCAGTTCCTATAACGAATAGACACTGGCTGATTATACTATAAGACGGAAACATTGAAAGTCTTGAAAATAAAAGTCCAGTAGTAAATAAGATCCGTTTACAGTGAGTGATAGTCAATATATAACACAAAAGGACACCTATAGAAATTTATGCTTGTTCCAGTGTAGATTTAATTGAAGTTGCTTTCATAACATGATAGAGAAAAGCACAATAGGTTTTTTAAACAAAGAATACTTGGAATGTAATTTGAGTCCTGAAAATATATTCGTTGAATGAACATGTCAGAAATTGATATCAGGTCTTGTTTTATAACTTCTTTCAGCTGTCATTTAATTAAATCATAAAAATTATGATTTTATGAGAATAAGAAACTGATCTCCAAATATTTCTAAGATAAATCATTGTATTATATGAGTTGTTTTCAAAAAGTATGAGAACGAGGCTGTATTTACGAAGACAAGAATAAACAATGAATGAAATGTTAATGTTTTTTTCCAAACTGTTTCTTTGGTATTCAACATATTTATTTCGAAAAGCTGAAACACTTCTGAAATGGTGTCAGACACCATCACTGTAGCTCTTTTACTTTCTTCAACAGAGTACTGCAGAAATACCTTCCATATTTTAAACTGTCATCCGTGTAGTGTAAGTGAACTTAGACAAGTGGTAATAGGAGCTCCTTCTAGCTTATAGGGGGACATGTTATTTGGTAGATCTGTTTAGTCCCCCCAAATTTAATGTTGTGGTTTAGTATATGTTTGGAAAAAGGCACATGGAAAAAAGGTAAAATAGGCAGATGGAGCCAAATGTAGTAAATGAAGTAAATGAGTAAAGATATGAAACGGCGCCGACAAAAGGAACATTCGAAACAAGCGGCATAAACAAAACAAATTTATATTCACAACAAAACATGCAATGATACATTTAAAATATTGCTATGGTTCTATATTGTTCGTAAAATAGTCCTCTGTGTCTGTGTTTGTCTAACACAACTAAAACTACAGAAAGGGTCAAATTATAAAAGTGTCCAATTCATGTCGACTACATATTTTTAAATGTTCATTTCTTCCTGTGGTTTGAAACAGTTGGTGTTTCCGAGGCTGGAAAAAGTCTCATAGGCAAAGTATTTTGAAGAAAAGAAGGTTTGCGTGGTTTATCCATTTTGTGGCTTTTTCTATTCGTGGCTTTTGACGTCTGTTGGTGAATAAGAGAGTCACACTGGAGAGAGAAATGTGTTAGCGCTGCAATAGAAATTGGGAAAAAGAGATAGAGTGTTTGAAGTCGACGTATTTATAGAAAATACGTGTCTTGGAATCGGCTCCAAAAAAACGCGGGACGAAATTCAAACGATGACGTAGTTTTAAGTAGGTCACGTGGTTCTCCTGGCCAATGGTTTTCCGAGACCGAATATTTACTTGCGTCCGCCATCTTTGTAGTGGGAACAAGTGACATACCGCCCAATTTAAATTATACGAGTGTAAGTCCTATAAGCTAATGTCTCACCAGTTTTTTTTCAGATTTGATCAGTTAGTATCATGTCTTGGACTGGTTCTCACTGTACGTTTGCAATTAAAAATTGTTTTTTTTTTAATTCGTGAATGTGTAATTGCTACATAGCTTTTCATGCTGATGTAGCAGCCACAGATCTATTTCCTTTCGCGAATCAATGCCCCCGCCAAGAGTTTCGGTCACTCACAAACCAATCAACTGGCAGAGCGCATTAATTCCTTCTTCCTCTCAAGAACAATTTTTCCTAGTCCCCTTTCTTTGTGTGTCGACGGGCAGAGAGAGAGAGAGCCACGAACCAGCAGCACGAACGGATCTCTCTCGCATCACTGCTACTGATTCCACTTGAAACCCATCGCTGAAGAACACGCTGCTGCTAGCTTCAAGCACGCTTCCTAAAAACTAAGGGCCAACATACTGACCAGCGACACCAAAGGGATACTTTCTCACTCTCACTCCTTTACGCCTGCTACTATAATAAACCTTTCTTTGTTGTGTTGTTTAAAAGAAGTTTCGTTATTCATTTGTGTTGCCAAATAATTTATAGTGTTAGAGAAATTAACCATTTCTCGAAACACTAAACTTATTTCTTGTTTTGTTGGAATGATGCTTTTCTGGGTAGAATTTTGAACTTATGGCAGTATCATTTCGCCATAATACGAAATGAGTACAAAAATCTGTGTAGCAATTATAGATTCATCAGTCCTAAATAAGTTTCAAAAGTAAAGACATAGAGTGCACCGGTCCAAATCAGGATTACAACCAATCTTGTCAGCCTGCAAAAAAACAAAAACAAAGAAAAACAACAAAAAAACAAGAAATTAGTTAGATAAAGCAACCATTGCCCCTTGACTAAATTCACTAGCATCTCACCGGTGAAATGATAAAATGTGGGAGGTATTTCTAACTGCACCCTGTATATCCTTAAAGTCTTACTTTTAAGATTTTAGCAAAAAAGCAGATTGTGGATCGGCCCTGTTACATTAAGAAGGAAGAAATATACAGGAATGTGGACGAGAATATTGATGAGTTTCAACAGTTTTAATGACAGTCAGAAAGATAACCCTTGTACTGAGAGTCGTACAAATAGAAAAAACAGTTGCGAATTTAGAGCAGGAATTGAGCATCTAATCTGAAGTTTCGAGGTCCAATCGGTCTAGGAGGAATGAATAGATGAGAAAGGAGTAGTCTCCAAAACAAAACAAACAAAAAACAATGGCCCATAGTTGAATGTGCTCTCCTCGTGTTGAATGTTAGGGCTCTGCCGCTAGATTGAGTGAGGAAGAGAGACGGTCTGTCCTGCTCGAAAAATACGTGAGGAAGAAGCTGGGAGAGCGTTTGCGTGGCCTTTTATACTATCCGGGAAAGTCATCCGAGTAGAATGGTTTAAATCATCCTCATTGGATAAAAATATTAAATCGAAACTTCAACGGCCAAAATAATTCCTGCACTAAAAAATAATTTGAAATTCTTTCTGCTACAAGAGTGTTGGCGGCAATTTATACTACCCAGGAGAGTCATCCGAGTAGAATGGCTTAAATCATCCTCATTGGACGAAAATATAAAATCGAAATCTCAACGGCCAAAATAATTCCCGCACTGAATAATAATAGGAAATTCTTTCTTTCTGCTACAAGATGATTTTTTAATTTAGGAAAAAGGAAAAAGTAGGCACGAGCTAGTGTTGGATAAAGATCGGAGGATCTCTTTGACACGCTGCATCGGGAGAGAGAGAGAGAGAGAGAGAGAGAGAGAGAGAGAGAGAGAGAGAGAGAGAGAGAGAGTTCACCACTGAAAAGTAATTTGGGAATAATCAAATGTTAGCAAATATACAGTATATTCTAGAAATTCATCTTACAGATAATCACACTGCGCATTTTTTTTCAAGTTTCTTTAACCCCACCCACCACGGCGACACGAGTTCAAATCCTGGACGAAACTGATTGCATTTCACATAGCACTAATACTCTTGGGAAAGGTATGAATCCAATTATTCTCCCTCCAGCTATGGGTAAATAGTAGGACAGACTGTGTTCTTCAGCCTTGGTGAGGCAACTAGTCTAGGAGAGGGAAAACTCTGAATTCAAACCTGTGAAACCCCGCTTAAAAATTGACCTTGTGTCATATCCTGCCCGAGCGGAGGGGTTGGTAAATATGGAGAGAGAGAGAGAGAGAGAGAGAGAGCTTTCACAGAAAAACCGTACGGGCGCCTCTGTGAGTGTACATCTCGGCTATCTCCGACACACTTTTCCTTTACCCATCCCATCCATACATTTTGGATTATAAAATGAAAAGAAAAAAGCAGATTATATTTTTATATGTAAGTGTTGTTGTTTTTCTCTTCTATACAACACTAGATCTGGTTAATATATATTGTGTCCTGCACTTGCGTTTTTTTTTCATCAAAAACATTTAATTCATTAAGTATAGAGACTCATATTCTTTTCGTAAATTTGGTACTGTCTGGTCTACACTTCGTCTTAATGCTAACATAACAGTCTAGACATTAAAACGTCTAGATATCGTCCTTTTATTATATAGTCGCTTAGTTGTGCACGTGTATTTATTTAAATTTTGAAATTAAAAAAGAATTAAAACTTTAATCTTGGTTCTTTTTTTATCACACTACATACAGTGATTCTTTAGGTTCCGTTTAGTTTCTTTGTTTAATGGCATATCAATTTTCTTTGATTTTTGAATGCCAAACCCAACCGAGTTGAAGAATAATAGAGGTACTATTTGAGCCACTGCTTGGAGTGGGTAACGGAGTTCATACCTTTCCTAAAAGTGAACGTGATTGTGCAATTGGAGTTCGAACTAGCGTACTGTGTAGTCGCATTCTATCCACAGAGATTCCCCCAGTGATTCTTTTGGTTTTTGTACCCTTGTGTCGAGACAACTAAACATCATCACGACATTATATCAGTTGCTTAACTGTGTACGTGTTGCATTTGTTATTTATGTTTCTGTTGGGGCGTCCCCCATAGATAGACTCGTCCACATGTGACATATACCAACTGAGCTCTCTTCTGTGCAATCCCGGTCTCAGTCACAGCAAGAGCGGCGGTTGTAATAACACTGCGCTTCTCCAGTTGTTGGGTAGCACTTCGGCCGGCCATGCTGGCTGCGGCGCGGAACTGGCCGAGTGTGTCTTCGCAGCTGGAGATTTCTTTGGGCTTCAGGGGGCCATCCCCACCCCAGGCTTTCAACCCCTTCGGAGGGGGGTTATTGCCTGGCGCCTGAGGCGCCCCTAATAAGGGGAATGCTAACTGGGCCGTAGGCATTTTGGGGAATGCCGGGCGCGTGTGGACTACGGCCCTGCGCCCGGACCCACCAAAAAAGGCCTTGTGCCATACGTACTCGTTTGGTGGGGCGGACAACAAATACCGCAGTCTCGGACACAGCAAGAGCGGCGACTGTAATAACACTGCGCCACTCCAGTTGTTGGGTAGTACTTCGGCTGGCCGTGCTGGCCGCGGCTCGGATCTGGCCGAGTGTCTCGGCAGCTGGAGATTTCCTACGGCCACAGAGGGCCATCCCCACCCCAGGCTTTTAACCCCTTCGGGGGGGGGGTTATTATCTGGCGCTTGAGGCGCTCCTAATAAGGGGAATGCCTAGGGTGGCGTAGGCATTTTTGGAAATGCCGGGCGCATGTGGGCTCAAGCCTTGCGCCCAGACCCACCAAAAAAGAAGCCTTGTGCCACACTTTCACGTTCGGTGGGGCGTGGAATAAATACTGCAGTCTTAGACGCAGTCTCGAATTCAGTCTCGGCGAGTCGTTACCAAGAACGGTAATATTCCTGATTGTTAAGCTGAGGAGGGGTTTCTCCCAGCCATCGTTAGTGTATGTCTTATTTGCCTCCAGTATATTTCTTATAACTTATTTCTGTGTCGTGTCATCATCTGAACCCCCCTTCCTGACTACAACAGTTTCAAACCTGATCATTCTGCTGAAGCCTTGGCAAATAATATTAGATATAAATTCAAATTTTTAAAAAAGGAAATAAATTTCATTTCTATAAAGAAATTATAATTAAACTTAAAACAAGAATTTAAAAACTCTTCATAGTAAATAAACATACAAAGTAAGTTGTCTACTGGCCCTATTTACCCAACCCCTCCGCTCAGGTAGGATATGACACAAGGTCAATTTTTTAAGCGGAGTTCAACAGGTTTGAATTCAGAGTTTTCCTTCTCCTAGATTAGTTGCCTCACCAAGGCTGAAGAACCTAATCCGTCCAACTATTTACCCATAGCTGGAGGGAGAATAATTGGATTCATACCTTTCCCAAGGGTATTAGAGCGATGTGAAAGGAAATCAGTCTCGTCCAGGGTTTGAACTCGTGTCGCCGTGTTCATTTCCTACGACGATAACCATTACACCACGGGCACGGTAAGTTGTCTACTGGTACTCCTGTAATATAGCCATATATTAATACGTGAAATATACGGATAAGTAAAAACGTTCACATGCATTAAATGTTCATAATGTTCATAGAATGTTTATACGCATAGAAATCCGTAAAACACTTGCGATACTGACGACTCTCTTGGTACGTAACTTTTATTACCTTCTTTAAGTTTAGGTTTTTTGACACGTGAAGAGAGAGACAATTTTTCTATGCTGACTGTTCCATCTGACCCGACAACGAGCGGCGCACCCACTAGACTGGCGCACTAGACTGGCGCACCCACTGGACTGGCCTCACCCAAGTCCAAAAATCAACCCGCTTTGTCCCGCTTCAAATCTCATCTCACTGCTTTTATTCAAAATCACTAAGAATCCCAGCCCATCACTTCCGGGTATCACGTCATTCACATCCCCAGTCCAATTTTCCTATCTGGGGTTTTTACTGTGACATCTGTGATTGTCACATCCTCCCCGCGCACGCGTGAACACCCACGTTAATGTCTGCACCTACCCATGCACTAAGCCGAAAGGTTCTCAGCCTAACTAAACCGAAAGATAAGATATATAAAACGAAAAATGATAATATTAAAAAAATCCTTCCGCAATTATATAACACTCCAATACTAATGTTTTTCAATTGTAATATTCATGGTTTTGGGAGTTTGTTGAAATTTATGGTATATCAACCGTTATAGGTTATCTAATACCAAATACTGTTTATACATATATATCAAATATATATTGGCCCCGTCAACTTGTGCTGTAGAATACTCCAACTTCAACTCTGTGGCGAGGCAAGACCCCCCCCCCAACAAGTGTTCTAGATATGATACAAACAATCAAGTGGTGAGGCTGCAGTAATGCTGGAGCTTTGGGGAATACGGAGTACACTTTCTTTGCCATCGCTCCAAGATGCACTCTCGCCCGGAGTGGTAGCACCTGATTGGGTCCTATCTATGGGTTAAATAAAACTGTTATGTTAAACTGAATTGTTTGAAATAGAAATGTTTTGGCATTTAAGTGTGTGGGAAATAAAGCTATACTTAAACTGAACTGAATTATTTGAAATAGAACTGTTTTTGACATTTAAAATGTGTACTTATGCCCAACTGAATTGTTTGAAATAGAACTGTTTTGACATTTAACTGTGTTTAAACTATTCGTATAGTAAACTAAATGGTCTGAAATAGAACAGTTTATATGTGTAAAAATAGATTTGGCATAAAATAACCCACAATTGTTGATGTGCCATAAAACTAAACCAAACCAAGCCGAACCAATCAAATACATTTGATTTGAAAAGAAATATTCTCGATCGCATCTTAAACGAGCTTAAGCTCATTCTTTGCACACGGTTAAATGGTTTCAAGTATTTCTATCTAATACGAATAATTCTATTTATTATTAATTATTTGTTTACACTCAGTTAAATGGATATACATGTACGGTTTATAAGTGAATAGTTTATTGGTAATTTTATTTTTAGATAAGTTTGAACTAATTTGTTTGCACATTAATTTTGCTATTGTTCCAACCTAGTTAAATGGTTTCAATTATTGCTATCCGGTACTAATAATTCTATTCAATATTAATCATTTGTTTGCAGATAGTGAAGTGGTTACAAGTATTGCTATTTAACACTAATTATTCTATTGAAGACAATTCATTGATTTGTACACAATCAAATTGTTCCAAGTATTGCTATGTAATACCAATAATTTAGGCAGACAGTTTCAAGTCTTTCTATCAAACACTGTTTATTCTTTTTAACAATACTCACAGTTGTGGGGGGAGTATGTAATTTTGGTTATTTCAGTAGATGTGCATCTGTAATTCACGGGTATTGCTCTCTGAATTATTCCCACCACAAATACAACACAAAACTTTACAATCGCGTGAAAGAAATGGAATAGAACACAACGAACATTAAACAACAAACAATTTAATATGCATATAACAAAATATGAAAACAAATAAAATACATGATGTGTAAATGGCCTTTTGGAAAATAAAGTTTGGCAAGAAGAAAATAAATTTGTTTAAAGATGTGTGTATGCTCATGTTAACGGAGTCCGTAAATAAGTCGTTCTTGTTTACATTAAGTTCATAGCGGGTTTTATGATTGTGGTGACAGCGTGTCGTGTTGATGAAAGAAAGTGTGTTGGGTTTTTTATTTGAATGTGATTCTCGGACATCTGAAGATAGGTCATGAACTTTAGTTGAGGAAGGCAAGGAATTTGTCGGACACAATATCGGCTACTGCTTTACTGGCTTAGTGGCTTGTCTTCATCTGTGTCTTCGTTTGTGTCTGTGAGTATGGCTCCCTAACTTTGTGTTATTTATACCGTAATAGTGGATCAAAGAATCGTCCTAAAATTTTGGCGCGTAGACATTTATTGACCAATCAGATTTGTATTTTACTATTTTATTTTCGAGCCTAAATATTTTTTGTTAGTTCACTTCCTATCCTGATTTTCTAGAATGTTCTATTCTATGTTTTTAGCTGATTGGTTGAAAAATATAAAAATGTAATTTAAATGCTAATGCGGTTTTGATCCTAAATTTCTAGAATGTTCTTAAGTATGTTTTTATTGCTTATTTTAAGATGAGAAAAATGTGTATCCTATACAGTTAAATGTTTCCAAACATCAGTCATTTGTTTACACACAGTTAAATGATCAAGCACTTCTATTTCTAACAATTCAATTTACCATGTCATTTGTTGGGGTGTCCTCGTGGTGTACTGGTTAAAGCGATGGACTGCGGAATCGTAGTACGCGAGTTCGTACTCCAGTCGCGTTATTACGTTCACTTTCGGGCAAATACCCTTGGGAAAGGTATGAACCCCCTTATCTCCCTCCAGCTATGTAGGGCAGACTAGGTTCTTCAGCCTTGGTTAGGCAACTAGTCTAGGAGAAGGAAAACTCTGAATTAAAACCTGTTAAACTCCGCTTAAAAATTTGACCTTGTGTCATATCCTGCCCGAGCGGAGGGGTTGGTAAATAGGACCATGTCATTTGTTTGCATACAGTTTAAACATCAAATAGTTCTATTTCACCCTTAAATAGAACTCCCAACAGGTGCTACCACTCCGGGTCAGAGTGGACCAGGGAGCACTTGATGGGAGAGCCTTACCCCTCTGCAGAGATGAACTCATTATGTTCTACGGTTCTAGCCGACTGAGCTTTCATGGTTTTGAGTTAGCATATATATTTGCCATTTATAACAAATATAAGCTCGTAGCATTGGGCGAGGCCGGAATCATCAAACTATATTTTTCTAATACAATTGTATCGTAGTTTTTATTGTTTAAAAACTATAACTATCAAATGAAAAGACTGAGATTAGTTTGTTGTCTTTTGTAATCTGCCGTGTTTGCTGGTATATTTGTCAATTTTAGTTTGTACTTTATCCAATGACCGCTCTCCAAAATAATTGCTTGTTTTAAAAATTGATTTACTTGAAGATTTATTCCTTCAACATGATTTACAAAATTTAGTTTAAAAAATAAATTATACTTATGTCCACGGAATGTAATTTGATATCTTGATCAGACGTTTTTAACTTACCTGAAGCAAAAAGGTTAGGCTGCTTCACGTTTTTTGTTTAAGCCACTATTCGCTATATGATCTGTGCACACCCACGCATTTGAATCCGTAATATTGCCATCACTTATGAAGATGCTTAAATTGTTCCGTGCATAAGCGACAGACAGCAATATTGAAGAATTGATTGGAAGCCAATCAGAACGAGAGTGACATTTCGTTGGAGCGCATAAAATAGACAATTATGTGTGTGTGTGTGTGTGTGTGTGTGTGTGAAACAAATGTATATATATATATATATAGAGAGAGAGAGAGAGGGGGTGGGAGAGAGAAGGTGAGGCAAGGGAAATTAACTTTGTCATCGAAGGAGCCAGGGTGATGAAATAAACATTGTCGTCGAAGGAACCAGACTTCATCGTGAAGAAGGAAAAAGATTTTGCCTGTCTTTATCGGTCATCGGACAAAAGAAACAAATCTCTCTCTGTATTGTAACACATTTATGGCATTATTTGTTAAATTCTTGTTACATGAAATTAAATCCTTATTCATAGTTCCTTCATATTTACAAATGAATTTACAATATATTTATTTTATACTTAAAATATCTTTTTACTGATTTTTTTAGAATGTACGATAGGAAACTATCAGCAAGCTTAAGAGTGGCACGCAGAAAAGAAAAGAGAAGTATTAAAATTGAGCTAATAAGGAAGAAAACTAAAACTTTTTTAAGCAAGAAATCCCCAACATTATATCAGGAAGTTTAGGTGAATATATGTTGCGCTTGATAAAACAGTATCAAGAAAGCAGGACCTTGTAGCAGCCATAGATCTATTTCCTTTCGCGAATCAATGCCCCCGCCAAAGGATTCGGTCACTCACTGACCAATCAACTGGCAGAGCGCATCGATTCCTTTTTCCTCTCAAGAACTATTTTTTCTAGTCCCTTTTGATTGAACGGACAACGTCAGAGAGCCATGAGCCAGCAGCACAAACAGATCTCTCTCACGTCACTGCTACTGATTCCACTCGGAACCCATCGCAGAAGGACACGCTGCTGCTAGCTTCACACACGCTTCCTACAAACCAAGGACCAACATTCTGACCAGCGACACAAAAGGGATACTTTCTCACTCTCACTCCTTTACGCCTGCTACTCTAATAAACCTTTCTTTGTTGCGTTATTTAAAAGAAGTTTCGTTTTTCATTTGTGTTGCCAAATAATTTATAGTGTTAGAGAAAATAACCATTTCCCGAAACACTAAAACCTCAAGAAGCAGAATCAGGTGATTGGCAATCCCTACTAAAATCTATAAAAGAAAGAAAAACGGAAACTATGCATTGGTTTAGTTTCTTTGTTTAATCTTATATTAACTTTCGTGGGAAGTTTAATGCTAAAACCATCCTAGTATAAGAACAGTAGTGGTACTACTGAATCCATTGAATCCTACTAAGGAGGGAATAATAGGGTTTCTACCTTTTCCCAATGGTATTAATTAGTCTGAAACTATATTTTCAAACCAACCAGCAAAGAGCACATAGAGTAGAAAATTCTAGAAAAAAAAAAGGATTAAAAACTCACATGCAGCAAAATTGTTCCTGAAACAAAAATAACAAGGCGCCAAAATGAAGTAAGTAGTTTGGGGAACCCTATTGGACAAAATAGTCACGTGCCGGTATTTTCAACTTCGTCCGCGCGTTTGAATCCCAAATGAACTTGTCCCACACAAAGATAAATCTTGCGTTTGGAGCCGGTCACTTGATTAGGAAACCTGTTTATTTCACACTCGGAAAAACAACCACCTCTCTCAATCTCTCTTACACTCTCAGAGATTATCAGCTCTCTCAGCCACGCACAGTTTCCGCAATACAACATTCGAACATGGGAAAACTAAAAACCACCCAAAATACGTTTGTAGTTGTATCGAAATTGGTATGCTTACCATCTTTCAATCAACTTAACTTTTCATTGACTTCAATATTCAATTGACTATCATATATGTACACACACATTCAGTCAGCGGGCAGGCACATACCTCGCTGCTATGTACTTTAGTTCACACACATACATACATGCGCACATATGTAAGTACGAATCTACCACTCTCTCCCCCTCTGTCTAGACTGCGAACTCATGTACGCACAGACATGTTCGAACAATACTCACTACTATTCAGTTACAATTTGCACTATACACACCCACGCGCATGAATATACATAACAAACATATACGTTTTCCTCGCTCGTTTTGTTTCAAAGAAAATATTTGTTTTAAAATTTTGTAGAGAAATTTCTTTTGTCTGCGTTGTTCATGTGATTTGTGTTGTAAACAGTGGAACAGACGCTCGGAGTTTTGCTTCTAAAACACTTCGAGAACAACTCCATCCTCAACAAGAGAACACGATAGCGCGACTGGAGTTTGAGCTCACTTACTACGACGTATCAGTCCGGCGTGTAAGCTTCTACTCCACGAGGATTTCCCCCAACCGTATATTCATAAGCAAATACCACACAGTAGTAATGTATTTACCCATGTAATTATATTGGTTTTATAGCGATGGGGATATTATTATCATTATTATTATTATTATAATTGGGGTTTTTAGGTTTAAATTGGTTTTGCGTTGGTTATGTTGGTATTACGTTGGTTGCGTTGGTATTTCGTTGGTAGCGTTGGTGTTTCGTTGGTAGTTATCCCCTCGCTAAATGCTGATGGAAAATAAAGGTGGTGGAGAAGAACGAAAACGTTGTTAGGTTTTAAATGAAAGTTTTAATAGCAGCATGAAGTAAGGGGTTTACGCTGGTATGCTGCGAGGCTCGTATAAAGGAAAGAAGGTAGGAAGTTGTTAGAGTGTATCATCTAATTTGTTTTTAACTAGGATCCCTTGGTCTTGAAGAATAGACGCAAGTGGTCAATAAACTAGATGGCTCTCCACATAATGGTTGATGCTGCTACTGCTTTTCAGGAACAGGCGTTAAGACGTCCGTTCCCGTTGAGGATTTCTGAGGGAGAAGGGAGATTCGCTGGCTTTCTTCAATTTTTGGTGCTGCTAGGAAATATGGTTCAGGCTGAATAGGACTGGTCATCCTGATTGGGTGAAAATTTTCGGTGACTTTAACGGTCAAATTAAATTACGCGCCAAACAAAAAATCCAAATTTCTTCCTGCTACAATTTCAAGTAGTTCTATAATTTTTGCAAATATGTTCTTGGATTTCCATCTAAACCAACCAATACATTATGTTCCTTCCCATGCGTGAAATTAGTGTATTTTTGAAAGAGCTATATAGAGCAGAAATCAACTAGATATTTTTATTTATTACGGAGAAAACATACAGTTACATTGTCTATTGTATGCACGTGATAAATTCATTCATTCACTGATGATTAAAAGTTGGTCTGACAAAAGATATATCACAGCATGAGAAGTCCCAGCGTCATCAGCACTCCAGCGAGACATATCTAATTAATGCTCGAGGCGAATTTATTCAACACAATGTGTCACAAGAACTGCTTTATCTGATAAATGAGCAAATATTTTAACAGGCTGCATCATCGATATTGTAACTTATTTAGCAAGGTTTGCAAATACTAGTATCTTCAATGAGGGAAGTAAAAAATAAAGTCCAAAGATAGTCAGTCCTTAAGTCAAAAAGCCAACACAAACCATTCTGTTTGCCAGCATGTATAGTGCTATGTAGGTGAGTTCATTTTGATGTCAAAACATTACACCTCGGCTTTTCTCAAACAGATGATGGTTTTGGAGGTATGTTGGTGATTGCTGCAGACTACTTCCATGGCTCAACACTCTGGTTTGCGTACCTAGTTGATTTGAGGCAGCTGAATAAATCTTAGGCATCCTTTCACATGCCAATCCCCATCTAGACATTAATGTCTTCGTTTTTTTTTCGGTTCTTTTCCGCTTTAAAACCATTTTATAGTGTCTATCGGAAAGAAGCCTCCATCTGGAAGCATCGCGTGTGACTCGCTGGCCACCGCGCTGATCGGTGACCATCTATCCCTTGACCTCGATGATAACAAATAGATCAAATGGCGGTTTAGTCGTCGACTTACTCAGCTCAATCAGAACTTTATCGCCAATGGCAATTGAATGGTCTCTGATATATTTGCGGCTGTTAAACACTTGTTTATTGAGTTGTTTAGTAGCGCGACCACACAACGAGAGATATCGGTGTATATTTCCTCTTAGTATCGTTAGCTGGGGAACTTTGTTGCAATAGTTCATCTGAAAAACACTTCTGCCGAACTGAATCCAGGCGCCCTACATGAGTTTGCACGATAGCCTAGTAAAAGAAAAATGGTTAACGGTAAATCTAGGGTCCTGTCTATCTACACACGTTGTATGAGTTGCTCTAATAAACATACGCATGAAATTCTCAGCGTGTCCGTTACTTCCCGGATGTTCACGTTCGACACGTCAGTCTGAAACCATGCCGTTTAACGGAAGATCAAACAGTAGTCTGCCCTGTTACATTAAGAAGAAAGGAAAATACAGGAATGAGGACGAGAAAATATTGATGAGTTTCAAGAAGTTTAATGACAGCCAGAAAGATAACCCTTGTGTTGTGAGTCATACATGGAGGAAAACAGTTGCAAATGATGGAGCCGGAATTAAACGTCTAACCTGAAGTTTCGAGGACAATTGGGTCCAGGAGGAATTAAAAAATAATGAAAGAATGGACTCCTAACGGAACACTGGCCCAAAAGTTGAATGTGCTCATCTCATGTTGTGATGGTTTGCTACTGCTACTGGAATCGTCAAGAAGAGTCAGCGAAGAAGAGAGGACGAGAGACCAATACACAGCCTTTTATATTGCCAGGGGAGGTCACCCGGGCAGAATGGCACCAGTCATTCTCATTGGACGAAATATATAAAATCGAAACCCCCAACGGCAAAGTGATTCCTGCTCTAAATAATAATTTGAAATTCTTTCTTTCTATACAGGTGTGTATTCCCTCCTAGTGTTGTTAGCTAGGGAACTTTTGTTTGCAATAGTTCTTCTGAAAAACACTTCAGCCGAACTGAACCAAAGTGTACTACATGAGTTTGAATGATAGTTTAGTAAAAAAAAAAAGAAGGTTAACGGTAAGTCTAGGGTCCTGTCTATCTACACAGGTTGTGTGTGTTACTTTAATAAACATGCATGAAATTCTCAGCGTGTCCGTTACTTCCCGGATGTTCACGTTCGACACGTCGGTGTCTGAAACCATGCCGTTTCGCATAATTGCTAAATTCTGTGCATTGAAATGGATTTCCATTGTCAGTTCATATTATTTCTGTTACATGGTGCATACAAAGATTTCATGAAGCTTTGGAATCAGCGAGTCAGCCGAGGTCGACTAAATAATTTCTACTCCCAGGAATCGACTATACTAGTCAATTAGTAGAAAGAAAAGAACTGTCAACTGGACTCTTAAAATTCTAAAACACTAAATTCTGCCATCGTCTTTCTAGTTTTAATGGTTCAGTGTGATGTGGATAGGTAGCTGCTCAACAAACTTTACAACTGTCGATGAATTAGAAACCGTACTTTGCTTCTCAGGTATGGTTTAATTTTACTTATTCCCAGGTAACATTCATAGGATAAGGTATAACACCCGCTTGAAGAGTTTTCCAGGTGATGATTTGAGTTCACGGTAAGACTAGAGCCTTGCCAATTGTCATTTCAATAAAAACGTAGTTGAACAGCTGGACAACAGGTCGCTCAGAGAGCTTACCCTCTAGTATATCGATCTTTAACACGGCTCGTGAGTTGTCTTTGCTGGTCTTACGTAGTAACATTTCGAAAGTCATACCGTCAGACAAATCATGCGTTTATATAGTATTCGTTGCTGTATTATATCCATCGATCTTGTTCCTGTTCCTTGTTAAATAACTGGAGAAGTAATGGGTGCCGGCTCTGATAAACGCAGGCATTGTATTGACCGCGCTCTTATTTCATAGTAAAATAACATCTGTGGGGAGAGTTTGTAATTGGGTTATTTCAGTAGATAGGCGTCCGTAATTTACGGGTATTGCTCTCTGAATTATTCCCACCACAAATACAACACAAAACTTTACAATCGCGTAAAAGAAATGGAATAGAACACAACGAACATTAAACAACAAACAATTTAATATGCATGTAACAGAATATGAAAACAAATAAAATACAAGATGTGTAAATGGCCTTTTGGAAAATAAAGTTTGGCAAGAAGAAAATAAATTTGTTTAAAGATGTGTGTATGCTCATGTTAACGGAGTCCGTAAATAAGTCGTTCTTATTTACATTAAGTTCATAGCGGGTTTTATGATTGTGGTGACAGCGTGCCGCGTTGATGAAAGAAAGTGTGTCGGGTTTTTTATTTGAATGTGATTCTCGGACATCTGAAGATAGGTCATGAACTTTAGTTGAGGAAGGCAAGGAATTTGTCGGACACAATATCGGCTACTGCTTTACTGGCTTAGTGGCTTGTGGTGTTGTCTTAGTCTTTGTGTAAGTCTGTGTCTTCCTTTTTGGTTTGTGTTCATGGCTCCCTAACTCTGTGTTATTCATATCCTACAGGTGGATCAAAGAATCGTCCTAAAATTTTGGCGCGTAGACATTTATTGACCAATCAGATTTGTATTTTACTATTTTATTTTCGAGCCTAAATATTTTCTGTTTGTTGACTTCCGATCCTGATTTTCTAGAATGTTCTATTCTATGTTTTTAGCTGATTGGTTGAAAAATATAAAAATGTAACTTAAATGCTAATGCGATTTTGATCCTAAATTTCTAGAATGTTCTTAAGTATGTTTTTTTTTGCTTATTTTAAGACTAGAAACAATGTGTATCCCATACATCCCTATTGTTTGATACGATGGTTGTTGATTCGAGCAGGACCGTTCTATTTAGGAGTGTGGTATAGAAGGGGTTTGTGGTTTGTGATTATTGTAAATGGAATTCCGTTGAAACATTTTGTTGGATGAAATTCCGGTCATGATTGCAAAACTTTTCCATTCAACTGGGGAGTAATTCTTTGCAGAGGGTGATTTTACTTGACTAGTATAATTCATTGGTTTCCGTTCACTGGTTCCTACGTTTCGCTGCATTACTGCAGCAACAGCATCATCAGGACTTCTATCCACGGTTATCTCCCATTAACATTTTATTCGCTAATGCTAATTTCAGTTGTCTTATAGCTCGTTCGCATTTGTCAGACGTAGGCGTGGTGCCGAAAACACCAGACAGCAAAATAGTGTTGTTGGTTCGACGGACACTGCCTGAAAGAGAAATATAATATGGTCTCCTTTTTCAAGAGGAATGCCTTTTTCTTTTACGCATGCGTCATCTCCTTTTCCGTTAGAGACCTCTGGGAGTTTCTTCAAATTTAATAGTTTTCTTCTTATCTATTTATTTATTTTTTTAAATTTAATTTTTTATTTATTTATTCGTTTCCTACAGTTCCGATATGACATCTATTTTGACGCGATTATACCTTGTTATCTTCCATATATATCCAAGTATAATGTCTGGCACCGTCTTTAGCGCTGATGGTGATCTTGGCGAAGCTCTCTATTGGAAGATGTTGCTTGGTACCGTAGAGAGTGAATTTCAAACTGGTACGATGCAAGGAGGTGCCGCACCGCAACTTTTTGAATTCACTTAGAGCGGGCACAGTCGGCTTGGGTTGAAGAATACACTGACTGCATCTCTGTTGAGGAATAAGACTCCCCCAACGAGTGTCCTGGGTATGACACTAAACAATCTGATTGTGAGGCTCCAGTAATCCTCGAGTTTTGGGGAATGCGGAGTACCTCTTTATTGCCATCGCTCCCAGGTCCACTCTGTCCCGGAGTGGTAACACCTGATAGGGTCCTATCTATGAGTCAAATACAACTAAACAGTGTACTTATGCTAAACTGAATTGTTTGAAATAAAACTGTTTATATGTATAAAAATGGGTTTGGCATTAAATAACCATAAAACCACACTAAACCAAACCTAACCAATTAGAGTTTTTCGGCAAACTTATTCGACCAGCTTCAGTTTCTTTCCCATTGCAGAATACCTTCACAATTTCTTCGTTTATTGCCCGAGGAAACAGTGTTTACGATTAATCGTTCAATGGCCGTGTTTGATACGCTATTGCCATCACTACTGTGGGAATCTCCACGTTTATTGCACTTATTCACAAATGTCCATGTCAGATTTGTCTTACCTGTCATCGTTCCCGACAGACTTTAGCTTTTGGGAAATCTCCAATAGTATTGCTAGCTGCACACTTCTTACCCTTAAGCCAGACAAGACCATTTACGGTGTGCACATTTTCTTTCTTAGCCAGATTTGTCACAAATGGACGATTCCTGCGAAATTTTATGAGGATCCTTTACCCAACACATTGCACCTTCACTGGTGGGGGGAAAAGCTTGGTCGCATTGGTCTTTTAAACAATGATCCTAAAATTCTATATTTTTTACCACTTCATTGCATGATTCATTGGAGTTATTAAAGATGAAAGAGGATCAGGCATGACAAATGCTGTACAAACCTTCTTCTATATTGAATTTTTGAAACTCGTGCCAGAATCAAAATATCCAAACTTAAAGAAAGCTGCTTGTCGTCTACTTTGTACTTTACAATGAAGTTTGTGAAGTCTAGATATGGTTCACAGTTGACCAATCAACATCTTACAGAATTTTGGGGCTCATGTATGCCCAACTTTGGTCTAGACCTTCAGCCAATACTTTTTTTCCTTAAACAGTAGCTACAGGTTTGCATGAAGATGTCATCCCTTGCAGCATGCTCTGGTGGGCATCTACGTGCATGTTGTAGGATAATAGGGTAGCACTCTGAAAATTTGATATCCCTAGGAGCGAGAAAAGAAAAAAAAAGAAAAGGAATAGATAAAATAGAATACATTCAAAAGTGTAGCAGTTCCCTGAAGACCTCTGATAGGAAGTAGGAGCGGCGCCTGCCAAAAGAAAGGGCCTTCTGAGAGCTAAAGAGAAATTCTGCCTCACTTCAGCTTTACCCTTGCACTGAACGGACCTCCACTCAGCAGCTGGCAGGCAGCGCACGTATTCGCCCTAGTCTTGGACTTTGCAGAAGACCGTGTCTCCTGCTTGCAGCGGTTTCTATTGAAAGCACCTACTGGATATTAACACGAACCTTAACTTCATAAAACCACCGAAAATGACTCATACATACGTAAACACCTGGTCTGGGAGACACGACCATTTCTATTGGTTTCAGGAAGAAATTCCACGCCTAGAGCATGGTCGTTAAACCTAATGATAAAGTTTTTTGAGTTAAAGGATATCTTCGTCTCTTTTCTTACTTCCTTCTGTAATTTTTTGTAGCATTCTACAAAAATTACGTCAACAAGTTAAATGGGGTAAGAAGAAGAAAACAAAGGATTCAGATTCTAAAACAACCGACAACCCCAACGACAACAACCCACGAATCTAAGAAACTAAACGAAACCAAATAACCAACAAATCTACTACACCCCATATATCACTAGGTGGTGTGTCATGGTACAGTTTGCACATGGGAAAAACTTGGTTCATTTTTCCTTTCAAGCCTTCTTTGATGGTTTTTTATTGCATTGACAAATGTTTCAGATTGTTTCACTTAGTCGATGTGTTTGAACAAAGTCATTTAATCGTTTATGCCTCATATATTAGACTTTTTTCTTTTCCTTGCTAGTAATCTCTGCTGTTGTAAACACCGACTCTGCTCGTTTCACGTATTCCTCAAAACACTCCGAAGTCTCAGTTGTATCCTTTTCACGTCTGACCGCCTCAAGTACCCTGTAACAATGGTACTTTGCATTCTTTATCACCAGTATAGCAGTTCCTTGACGTTTTTTTTGTTTTTTTTTTTTGTTGAAAATTAAAACACAAGTCTTGACTGATGTTTGATTGAACACAAGTTTTATTCTGCTTCAATTTAAGACACTGAAATACTATGCGCCGTAACCAGTATCAAAGAACTACTAAGGTCCAATTCTTAACAAACTAAATTCCCTCTGAATTTTACAACTGGTCCTAGCCTGGCTGAAATCATAAGTTGACAAATTTCCCTTATCACTTTATAAAGCAAAAAAATTACTTATCTTCTTTTGTGTAAGTTATTTTTTTCGAATCTCAGTCATCCCTCTAACAAATGTATATAAAATTGGATTATTTCTATTTTTCAGCTTTTGATCTTAAAATTAAAGCGACTGAATATTCAAGTATATTCCACCTTTACCCGGGTATAAACATGTTCGGAGAAATTACCAAGTTTTAAGAAAATATTAGTCTCGAAAATTGTTCACGTGCCATGAAAAAAAAAAGTAGTTTTCAGGCCGCATGTTTGAAACCGCTGTTTTGTCTTTCAAACACTTTTCGATATCAGAAAATAGAAAGCAAACGCATTTGACAAAAACAAAATAGAAAACCATGGAAACTTCTTGTAATCTAAAAGGCTTCTTGCTGCCTATAATCTAATTCTGAAAGAACGCCTCAATAGTGCACTGTAGAAATACAAGAGCCGTGACCGAACAAAGAAAAATGGAAAATATCAGCACTGCACAGTAAATAAAGTATTTAATATTGGAATAAGTTATACCATGTAAACCTTTCCGGATATTTGCAGGTTAGAAGGATATTTAATCGTTTCTTACTCACTAGCTTCAAATATAAGCATTAGTGTATTTATTGATACTCTAACTCTGGATTAACGGAAAGGAAAGACGTGACGAATTCATAAGAACAATATATATATATATATATATATATATATATATATATATATATATATATATGTGTGTGTGTGTGTGTGTGTGTGTGTGTGTGTCACATTTACAACAGGTGAAATGTACGCATTTGTTCCACGGACAAATAATGTATAAAAAGATGTGGAAATATAAGTCTTATATTTCTCAGTAGGTTTTCATCTCCATAACGAGATGAAATGATATACTTTGCCGGGATTTCAAGCACAGCTCCATTTCTGTTCAATAAACAAAGCTTGAATGTATGTCTTTTCGCTTCAGCGTCACAACACACACACACACACACACACACACACACACACACACACACACACACATACACACACACACACACACACAAAACAGAAGATTCAGGAGTTTGAAACCTAACGTGACAAACTGACACAAAACGTGGGAAAACATACCCACAGTTCAAAGGAAGTCAATTATTTTTGTCTCCCTACATTAGATTTGGTAGAGATATGATCAAAGAAATAATCTCGAGTGAAGTTAATGTGATTGGTCTATATTCAACTCAACTCAAGATATCCCTTCATATGATCTGAGTTTTATTGTTAGATATTTTAAGGCCAAAAAGAGGCTTGTGCGTCTAATGAATGCTGAACATTTCAGTGGAAGCAGCTTATACATCTTGTTGAGTAAATCACTACAAGAGGTATCAATAAATCTTGAAATTCTGTCTCTGATTCATTTAGAGCTGCCAATGAGCGGTTTCTAGTCACATCAATTCTTGGTGTTACGTATAAGGGCTTAATTTGGTTATTGAGGGGAAAGTTGTGTTGCTTTAAGTCTTTTGGTGGATTTATTGACTGGTTTTAATGCCGTGTCAACCCGTCTAGAATTATTTTATGCTTCATGTTCCTTTGGATGGTTTGGTTTGGTTTCTTTAATGGCATATCAACCTTTGTAGGTTATTTAATGCCCAAGGTATTCCCCGAGAAGAACAGTAGTGGTACTATTTAACCCATAGCTGGGAGGATAAGGGGGTTCATACCTTTCCCAAGGGTATTTGCCCGAAAGTGAATGTAATAACACGACTGGAGTTTGAACTCGCTTACTACGATTCCGCAGTCCATCGCTTTAACCATTACACCACGAGGACACCCCCATGTTCCTTTGGGGCCATTTTACGGCATTCACGCATTATGTGATATACTGTTTAATCTTTGCAATTTTGCTGTGTATTATCAATTTTTGCTTTGATATAGTTGGTTCTTATTGCATCGTTTTGTGCTGCTATTAAACAAGGTTCAGTTTCTCTCTTAGTTTCCCCTTTCTTAGCCATGTTCAGGTCATCTGATGAGCATTTTCCTTAGGAGAAGTATCTGTAGCAGAAAGAACTTCGTATTTTTGTTAGGTGCGTAAATTAATTTGACCGTTATGGTCGACGCATATTTTCACCCAATGAGGATGACTTATCGTATTCAGCCCGGACCGTTTTCCTGGTAAACATAAAAATGGTGAAACCCCGCCAAACTACCTCTTCCTTAGAACCTTTCGAGCAGGAACGGACGTACTTTCTGTCCGCCCCCTTCATAGCAGCAGAATCACAACACCATGGGGAAAGCCGTCTAATTTATGGACCTTTTGAGTCTACCCTCGTAGACCAACGGGTTCCCAATTGAGCATGAATTAGATACACGTAATCCGCCACACACAGGAACACCTTTATGTCGCCTCTAACTTTTGCTACGTCTACAGCGACGTGTAATTGCGCTCAAACACCCAGCTACCTCATTCCCGGGCAACCTCGTCTAGAGACCTTAATGCTTCTCTCCTACAGCAACCAGGACCACACATTTATGGGTGACTACATCATTCCTGTCCTTAAACAGCAAACACGACTTTTGCTACGTCTACAGCGACGCATATTTCGCTCAGACATTCAGCATTGCCTTAACTGTAGCGACGCACTTTACGCTAAGACATTTGGCTGCTATCATGCTTTCCCAACCCAATAATAATTCCTTCCTTCCTTCCTTCCTTCCAACAAGACTTGCAGCATAAAGGGACCCTTTATTCTGGCTGCCATTAAACCCTCTTAAAAACCTTTCTATATGTTCGTTCTTCTCTCCTTTATTTTCCTACAATTTAGCGAGGAACTAACGTAACAATTATCCTCACTAAATATCCTTACAGTTACTCAATTTTCCTGGTTTGCTGTTTAAGATAATCCTTTACTATATCTTTTACCTGAGACTAAAGATAAAAGGTTTTCCTCAAGTTATTATGCATATTAGATTGTGGCTATTTTATGGATAGGAAATAGAAGGCAGCTTACCCTGTATATCAAAGCCGGTACGCAGAATGAATGGTACATCCAAGAGAGAGAGAGATAGAGAGAATATGTCCGCCCTAACACTTCAATTTAATGATGCATGGTCTCGAGCGACGAGAATTTGCAGGAGTGGGTTATGCATTGTCTTTTTTTCAAAAGCAAACAAAAAACACCACTCGCGGGAGGAGATAGTCAGTGATGGCGTTGCTTTTGTTTGTCAGGGAATCGGTAATTTTTGGTAGTAATCATTGGAATCAATTTCCAAAGAGTTCAAGCACGTTTTCCCAAATATGTTGCGTATTTCAGACTAAGATGAATTCCCGGGGATTTCATAGTTTGCATATGCAATATTCTTAAATATTCCCTGTACTTCTATTACTATTGGAATAGAGGTATGTGTAAATGCTATATTTTGGAATTTTTACTTCCGGACCCTTTTATACTCAAATTTTATCAAATTCTTTTGCAGAAAGGTCTTTATCAGATTGGATTTTCACATCTATGATATAGTATTTTTGTGTTGAATAATCCTCTGCAACTTTTTACGATGGTCGATGATCATCTGAACTATCAACGCTGTGTACTATAATGACCTAAGGGCAAGGCTCTGGAAGAACAAATAACAAGCTAAATACTTTTGTGTACATATCATATTTTATTCCTGGTCTTTTCTTTTTCTCTTATTTTCGCTGTGTGATCTGCTGGAATGACAAAATCAACTATATGACAAGTTCCTTTCTCCTTGATGTGGTCTTTTGTCTTTTGTAACTTCAAGACCCAGAGAATTTTCTGCATCTCGTTTTCTAGGACAGATGCTGATTTGTGCATATACCATGGTCAAATTTTCATCTCTTGCACAATTTCCAGTGGATCACCTTTCCTACCCAGTCATGCCTTGTCATAAATTCTTTTTGTGCCAGTTCACTAATTTGCTAATAAAGTGATTAACCATCTCATCCCTATCTCTGCACAACCTTCACTTGCTATTCTGTTGTGTATAATCTATATTTGATTTGATATGATCGGTTTTTATCGTACTATTTTTTCACACCAGCTCTAATTGATGTTTTTTCGTTAAAGTTCAAGTGATGGCAATTCTCCTCAGGTCTCCAGGATTCTTCTAAATATCCTAGCTGATTTTAGTTGGGCTCTGGTCTGGATGATTTCAATTCATTCTCAAATCTACAGTTCATCTAGTCTCTTTTTCAGATTTTTAGGAAATGTTCCAAGGATTCTTTCGATCATTGGTTTCATGGTCACCCTCATGTTTCTCAACTTTTTAAATTCTCAGGCAAAGTCTTGGTATTTTCCCATCTTTTCATCAACTTTCACTTTTACTCTGTGGTCTGCTGGTGATGTAAATTATATTAGCCCAGATGAAGTATTGTTGAGAGATTTAACCCACTCCCCATAAGTTGATATATGACATGAGATCGTTTTTATAGTGGGGAGCCATGAATAAGTTGAGACTCATGCACAACTGATCCAAAAAATGCTTGCTCCCATTGACATTCTCTTATTGGGGCACTTCAGGCACCTAGCAATAAACTCAAACCTGGAACCTAGCAATCAATCAATCTTCTACTACCTACCAGACACAAATGTCAGATGGGCCTGCTTGGAGACAGTCAAATGTGAGTCCATCAGAAAAATTTCAGCGAACTTAAATAGCGCTTATTGGTTAAATTCATTTTGGCATGAGGTCAGTCAAGTTTGGTGCTGCTACTGCAAGGAACACAAAGTTAATAATTTAACTCCTTTTCCTATTTATTAGAAGACCATATTATTCTGGCATTTCTCCATTATTCAAACAGTCTATCTGTTGTATAGCCTGATGCAACCATACATATATACATGCGGAAACATAGTCAACACAATAATGATGAACAAACACACTTCTTTAGAAAAATATACCTCTCACACATTATTCGAAATGGTTGCGAAAGGGTTATGTGTGAGAGGTGAGTTGGAGACTGAACAAACTGCAACATAGTGACCCCCAGTGCCTTTGTCTTTAGCAGCACTTCTTTCTCGTTCTGCTGGGCTGCTCAATCGGGAGTCCTGAGGGCCCATAACCCTCTGCTGGGTACTGGTTCTCTCTACAGCATTTTATCGCCAACTTGACTGACTCCAACTCACTGAGCCTGTCTGTGGCTCCGGGTTATATAATTATTTGATATCCACCTGCTTCTTGTGGACGTCACATCTGCACCCAATTCAATCCGTCCACAGTCAATGTTATACCCTAATATCTTCGACCGGATGCACCTGTTCCTTGATCGACGGCTGGGTCGGAGGTCAATATGTTACATATCATGTGGTAAGGTTAAACACCTATTTTAGTTAGACAGTAATTTAATCATTAGAAGAGTTGGTGGGGTCAATATGTTACAGTTTTGTTCCGTCTCCAACTCACCTCTCATAGATAATACCTTTTGTAACCCTTTCAAACCCTTTTAAATAAAGTGAGAGGTATATTTTTCTAAAGAATTGTGCCTGTTCGTCTTTATTGTGTTGAATATGTTTCTGGATGCATATGTATTATGTGGCTATATAACAAGTCAAGTTTGGTGCCGCTATTGCAAGGAACACAAATTTAACAATTTAATTCCTTTTCCTATTTAATAGAAGACCATATTATCCTGGCATTTCTCCATTATTCAAACAGTCTATCATGTGGTAAGGTGAAACACCTCTTTTAGTTAGACAGTAATTTAATCATTAGACTTCACTCATGTTTCTAAACAGATCTCTGTCTTATCTAACATTACCTTGATGTTTGCTATTTCTATTCTCAGTGTCTAATCTTTAATGAGTTTAGTTGATTTTATAGCTTCTTTTATCTACAAAACACTTGATAGAAATGTTTTTCTTGTGATTGTTTTTTAACAATTCACCTAAAAGAATTGAGATTCTGAATGCACTGTCAATGCCTTCTGATAGAGCTGGCTAAGGTACTACTCTCATAATTTTGTAAGACTGCCATGCTATTGGATTCATTTTCTGATTATCTCCCTTGAAGATTATAAGCTGGCTTCCTTGGCTGCTAATGTCATACAAATGTACAGAAAATACTTCTGTAAAAAACACATATTTCTAACCTTTTACAAAAATTTTGATACTTCAAATCAACAGGATCTGATTTTGTTACCTTAATAATCTTGTTCAATCTCTTCAAATTTTCCATTGAACTTTTGTTGATTCCTCCAGTTAGAACTGTCACATCAAATGCAATATCAGGACATTATTGTCTGGAAATCCACAAGATCTGACCAAGTTGAGCTCTTAACATGATTTTCTCACTTGTAGACAAGTGTACTGTTTTTTACTTTTTGTTTAATTTCACTTCTCTTATAGTGTTACTGGCATCCTTATCTGCTAACATAATAAACATCTTTAATCCAACATACTTGAATAGATTTGTTGCTTCTTTTCAAACATCAAATGTACTTCTGATTTTTGATATGAGATCCTTTTGAATTTATCACTTCTTGCCCCCAAAAATAATTATCACACTCTGCAAGTATTACATACAAGCATTTCTTATCAAACCAATGAAACACGGCTTGATAAATTTTTGATACAATGTGCATTCAATAAGTTTCCAGACTTTTTTGTATGGGCATTTAAAATTGTCGTACACTCTTGAAAATTCAGTATGTTATTGCTATATATCTTATCAGATGACCAACCAATTTTTATGATTTCAGGTTCAAATGAACAGCTACAGCAGGAATTAGAATACACCCTACTAAAGCCTAATTGTCACAGCTGGTGAATTTCAAAAATGCAATCGGGACGTGAGGACACTTTAGAAGAACGATATGCAATAAAATTGAGTATGAATTTGGAAAAAATGCCACAGAAACGTATGGAATGCTTCAGACTGCTTTTCAACCATCTTGCATGAATCGAGCATCAGTTTTTGAGTGGCATAAGAGATTCAAGGAAGCCAAAGAGTCTGTGAGGGATGATGAGAGGTGTGGGAGGAGTAAGGAAGTCAATACACCAGAGTTTATTGGCCAAAGGGTTAGGGTTAGGGTTACTATGTTGAGGTTTTAAAGGAGTTCAGTAAGAGATTCGGTCGGAAGAGGCTAGCACTCTTTAAATCGGGTCAGTGGCATTTCCACTAGGACAGTGCACCAGTCCACAACTCCATCCTTGTCACAGACTATTTGACCAACATGGGCATCAAGACAGTTCCTCAGCCTCCCTATAGTCCAGACCTTGCTCCCTGTGACTTTTGGTTGTTCCCTAAGCTCAGAGGCTGTTGCTATGAGAAAATTGAGGAAATGAAAGAGGCTGTGATGAAGGTCATTGATACGCTCACACAAGAGGACCTCCGTGGGGCCTTCCAGAAGTTGTTGGAACAGTACAACAAGTGCATTGCAGCCGGAGGAGATTACTTGGAAGGGGACTAGAATTTCATGTGTGTACTATCAATAAAAGTGGCCATAGGAAAAAAGTCTGGAAACTTATCGTATGCACTTTGTACCTTTCCTTTCAAAGTTCATATAGTTATTTTTGCCTTCTGGTACCATTGGAATGATGCAGCTGCAAAACCAGAAATACATTTTCAAAATTTTCAAATCTGTTTAGTACATTCCTCTGGTGGTGGTTTAATGTAGACATATTCAATTTCTTCACCCTGAAAGAATTCAATGTTTGAATCAAAAGTACTAACAGACCAATTATGCACTACATTAACTGATAATACAGTTCTTTGAGATGACTTTTTGATTGTTGGTGAATTTGGGGGTATTTGCTTCAGACAATCTTTCTCAGCATCTTTGCTACCAACCTAGATTTTAACTTCATCTTGTCACCATCATTTTTCCCTGTATTTATACATCTAGAAGACACACATTTTTCTCCTTTATTCTCTACTAAATAAATTTTCAATTCTTTCCTTCTTTTTTTTTTTTTGTTCACCTCTCTTTACTTCTGGAAAGTCGATTTGTTGATACTACAAATACCTTGTTTATATTTGAATTTGTTTGACCTTCAAATTCTTTCCAGTTAATCAATCAATAGACATACTTGTAGTTAGGTTTCATATATTTAATCTTCTACCAGTTCTTTATCTTGATAGATGCTTTTCTGGCCATCCAAGAAGTTTGCTTCCCATACTTCTCCATTTTCTTGAAGTTTAAAATGAATTATTTGATTTTTTTGAATTTTATTAATTTTGAGATTACTTGTTAAACTAATCCTGATCTATCAATCTCTATTGAACAATTCTATTTGACCCATGGATGGAACCCTAACAGATACTGCCACTCCAGGTTAGAGTGAACCTGGGAGTAATGGTATTGAAGGGGTACTTCACATTCCCTAAAACTCCAGGACTGGAACCTCACCATAAGATAGTTTAGTGTCATACCAAGAATACGCGTTGGTGGGGAGGGGTCTTACATCTCTGTAGAGGTGGAGTCAGAGTATTCTGCAGCCCCACTGGACAGGACAAATAATTTTTTAAAATAAAAAGGGATGAAGGAGTTGCCTAAACTGTTTTTAAATGTGAACAAAAGCTAATGGCTGACAAAAACATTCTAACTGTTAATTTTATACAGACCCATCAAGTAATCTAAAAGTCAAGATTGTTACTAGTTTCAGGGCAGAAAGTGCTTTATGTTAATTACTAAATAATTTATTATGAAATCTATGAATAAAACAATTGCTTATTAATAAAAATCACCAAAGATAAGATGATAAATGAACAAGAAACATTTTTCACCATTTTGATTTTAAAGATCAATAAATAAATTAGTTATTCCCATTAAGCAAAAATTTTAAATTATTTAAAATTAGCTTCCAAATCTTCATCTTGTGTTTTACTACCTTGTTCTACTTCTTTGGTTTGGTTTCTTTGTTTAATGGCATATCAACCTTTGTGGGTTTCTTTGTTTAATGGCATATCAACCTTTGTGGGTTATTTACAAAGCCATTCTCCTAGAAGATCACTAGTGGTACTATTTAACCCATAGCTGGGAGGATAAGGGGTTTCATACCTTTCCCAAGAGCATTTGCCCGAAAGTGAATGTGATAGCGCGACTGGAGTAGGAACTCGCTTACTACGATTCCACAGTCCATCGCTTTAACCATTACACCACGAGGACACCCCCTTGATCTACTTCTTTAAAAGAGACATAATTCTAAATATCCTTTTTTTGTAGCACCTGTATTATCTATATTTGAAGAAACTCTATTTTTTGAGGTTTATCTTCATAGTCTTCATCTTCACTGACATCACTCACTACATCTTTAGTATCATTGTAATTCATAATTTTCTTGCTTCTGCCACCAGAATTAGATGGGGGAGGGTCTTCACGGCATAGGGGTTAACATGCTGGAGTACAACATCATAGTAAGTAAGACTGAGCTCCAGTTGCACTAATACATTCACTTTAGAATTATAACATGATATGGTAGGTCCAAGTTATAAAAAGAGCAAGAGGTTAATTTCTGAGGAAGGGAAGAGAGAAGAAAAAAATAAGAAGAAAAAAGAACAGACATAGAGTCTATGGGAAAGGCCAGCAGACCTCTGAGTGACCCAAGCTAAAGCACTGTTTGTAGGTCTGCAAGTCATGGGTGAATGACTATGGTAATTAAAAATGACAACCCCTCCCTAGACGTCCCAAATCTTCCTCACAGGTATAGAACCAATGGAAATGAACCCCCCCTTCCACACCAGGTGGGAGTAAGTGGACCATTTGGGATTGAAAGTGAGTAGGCAGCAGGACACTTAGAGATAAAGATGCAGGTTGGGCACCAGCCATAAAAATGTAAACATGTTACAACTAGGTTTCGACTACTACTTAAGAGGTAGCAATACATGCATCAACCCATTTGTGCACGTGGTGGTTCAACTGTACATTTGGTGTGTAGCTTTACATCATTATATTTGGTGCCTATATTGTACAATATCTTTGGGAAATGTATGAACCCCTTATTCCTCAAACAATGTGTTCGCCAATGGCCCGGGAGACCTGGGTTCAATCCCAGGTCGAGTCATACCAAAGACTCAAAAAATGGTACTTGATGCCTCCTTGCTTAACACTCAGCATTATAAGGTACGGATCAAGGGTAAAGTGAAGCAATCCAGGGAAGGAGTAGCGCCCTCCCCTACACCTTGGTGTAGTAGCTATCGAAAAGGGAGCCTTCGGGTCATCCTCAACTATGGTCGCCAACTTAATTACTACTGTTCTTCAAGGTTGGCTTTGGCATTAAATAACCCATGTGAGTTGATATGCCATTAAGCAAAGAAATCAAACTAAACTAAAGTTTTAGGAACTGCTTCTTCATTGCCCAGTGATGATTTGATTCACAGACATTACGTCTTGATACAATTCTGTTAAACACAGGATTCATTCTTATAGAATTTCCTAAAGTTATTCTTCTACTGTGTTTTCTATATCTTGCTCCTCTCCTGATTGGTCTTCTAACTTGTCCCCAGTCTCTGCTATAAGTTTCTGTTTGCATTACTTCTATTCTGTTTTAGCAGTTGAGAATATTCTGGTCAGAATATTTTATGTTGTTTTGTACTCTATGTGAGGGTACGCTGTTATAAAAGCCAACTGTTTTTGTTCACTAAGATTTGCATTGTATAACTTCAGAGACAATAAGTAAAGTAAGTAAAGTTGTCTCCCTTGAACCGTGCGCTCCCTTTTCAATAGCTACTACACTGAGGTGTAGGGGAGGGCGCAACTCCTTTTCCTGGATTGCTCCACTTTACCCCTGATCCATTCCTTATAATACTGAGTGTTAAGCAAGGTAGCATAAAGTACCATTTTTTGAGTATTTGGTATGACTCGACCTGAGATTGAACCCAGGTCTCCTGGACCATTTGCGAACACTCTAACCATCATGCCATCATGCAGTTTTCAGAGACAATAATCAATCATAATCACGGAGGTGCCCGTGGTGTAATGGTTATCGTTGTAGGAAATGGACACGACGACATGAGTTCAAATCCGGGACGAGATTGATTGCATTTCACATAGCACTAATACCCTTGGGAAAGGTATGAATCCAATTATTCTCCCTCCAGCTATGGGTAAATAGTAGGACAGACTGGGTTCTTCAGCCTTGGTGAGGCAACTAGTCTAGGAGAAGGAAAACTCTGAATTCAAACCTGTTAAACTCTGCTAAAATTGACCTTGCGTCCTATCCTGCCCGAGTGGAGGGGTTGGTAAATATGATTATCAATCAGAATTGATATTTAAATTAGTACTTTTCATATTTAGTTGTTCAATCTTTACTATGTAACTGAACACTGACACTGATTCAGTCTTAAAATTTTTTAATTTTTGATATGCTCAATACTTTTTGTACATCTTTTTCTTTTAAAATAATCTGTTTAACTTTGTTAAAACATTTTTAACACAATCATCAGTTATAAAGAGAGATTAATCTATAGCAATGGTAATTTCTCAGGTTTTTCTTTCTACGGCTAGTGCTAGTATTATACTTTGCCTTATTTTGTCCATATCAGTAAACATTTGCCATAATTCAATTTCCAATTTCTATTGTGAATTGTCCTTGTCACTGAATGCGGGTGGATATCTTATAGCTCTACTACCATTGATGTAAAGTATAACCTTCTAGATGAAGAAATCCTCCAGACAGTCAAAAGTGAATTCTTAAGAGAAATGTTCACCAACTTGAATAGAGCTTTTTGGTTAAATACATTTTAGCAGAAAGTTAGACAAGTAGCTGCTTGGAAAACAATCATTAAATTTGGGGAGAAAGGTTACAAAGTTAACAGCATAGCAAAATCCTCTAAATGACAAGTTTTTCTTGTTAATTAAAACTGAATCTTGTCTTCTGGCCTGAATTGAATGATCTGTTAATTTCTTAAAGTCATAGTGTGTTTCTTTTACAAGAACAGATTCTGGTTTGGGCATATATCATTTGCCAGGATGGTAAAATTACAGTTTCTTGCACAGTTCTCTGTGGATCACCTTCCCCAGCCTTTTTGTGCATTTCTTTTTGTGCAATTTTTCTGTGTTCACTTATGTAATTAACAGTTTCATCTCTATCACCACATTACCTACTCTTACTACTTTCCAAAAATGGATGGTGATGCACATGGCGGCCCATTGGCATAGTGGTAGAGTGCTTACCAATGACCTGGGACACTGGGGTTCAATCCCGGGTCGAGTCATACCAGAGACTCAAAAAATGGTACTTGATACCTCCTTGCTTAACACTCAGCATTATAAGGTACTTTTCAAGGGTAAAGTAGAGCAATCCAGGGAAAGGAATAGTGTCCTCCCTTACTCCTCAGTGTAGTAGCTATTGAAAAGGGAGCTTTTGGGTAACCCTCGACTATGGTTGCCAACTTTAATTTATGACAAGAAGAAGGAAGAGGATTCACAAGCATTGAGGATTGTGTGGATGGAGCAATACAAAGATCTGAAGAATATATAAACAAGAGCAAAGAAAGACTGATTACAACAGCCAGTAAAAGCAATGACAACGAAACAAAAAAAATGAAAAAAATCATAATTGGCCTTAATAATTTTTTCTCATTAGTCTTAGCTGATGGTCTTTTACTGGAGTGTGAGTGACAGCAAGTTTCCTCAAGTCTCCAGGACTCTTCTCAGTATTCTGGCTGATCTTAACAATGCTATTGTTTGGATGGTTTCTTTCGATTTCCAACCCTTCCGGACTCTTTACAAAGCCTTTAGGGATCAGTCCAAGTGCACCAGTTATAACTGGTATCACCATCACCTTCATGTTCCATAGTTTTCTTTGTTCTCTAGCAATTTCTAAGTACTTGTCTTTTTTTATTTGTTTTCCTTGATTTTCATTCCACTGGGATGGCAAAGTCCACTAATTGGCAGGTTCTTGTATTTTTGCTTACTATCACTACGTCTTGTCATCTGGCCGAGATTAGGTGATCTGTTTATAACTAAAAATCTCAGAGAATTCCATGCCCCTAATTCTCCAGGAAAGTTTCTGGTTTGTGCATATACCATTTGGTAGTATGGTCAAATTTCAATTTCTTGCACAATTCCCAGTGGATCACTTTCCTCACCCACTCATGTCTCATTTTGTAATCATTTTGTACTAGTCTGCTGCATTCACTTATTATGGGATTAATTATTTTGTCTCTATCACTGCATAACCTACATATGCAATTCTGTGGTGTCATCTATTTTCACTTAAAGATAATTGGTCCTTATGGCATTGTTTTGTGCTGCTATAAGAAGAAATTCAGTCTTTCTCTTAAAGTTTCCCTTTCTTAGCCATGGCCAGGTCTTTTTGTGTAAGATTTTGTTAGTTTGTTTCTTGAAGTATCCAAACAGTTGTTTTTCTTCTTATTTCTTTTTCCTGGTAATTATTGTTCTGTTGATCTTTATGTTGCCAGTGCTTTTTTCTGTTTTTTCTGTAATAAGTATTTCTTAGCTTTTAATTATTATTATTTTTATTGTTATAATGATTATCCATCTTTCATTTTTTGTTGTTTTTTATATCTCAACTCACTCAATGTGGATGGGAAAAATTAACGATAAGCTCTTGAAACGATGTTTCATTTGTTCATTTGTAATGTTTTGTTTTTTTTTAGTTATGTTTTATTTTTTATTTTCCCAAATATCTCCTTATGACTCTATTAGTACTAAATTTTGAGCAATAAAAAAATATCACATAAAAGAAAATAACTGTAGATCTATGACCAAAGCTTTTAATGTCATTGTCAGAAATTAGATCCTTCTCTTTGCTTTTAATCAATGTACAACAACAATTCTTTTTCATTCTCTTCTTTTGGAGGAGAAGGTTTAAAGAAAAACAATTTTGTTTTTGAATGGTTTTGTTTTATACGAGAGCCATCAATTCCTTGTCTTTTTCCTTGCAAATTTTATTTACAGCATTTTCTTTTTTCTTTTCAAGGGTAGAAATAAATCATTTTTTTTTATTTCTATTTTTTTCTGTCCTGCTGGCTCACTAATAATCTCATTTTCTTCAATGTCCTGTTGCAAAGTTTATTTCTTTTCTTACATACAAAATCAGATGTTTATCTTCACTTCTCTTTTGTCTCAGGTTTGGCAATTTTTTTATACAACTGCCAAAACCAAGAAGCAGTGCATGAATAAAGAATGATTATCAAGGTTTAGCTTATATCAGGTGCAAATAGAAGGAGATATTTTATGATGTACAAATCTTCTAATTGAACAGTTAATTGCTTCCTTGAAAATGAAATATACGAGGATTGTTCAATAAATAAGGTGACTTTTGGCTAAGGTATTGGTAATAGAAAGCACTATTTACAGTTGCATCTTTTACCAAAAAATTAATGTTTTATGTCTCAGAAGACAGTCAGAATGAGATTCTTTGCTGACCACTAAGTCTGGAACCTTGTACCATCTACTATATATATAGGTAAATGTTGATATTTACTAAACTTTTTAAAAAATCTCTGAACACCACAAGTGTTTAATCTGGGGGAGTTTACATGGTGTAATGAGTAAATTATTGTATTGCAGCCTCAAAGTAACGAGGGGGTGTCCTTGTGGTGTAATGGTTAAAGCAATGGATTGTGAAATTGTAGTAAGTGAGTTCGTACTCCAGTCGCACTACTATGTTCAGTTTTGGGCAAATACCCTTGGGAAAGGTTGAACCTCCTCCAGCTATGGGTTAAATAGTATCACTACTGTTCTTCTAGGAGAATAGCTTTGGCATTAAATAACATAGAAAGGTTGATATGCCATTAAACAAAGAAACCAAACTAAATATATATGATTGGTAAACAAATAGTTTGTAGTTGATGATTTTTAAACGAGTTAGTTTGTACAGACTTAAATATTTTCAAGTATTGCTATGTAACACAAACAATTTAGGTGATGTCCTCGTGGTGTAATGGTTAAAGTGATGGACTGTGGAATCGTAGTAAGTGAGTTCCTACTGCAGTTGCGCTATTACGTTCACTTTCGAGCAAATACCCTTGGGAAAGGTATGAACCCCCTTATCCTCCCACCTATGGGTTAAATAGTACTACTAATGTTCTAGAAGGATGGATTTGGCATTTAATAATCTACAAAGGTTGATATGCCATTGAACAAAGAAACCAAACCAAACCAATCAAAGTGTCATGTGGTCTACTACTGAGAGGAGAGAAATAAGGAATTTCTACAACCCCTCCGTGTTTGAATTAGCAGGCCGCCAAAGACTGACCATAAAAGAGGAATAAGGAATGTGGGTCAACTTCGGCCGGCCGTTGAAGCAAGAAAAGAATGTAGTTCAATTCCTCGCAGCCGAAGTAACAAATCCAGGTCAGAATGAAAGCCAACAGATGTTTGCACTCTGTGACCGGAAGGAAGAAGAAAGAGGCTAAATGATTGGCTAGAATCCTAAAGCGGAAGTAGCACCCAAAAAAAGGGTGCTACTTCTGCTTTAGGCAGAAATAGGGATAAAGAATATCAGTTTTGGAATGGAGGTCACGATGAACAGATAAGTGTGAACACTGTGGCCAGGACTCCGGGTGAAGAAGCGGGAAGCTTTGGGACAAGATGACAGACGCATTCAAGCCGAGCTATGTAAAATTCCGCTAGCCCGTAAAAGAGAAAATACTCTCCGAAGGAACCCTTCAAAAAGCTAAGTATTACAATTACATATTCTCTCTCTCTCAATTTAAAGAAAGAAGAAAAAAAGGAAGAAAGACATTTATATTTATGTATTATCCACTGATAATATAGCCAACACGTTCAATATGTGTGTCCGCGTGTATATAAAAAACCTTGTCATATTTTAATGTCCCCCCATGTTGAAATTTATTCATTGTGTTGTCTGCCTGTCAAGTTGTCTATTTCATGTTTGTTTTCAGCTTCGTTCACCTCATGTTATTCTCACCTAAATTGTTCTATTCTTTCCTTTAAAAATATTATACGGGAAACCGGAATTGTTGACTACTCTAGTTAATATTATTATATCAAAACCTAGAGGCTCATATCTTCCATTATCCTAGGGGCAGGAAGAGCTAGTGGCCTGGTGGATGGGTGTGTGTTAACATGAAGTTTGGAAACCCCTTGCCAGTGGCGGTCAGTCTAGCCCCAAATTAACCCCAATGTAATCTGCCGGTTCCTATATGCCCAAGAAAGGACTCTGAACTAGGACTTATTCTACAAGGTATCAAGTGCCAGGCTGCCCCGTCTTCACACGTGTGAAAAATAAATTCCCGTCCTGGGATTTTAATAATTTTGCCGTCACAAAAGTAACAATTTCAAACTCTATAATTTTCAATTTTGGAGGAATTCTCTTGGGAAAAGTATGAACTCCTTCTATCTTCCCAGCTTTGGGTTAAATCGTATCACTGCTGTTCTTCAACGAGGATGGCATTGGAATTAAGAAACTCATAAAGATTGATATGTCATTAAAAAAAAAGAAACCAAACCAAACCAAACCAAATCAATCAACCATTGATGTCTTTTTAAAAATCTTTTTAATAAACAAAAGAGGTATATGTGATATAAAAGTTATTGTCAAGGAAAAGGGACTTAACTTGTCAAGTTCACATCCTGGATGCAGCTGTTTGTATTTCACTTTGATGCCCTTGAAAAAGGCATGGATCCATCTCTTCTCTCCGAAGTTATGGACAAATAAAAGAATTGGGCTCTTTAGCTTTGGTAAGGAAACCTATCTAGGAGAACCTTCACTAACAACCAAACTGAACTTCAGTAAGGAAACCAATCTAGGAGGACCTTCACTAACAACCAAACTGAACTTGAGTAAGGAAACCAATCTAGGAGGACCTTCACTAACAACCAAACTGAACTTCAGTAAGGAAACCAATCTAGGAGAACCTTCACTAACAACCAAACTGAACTTTCACAGAGCAAACCTTTTGACTACATGAATTGCTATACTTATAAATACACCTTTCCTTGTCCCTTGTCTATTAGCTCTCATTTATTTTTCATTAATTTTTTTTATCACTGCACCACAAACAATGAATAATACTGCAACGTCTTCATCAGGACAGTCTTTTCTTTGCCTCTCTTGCATTATCATACATGAATAAATGATACTAAAAAGTTCTTGTCCAGACCAAGAAGAGAATGATCTAGAGCCCATAAATGTGCATACTATTCATATATTCACCCTATAGTTCAACACATTCAGCACATTGTTTCTTTAACCCTTCAAAAAAAAAAAAAAAAGAAACTTTAAAAGAAACTCATTCCTTTCTTGATTTGGCAGAGAACTTTTCAGCACCCTTTCAGAAATAGTTATTTATATTCTCTTATTTTGGCTTCTTTTTATGACTCCTTTCTTTTTAATGACTTTTGCTTCTCATAAGTATGTTTCAGTAGCCAGAACAAAGCTCTTTTGCACCCCAAACAAAAGTTTTCTACAAAATTGTTGCAAGTGGGTCACTCAAAAAATGTTATGAATACCATAGAATCTGGTCATTGTTGAATAGTCGAGTTTGGTAGTTTATCAAAGTCAGCACTAGGTTGCTTAACAAGCTGAGTATGGTCTGAAGAGCGATCTGATATTTGAAATTTGTCAAGCACCCCACATACACACGAGTATGGCACATGGCCTTTTTATTGTGGGAACCAGATGCAGGACTGTTGCCCACACATGCCCAGTGATTCCAAAAATGATTTGAGCCCCATCACCATTCCCCTAAAAAAGAGTACCTCAGGTGCCAGGTGATAAATCTAACTCCTCAAGGGAGGGTTAGAGCCTTGGGGGACGGCCCCTCTGAGATGCAAGAAACGCAAGTTTTCATGAATGCTGGCTTCCCAGAATCCGTGCAGATCAAAAGTGTGGTCTACCTGAATTCTGAAGAAGGAGAGTTATTTATGGCACATTGAGGTATTCCATTGGACACATGTGGGTCAAGTCCATTCTCTGGATGGTGATTGGTCGCTGGCCCAAGAGTGGACATATTAGTGCATATATAGCTTTTTTAGCAATAGTATGGGGTCTGTATTGAGTGACATCCCGTTTTATTTTCGTCTGCCAACTGGACGCAAGTTGGAATCCCTGGACTACTAAGTGATAATATTATTGTTGTTATTCTACACAACAGAGTGATGATTTCAATAGTTGTGAATTAGCTTCCTCATCTGTGTTAATTGATAAGAAGAGCAAATTAAAGGCTAAGACCAATTCATATTTGGTCAAAACATTTTCCTCAGATAAAACTCAAAATCACTCATCATGGTAAATAGACTATCAACAGAAACTTCGTGAAGAGGATTATCTTCACTCTGTTATACTATTATCCAGAGGCATTATAATCGAAGGTTCAAAATTTATTAAATTACCTTTTAAACAATTTTACCTCTGTCCTGTGGTAGATGCTACATTTAGTATAATAAATATATATGCAAATGTAACAATAGCTGAGTCCCTGTAACATAGTGGCTAATGCACTGGATTTCAACATTCTAGTAACTGAGTTCAAACTCCAGTCACGCTACTACATTCATTTTCAGACTAACCTCCTTATTTCTCCCAGCTATTAGTTAAATAGTGCCACTACTGTTCTACTACAAGGATGACTTTGGAATTAAATAACCCACAAAGGTTAATATAGCTTTAAATAAAGAAACCAAAATGCAACAACTTGTAGGAGAAAGAGCTTCTTATTTTTGTTTGGCGCGTAAATTAATTTGACCGTTATGGTCGTCACATATTTTCACCCAGTGAGGATGACTTATCCTATTTAGCTCGGACCATTTTCCCGGATAACATAAAAATGGTGAAAGCCCGCCAAACTATCTCTTCCTCAGAACCTTTCGAGAAGGACGGACGTACTTTCTATCCGCTCCCTTCATAGAAGCAGAATCACAACACCATGAGGAAAGCCGTCTGATTTATGGACATCTTGAGTCTACCATCTTAGACCAAGGTTTCCCAGTTGAACATGAATTAGATGCATGTAATCTGCCACTTACAGGAACACCTTTCTGTTGCCTCTAACTTTTCCTATGTCTACAGCAATGTGTAATCATGCTCAGACATCCAGCTACCTCATTCCTGGGCAACATTTTCTGGGAACTTCCACACCTCTCTCCAACAACAACCAAGACCACACATTTATAGGTGACTACATCATTCCTGTACTTAACCAGCAAACACGACTTTTGCTACACCTATGGTGACGCATTTTCAGCTCAGACATTCAACAATGCCTTGACTGTTGCGACGCACATTTCGCTCAGGCATTTAGCTGCTATAATTCCTTCTCAACTCAATAACTATTTCCTTCCTTCCTTTCTACGAGACTTGAAGCATCAGGGTGCCCTTTATTCTGGCTGCCATTAAACCTTCTCGAAAACCTTACGGCATCTTCATTCTTTTCTCCTTTATTAACAACAACATAGCGAGGAACTAACGTAACAACGTAACAATTCTCTTCGCTAAAAACTATTAAACGAAAGTAGTATTTTTAACTGACTAAACTAATCCACATTTATTTAAATTCTTGATATCTTTTATTGCGCATGAAAATGAGTATGGTTCTTTTTTTGATGATAAAGGGTTCTTTAATCAAAATACAAAAAATTAATTCTTTGATTTAAGATAAAACTGCTGGAAAAGATTTTTTCTAATAAGCAAATGGAGACCTTGTAAAGAAAAGAAAAACGGAACCATTTGACATAAAGAAGAAAAATTAAGTAAAAACAGAAAATTGATAAGACTTTCAAATGAAAAATGAAGAATATAAATAAAGAAGCTTGAGAAAGATACACATGCATGTACACACACACACACACACACACACACACATGCAAGCGCACACACAACTATATATATGTTTGTGTGTAGTTGGGCAGCAGTCTTTTCAGATAGAAGTTTAGCTCTGAAAATAAGTGTTTTTATGATGGTTATTTTATAACGCATTCACTATAGAAATTGATGGTGCAGGGATCAAAACTCTTAATAAAAAAAGCACTCTTTACACATACAAACAACCCCTGATGATTGTCTATGAAAGATCCAAAAGCGATCGGGGCAATTTTGATAAATTCATCACCCAATTTCAATCTAAAACCTAGACACTTAGCAAAAAACTTGAAAGGATCTTAATAGAATTATCTTGACACAACATGTCTTTATTATTTAATCAAACATGCTTATATATATATATATATATATATATATATAAGTAAATAATGTCATAAAATCCGATAATATGAAGAAAAATTGACTAACAGAGCAGTCCAAAAATGATGAATTTATTAAGCAAGGAAGTTGACGCTATAATGTTTCAGTATTAATATACCAACATCTGTACTTTAAAGGGTGTTGAAGGAATGACGATGGATGTTTTATAAAATACAGGAAACAATGGAAGTGTTGAAGGAATGACGATGTATATTTTATAAAATATAGGAAACAATGGAAGAAATATTTAAACAAAGAAAGAACATACAACATTCAAACATTAAATCAGCGTTTAAATTTTAAAATATCACACAACTGTGCAAGGCAATGATAGTAAGCAAAAATCATTGTCATGAGATAAAACAGATTAGAAAGAAAGAAAGAAAGAAAGAAAGAAAGACAGAAAAAAGAAAAGTTTACGTATGGAAAGATGACTGATTAAAGACTGAATATGTTGTAGCTATTTAAGACAATTTTTCTAAAGAAAAAAAAAATCCAGAACGATTATTAAGATACAAAAAGAGTGAAATTGCACACGGTGCAAAAATTTGTCTCAATATTTTGCAGTGGATATGAGCTAACATAGTGGTTGCATTAAAATCAAAGTTGTAGTCAGTTTAGGAAAAGTGCATTATTAAGATTGCCTAATCTAATGTCTCTTTTATGTTTATATATATATATATATATGAACATTTCTTGCTGTTTCGCCAATATATTTCAATTTACAGTCTTTGCACGGAATACAGTAAACACCGGCATCAGAAATGATACCTTGTTGAGAATTTGAGGGAAGAAACCTCTACTTTTTTTAGATGTCTTATAAGAAATGACAAATTTGAATTTAGAGTTTACCGTAAACCTAACTGTAAAAATGACCACATACATTTCTTCTCACCAGCACTAAAAGAGGTTTTTCAACACCAGCACTAAAAGAGGTATAATCATAGATTTTTACCTTACGGCTCTTCGTATTTGTTCCCCTAAATATCGAAATGAAGTATTTAATTACACAGAAGATTCTTTTTAAACCTTTCATACATTTTGCTAAATCTAAAGCCCTTAAAATTCACCATAGAAATCGATCTTAAACTGCCACTGAGACACCCTTTAATAAAATTAAACTCCCCATGAATACATCCTTTTACCTAACTATTCTTCTACTAACATTGTAGGAAACAATTTAAATAAACTCATATTAAAACTGTCTGTATAATTTCTAAAACTATTAACAATTTACTTCACTCAAATTTTCAATGTCGTATCATTTCTGAGGTTTGTGTTTACTGTATTCCGTGCAAAGATAGTAAATTGAAATATAAATGCTGATTTAAAGTTTGAATGTTCTTTCTCAGTCTAGATATTTCGTCTATTATTTCTTGTATTTCATCCAACATCCATCGTTATACCTTCAACACTTGATATCATCTTTTAAAATCTTAATAATGGTATATTAATACCGAAACGTTATAGTGTTGACTTTCATGCTTAATAAATTCATAACTTTTGGACAACTCTGTCATTTTTTCTTCATATATATATATATATATATACATATTTGAGGGTTGTTCAAAAAGTTCTAAGCATCAACCAGAAAGAAGAGCACAGTGGAACTTTTTTGTTGTGGCAATACACTACCACTTCTTCAAAAGGTAGTAAAATCTTAATTGGGTTTTCTCACTTGGTAAAAGGTAATTGTATGTTGCTACAACAAAAATGGTCAGACCTGCTCTTCTTTATGGGTGAGGCTTAGAATTTTTTGAATGATCTATGAATATACTCGGGTGAGTCAAAAGTTTTGCAATATTTTTTTAACATGAGGAATGATTGGGCAGCTCCAAATGCTTCTGTCATTGTTGTGAATGTGACAACTCCATATTGGATTATGAAATGCCTAACTTGCTAGATACGTGTTGGATTTGTTTCAATGGATTAGAGTTCAGTCCTGGAATCCATGGTTTTAGACTTTGCCCAGTAATAAAGGTTCTTAATGAGCAAAATCTTATAAACCATCTGGTTACTATCCTGTCATCAACTGCAACTTCACCTTCATTTGTATAACAATTCTTTTTTGGTTTTTTCCATGGCCTTATGCCCCAGTTCAAACTTGTAAAACAAATTCCAAAAATTAGATGAGATTGTACGTTAATCTGTATGGTTTTAAAATCATCCACAGAGTGAAGCAGAGCACAACATGTCAGCACACCAACTACCATGATACTAACAACCACAATGGGTCCCTTCAATGGCTTGAATTTCTTCTCAAACAGAATACGCACATCACAAATTAGCACATACCAAAATAGTGCAAAACTTTTGACTCATCCTTGTACATATATTCGATACCAGCTTCAAGCGTCCTACGTGTCTAGCCACACTGAAGAGTTGTGATACAATGAAACAGTCTGTCAGTGGATGACAATATATACGCTCCCCCATGGGGGTTGAGCACTCTGGCTCAGGAATTTTCGGCTGCCACTCGCATAATGCTAAGCTTTTCAAACGAATTGAGCACTCTGGTATCCGGTAAGGTATAAAATGTAAACAAACGAACCCTGCTCCTGCTGCTGCTGCTGCTGCTGCTGTTGCTACATAATACTTAATAATTCCCTAGGCAAACGTGGTACGCTTGTTGGCCGAGCAGTCTGATACTAAATCTTACGTGAAGTTGGCCGGGTTTCGATCCCAGCTTCAAGCGTCCTACGTGTCTAGCCACACAGAAGAGTAGTGATACAACGAAAGAGTCTGTCTGGGGATGACAATATATATATATAGTAATGTTTTGAAAAATTACAGAATATTCTTATTCCTTTACAAATGGGTATTTTATGATCTTTAAAAATAGTCAATTATTTTGTTGATGCCTTTTATCATTAAATTGCTTAGTTATTCAAATTCAGACAGTTTTTGCCCAGAATTCATAACATCTATTACATTTAAATTCTACCTTAGGCAGTAAAAGGGAAGCAAGCACCTGTCAAAAAATTATTTCTTACAATATTTTGAAAATTGAATAAATCTGAATTTTCATTTCTGAAATGTTTATTCTTTAAAATAAAATGAAATTAGTAATCTATGTTAACCAATTTGTTTGTTTATGGGTCTATCTTTTTTTATTGAATTTGTTCTTTTTAGAAATGTTGCTCTTGTATACACCCTGCTAATACACACATAGATTAATACATACATACATACATCATCATCATCATCATCAAGACATGCTAAGAGCATGGATTCCACTGACTCTCTCACATTATCTGTTCTTATCAGCCATCACTCTTTGAAGATCCTGCAAACAGTATTCAGTATCTATGCAGAGCTAGCCCAGTTGGCTAGGAGTGTAAAAGACACCAACTTCATCTCTGCAGAGGGGTAACCTCCCCACCTCAGTGAATGTCCTGTTTATGACTAAACTACATCTGATGGTTTGGTTCCAGTCCTAGAGCTCTAGATAATGTGGGGTACCCCTTCATTGCCATTGCTATTCAGTCCACTCTGACCCAGAATGCTACCACCAGATAGGGTCCTATTCATGGGTCAAATAGAACTGTTTGACCTTTAAACTGTGGGTAAAAAAATCAACTTATTTTAAATTGAAATGTTAGAAATAAAATTCTTTGACCATTTAAACAAATGATTGATGTTTAATTAAATTGTTAGTGATACATAGTAATACTTGGAATCATCTGTGTGCAAATGAATGAGTAATGTTGAATAGAATTATTAGTGTTGAATAGCAATACTTGAAACTCTTTAACTGTGTACCCAAATTGAATCATTGGTATTACATAGCAATATTTGGAACCATTTAACCATGTGCAAACAAATGTAAATAAAATTATTCATGTTAGATAGAAATACTTGAATGCATTTAGCTGAGTGCTGAAAAAAATTATCTCAGGCTTATTTAAAATTGTTATCTATAAAATATGTTTACAAATCATATATATTTTATATACAGGGTGGAACGATAAAATTGTCGTCCTAAAGAAAACAACACTACAGCTTTATTTTACAGGTTGGAATGATAAAATTGTCGTCCTAAAGAAAACAGCACTACAGCTTTATTTTACTGGGTGAAACAATAAAATTGTCGTCCTAAAGAAAACAACATGACAGCTTTATTTTACAGGGTGGAACGATAAAATTGTTGTCCTAAAGAAAACAGCACTACAGCTTTATTTTGAAACTTTTATTGAAAAAATCAATTCAGCTAACTTGATTATGTAGTAGAGCTGACATCAATTCAATGTAGCCGCCTTCAGCCTCAATCACCGCCTTGATACGGATCCAGAATTGGGAGCATGCCTTTTCCACAAGCACTGACGGAAGCTCAGCGAATACTCGGCAGATAGAGGCGATCAGGCTGGCTTTGGTGTTGTGGGAGGTCATGTTGGTGATGTTCTCAAAGTATGACCAAACGAAGTAGTCCAGTGGGTTCAGGTCGGGGGAGGAGGGGGGCAGTGAGAGAAGGGTACAAAGTCGTAGCACTCCTTCTGAAGCCAAGCCTGGGTCTCTTTGGACTTATAGGCCAGCGCCGAGTCCTGCTGCCACCCCCAGGGTCTGCCACCAGCCACCTGATTGCACCAGGGGATCACCACACTCTTCAGCACATCCAGGTGCACTTTGGTATTGACTTTCAAGTCGACTTCGAAGATGTGAGGTAGCATGATGTGGCTCTCACTTGAAACCAGACCAAAGACCATAACCGTAGCCGGAAACTTTGTTTTCATCACCCTGGGCACGTCCCTGTTATTCGTGGCAATCCAAATTTGCATTTTGAGGGTGCTGGCAATGGTCCTGTTGTCATAACTTAGATTGGTAGAGAGCCTGAGTTGTACTGCGGCACATCTCCGATCTTGCTCGTTGAACATTGTGTCACTTTCAGACATGATAGAGCCCAGCATATCTTGTTTGTATTACTTGAATGTTTTGTGAGATGGGAGGTATGTGGCCGTACAGGTGTTGTTTTTAGGGTGCTGCATCCTGGATTTGCTAAGAACAGCATACAACATCCTTGTGTAGTTCCTGATATCTTTTTCTTAATCCATTTCTAAAGGGTCTGGTGGTACAGCTATATAGTGGTACAGCTATATAGTAGCTTCGGTTTGAACGAACTCCCATTTTATTTTATCAATGAGATCAGATTTCTGTATGGTCAAGAAACTATCAATAGCAGTCCATGCTTTGCCTATACATATGTTGACATAACTTTTAATAAATGAGATACTGCTACTGAGGTATATGAACTGGCCTACTGATTTCAATGTCTCTTGCTGCTTGCTCCAGACTATGCAGCAGAGATTTGGCTTGAGCTAGAGAATTTGCAAGAAGTGCTTAATCATCCATGTAGTTTGCATTGATAATGATTTCTGAAAACATATATATATATATATATATATATATATATATATATATATAAGGTAGCAGAAAGCTTGGAGAGATAAAGAAACATGAAATAACCAAGAAAAATTTCATCGATAGAAAGTAGAAAAAATATCAAGAAAATACAATACATTAGTAAGTGATGAATTTTGTCAAAAATCTGAAATTTAAAATTACATCCCTTTTATTTTGTCAATTTTTCTTTTTATTTGAAAGAAACATTTCATTTCATAAATGTTCTATCTGTGTTATTTTCATTTTCTTTATTCCTGGCAGCAAAAACATTATCAATTTCTGATCTTCAAAAGAAAAAGAAAATGTGTGATCCTGCCTGTAAAAGTAAAAATGTTCAGCAAAAATATTTGTATTTGAGTTGTTTTGTATAATCTTCAAAAGAAATTGCCTTACTTGTTTTTCTTCTTCAATTTCATTGCTGGGAAAATTGAAATTTCTTTTGAAATTCGTAGTGCACAATTAACATTTATTTTGAGACCATGTTTTCGAAAACAACTTACATTTCTTTTTAGTTACATATATTGGAAAATTATTAATATCTTGTTATTTGTAAGTATAAAAACATTTAAAGGACAAAATTTATACAACAGACTGTTGATCAGAATCAGACAAAGAAACTGTGATCTGTTTGTTTTTTCTTTAAGTTATTATCATGGCAAAAGATGAACCAATATGTTAAGTTGAAATTTGTGGATGAATGGAAGGTCAGGGAGCGAACAGTAGTTACAAAAAATATTCACCACTTATTAAAATCTCCCTGCTGCATCCAACATTTTGCAACCTGTGTCTGCAGTTTCTGCATTTTATAAAAATGATTATTTTTAGGATACAAGGAAATTTGTCTCACTAATTCAATGGAGTGAGAGAAAACCATTTGCACCAAGAAATGGAAATGGTGGATGTTAAACAACTGAGATGAGGTATAAATTTGTTGTTGTTTGTGTTAAAGAGAATAATATGCAAGAACCAATGGGTATCATATAATTTCATATTGTTTCAAAGCCCAATCATCATTTATCTATTCATATGTCATTTTCCTTTAATTATCTATCAATCTATCTAAGACTATTCCTCAATTATCTTTTGATCTGTTTTAGATTATCTATCTATCTATCTATCTATCTATCTATCTATCTAAGACTATTCCTTAATTATCTTTTGATCTGTTTTAGATTATCTATCTATCTATCTATCTATCTATCTAAGACTATTCCTTAATTATCTTTTGATCTGTTTTAGATTATCTATCTATCTATCTATCTATCTATCTATCTATCTAAGACTATTCCTTAATTATCATTTGATCTGTTTTAGATTATTACTTATCTATCTATCTATCTATCTATCTATCTATCTAAGACTATTCTTTATCAACCCAAAACTATTCCTTAATTATCTAGTAATCTAAGACTATTCCTTAATTATTCATCGATTGATCTAAGATTGTTCCTTTATTATGAATCCATCTGAGACTATTTTTAAATTATCTCTCATTTAATCTATCTAGCTAAAACTATTATTCATTTAAGACTATTTCTATGAAAACCAATCTTATTGAAATAGTACAATGCAATATGTACAAAACAATAACATTATATAAAAAAATGTAACTGTACAATGAGAATTTTTTATTAATATAACAATTACCAAAAATATTTCATTGCCCAGTCGGCTGAGGCTGTAGAATACACTGACTGCATCTCTGCAGTAGGGTAAGAACCCCCCAATGAGTGTCCTAGTATGTCACTAAACAATCTGATGGTGAGGTTCCAGTAATACTGGGGCTTTAGGGAATACAGAGCACCCCTTCATTGCCATTGCTCCAAGGTCCACTCTGGCCTGGTGTGGTAGCACCTGATAGGGCCCTATCTATGGGTTAAATAGAACTAATGGCATACTCATGCTAAACTAAATTGTTTGACTTAACTGAATAGCTTGAAATAGAAATGTTTTTGACAATTAAACCGTACTTACATTTAAACTGCGTGCTTATGCTAGACTGAAACCGTACTTACATTTAAACTACATCCTTATGCTGAACTGAATTATTTGAAACGGAACTGTTTTTTGACATTGAAACCGTACTTACACTTAACTGATTTGTTCAATATAGAACTGTCTGTTTGAATAAACTAAAGAGTTTGAAATAGAAATGTTTTTGACAATTAAACTGTACTCATGCTGGACTGAATTTCTTCAGTATTATGATAGCAGTTTTTTTTCAGTTATAGTACCATACATTTCTTCAGTGTTATGATAGCAGTTATTTCTGTTATAGTGCCATACATTTCTTCAGTATTATGATAGCAGTTTTTTCCATTATAGTACCATACATTTCTTCTGTGTTATGATAGCAGTTTTTTTCTATTATGGTACCATACATTTCTTCAGTATTATGATAGCAGTTTTTTTCTGTTATAGTAGCATACATTTCTTCAGTATTATGATAGCAGTTTTTTTCTGTTATAGTAGCATACATTTCTTCAGTATTATGATAGCAGTTTTTTCTGTTATGGTAGCATACATTTCTTCAGTATTATGATAGCAGTTTTTTTCTGTTATAGTAGCATACATTTCTTCAGTATTATGATAGTAGTTTTTTTCTGTTATAGTATCATACATTTCTTCAGTATTATGATAGCAGTTTTTTTCTATTATGGTACCATACATTTCTTCAGTATTATGATAGCAGTTTTTTTCTGTTATAGTAGCATACATTTCTTCAGTATTATGATAGCAGTTTTTTTCTGTTATAGTAGCATACATTTCTTCAGTATTATGATAGCAGTTTTTTTCTGTTATAGTAGCATACATTTCTTCAGTATTATGATAGCAGTTTTTTTCTGTTATGGTACCATACATTTCTTCAGTATTATGATAGCAGTTTTTTTCTGTTATGGTACCATACATTTCTTCTGTGTTATGATAGCAGCTTTTCTGTTATTTTACCATACATTTCTTCAATGTTATGTTATCAAACAATTTCTTTATGTGTTATGATAGCATAGATTTTTTTTTCTGTGTTGTAGCACCATGCATACAAAAATCTGATCATTTAGATATAGAAAAGATGCACGATGATTTTTGTGTAAAAGTTTTTCAGATGTGTTTCATCTAAAATGTAATGCTTTTTTACTCTAATTTGCAGTTGGATTTTGAAGCATATCACAAATTTGTGATATTTGAGCCAAAAGTCAAGCGTTGATCTAATCAGGGAACTGACAAGTATATTTATTGTTAGAACAGTTCAAGCAGCAAAAAGCATTCTAAATGTTGACTGGAAATTTGTCTCATAAAATCCTTAAGAAGTTCTGAGGAGAATGTAATGAACTTTGGGGTCTGTTCATTTAAAGTTGTTGCCATGGCTGAATCAACGTAGTTTATAATCATTTGATTGAAGTCTTATTATCGGGCTTACAAGCAGAATATAATGAACCAGATGCAGTCACCTAAAAATTGACAGGGAACAGATTGGCCTAAACATTCTGAAGAAAAATAAAGAAAAATAAAAGTTGAAAATTCAATGAAATTTAATAAAATCATTGAATATTGTTCCATTGCTACCAATGACAGCTATCTAATTGGTCAAGTGACTCACACAGGCATAACACCAATCTTCACAGGAAATGGAATTGATGACAAAAGATCAAATTCTAGACAAGACTGTTTGAATTTCCCTTCATGTAATTGTTCATAAGAAATACCTGAATTTATCTCTTCTTCCTCCTGCTATGGGTAAATAGTAGGGCAGGCTAGATGCTTCAGCCTTGGTTCAACAACTAGAAGGAAAATTTTGAATTTAAACTAGCTTTACTTGGCTTAAAAATATTAACCTTGTGTCACATCCTGCTTATGGTAGAAGGGTTGGTTAAATATATGAATGCCTATTGAAAACTGTTGCTACTGATATGTTGTTGATGATGATGATAATGTTTGTTGAGTGGTAGAAGAAAAATACAAAACATATCTTGTCTCATAGGACCTTGTTTTTATTGTTTTTTACTTTATTCAGTCAGTAAGGCTGTAGCAGCCACAGATCTCTTTCCTTTTGTGAATCTGTACCCCCGCCAAGCGATTCGGCTATAACCAACCAATCGCCAGGCAGAGTGCATTGATTCCTTCTCCCTCTCTAGAACTATTTTTTCTAGTCCTTTTGGTAGTCAGCCGACAACCTCAGAGAGCACCTAGCCAGCAGCCAAGACAGACCTCTCTTGCATCCACTACTATGGATTCCATTTGGAACCCCTTCGCTGAAGAACACGCTGCTACTAGCTTCTCTTACAGAAGAACCAGCCTAGCGGTCAGTCACACAAGCTATTTGCTACAGTGACACACACTTACTACAAACTCAAGGACCAACATACTAACCGGTGACACCAAAAGGGACACTTTCTCACTCTTACTCTTTTACACCTGCTAAAATAATAAACTTTTCATCGTTGTGTTTTTAAAAGAAGTTTTGTTATTTATTTGTACTGTCAAATAATTTATAGTGTTATAGAAACTAACCATTTCAAAACACTAAAAAGCTATGGAAATTATTGAGGACCACTATATGTTCAAGTGAAAGTTTGTGAGTCATTTATATTCTACACATCGAGAATCTTTTGGAGTTCTTTCTATCTCTGTCCTTGTTAAAGCTTTTGTCACTCAACTCTGTCTGGCCATAACATCTTTGACTTTGGAAACTAAGTTTCTCTTAGGGAGAATATTAAAACAGGGGACTCCAACTTCTATCTGTGTCAGTGGTATGCTTGACCACTTAGATGACTCAATAAGTTTTGATGATTTTGCCAATCCTACATTAACTGACATTTTTTTACACTAGGGTAACTTTTAAGTTGTTATGAATTCTATCGTATTTAGTTCTCTGGTCAGATTTTCAGCATTGTCAATTCATCTAATGGTATGTTAATTATTAACTACCATTTTGCCCTCTGTGACTATTTTAGCTGTCAGTATTTTCAATGCATTTGCAATATTAAAAGATTGTCAATAAATTGTCTCAAAATCTCAAAATTTAGTTATTTTTTAATTGTATAACTTGAATTAAGCAGATTTTTCCCCGTTTTGACCCAGCAATGATACTATCTTGTTTTTATTATTTGATATTTTTTGAATCAAGAAAATCTTACATTTGACTTTTTCTTAGAAGATCAGAAATAGATAATATTTTTGCTAAAAACGAAAAAATTTCCAAATTTTATTCTTTGAATAACTATTCTATTTTTTCTAAACCAGTGTTGACTATTTCCTGCTTGTAAATAACAAGTTATAAATAAATTTCTAATAAAGAATGACTAAAAAGAACATGTAAGTTGTATTTAAAAATAAAGTCCTAAAATAGACATTAAATGCTGTGTGGCCTACAAGTTAATTTACCATTTAGAAATTAAAAACATTTGTGTTTGTTTTAATTTTATGTTCTTTATATAATACAGCATAGAATTTTTTAAAACTATATATGGTGTCTTATAAATTATCCTCATTTTATAGGGTGTAGGAGGTTATATTGTGTTTTTAGGTTTAATTTCCATTTTTGTTGTGGTATATTTAGTTTGTTTTTATGTGGTTGCATGTTCTCATAAGTAGGAAGGTCGCCATTTATAGCGATGGGGATAACATTATTATTATCATTATTATTATTATTATTGTTATTATTGGGTTTTTAGGTTTAAGTTGGTTTTGTTGGTATTACTTTGTTTGAGTTGGTATTTCGTTGGTAGTTGTTGGTAGAAAATAAGGTAGTTGATAAGTTAGAAAAGCATAGACACAGAGTCATTGGTGCTTGGTGACTGTTAGTTTTTCACATATACAATCATCAGACTATCATGATGACTGATGACTGTTGCTAAATGTTGGTGGAAAATAAAGGTGGTGGAGAAGAACGAAGACGTCGTTAGGTTTTAGAGGAAGGTTTAATAGCAGCATGAAGTTAAGGGTTTTACGCTGGTATGCTGCGAGCCTTGTAGAAAAGAAAGAAGGTAGGAAGTTGTTAGAATGTATCATCTAATTTGTTTTTAACTAGAATCCCTTGGTCTAGAAGAATAGACCGAAGGGCTCCATAAACTAGATGGCTCTCCTCATAATGGTTGATGTGGCTATTCTATTAAGGAACAGACATTAAGATGTCTGTTCACTTTGGGGATTTCTGAGTGCTGCTAGGAAATATGGTTTGGGCTGAATAGGACAAGTCATCCTGATTGGGTGAAAATGTTTGGCGACTCTAACGGTCAAATTAAATTGCGCGCCAAACAAAAATTTAAGTTTCTTTCTGCTACAAGGGAAACTTCCTGGCAGAGAAATGGTATATATAAATATATATATATATTAGCTGCTTTAAGATATTGGATCCATAATTCAGCAAATAAAATTCCATGATTTTTTATATGTTGTTCTATCATGATTTTCAACCAGAATAGATTCTTGTGGAATGATTTTTAAAAGATCCTACACAAAAACTAAAAATATATATTGTAAAAAGAATTATTTAATTTCTAAATCATAAAGAAACTTATGAGCCTAGATATATATATATATATATATATATATATATATATATATATATATATGATGTAGTTGGCTCTACTTATAGAGTGGTCAATATTAATGATAAGTTAGAAAAGCATAGACACAGAGTCATTGGTGCTTGGTGACTGTTAGTTTTTCACATATACAATCATCAGACTATCATGATGATGATGACTGATTGTTTAGTGGTTGTGAGAGACAACTATTAGTCTGATAATCTCATTGGCAATAAACTGATTGTCACCAGGCATCATTGACTCTGTGTCTGTTATCCTAAATTAGATCTCTCTCTCTCAGTCTCTGTTTCTCTCTCTCTCTCTCTCTCTCTCTCAATATATATAAAATAAGTTGGTAACCGTTGTCAAGGGTGACCCAAAGGCTACTTATTTTAAATCTACTACACTGTGGTGTTAGGGAGGGCACAACTTCATTCCCTGGATTGCTCTACTTTGCCTTTGATCTGTATAATGCTGAGTGTTATGCAAGGTGGCATCAAGTACCATTTTTTGAGTTTTCAGTATGATTCAACCTGGGATTGAACCTTAGTCTCCGAGACCATTGGCGAACACTCTACCCACTTGGCCAATATATCCATAAAACTAAAATTCTCATTATGTTTGTATATCTGTATGTCTGCAACTGTCGTCCAGACTTTCTTTTGAGCAAGGAAGATCAAATACTCTAAGGGAATGAAGTAATTTCCAATGCCACTTGTATATAATTAATGATAATTATATGGGGCTAGCATTTGTTCAGGGCATCTTCTTTTAATCATCCAAATATATATATATATATACACACACACACACACACACACACATATATATATATAATTATGAAAGTGTACAAATATGAAAAAAGACAATTCTCATTTTTTTTATTTACTATAACAAATAGAAAAATTTGATTTAAATAAAATTGAGAAAATATAACATCACATATCTAAACACCCTGCTGAAGGTTTAATATAAAAAAAACTGGACCATTTAATGTTGGCAAATAATTCAACTATAAAAAAAAGTAGCCTCTGAAGACCTTGTGCTTTTTCATATTTGCACATTTTTATATTGGCACATTTACTTTCCTTTCCCTATATATATGTATATATATATATATATATATATATATATATATATACATATATGTATATATAAATGAAGTAAAACCTTAGCCCAAGTAAAAGCAGTGCCAAAAATTGACATAATGTTGCCACAAAAAAGTATTGCAATAAAGTTTTTCTAAACATGAAAAATTAATAAAAAAAAGTTTCTCAATAAAACAATAAACTTACACATGAGTTTAAAGTTTTATGAAATATAGTCCTACTCTGAGCTAAGTAATCAGATTAAACTTTTTTCAAAATAAATTTTAAAAGATAAGTGTGTACATAATTTATACCTTGGCTAAATTCCTCTATGATCCATTAAGAGATTAGAACAATTAATTAATAGGAAAGTTTCACCTGAGTTTAAAGTTTTGTGGTACTCACTATAAAAAAAAGATAATATAGAAAATCAAATTAACATGTTTCTCTATAAGAATAGTGTTGTGTTCTGGTAAGTGAACGCTTGTAATATTAAATAAAGGACAAACCACGATATGAGAGGAAATAGAGATATATTCTCAGGAAAAAGTATATACAATAGAGAGACTATTAGTAGACAAGAACATAGGATTAGTGAATACAGAATAAAGATATAGTCCAATGATAGTATTGGCTTCCGTTATTACGGTAGCAAGTAAGGTGATCTAGTGCAATTTCCAGTCTCCAACGCTCTAATACTATTCCGATAAGAAGCTGCTCTTCACCTTCTAGTCTGCCCTGGTATTAGTAGCTACTGTTATATATGGCAGATGGACTAAAAAAGAGGGCACATAGACCAGTCCTTTTACATAACCTCAAAGAACAAAATGCAAAGCATCAGGTCATGTGAACATGATTGTTTGTTTGTATTTTATGGTATATCAAACCTTATGAGATATTTAATGCCAAATTCTCTCTCACCCTTTCTCTCTCTCTCTCTCTCTATATATATATATATTTATGTAAAAATAATAATATATATATTGGTTTAACCTCAACTACTCTATCAAGGAAACTTACAAAGCACCTTTTTGATACAAATTCCATAGTACAGCATTTAAAAAAAACATTCATGCCCAACGACAGATGTACGGAAAATTCTCACCAACAACACAACAATATCAGAACATCAAAATAACAAACAAAAACTACAGATTCTCGAAGCAATACGTATTAGAAACATGCAACCCAAACTTTACAGAATTAATTTTCAAACCAATGCTAATGTACTGAAATGCCTTTAGCTACTGATACTATTTATAGAACAATTTTAAAAGTAGACGCTACACACTGAAATGGCTATATATATATATATACATCTATATATATATATATATATATATATATATTTGTAAGTAAATTGTTTGCTGATAACATGGGTTTTAAATGAGCCAAATTTCATTTGTTTGCACACAGTTAAAATGGCTTCAAGTATTGTTATCCAAATCTAATAAACCTATTTAGAATTAATCATTGATTTGCACACAGTTAAATGGTTACAAATATTGCAATTTAACATTAGTATTCCTATAAAATTTAATCTTAATCATTTTTTTTTTTCACACAGTTAACTTCATTAATCATGTGTTTGCACACAGTAAATGGTTTTAAGTATTGATATCTCAACATCTCTAAGATAAAATAGGGTTGGGTACTTGCTTCCTTCAAGAGCAATTGGGAGAATACAGTTGGGACAATCTTATTGATTCTAGGGCTTGACATGACCATCTGATTGATCAGATTGGGCCTTTTCGACTGCTCATTTAGCCCAGTAGGGGCAAAGTAGGGTGTTGCAGGTTACATGAATACTTCAGTTGTTAGGCCAAGAACTGCTCAGCCCCCAGGATCCCATATTGAAGCATTACAGATTGCCACCTATAGCCAACAAAAAGCCCCCTTGAGGATGGGGGTGTCTTACCCTCTGCAGAGGTGCAGTCAGTACATTCTATAGCCCCAGTGAATAGAGCAGATTTTGTTATGAAATGATGTCAATTTTTCTTAAAAAATCTGTATATTCATACATAATTTTCCCATCTGGCACATTGTAATAATCTGAATTTTAATCTGAAATTTTAACTTTCATTCTGAGTAAGTATATTCAATACTGAAGAAAGTACATCAACAAGGAAAGAGATTATATTGACAAATAAGTATTTGTTTGTGTGCAACTCTTTAATTGAAATTGCTGCACAAGTGAAAATGATAAGGAAACTGATTATATCTACGAAGGTGTTACAGATTTGATTGTCCACAAGGTTTTACGTAAAATGTTGCCAAATGTGAGTGATAAGAAAAAAAAGCAACAAAAAAGATAACAAACAAAAACTGGTTTTCTCAGCATTACACAGTGGCATTAAATATGATCTACATCAATTCACCTTACTAGGATAAGTGAAATATTTTGCAATATTTTAGTAATATGTGACAATTCAGGAGCTCTGGATGTTTTTGCTGCAGTTGTGGAGGTAACTAACCACGCTGGATGCCGGACTCGCCTGATACTTTTCAAGTGTTATTCAATAAATTTACCTCTATGGCTTGGAAGACAGCCTTGGAATCCATGGTTTTAGGCCTTCTTCACCTTGCCTAATTGTTGAGGTTCTTGTAACGTGAGCAAAATTTCTTGAACAACCTGGTTATTATACCGTGATCAACAGCGCCTTCAATTTTCATACAACAAATGTTTTTGGTTGCTTCTGTGGCATCCTAACCCAGTTTGAATTGTAAAGCATAAATTCCCATAGACTTAGTTGCTTGCGCTGTTTTCAACTCTCACATAGAGTAAAGCAATGCCCATCATGTCAGCACACCAACTACTGCGATACTACCAACCATAGTATCTTCTGCAACTTGAATTGCTTCAGTCATGTGATAATGACCATGCATAAGGCATTACATCACAGGGAAGACGTTGACAAACTACATATATCAAGAAAAGAAGGAGGAAGAGGACTTGCCAGCATGGAAGACAGTATAGACGCATCAATGTGATTTGAAGACTGCATACAGCAGCGTGAAGGAAGACTGATTACCCTATTTACCAACCCCTCCGCTCGGCCAGGATATGACACAAGGTCAATTTTTAAGCGAAGTTTAACAGGTTTGAATTCAGAGTTTTCCTTCTCTTAGACTAGTTGCCTCAACAAGGCTGAAGAACCCAGTCTGCCCTACTATTTAGCCATTGCTGGAGGGAGAATAATAGGACTCATACCTTTCCCAAGGGTATTAGTGCTATGTAAAATGCTATCAGTCTCATCCAGGATTTGAACTCATGTTGCAGTGTCCATTTCCTACAACGATAACCATTACACCACAGGCACCTTCACTTCAGTCATGTGATATAAAGGCTGCAAACTAGCAAAAATATTTTTTAATCATCCTAGTATATTAAAAGACAAAAGCCCTGTTGGCTGGGTCTGTAGAATACACCAACTTCATCTCTGCAAAGAGGTAAGACCCTCACCCCCAACAAGTGTCTTCGATATGACTCCAAACAATCTGATGCTAAGGCTCTATTAATGCTAGAGCCTAAGGGGAATAAGGAGTATCACATCATTGCCATTACACCCTGGTCCATTCAGACCTGGAGTAGTAGCACTTGATAGGATCCCATCAATGGGTCAAACAGATCCGTCTGGCATTTAAACAGTGTGAAAACAAATGATTAATGTTGAATTAAATTGTTACCAATAGTACTTTCTGGTTATTTAACTGTGTGAACAAATTACTGATGTGGATTTGAACTGTTAGCGGTTCACAGCAATACCTGGAACCATTTAACTGTGTGCAAATGAATGCATTGTGTTCAATGGAATAATTAGTGGTAAATAGCTATACTTGTAACCACTTTATTGTGAATGAACAAATGATCAATATTTGATGGAACTATTAGTGTTAGATAGCAGTAATTGAAACTGTTAAATATAAAGAATTGAGACAACAACCCTCAGCATACATAGAGACACCTTTTTACCCACTCATTATTATCACACTTTCACATCAACAAGTATGGCCGTCTGTTTACTGTTGGTCCTCGAAAAACAAACCCTTTTCTTGAGAGTATCAGGGGAGGTAACTTGCATGAATTAACAGAAACTATTTAACAGAGTAGAAACAATAACAATATTTGTGTGCCAAAAAAGTTATTTCCAACCCATTTAAAAATAAAATTACTCATAAAAGTGTGCAAATAAATGACTGAGGTTGAATTAAATTGTAACTTTTATGTAGTAACACCTGAAACCATTTGACTGTGTGCAAACAAAAAATGAGCTCAAGTTTTGTTTAAAAAGGTTATCCACAAAATGTATTTCCAAATCATGTATATACAAAGTAGAAATAGAATTTGGCATTAAATAACCAAAAAGGGTTGATATGCCATAAAACCAACCAAACTAAAAGGCAAAAATATACAATTTAGGATTACTTTTCAGTAACTTCAATGTGAAGGAATAAAAAAAATCCAACTTTAAGAATGCTCAGAAAAAGAAAAATTTGAAAGAATCAAAGTATAATTTTACTTTTTTCTTATAAATAATAATAATAATAATAATAATAATAATAATAATAATAATAATAATAAGGTGATTCACTGGGAAATGTGCAAGAAATTGAAATTTGACCATACCAACAAATGGTAAATGCACAACCCAACACCTGTCCTAGAAAAGGGCATAAACTCCTTTGGGACGTTCACATACACACGGATCACCTAATCTTGGACAGATGACCAGACCTTATAATAATAAAAAAAAAAAACCAACAGAATTTGCAAAATTGTTGACTTTGCTGTCCTGGCTGACCACAAAATAGAACTGAAAGAATGTGAAAAGAAGGATAAGTACCTTGGCCTTGCTAGAGAATTGAAAGAACTATGGAATATGAGAGTGACAATTGTACCAATTGTGATTGGTGCTTTTTGCACAGCAACTAAAGGATTATTAAAGGGCCTGGGGGATTTGGAAGTTGGCAGATGAGTGGAGACCATCCAAACGACAGCATTATTGAATCCTATGGGACTTTGACATACAAACGGATCACTTAATCTCAACAAGAAGACCAGACCTAATAAAAATCGACAACAAAAAAGAGAGAACTCGCAAAATTGTCGACTTTGCTGTCCCGGCTGACCACAGAATAAAACTGAAAGAATGTGAAAAGAAGGATAAGTACCTAGACCTTGCTAGGGAATTGAAAAAACTATGGAACATGCGGGTGACAATTATACTAATTGTAATTGGTGCGTTTGGAACAACAACTAAAGGATTGCTAAAGTGACTGGAGAACTTTGAAGTTGGCAGACAAGTGGAGACCATCCAAACTACTACATTATTGAATATGGCCAGAATACTGAGAAGAGTCCTGGAGACTTGAGGAGACTTGCTGTCACTCAAACTCAAGTGAAGAACCATCAGCTAATGCTGATGAGAAAAACTCTAATAATAATATTTCATCATCATCATCATCAATATAAATATAATTATTTTATGCCTGGAGAATTTTTCTCAGTACCCGGTGGTCTTTTACTGCTTTCTGGCAAGATGCAAGTATTTCTCTTTCTTTCAATTTCATTCGGTGGTCCACTAGATGAGAAGCTCTTTTGTCTTGTTAATTAACACTTGGATGGGATTAGGTAATCCTTTTGTGTCTCAAACTCCTATAGAATTTTACACATCTTATTTTCAAGGACAGATTCTGGTTTGTGCATATTCCCTTTGTTAATTTGGTCAGATTCTAATTTCTTGCACAATTCTCAGTGGATCACTTCTCTCACCCAGTCATGTCTAGTCTTGTACTCTTTTAGAGCTACTTTGCTCTCTATATAATCTATACTTGCTATTCTGTTGTGTATAATCAATTATTCATTTGATAGAATTGTTCCTGATTGTATTATTTTTGCTGTTATTAAAAGAAATTCAGTTCCTCTCATCTTAAGATTTCTTCTTCTTAACCATGTCCAGGGCTCCTTATGTAAAATCTTCCCAATTTATCACTTGAAGTATACATACAGTAGTTTTTCTTTGCATTTTTGTTTTAAAGATTTTGTTATTTTACTGTGTAGGGGGACATGTTATTTGGTAGTTATGCTTAGTCCCCCAAAATTTAATGTTGTAGTTTAATATAGTGTTTAGTTTATGTTTAGAAAAAGGTAGAATAGGCACATAGAGACAAATGAATGAAGATATGAAACGTATGAGTAAAGGATATGAAACGGCGCGGGCAAAAGGAACATTCAAAACAAGGAGACAAACAAAACAAATTTATATCTATAACAAAACATACATTGATACATTGAAAATATTGCTAATTCTACATTGTTAGTTAAATAGCCGTGAGTGTGTGTGTGTGTGTGTGCGCGTAACTAACACAACTAAACTACAGGCAAGGTTAATGACGAAAACGTCCTATTAAGTTGGATTACATATCTAAAATGTCTATTTCTTTTTGTGGTTCGAAACAGTCGGTTTCTCTGAGGCTGGAAAAAGTCTCATAGTCAATGTATATTGAAGAAATGAATGTCTGCGAGGTTTATCCATTTTTTTGGTTTTTACTTCAGTTGGTGAATAAGAAGAATGTCACATTGAAGAGAGTGTACCAGCACTGCAATGGAAATTGGGAAAAAGAGAGAGTGTTTGAAGACGACGTATTTATAGAAAATACGTGTCTTGGAATCGGCTCCAAAAAACGCAGGACGAAATCTACGCGGACGTAGTTTTACGCAGGTCACCTGGTTCTCCTGGCCAATGGTTTCCTGAGACTGAATATTTGTGTGCGTCCACCATCTTTGTTGTGGGAACAAGTGGCATAACGCCCAAATTAAATTATAGGAGTGTAAAGTCCTATAACTGTTTATTTGTATGTTAACATTACTGTTATTGGCTACTGTAATTAGTCTTTCTTTATTATTACTCCTTGAGACATTTTCACATCAGCGTTAGCTGATGGTCTTTCACTGGAGTTTGAGTCTCCAGGACACTTCTCAGTATTTTGGCTGATCTCAATAATGCAGTAGTTTAGATGGTCTCCATTCGTCCTCTTATTTCCAAGTCCTCCAGTCCCTTTATTAATCCTTTGGTGACTGTACCAAACGCACCAATCATGATTAGTATAATCGTCACTTTCATGTTCCACAGTGTTTTCAGTTCCCTAGCAAGGTTCAGATACTTATCCTTCTTTTCACATTCTTTCAATTTTATTCTGTGCTCAGCTGGAACAGCAAAGTCGACAATTTTGCAAGTTCTCTTTTTTTTTTTTTGTTGATTATTATAAGGTCTGGTCTTCTGGCCGAGATTAAGTGATCCATTTAGGTGTCAAATTCCAGAGGAGTTTGTAGGTGTCATTCTCCAGGACAACTGCTGGGTTGTGGATATATTATTTGTTCATATCATCAAATTTAAATTTCTTGCACAATTCCCAGTAGATCACCTTCCCCACTCAGTCATACTTATTCTGTGCAAATTTGCTGCATTTGCTTATTATGTGATTGATCGTTTCATCTCTATCACCACATAACCTACATTTTCTGTTTTGTTGCATCTTATCTATTTTTGCTTTGATATGAATGGTCCTTATAGCATTGTTTTGTGCTGCTATCAGAAGAGATTCAGTTTCTCTCTTAAGCTTTCCTTTTCTTAGCCACATACATGTTTTCTCCTGTGAGATGTTTGCTTATTAGTCACTTAAAACATTGTTTTTCTTCCAATTTTTGTTTTCTGGTTATTGTCATTTTGTACGTCAGAAAACCATTATTGTCCTAACTTGGTCAGCAAGTCTTTGGCGTGTTGTCTGAAAACTAGCGCATTCTTGCCAGATCTCTACCATTCTTTTTCTATAAACTCTTAGTGTAGGGTTGCTTCTAAAATAGCAATGGAGTGCAAGTTAGTTGTTTTCCCTTGTCCATGTTTTGTGTTTGCGTCTCTGATTTGTGTGGTTCCTTAGATCATCATTCGTGTAATTATTATTATTATTTACTCCTTTAGAGTTTTTCACATCAGTGTTAGCTAATGGTTTTTCACTGGAGTTTAAGTAACAGCAAGTCTCCTCAAGTCTCCAGAACTCGTCTCAGGATTCAGGCCATTATTATTATTATTATTACTTTTTGTGTGTTTTTCATACCAGCGCAAGCTAATGGCCTTTCACTGGATTCTGAGAAACTGCAAGTCTCCTCGATTTTCCAGGACTCAACTCAGTATTCTGGCTGATTTCAGTGTCGTTATTGTTGTAATAATAATAATAATACTCCTTGTGGGTTTTTCATACCAGCTCTGATATTTTATTATTGGGGTCTGAGTGACAGCAAGTCTCCTTAGGTCTCCAGGTCTCGTCTAAGTATCCTAGCCAATCTAAGTAGTGCTGTGGCCTGGAATATTTCACTTTTCCTTTAATTTTCAGTTCATCCAGATTATTTTCCAGGTTCTTTGAGACTATTTCAACCATTACTGGCACCACTGTCACCTTTGCATTCAATTGCCTTTTCAGCTCTCAGGCAAAATCCAAGTATTTGTCTGTTTTTTTATATTTGTTTATTTTCCTTCAAGACAAGTTCTTCTCTTCTTGTTAATTAACATTACTTCTGGTCATCTGTCTGTTATTATCGATTTGTATCTCAAAATCCCTGAGAATTTTATGCTTCTTATTTTCTTGGTCAGATTCTGGTTTGTGTATATAACATTTGAGAGTATGATCAAATTTTAATCTCTTGCACAATTCCCAGTGCATCGCTTTTTCTACCCAATCATACCTAGTCTTATTAATATTACAATTATACTATAATAATACTATTATTATACTTGTATTATGTATATATATAAGTCCGTAATAGTTTCTGCTGGGTATTGTAGTACGCATTCTTAGCAGATTATGAACAGATATGGGATTATTGTATCCCCTTGCAGAGCACAAGCAGCAATGTATTCGTTCTTCTTGGTTGGCAGCTTTTAGTTTAACTCTCTAGATGCTCCTTTTACTCACTTCATTTACTGTCTGCCACGCTATTCGAGATTTTCTATCTTCTATTGAGTTTCTAATTTTATTGATCTGATCTTGAATGTATTCTATTTGTTCTTTTAGGTGTGCGTTATGTCTTTGTGCCTTCTTAAGTTTCTGAGCGTTGATATTAGTGACATTCTTTTTATTACATAAGGATGCTGTTTTCACATTATCTTGCTTTTTCCCAACTGCTTGTGTCATTCATGGAATACAGGGTGGAACGATAAAATTGTCGCCCTAGATAAGACGATATGATTCCATTACCGTTTAATGAAAACCGGTTTTCTTTTTTTGTTGCAGACCATCAACTAGTTGGCCGGTTGTGTACTAATCCCAAGAGTGATAGGAGCCTTCTATCATGTCTGAAAGTGACACAATGTTCAACGAGAGAGATTGGTTGACAACTCATGTCTCTACCGATCCAAGTTATGACAACAGGATCATTGCCAGCATCCTCAAAATGCAAATCTGGATTGCAACGAATAACAGGGATTTGCCCAGGGTGATGAAAACAAAGTTTCCGGCAACAGTTATGGTCTTTGGTGTAGTCTCAAGTGAGGGCCACATCTTCGAAGTCGGCTTGAAAGTCAACACCAAAGTGTACTTAGATGTGCTGAAGAGTGTGGTGATCCCCTGGTGCAATCAGGTGGCCGGTGGCAGACCCTGGGGGTGGCAGCAGGACTCGGCGCCGGTCCACAAGCCGAAAGCGACCTAGGCTTGGCTTCAGATGGAGTGCTACGACTTTGTATCCTTCTCTCACTGGCCCCCTCCTCCCTCGATCTGAACCCGGTGGATTTCTTCGTTTGGTCATACGTCGAGAACATCACCAACATGACCTCCCCAAACACCAAAGCCAGCCTGATCGCCGCTATCCGCCGAGCTCCCGCTGGCGCTTGTAGAAAATGTATGCTCTCAGTTCTGGATCCGTATCGAGGCGGTGATTGAGGCCGAAGGCGGCGGCGACATTGAATAGATGTCAGTTCTACTACATAATCAAGTTAGCTGGATTGATTTTTTCAGTAAAAGTTTTAAAATAAAGCTGTAGTGTTGTTTTCTTTAGGACGACAATTTTATCGTTCCACCCTGTATATATATTTATATATATATATTTATATATATAGGTATTCATATATATATGTATATATAGAAATCCTTTCTGATTTACTAATACATTCCAAACTAACTCACAAGCAAAAACTAATAAAACACCACAAACGTACATTTCAAAAGCCGGATGGTGTCTAGATGATGGGCGTATTGAACTTACACTCCTATAATTTAAAATGGACGTTATGCCACTTGTTTCCGAAACAAAAATGGCGGACGCACGTAAACAATCAGTCTCGGAAACCCATTGGCCAGGAGAACCACGAGGTTAGTGCCTAAACTACGTCCACCACTCCAATTTCGTCCCGAGTTTTTGGAGCCTATTCCATGACAAGTATTCTCTATAAATACGCTCATCTTCCAACACTCACTCTCTTTTTCACATTTCCACTTATGGGGCCAACACACTCTCTCCAATGTGATTTCTAGAGAGAACACTCTCACTCTCTCATTTCAACTAACATCTGTCGACCGCCACAAAAATGTATACGCCATACAAACATTCACTGACTTGTTACATCTTTTCGGGGAGATTTCTTCCAGCTTCAAAAACAACAGAAATTTTGTCAAACCACCGAAAGAAAGAAACAAACAACATGGGAGAAGACATGTTCCTTCTAATGTACACTATTTAGATTCTATAGAAAATACTTAGTCAACACGCATAGGACACTTCTGTTATTTAGTTCCTTTTTTGTAGTATTTGTGTTAGTTACACACACACACACAAACACACACACAGGTAATATATGTCGAACAATATTAGAACACTAATGTTTTGAAATATTTAATTGCATGTATTGTTGAGTTTGTTTGTACTGCTTTGTCTTTAATTGTATTTTTTCCCGCGTCGTAACGCATCATTTGCCTCCTTTGCCTTTTTATCAAATATAAACTAACATACGAACTACAAATTGGGGGACCAAACATATCTACAAAACAATTACATGTCCCCCTACAAACGAAACCAAAATGAATAAAACACGTCGCTGTGCAGGTGGGCTCCGTGCATCCATCCGGTTGAAATGTAACCTAATACCAACAATTTAGTCGATCCTTTTTTTTTCGCCTAATCAACAACCTTCCCCATCAAAGTTTTGGGGAGCTGCTTCAATACAAAACGTGACTATAAAATGGTCAACTAAAGTTCAAAACCTACGGCATTCAACATCACACAAACTTGTCTGACCCGAGAATCACCCCCTACCTATATTCAACCTTTTCAATGCCGACGTTTCTCTTTTCCTATCGTCAAACTTTGGTTGATCGTGTAAGTCTGTGACTCACCCCTACCAACACAAATATTGGAACATTTTACTTCTCGCTTTCCATGACTATTCGACACCCATCAAACTTCCAAAAATTCAACTAAGAACATTTTCTTCTCAATTTCATAGACAATCTTTATATTCACCAACACAACTATTTGAACCTTTTGTTTATGGCTTGTTAATATAATTGTTAAAATTTTCACTTGTCTTCTTATTTGATTTGTAACTCTGTTTTGTCCTTTCCTTGCAACCGTACGCTTATTTATAACAAACACTATGGTTGGCTTTCAGTTTGGGTTGTATGCATTCAGCTGCTGTTTCCATGGGGGTGTTCGTCATTCAGAGTAAGTGTTTCGGATATCTCCTGAGAAGCATCAAATTTATTTCTTAGTGTTATCTCATATCTATTGCTAATATCTCTATTGTTAAGCAAAGACCTGTCATAGCGCGTGGTTTCAACAGTTGACATCGTATTCCTGCGTAGGTTCAGGCGTATCTTTGCTGTGACAATTCTATGATCGGCAGATACTCCTTTCAAGAGGAATATGAATCACAATTTGGAGCACAATTAATCCATTTCTTATTTATAAGAATGTAATCTATCTATACTTATGCATTATTTGCGTAGGAATAGGTCGATAATTTTCCTTTCCTTTTCTGGAAATTAGCAGTAAGGCGTGTTCGTTTTTGAGTGAGAATTCTGTTAGTTGTTCCCTACGGACGAAGACTACGAAGATGATATAGCACTTCTTGCAAATACACCTACCCAAGCGGAATCCCTGCTGCATAGTTTTGAGCAAGCAGCAAGAGGCATTGGCCTCCATGTGAATGTAGACAAAACAAAGCACATGTGTTTTAATAAAAAAAATGGTGGTACTTTAAAATTAGAGGACAAGTTCATCTCCCTCGATAGCAACTGAAAGTGACATCAATATGTGCCTAGCGAAGGCAGGGACTGCTATCTATAGGTTATCGATTACATGGACGTCTGACCTATTAGATAAAATAAAACGCAATTTCTTCTGAGTAGCGGTTGTGTCAATTCTACTCTATGGATGCACCACATGGACACTGGGTAAGTGTATAAAGAAAAAGCTAGACGGGAAGTTCACGAGAATGCTACGAGCTATAGTGAACAAATCCTAGAAGCAGCATCCTACAAAACAGTAGCTGTACGGCCACCAACCTTACATCACTAAAACTATCTAAATAAGACAAACAAGACATGCGGGACACTCCTAGAGAAGCAAGGACGAACTCATAAGAGACGTTCTCCAATGGAACCGTTCACACGGACGTGCAAGTGTTGACTGACCAATAAGAACTTATCTACAACAGCTCTGTACTGACACGGGATTTGGTCTAGAAGACTTCCTGGAAGTGATGGATGATAGGGACGAATGGAGAGAGAGAGAGAGAGAGAGAGAGAGAGAGAGAGAGAGAGAGAGAGAGAGAGAGAGCCAGGGCAATCTGTGATGGTGACGTGACATCATGATGATGATAATATATGTATATATATATATATAAGATATTATTCAATCCAGTAAATCTGCAGTATATATATATATATATATATGTGTGTGTGTGTGTGTGTGATATATATATATATATATATGTGTGTGTGTGTGTGTGTGTGTGTGTGTATTTATTGTAATTATTATAAAATATGATTATAATTCTTCAAAAGAATTGATCTGTAATTATACTCTTCATACCAATGAGGAAAATTTCAAATAAGCAAATAAAAAATCAATAAATAAAAACAGATATAGTAAATATCATTGTTAAGTTTATTGGATGTATCAGTATGCAGCTAAGATTTATTTTTTAAACAGTTTTATTTTAACCTACAAATATATTCATACTGAATCTATATTCCAAATATTATAAAAATCTTTAGCGTCTTGTAAAACTCTGAACAAATCAAATATTCATATTTTGGTTCATTGTGACTAATACGAAAATATCCTTTCGAGATCTCCTTCTTGAATTTTATTATCATGAAGTGAACAGGGCGAAATTCACTGGTCTTCCCATTTTTAAGTACCAAGTGTTGTATGCGTGCATCCCATACGATGGTAAAATTAAAACTATTCCCAAAATAAAGAAGCTTGTTGCGGGGTCAATAAGAACGTCAACTCCGCAAATTATATTTTTCTTGTTCGTGTAAGTAAATTAACAGCCTGAAGACAATGAAGAGAACAAAGGGGAGATAACTGTAATAACAAATGACAATTCATTTTGTCGAAGGTTACAAAATTATAGTTGTATAGACGATAGAAAAAGTAGAAACAATTGGTGGAATAGTCATTGTTGATGGTAGAGAAAGCTGGTGGTCGTTGTTGTTGGTAGAGACAGCTGGATTATCGATGTCCCATGGTACAGTACTTTGGTTTAACCGGGGGTGTCGATGTGGTTTCAAGTGTTGATGCTAGTCCAAGAAGTGAGTCATTCGTGGACTAGATGCTGCAATGCTGGAGCTGACCTGCAGTTGATGCTGGTAGCTTGGTTGTACAGGATCGAACGAGTGGGTTAAGACTGTCGGGTCTTAGCTCTAAGTAGGTGAAAAGTGAATGAACGAACGAGTGACCAAGACTACCGTGTCTTATCGTTGCGGTGCCGAAGAACGAACAAACGAACGAGTGGTATGACTAAGACTACCGTATCTTAGCGTTGCGGAGCAGGGGAACGAGTGTCGTGGCTAAGACTACCGTGTCTTAGCACTGTGGACCCGAGGAACGAGCTGACGAAAAGCTAATCCTGCCGCGTCTTAGCTCTGTGTCACCGAGGAAACCGTGACTAAGACTACTGTGCCTTAGCGTTGCACGAGTAGGAAACGACCGAAATGGTTAAGATCAGATGACCTTATTATCATCTTCGTGTTTGCCTCCAGGCAGTCTGCTTCAACAAGTTCATTAGAACTGTGAGAGATACTCCAACACTAGGGATGGAGACCTCTAATGGTCCTTAAAATAACATTTTCGCCTATCTACGTAGGTGTAAGGCGGATGGGCCCACTAGAAGTAGAATCACGCCTTGAGAGCTTCGCTTACGAGTCCGGATTTTAAACCAACGGGCGATGCACATTTAACAGCTGAAAATACTTGTCTATAAATAGATCGAAAGTCGTATGGGCCGCGCGGAAAGAAAGTTCATCCATAAAAAATATTAGTGGCAATACAATCCTTCCTTAGGCTAAAATAGGCTTCTGAAGATAATCCTCTTTGTTTTGATAGAGTGACTTTCGAAAGACTGGCACTGTTAATGTTGTAAAAAGATATTTTTCTTTCTTCGCTGATGTTGCTAGTCAGAGCTACGGAAGATTTCATCATTTCCAGTCGTAGATGGATGTGGCGTTTTTTTTGGTTTTTTTTTTTTAGGGATTGGAGTGGTCTGATTTGTTTACATTTTGACCGGGCACAACACGCTAAGCACTGCTTGTTTTCACACTCTAGTTTTATTTCATACTCGTGGGAAGAAAGTTCTAGAGGTATTTACCATTCAGTTCTATGAGGATTTTTGTCACCAAAAGTTAAGTTAAAACCCCCAAATGGAAAGGTCAAAAACAGGAGCTAAGCTTGAACAGGCAAATCAGTTTGACAGATAATGAAGAAAGTGGAACAAAATTTAAGTCCAAATAGTTTACTTCAAAGAAGAAAAGAGCTGAAAAAGAATTGGTGTTACAGACAACATGCATCTGCGGACTTAAGCTTGCTTGAAGATTCAGTTTGGTTTGTTTCTTCGTTTAATAGCATATCAACCTTCATGTGTTGTTTAATGCCAAAGCATCCTTGTAGTAGAACAGCAGTGATACTATTTAGCCTATAGTTAGGGGTGGGGACAAGAGAATTCATGAGTCTGAAAGTGAACGTAATAGCACAACTGGAATTTGAATTCCTTTACTTCAAGACCATCACTTTAGCCATTATGCCATGAGGACTCCCACATTTGATGATTCATCTTTGTAACTGGCGGAATGGTCCGTCTGTAGTGAACTTGCTTCCCCTTCAAGATTGTTGGCTCCAATGTGTTTTTTCTTAAGGTCGGGTGTTGTACGTGTTGTTGGTAATGGTGTTTTTTCCGCGAAACGTGTTGGGTTTGGAGGGAAATCAGTCAGGCAGGGTGCTATGCCAGTCACAAAGGAAAGTAAGTAAAAGAAAAAAAAAGACTTCATTTTTATAAGGGTTTAGCAAGAGGTTAACAAGATTTCTACAGGAGTTCTGATTGTGTCCTTATATGGCGCACTACACTTGAGACCATTCAATTCCAGTAGTTCCTTTGTGTGAAGGGTTATGGTAATTAAGGTACAAGTTCCTGGCCAAGTCAATGGCTCACTGAGTTACAGTGCTTGAATGCTACTTCAATGCTCGTTTAGTATACCGCTGCCACCATGTTTCATGTTCTTTAAACCCGATGAACCTAGATTATTAGACAATGACGTAACATTAAGCCTGTATAGGAGACATCTTTATTTTAGCCCCACCCAATGGACTAAATGAGAACACCGCATGGGAAACGGTGAAACCTCCACTTAGATCCCCATGCAAGAGAAAATTTGGCTTAGTATGAGAAATGTTCTCAATTCAAAAAAATATGCTAGGTTTTATCTCTGCCAAGTCCTCTGAAAGAAAGAAGAAAAAGAAAAAATATATAAGGTAAGAAAATAAAAAAGGAAGCTAGAGAGGAAGAAAGAGAAGGAAGTGAAGAAAGGAAGGGAGAGAGAGAAAGAAGGAAAGAGGGAAAGAAAGAGACGGAGAGAAAATAAAAAGGAAGAAAGAGAAGGAAGGGAAAAAGACAGGAATAGGGAGAGAGAGGGGAGAAAGAGAGAGAGAGAGAAGAAGTGAAAAAGGAAGGCAGAGAGGAAGAAAAGGAAGAAGACAGAAATGGAGAGAGAGAGAGAGAGATAGAGAGAAACAGAGAGAGAGAGAGGAAGAGTGAGAGAGGAAAGAAATAAAAAAGAAGGCAGAGAGGAAGAAAGATAAGAAAGGAAAGAAGACAGGATTGGAGAGAGAGAGAGAGAGTGAGAGGGGCAAATTTGAGAGGCAGAGGCTTTCATTGGATAGACTATCCTCTTGTCTCAGGGATTATTCTGCCCTTCCACTCTGACTTAATTTACTTTGTGAAGACCCCTAGTCTGACTGGGGATTTGATTATTCTTCCAAAACGAGTTTTTCTCACTACACTCCAATTTTGAGGAGTCTTTATGAGCCTTAATGTGTCTGGGTTTGACTTTGGGATCGATGCAGTATTCCCAGTTTCTGTTGATGTATTCTCATTTTGAGGTGTTTTCAGGGTTGGACTCACCCCTCTACCAGCTCTTGTGGTCGCTGGTGTTTCTATATTTGCTTTGTATGATTGACGGCCCACTGATAGGATTGGGGCCGTTTCTATTGGTTTTTTTTTTTCAAATCCATTCTATTACGCCGGCGCAGCTCTCCTTCAACATCAACATGACATGATCTTCAATCTAATCTCTGCGACATCGTTGCTTTCTTCCATTCTTTCTGCCTCTTCACATGACGTTTGAACCGGTGGTAAAGGCTGTAGGAATTTCACCCTTTGATTAAAGTACCGTTTATATTTCTTGCTGTTGTCTTTTACAGCTTTTTAAAAAAAATTCCGAGGTATTTCCGGTTTTAGTAGATCTTTTCTGGTTAGGAAGAGCATTTTTGTTTTCCTTGACATTAGTTTCTGCGCCGGTGACAACAAACATTTTGCCAGTGTATTTCTGTGATCCAGCATTGCCAGATGTGAATTAGCTCTATCTTCCATGGCTTCCTGGAAAAGGTTTTTTGTCATCTTTACAGCTAATTCTACTTTGCTATTTGTCCTAAAAGAACTTTCAGGTGTATGCGTGAAACACCACTTTCTTGCAAAGGTCGCAAACTCATGACTACAAAATTGAGATCCGTTATCAGTAATAACTTGATCCAGTATTCCATATCTGGCACTATGGTGTTTCAGTTTAGTTATTAGTATTTGCAAGAATATTTTAAAGTTAGTTAATATCCCAGAAATTACTCAAGTAATTCACTATACATAGATAGTCCCTGCCTTCGAACAGGAGCAGATCAACTCCGATTTTTGTCCTGGGTCATGTATCATTAACGGTACTGCGGGATTAGCCTCCTTATACTACCTATATGTTGGGCATTGCCACATAGTCCCTATTATCACTGTTTATGTTTGGCCAGTATAAGCATTCTCCGGCTTTTCTACTGCATCTTTCTATTCCTAAGTGTGAAGAATGTAGATTTTCATTTAACACAGGACGTTGGCTTGTTGGAACTACTATACGGTTTCTCCTAAAAATCAACCCGTCTTTTACAGTAATTTTGTTTCGAAAATTGATGTATGGTCTCACGTCTAGGTCAAGATGTGTTTTATCCTCTGGTCATGTCTCTAATATTACCATCTGTAACAGCTGCATGCATCTATCTTCCTTTGTGGTTGATCGCAGTTCGAGCAGCCTCCTTTTAGTTACACGAACATATTAAGATTCTCTGACATCATCCTCATCTTCATATTCCCAGCTCAGACTGTTGATTAATGCTCTTGATCGAGTATCTGCGAGGTACATCTTCTTACCGGGATGATAAAGATCGTAGCATTATACCGTTGTAGCCGCATTAACATGTTTTGCAGGTGCTTTGGGCACTTTCCCAATTCCTTTTTCCTTATTGCCTCCAACGGACTATTGTTACTCTGCACTGTGATGTATTGACCAAATGTATATTGGTTAAAACGTTCGCATGCGTTGACTACAGCTAGTAGTTTCTTTTCAATCTGCGCACATCAGATTTCCGTGACTGTAAGGGATCAACGGACATAGGCCATAGTTTGGCCTTCCTGGAGCAGTACAGCTCTTCTCACTCTCGTCAGATTGAATGACTAGAGGTTTGCTGTGAATATAATATCTTAGCACAGGTGCTTTACTCACCAATTTTTTTATCTTCCAAAAAGCATCTTCATGGATTTGGGACTACTTGTCATTATTGACAGTAATGAGTGAGCCATCTTTGGAACTGCATTCGCGCTAAGTAGGCAGTGGAATTCCTCCTGTACAACCACAAACTTTACGACATATTTCTGACCAGTTTTGGGGTTTATCATTTAGACCCGACATTTCCCTAATGGTTTGTCCCCATCACATGCTTCACATTTAATATATTTACGGAAGCTCCGCTATCTAGCTGAAAAGCAATTGATTTCTCCTCCACCATCATTTCTGCTTTTATGATCTCCTGCCTCACATAATTCACCCTCTCTCTTGTAAAATTTCCCACTTGATCGTATTCCGAACTACTTCTACTATTGCTGCCATATTGACGTGCCTCAAGTGCCTGAACATGCTTTTTCTTTGAAGATTTACAAACAGCAAAGTGGTTCTTTCCTCTGCACTAAATGCAGGATACAATTCTCGGGCTCATGTGGCAATATAAAAAACTTGCACATTTATACTTTTCCCTGCGTTGACGTTTTATTCCTTAAGCCTCACATCGATTCTATTCATCCTCACAAGTCTCAGGGCTCGAGACTTGTGAAGCAGTCTTAGACGGTCTTCAAATATCTCTGCACCTCGGCAGATCTAGACATTTCACTTTCTGCTTGTGTTTGAGGATCCCTTATCCCTAAGACTCTGGTCTTATAGTATTGATGCTTCACACCCATCGCAGAAATTACACGTTTTGCTCAGGGTCCGCAGCGCCGTGATGAACACTTCGGCAGTTTCCTCTTCTCTTTGTTTTCTTGTATGGAAGACGTAATGTTTGTATGTCTCATTTGTTTCTCCTATAGCGTATTCGTCGAAACCTAGAATTGTTTCGTCGGGGGTAATTTCGTTTTCACGTGTTATGAACTGTAATCCATAATACATTTTAAGTGCTTCATCTCCCTGGGTGTGGAGCAGTAGAGCCGTTTGGTACTCATTTTGGTATTTCAGGTACGTAATAACAGTTATGCCGTTTTCGCTTAAACAGTTTCCAATTTTCTGATGAATTATCTTCCATAGAAAGGGGTTCGGGGGTTTTAATGCAAACCACTGGTGTGTTTTTGCCCCCCCCCATTTTTTATAACACAAACGTGGGTACAAATAAAAAAAGAACGAAAACGATAAATATATAGTAAGCTGCGTACGTATTTTCTGAAATACTCATTTTCTTTTCCCCTTTTCTTTTGAATGCTCGTTTAGTACACCGTTGTCATCATGTTTCATAATCTTTAAACCTGATGGGCCCAGATTAGTAACAACAACAACGAAACATTAAGCCTGTATAGAAGACATTTTTATTTTAGCTCCTTCCGATGGATTAAATCAGAACACCGTATGGGAACGGTAAAACCCCATGCAACAGAGAGCTTGGCTTAGTAGGAAAAGTGTGCTCAATTCAAAAAATATCCAAGGCTTTATCTCTGCCTGGCCCAAGAAATACGGTAGGAACTGTCAGACCAGGCAAAGGGGTAGAAAAATGTATAAAAAATAAAATAGATAAAAAAGGGGATGGAAAAGCTTATTTTGTATCTGAATGAGAAAAGTGTCCATATTAATTAAAAACAAAAACAACCAGTTCCCACAAAATAATTCATTTCAAGAGAAATAAACTTTACAAAACGCGGTTTTGCATGTTTTTCCCTATGCTTATCGAAAACATTGAATAAGGTAACAAAAATAATATACATCGACAATATTATAACCAAAAAAAAAAGAAAAAAAAAAGAAGGATCTAAAGAAATAAAACGACTGACTTGCTCGAAGCAATGCCATCAACCACCTACGGTCAGTTTAATTTTTGTCAATGATAAAATATTATTCTTTGGTATTTTATGTCAAAGTTCATTTTAAAGTCTGTTTTTCGGGTTTATTCTTTTCCTCGGCTTCTCCTTCTTGTGTAGAATTAACCTGGACAATCGTGTTCGTCTAGTTTCCTGTGTAGAATTTTCTGTTTCAACTTGAATTTTCTTATGTTGAGCTCACAGAGGCTTTTACGATATCTTCTGACCCGGCCAACAGCTTCCTTCGTCGGTAAAAAGTCCAATAATACGGCTTCCAGACCTTAAACTCAACTTTCTTTTGAAAGGGACAGCATACTAAAACAACAAATAGCCTACTATAGGCTTATTGTTTCAACAAGTAACAATAAAAATCGTGTAAGGAAAAGAGTCTTCGCCTAAGCGACTAATGGGCTTTTTCCTCAAGCCACCTTGCTCAAGGAAACTGCCAAAAGCCGAAGGCTAATAAACAAAACTTGTAAAGTAAAAAGAGAGAGCCAAGCAGAGCCTCTGCTCGTGCTGAAAAAAACCCAAAAGAGGTAGATCCCTTGGCGAGTCCCACTTAAATAAAAGTAGGAGCGGGGGATAAAGGCACAACTTCAAAACAGCCAATCAAATTCAAGCAGACATTAATTGCCGAATTTACAAATTCCAACTTTGGCTCTTAATCAGAAATCTGGAACTGAGAGGTCAGGTGATCAAAATCACTTATATGATAGTGTATGGGGGCAATTAATAATCATCAACCATATCAAATCGATGTGTCCGTTTGGTGACTCTTGGGGTATCACGTGAAAGTTCCAGAAACCTATTCTCGGCATTTTTTTAACTGTTCTTTGATCAGGAGAGACATGTCTCTGATATTGCCAGGGAGCAATGGAGCTACGTGGTAACATATCAAGTAGACTTTTTTTTTCATTTTTTGTACCTCTTTCTTACATCGCTTGTTTATGGAATAATATTTGCATATTTTTATCTGATGGGGCACATTCACGTACTCTTTCCTTTAATACTTCTTGTACGTATATTTTTACGCATTAAATGTTATTATGTAAGATAGATCTTATCTTTCCTTTCGTTTATTCAGTGTCAGTATATCAGATATACTTTGGCCAATATCGGTTCTTGGTGAGTAGCATTTAACAGAATATTTTCGTAACCACCAAGCATACCAAAAATGGAAAAAATGTAAATTTATATTCTTTATTTTTATTATTTTATTCTTAAAAAATTATTCTATTTTTTATTTTATTTCCTATTTTAAGCATACAATAAATATTTCTGTATGTGTAAATGAGCTTCCTTCCGTTTATTCAGTGTTAGTGTATCATGGGATATACTAATGTTGATATTGGTCCTTGATGAGTGGGGACTCAACTAAATATCTTACTTAGTACCATAACATAATGGGAAAAATTTAAAGTTATCTTCTTTATTTTTATCATTTTACTTTTTAAAAATTTTATTTTATTTTTTTGTAATTGACTAGGTTTTTGGTTTCGATGTGGTACAAGGTTGAATGAATGGGGTAACCAACTAGGCTCGAACTCACTCGTGAAGGTTTGCTAGTTTAACTTGCTAACCAATCATATTTATCAACCCCTCCGCTCGGGCAGGATATGACACAAGGTCAATTTTTTAAAGCGGAGTTTAACAGGTTGGATTCAGAGTTTTCCTTCTGCTAGACTAGTTGCCTCACCAAGGCTGAAGAACCTAGTCTGCCCTACTATTTACCCATAGCTGGGGGGGGAGAATAATTGGATTCATACCTTTCCCAAGGGTATTAGTGCTATGTGAAATGCAATCAGTCTCGTCCCGGATTTGAACTAGTGTCGCCGTGTCCATTTCCTACGACGATAACCATTACACCACGGGCACCTCCAACTTAACTTGCTAACCAATATACCCTCCGAGACACCCTTAATCTAATTTCTATTTCATTTTATTGTGTTTTTATACCACCATAATATAATGTTATTCAGAAAAAGGTTTGCACCAATTGGCATTGGCGAATTTATTGGTTTACAGATGACCGCGCCGTAAAAATAATTTGAATCAGTGACAAAGTCTCTATATCTAGCTGAAACGGCGATCACACATTAGTTTTTGCTGTAATCAAGACGCTTTGACTGATCGGAAAATAAAAATGGGTGGATAGCAAAAATTACAGTCACACGTATTTATCATATTTACAACCCCCCGCTCGGGCAGGATATGACACAAGGTCAATTTTTTAAGCGGAGTTTAACAGGTTTGAGTTCAGAGTTTTCCTTCTCCTAGACTAGTTGCCTCACCAAGGCTGAAGAACCTAGTCTGCCCTACTATTTACCCATAGCTGGAGGGGGAATAATTGGATTCATACCTTTCCCAAGGGTATTAGTGCTATGTGAAATGTAGTCACCCTCGTCCAGGATTTGAACTCGTGTCGCCGTGTCCATTTCCTGCGACGATACCCATTACACCACGGGCACCTCCAATAGTCACAGGTATTTATGTTGCTTTATATAAGTCTTCAAACAAGGAATTACCGAAAAGATTGGACTTTAAAGAGAGATGGGCACTGAAAAGTAATTTGGGAATAATCAAATGTTAGCAAATATACAGTATATTCTAGAAATTCATCTTACAGATAATCACACTCCGCATTTTTTTTTCAAGTTTTACTTTAACCCCACCCACCAAAAATTTAGATAAATAAATAAATTGTAGCAGAAATAATTTCAGGCCATTATTTAGAGCGGGAATTGTTTTTGCCGTAGGAGTTTTGAAATTATACATTTCATCCAATGAGATAGACCGATGCTATTCTGCCCGGGCACACCTCCTCGAGCACCATAAAAGGCGGCGCTAACCATACTCGCTCTCCCTTTCCTTTCCTCCGGGCTGGCAGCAAGGTAAGACCAGCCGACGACTTCAACAGCAAACAGGGACTTTTCATCTCGAGAGAGCACACTTCAACATTTGGTCCTCTGCATCCTTTAGGAGACCATTTCCTGGTCAATTATTTCTCCCTCCTAAACCAAATGGACCCCGAAGAATCTGGCTAAGTACTAAATTCTCGCACAGCCATTTACAACTGTTTAACGACTTCTTCAACTCACGGCACAAGGAAAAACTTCCTCTCAAGCAGTCATTAAACTACTAGTTTGAAAACCATCAATATCTACGCCTTCATTATTTTATTTTCTTTCTTTTAATATAACAAGAGGCAACAGAACGATACAACGTCAACTGCCATTTATGTTTAAATGGTAATATCCTCTGCCCACATGTTATAAAACAAATAAATAAACGGTAATTCCCGTTTTGTTTGGCCTGAGAACTTTTCCCCTCAGTATATCTTTGAAGTCTTGTGCCCCATCTAATCAAAAAGCTTTGTAAATTACTACCGTATTCAACTTTACCTATAAAGTTCATCATCATCATCATCATCATGTCGCGCTGGTAGCACGGATATCCCTGACCCTCTCTCGCCACTCCTCTCTATCGTTCATCGCCCTAGGCAGGTCTTCAGGACAACATCCCGTATCCTCACATAGCTGCTGAATGTATGTTCGTGCTGGTCGTCCTGCTTTTGCACGGCCATGTGTGGGGGTCCATAAGAGTACATCTCTTATGAGTTCGTCCCTGCTTCTCCAGCAGTGTCTTGCATGTCTGGTTCGTCTACCTTGAATAGTTTTCGTGATAGGAGGCAGGTGGCCGTACAGTTGGTGTCTTGTTGGGTGTTGCCGCCAGGACTTGTTCAAGATTGCACGCAGCATTCTTGTGTAATTGCCGTCTAGCTTCTTCTCCAGTCGTTTTGTTAGCGTCCATGTAGTGCACCCATATAGCAGTATCGATGTGACCGCTGCCTGGAAGAAACTGCGTTTCATTTTATCGGTTAGGTCTGATTTCCATATAATCGATAGCCTATTGATAGCTGTCCATGCTTTCGTTAACCTCGTTTCGATGTTCTTTTCGGTTGGTTCGGCGCTGCTTCCTAGGAAAGTGAATTTGTCAACTAGTTTAAGAGGGGTTCCTTCTAGAGTGGAGATGTCTCCCGTTTGATTATAGCACATATATTCCGTTTTGTGTGCATTAACATAGAGGCCTATGCCTGCGGCTGCTCGTTCCAAACTATGCAGCAGTGTTTCGGCTTGGTCGGGTGTATTTGCCAGTAACGCTATGTCATCGGCGTAGTCGGCGTCGGTAATTGTTGTTGCGGGGTACCTTCTGCTTCTTTTCTTCTATAACCTATAAGGTTACCCCGCAACAACTTCTGCTTCTTTTCTTCTATAACCTATAAGGTTACCCCGCAACAACTTCTGCTTCTTTTCTTCTATAACCTATAAGGTTAATACAGCAAAAATCTTTTAAAATAAATGATTAAAAGAAAATGATTCCAAAAAGTTATCCATGAATTTTGTATGCGACAAAATGTGAATTTTTGTAAATAAAGGATAAACTTATCGTAACCTACCGGCCACCCAAATCAATAATCTTCGTTGAAAACGCAGAATCACTTGTGACGTCAGCTAACGGCATTTCTATTTCACCGCTACCGGAAACGAAAGCGCGGACAACGTCGCCCCGATGTGACGAGTGAGTTTCTATATCAACACGAGGACTATTTTCGGTATTAATTAAATCGGCAGATCATCTTTGAATGAGGTTGTAATCACTAAAGAAAATACGAAGCATTTAAAGCCCTTTTTGGTAATATAATGAGATATTTCATTATTATATATAAAAGAAAGACATTGACAACAGAGAATATTCGCAACTGAAACCATTTAATAAGCTGCTCCTTTCTCTTATGTAAAGACAGTCAATTACCACAAAAATCAGCTTCCCCCGCAATCGTGGTCGGCGCACTTGGCTTTTTAGCCGGCCATCTGGCATTCATGTCGAATGGTGCTCAAGGTCAAGGACAGATTCTTGGTCGAATGGCCCCTAGCTTAGGCGGGCCACCTGTTGCTGGGTGATGACGTCATTGTATAACACTAGACTCTCGGGTCTAGTTCAAGCCAGGAGCAGGCATAGGTACCGAATTCACGAGTGAGTCTTAGACAAGTAGGGTCATCTGGTTCACATTTCACCTAATGAATCTATGACCAGCAGGGCACGAGTCTTATCGCAATTTTATTAAGTCAACAAAATTGAACACTGGTAACAATAATAATAATATTACAAAAAAACTGAAAGCAAAAATAAAATGATATAAAATAAAGGGGAGAGAGAGATCCTTGTTTAACATTCAAAGTAGTTTATTATGACAAAAGGAATGTTACTCCAGTTAGCTGCATGCGTGTCCCAATGCAAATATGACAAGTAACTTATAAATACAAAAACGAAGTAAAAAAGATCATAAAAATCTTTCCCCTACAGATACATTCACCAAAAAAGGAAAAGAAGTCACTACTTCTTCCTTTCATCTATGCTACACGCACAAACCAGGGAAAGAAGCCTCTACTTCACACCTGTATCTTTTTTTTAGAGACCAAGTCCCAAAAAATGTCCTTTTTTCACCCTTTTTTAATTTTTTTTCTCTGAGACCAAGATCCTAAAAATGTTCTTTTTTTCTTTTCTTTAAAAAAAATAGGCCACTCCCTGTCTTTCTTTCTTCTGTGAGATAATGTCTCTAATAATATTCTTTTTTCTTTTCTATTTCTTTATCGGTTGTCTTCTCTCTTGATAGAGCAAGGAATGGCGTTTGTGACGTGTGTAGTAGTTGGAGTAGTCTGAAGACGTTAATTCTTTTTCTTAGAGAAACAGTTCCTCTCAAATATAAATTTGTGTTGTTGAAACCTACTTTTTCGGCTTCTTTCTTTCTTTTCTCTTCTTTTTCAGCTTGTGCTAAATTGCAATTCCCTTTTGGAATTCTGAATGTAATACAAAATCCCTCAGGTTAATCTAAATACTTCTCATTTCTTTTCTTTTCTTTTTGGCTTTCAAGCCTTCTTTGAATTTCCTTCTGGAATTCTGAAAGAAACACAAAATCCTTCAAGTGGACTTAATTCTAGTTACTCAGCTCCAGTTGAGTTGAGGTGTAAAAAATAAACGCTGCCAAATTCTAAGGCCTCCTATTTTCAACTGACTACGGTTGATTTCGGCGGGTAACGCCATTGGCAACAGCATCCCGCACTATAGATTCCAGCCAATCACTTCAACTCTTCCACCACACACAGATCCTCTCCGAACACAAAAGCTAACCAGCAGTAAAAGAAAGACAATACAAAATAGGCCTCGAATTGACCCATAAATGTTTGTGCTCCACTCAATAAACCTATTTACCGATAAAATTTCCACAGTCTTGGTTCGTGTCCGATTCCTCCCTCCCTAAACCCCCACTATAAAAAAGACCTTGTGTCAAGTCCTGTCTAGTGGGAGGTAGAGACAAATATCATCCCTGGTTTTTAAGTCAGGCCGTCTGGCAT
>OY757911.1:9752950-10075450 GCA_963585895.1 Sepioteuthis lessoniana
TTGGATGAGTTGTGTGATGGGCGGTAGGTGGCTGTATAGCTGCTGTTTTGTTGGTGTTTCTTTTTGGATTTGTTCAAAACAGCTGGTAGCGTTCAATATTTATCTTCCATCTAGCTTTTTCCACGCGTTTCGTTAGCGTGCATGTGGTGCATCCATTCAGTAGCATTGACACAGCCACAGTTTGGAAAAAATCTCATTTTGTTTCATCCGAGAGATCAGATTTCCAGAGAAAGCATCAGGTGTATAAAACATAGCGGTAATAGTTTCTTTAGGGAGACCATTTGCTCATAGTGTTTCTTCCATCTTTTCTTTGTGTACGGAATCGAATGCCTAGGAGAAATCTACGAACAATAGTGTTGCCTCAAGATTTTTCAACATACTTCTTCGATGATTCGATGGATAGACAGAATTTGTGTTGTCGTGGATTGGTTTCTCCAAAAGCAATTCGATTTTACCTAAGAACTTCTGTATTTTTGGTTTGATATGATTCAGAAGCAAGACATTGTAACTTTTAGTAGTAACAACAGTAAAAGTTATACTACTGTAGTCCATTGTGATTTAGAAGTTTTCTTTCTCTGGAAAGGAGACATTACAACCTTTTTGTCTATTTCTGTAGTGTTTTGTTTCTATAGTGTTGTATAATCAAAGTGTATCGTTAAATTTTCTATCTTCTATATTTTAGGGGGTTGTTTTCATGCCTTTCCCATGGACATTAGTACAAAGTTTAATACCAACAACCTTGTCCAGGATTTGAACTCTGGTCCTCAATTTCTTTTCCAATGACGACAATCATCACACTAAGCAAACGTCTGATGTAATGGTTAGTGGAGCTTGTCGAGCAAATACTACAAACTTTGATTTTCACTGAGTACTTGATATTTCAAATCTTGGGTTAAACAAAACTTAGTAAAAGTGGTGGCTTATGTACGGTTAGTGAAATGGGCAAATAGATCATTGTTAATGAATTTAATTCTCACTAAGTGCCCCATACTTCTAGCTTTGTGCAAAATTAACTATGAAGTAAGCTATATTCCTTTTCAGACCTATCAAATTAATAAGCTGTTATAAGAAAAGACTGTCTGTGCCTCCCTTCTCTCGAAAGAAAAGTATTTGTCACCCTAGTAATGGAGGTGTTATTTGGATAAGAGCAGCAGGATTTGGTCACTGACCAATCACAAGTTTCTATTTTATAAAATCAATTGTTTTTTGAATAGTGTACGAGGACCATTAAATAAGTTTCCAGACTTTTTTCGTATGGGCACTTTTATTGATAGTACACACATGAAACTCTAGTCCCCTTCAAAGTAATCACCTCCGGCTACAATGCACTTCTTATACCGTTCCAACAACTTTTGGAAGGCCCCATCAGAGTCCTCTTGTGTGAGCGTGTCAATGAGCTTCGTCCCAGCCTCTTTCATATCCTCAATTGTCTCATAACGACAGCCTCTGAGCTGAGGGAATAAGCAAAAGTCACAGGGAGCAAGGTCTGGACTAATAAGGGGGTGAGGAAGTGTCTTGATGCCCATCTTATGACAAGGATGCCCATCCTATGACAAGGATGGAGTTGTGGACTGGTGCTTTATCCTGGATGAAATGCCACTGACCTAATTTGAAGAGTGCTGGCCTCTTCCGACAGAATCTCTTCCTGAACCCCCTTAAAGCCTCAACATAGTAACCCTAACCCTTTAGCCAATCAAGTCTGGTGTATTGACTTCATTACTCCTCAAACACCTCTCATCCTCCCTCACAAACTCCATGCCTTCCTTGAATCTCTTATGCCACTCAAAAACTGATGCTCGATTTATTCAAGATGGTCCAAAAGCAGTCTGAAGCATTGCATACGTTTCTGTGGAATTTTTTCCAAGTTTAAAATAGAATTTTATTGCATATCGTTCTTCTAAAGTGTCCTCACATCCAGATTGCATTTTTGAAATTCATCAGCTGTGACAATCAGGCTTTAGTAGGGTGTATTCCAATTGCTGCTGTAGCTGTTTATTTGAAGCTGAAATCATAAAAATTGGTCAGTCATCTCATAAGACATATCGCAATGACATAGTGAAATTTCAAGAGTCTACGACCATTTTAAATGCCTGTACAAAAAAAGTCTGGAAACCTATGGATTGCCCACGTAACTTTGTTGTGATAGTGAAATCACTTTATACGGATTCGGAAGTTTGATTTTGGTCAGAACTCGTTTTTTGTGGCGGGGAGGCATTTGATGTTGGACTTGCAAGATTTGATTTTCTGAACCTGGATATGGACATTGTTATCAACACACAAATGCTATTTTATTTCTTTTTAAATTTTGAATGCAACTTAGTCAAATATTTGCCATATTAAGATTTTTATCATTGAAAAGATATTTTTATAAAAATGAAGAATTTAAAAAATCAAATTGTACCAACAGATTTTTTAAATACTTTGTTCTTCACAAGGTTAGATTCTGTCAATTATTTCAAATAAGTTGTGTTGCAATATGATATAGAAAAGAAACTGAACATAAAATTGATGCATATCTCTTCTTTGATTGGCTATGTATCTTTTGCATTTTCCTTTAAGTTATTCTTTTTTTTACGTGGCTATTTCATTGCTGTAGTTTTTCCCCCACTAAAAAAGGACATGTTTTTTTTAATGAATGCATTTTTCTTATTTACTGACATTTCTTTAAAAGATTTGCATGCACATGATCAAAATAAAATTACCATTCTTATTCAAAAGAAATTTATGAATGTTCAGATGTCTTCATTGTTTGTGCCTTACGATATTCATTTATTTTTCCTTCTTTATTCATATTGACGGTTTTCCAAAATTCTTAAAGTTGAAATTCTTAATCTTATTTTAGACAACAATGGAAAATATCCAAAATTTAAAAATCTGCATATTATTTTTATTTGGCAATTGCATATTCATTTTTATATTACTAGAGGCAACTTGCCTTGATTTGAAAAACAACAAACAAAACATTTACATTTAGAACCAATTAGATACAATGTAAAATGTAATGCTAGAGATTTTTTTTAAATAGATTTTGTTTTCCATGCAATTTTTTTTTTTGCCATTTGTTATGCTTGATATGTTTTTATTGTAGAATATCTAGAAGATGTTCGAGTGAATAAGGGCAAGTTGATAGCTGATGCCTGAATACAAAAGTCTATTCCAAACGAGGATCTTAAAGATATAATATGCTGCGAGTAAAATTTCATAAAAGAAAATTGCATTATATGATGAATATTGTAATCAACTTTGAAAAAAGTATCAGCACCCTTCTTCGTAAAATCTGATTCTGTTAACAAATTTTAACCTCAAGTAATTTTAATATAATAAACTTGGGAGATTCATTAACTTCTGATAATATAGATGCTTATTGTTTCCAGTACATAACTCATTTTGTTTTCTCGTTTTGAGAACTTCTTTTAACATTCCTATAATATATACCACTGTAGCAGAAAGAATTTCAAACCATTATTTAGTTTTGCCATTGGAATTTTGAAATTATACATTTCAACCCATGAGAACAACCCATGCAATTCAGCCCGGGCACACCTCCCTGGGCACTATAAAAGGCAGCGCTAACCATGCTCGATCTCTCTTTTCTTTTCTCATTCCTCTTGGCTGGCAGCTAGGTAAGACCAGCCGACACGAGAGATAACATTTCTCTCTCTAACTCGGGACGATTCCAACAGCAGACAGGGACTATCCATCTCGAGAGAGCACACTTCAACATTTGGTCCTCTGCATACCTTACGAAACCATTTCCTGGTCAATTATTTTTCCCTCCTAAAACAAATGGACCCGATGCCTCTGGCTTAGCACTAAACTCCCGCATAACCATTTACAAGTGTTTCCTCATTCTCTTCAACTCACGGCATAAGGAAAACTTCCCCTCAAGCTGTCATTAAACTACTAGATTGAAAGCCACCAGTATCTACGCGTTCATTATTTGTTTCCTTTCTATAAAAATAACAAGAGGCCACAGAACGATACAACGTCAATTACCATTTATGCCAAAATGGTAATATCATCTGCCCTTTTTTTTATACCACTAATAATCTATCAATATTGAACTTTTATACACATGTTGTATAGCCACAGACATATACATAATACATATACAAATCATAATCAACAATAATGACGACTTCAATGAACGAACGAACACACTTCTTTATAAAAATATACCTCTCACACTTTATTCTCGAAAGGGTTGATGTTGGTTGTGTGTGAGAGGTTGGAGACAGGGACAGACTGCTACATATTGACCCAAAGTTCTTCTGACCATAGCAGCAGTTCTTTCGCGTCCTGGCTGGGCTGCTCAACCATGGGTCACTGAGAGCCCGAGCCCTCCGTCTGGAGCTGGTTCTCACTCCGGCATCTTGTCTCCAACTGACTCCAATGCGTATGCATCATCACCGAATTCAACCACGTCCACAGGTCAAGGTGATATTCCGATATCTTCGACCGGATGCACCTGTTTTGCTGTTCATCCGCTTATTTACACAGGTACATCTCTTGATTGACGGCTCGGTCGAGGGTCAATATGTTACACACAAACTCACCCCAAAATTTCAAAAAATGTTTTACAACTTTGTCACTATTTAGCTTTCCATACAAATAACCCTATCCAAGGATTTCAAAAATATTTTCCCTATTGAGCTTTTGTTAGTTTAGCTGAGGATTTTAAAAATGGTTGATTTGTGTTTTTGGTTTTGTTTCCATTTTGCAAATATTATACTAGGATTTTAATTTTTCTTTTTTCATTTTAAATAAAAATACATTCTTAGAGAAGAATCTAAAACCATTGTAATATTTAAAAATTTATACTTATCTTCATTTTCATGGAATCTAAATCTTCTTAAAATAATTTCTAAAATGTTGCTAATTCTGTGTATCTAAAAAGTAAGGACAAGTAAGATATTAGTCTTTCTTTAGCGTTAAATATGATTACCATCAGCAAATATAATTAACTTAATCGAAATGTTATCAAAACAAAATTTAATTTCAATTAGTTTTACCAAGTGCATCATGAGTTTCTTTAATGTCAGATAAAGTAATATGTACTTACCTTCCAGAGCTTCAGGCAGAATGAGTGGAGACTAAGTTTATTTATAGTAAAAGATACAAATACGGCACAAGGCCTAAAAAATGGAGGGGGAAGGCTGGTCAACATTTTCCTAAACTCTAACTTAACTAGACTCATTCACTGATCAATACATATCTCCAAAATAAAAAGCACCATAATACCTCAGTTAAATATATCACTATCAAACTACGTTCACCAAAACAACACTAGTGCTCCATGGATTTCTAACTTAATTCCCATATTTACAGTTTGAGGGGGAGGGGAAAAATTTTAAAATCAAAGAAAGCTATATACAAATATATACATTTTCCCCTAAAAAAGAAAAATGAACAAAATATTTACACAAGATGATGGTTAGAATGGGGTCCCCTCCACAAACTAATAATGGCAGAAAGAGAAGTTAACCAGTCGAAAATAGTGCCGAAGTAGAATAAATAAATGAATAAATAAATAAGTGGTAATTAAATAAATAAACAATGAATAAAGGAATAAAGATAAGCACTCCATCGCACTCCTGGAGAATTACAATTCCTGTCATTTAAAAAGGAGATGGGAAGGGGAAGCAAAACAAAAGAAGGAGACAAAAAGAAAAGAGGCCAATGACCTCACATACACTAGCTAAGTTAACTAAAATAGGACAAACAAAAACAAGATGGTTTAAAATCAATGAGTGGAGACTAAGAAACACCTGCTTTGCTTGAGATCGTTTATATGCATGTTATTTGCATTAAAAGGTCACATGCTAACTACATGGTCACATGGCACATTTCACCCTATTTTAATAGGAGGTATTTGCTAACTTATCTTTTTAATTTAATTTTTCCAATTAGTAACAAAGTTTTTGTCAGATGATGCCCAGAGCAGAGTTGCCTTTTTCGACTGAGTTGTAGCAGAAAGAAAGAAACTTGTATTTTTGTTTGGCGCGTAATTTAATTTGACCGTTAGAGTATCCGAACATTTTCACCCAATCAGGATGACCTGTCCTATTCAGCCTGAACCATATTACCTAGCAGCACCAAAAATTGAAGAAGGCCCGCGAAACTCTCTCTCCCTCAGAAATCCTCAATGCGAACAGACGTCTATTCTCATCATACTCTATGAGAAGAGCCATCTAGTTTATGGACCCCTTGGGTCTATTCTTCTAGACCAAGGGATCCTAATTAAAAACAAATTAGATGATACACTCTAACAACTTCCTACCTTCTTTCCTTCTTACGAGACTCGTAGCATACCAGCGTAAACCCCTAACTTCATGCTGCCATTAAAACCTTGATACAAAACCTAACGACGTCTTCGTTCTTCTCCACCACCTTTATTCTCCATCAACATTTAGCGAGGGGATAACAACCAACGTAATACCAACGCTACCAACGAAATACCAACATAACCAACGCAAAACCAACTTAAACCAAAAACCCAATAATAATAATAATAATAATAATATCCCTATTGCTATTAATGGCGACCTTCAGACTTGTGAGAACACGCAACCATATATAAAAACAAACTAAATATACCACTATAAAATTGCAACTAAATATCAAAACACATTATCTCCTCCTACAGAGTATTAGTTTTATTTATTTATCTATTTATTTTTTTCAGACAAGCAAGGAACCACTTACCTTCTTTACTGCAACCTTTTACAGAAGACTGGACTAGCATATCTTGCTTGAAATTTAAAGAAAAATACACATGCATCTATTTTTTCCCGCTCTATATGGCTCAGCCATGAAGGCCCTTTTTGAGACTCCCAAGAAGTGCAGTGGGGTCAAGATGTCAAAAAGGAAAAACAGAAACAGATAAAACAAAAGAAACAGATATACCCGATAACTGATGTCTGAACCACCCCACACACACACACACGAAAGTAACGGTCAATGTAGGTGAGTTGGTCAGTTGAGCAAAGCCCATATCCCACCACATATTTGTTCAATATGAAGCAGTTAAGAAAAGACCAACAAAAAAAAAAAACAGTGTCAGCTTTTATGGTGGACAAATGAACAAAAAAGATTGTTCAATCCACGAAAGACTTGTTCTGTCTGGGAATAAAGATCATAGATGTTATAGCTGGCACTTCTTACATATTTTGGAACAAACTGTTGCCCACCATAGAGGTTGCCGTTGTCCTCACAAGAAAAACTCTCGAATCTAAAGATCACATCTTTCAACCAGAATACTTAGGGCAGCGGAAGACCACGGTAGCAATATATGGGGCTCTAGCAACCCTATCAACGAAAATATAGCTGCATACATGTTACAGTTTGGTGAAATTGTAGCTAAATCACACTAGAGTATGCACAGGGAATGAAGGTTTGATCGATAGCAAAATTTTCTCCTCTATTCTCAACTGGCTGGATCTGAGAGGGTGTACGCTGCCTGTAATTGAGACAGGAAAGAAACCGACCGATTGGCATTGTGGAGAAAATGGTAATTTCTCAGAGGCGTCCTTCCCCAGGCAATTCGCCCGGGGAAAGAAACCTCTGAGAAAGCACCTGTCCGTTTGTGGAGTCCCCCCACCCCACCTACCATGGTGAAATATAAAAATCAAGTTTACAGAATCTCGCCTGCTGTTGGAATAAGTTTCATCTCCTGTTGAGGGAGATCGTACTCCACTTTCTATGAGACTTCTCATTTACAAACAACGAAGCCGTTGAATACCACCGAGAAGTCAGAGGAGTGACTGACAGTAGGAAAAAGTGGGAGAAAACCCACTTGTGGAACCTCGGTCGCACAAAGTTCCTTGGATAGACACTAACAAAGTAGTACTCACCAACCTAGGTTGCAAAAATAACAACAAAAAGCAGATGCATTAGTCAAGGGATGGAGCAGTCTCAGTCCACTCCATCTTACCCCTAACCGTGGACCACTTGGCCACCATTAATGACATCAGGCTGGTGGATGCCTCCAAAAATGATGGTTGTAAGACCAATAAACTCAAAAGAGCTCATTCTCCTCTACTACAATTAGTTGAACTAACAACACCATCAGCAGCAGTATTTAGCGATGAGGATGTTATTATTAGGTTTTAGGTTTATGTTGGTTTTACGTTGGTTATGTTGGTATTACGTTGGTTGTTATCCCCTTGCTAAATGTTGATGGAAAATAAAGATGGTGGAGAAGAACGAAGACGTCGTTAGGTTTTGTATCAAGGTTTTAATGACAGCATGATTAAGGGGTTTACGCAGGTATGCTGCGAGACTCGTAGGAAGGAAAGAAGGTAGGAAGTTGTTAGAGTGTATCATCTAACTTATTTTCAACTAGGATCTCTTGGTCTAGAAGAATAGACGCAAGGGGTCCATAAACTAGATGGCTCTCCTCATAGTGTATGATGCTGCTGCCGCTATTCAAGAGCAGACGGTAAGACATCCGTTCCCATTGAAGATTTCTGAGGAAGAGAGTGTTTCGCGGGACTTCTTCAATTTTTGGTGCTGCTAGGAAAGATGGTTCGAGCTGAATAAGACAAGTAAAAATATTCGGCGATCCTAACGGTCAAATTAAATCACGCGCCAAACAAAAATACAAGGTTCTTTCTGCTACAAGTAGCAACAGCGGCAACCACAACAGTGGAATTAACAGCAACAACAACCCTAAAGAAACGGCAGCGAAGTTCTTTTGTTGGTTGCTCAGAAGATAAGTTATCCAAACCAAAAAGATTTAAGGTACAATAGAAAGGAAGATGTATGTAGGGTGGATGCAGATATCCTGCAGAGAAACAAACTCCAGCTGCGACAAATCAGGGACTTAAGGGTCTTCCACAATTTCAAAGTAGACGATAACAACGTGGAGGATCCCTTCCAGGAGTGTTGGTACTGCTGGTGATTAGATCGGACTGAGGATCAGAGGGAATCATGAGTATGATTGAAGAAGTTACCTAGGCACTCTGCCCACTCTCCCTTCTCGTGATCCTATTTACCAACCCCTCCGCTCGGGCAGGATATGACACATGGTCAATTTTTAAGCAGAGTTTAACAGGTTTGAATTCAGAGTTTTCCTTCTCCTAGATTAGTTACCTCACCAAGGCTGAAGAACCTAATCCGTCCTACTATTTACCCTTCTCGTGATGGAAGGTGAGATAAAGTCTGTATTGACGAGAGTCCCTATTTATTTACACTCTTTTCTGTATAGGGCATTCAAACTAATATTTCTGCAGGATATCAGAAGTCTTGCACATGACAGCACCATTGACAAAGAGCTGGGTTTTGGATCCATGAGTCAGATTGTTGGTTTCCTGACTCCCACCATGTTCAGTCCAGGGACCCAACTCTTGTAATCATGATAATAGGTTTAAGATTAGTAAGTTTGAATGCTCATGGATTGAATTTTGACTCAACTTCGGCTCTGCAGGGTGGATATTTGTTGTTTACAGGGGACCTACTTTGATTCTAACTTGAGTGAGGGTATACTGTCAAAGGTTAATCAACTTTTTTTAGCCTACTTTGAGGGCCATGCTACATGGGGTCTTCTGGCTGATATGTAGATACGTTAGTATGATATGCTCTCTTGCTGTTTCAGATCCGGTGCGTAGACTTTGTGTATTGGATGTTAACATAAAGGACAAGGTATTTCGTTTCATTGAGGTTTAGTTGCCAAATACCACCAGTGAGCTTCCAGACAATTTTCAGCGCATCAAGCCTTTTGTTACATCATAGAATCAGATAGTTTTAGTGGGAAATTGGAACGTTGTCCTTGATTCCAACATAGCTCTGGGTAGGGAGAACTAATTGGGTTACTAACAACTATGATACAAAATACTCCTGAGAGTTTGTTGTGAGACTTAAAATCATTGATAAATTTGGAGAAAAGCATCCAAGTAGGGTAGAATGGATTTGGACTGGTAGGGGTGTTTCAGGTCAATGTTCTAGGTACTATGGCAGAGTTAATTAGGAGAGTATACTTAGATTTATTAGATAGTTTAAGTTTTAAGTCATTTAAAAATTACTTCTTTTGATTGGTAAACTTGTTTTTCTGCTATGTAAGTCTGTGAGGTGGATGAGGGCATTACTAATGGATTTTTTATTTTTTAAAATAAAATCTTCAATCCCCCACATTTCTCAAAATAATATGAATATGGGATTACGTTAGACAATCATAGACTGACTAGCTTGTTTTGGTGGCTGTAGTCTGAAGGACTTTTAGAATAATTGTCAAAGTGAATGAATTCCTCTTGTATGTTTTGAGTCTTTTGATTGTGATGCCTAGTCTCTCTCTTCCTTATTACAGCTTTGTGCCAAATTTATGTACCAGATTTTAGTTTGTACATAAATATTTCAGGTTTTTGCTTACCCTCTGTAACTACGATTCGTTTGATCTCACTTATAGACCTATGTAAATCTGACTTGATTGTATCACATCACTCTTAGACCTTAGTACAGAGACTACCTAGCCAAGTTCGCGACACTTGCATCTGTTACAAAACCATTTCTGCAGAGGCAAGGAATTTTTCTTTCTCTCTCAATCATTTGCTATTTTTGGTTTAGGAGTAATTTTTTCTTCAACATCCATCTTTTTGCTAAGGTTATCCCCCTTTCTTGTAATGTTTCTTTTCTCAGGAACATACTACATTACAAAGTTAAAGTCAAATTGAGAAAATTTTGTCACTATTTAGATTTCCTATACAAATAACCTTAGCTTAGAATTTCCAAAAAATCTATATGCCACTATTGAGCTTCCATTAAGCTTAAGATGAAGTAAGAAAAATATTTGATTTTTTTTCTATTATTGCAGAAAGGGGAATTCTTGCTTTGAAAATAAAAATTCGAGAGTTTGGCTTTTATTTGAGCGGACAATTTTCTTAGACTAAAATTCTAATCATTATTGACTGATGTTGTCTGGAATTACATGGTACCTTATGGGGTCCTTAAAAGACATGCTAATTCTCAAAGGAAGAAAATTATTTATTGTATAACTTTTCTAGTAAAAAAACAAAAAAACAAACAAAAGCCTAATTTGAATTAATATCTAAATTAAATAAAAGATATTGAATTAAAAACCAAAGCATTTTTAAATGTTTTGATTTTTAATTCAATATTTTTTCATGAAAAAGCAAAAATGCCTGCAAAGAGAAAAGATTATAAAATAGTAATTTGTCAGCAAAGCTAAATTTTATTGGAGGATCCACTAATTAATTTTTTTTATTGATTTTATTGTTTTAAAATAATCTCAATAAAATCTTCAGTTATAACATACTTAAAGAAGACTTATGAATAAATTGGTTGGCATGTTGAGTTAAAAATGATTACGATAAATAAATACATATGTTGTTGTGAATCTCTTGAATTCAGTTAAACTGTGTTCTTGTAGTGCTGATATATTTGTACTTCTCTTGGTGTCTATATTTTTAGTCAATTTTGCTTGTTTTTGACTTTGGTTTTCCATTGGGATGTGGTGCCTTAGTTACTTTAAACCAGTGGGAAATAGAAAATCTGACAGGGATATTTCAGCTGGTCATTCAACCGGTCTAAGTATAGCTATTCTTTTCTTGCTTGTATCTAAGGCATTTTATTAATCCACAAGAGCTGTACCTCTTGAATACGATCTGGCTGTAAGGTACAATCTTACCAAAAAGTTGTGTGGTAACCATATTCTATTTACCATGCAGCAAACAAACTAGTTAAATAAATATATATATATATATATATATATATATATATATATATATAATTTTGTTGGAGTTCTTTTATTCATGTTTACATTAGTAACAGACCAATAAGATAATAAAAATGGTCTCTAAGTTCACTTCTCTCTCCTGTTTTAAATGTAGACAAGTATATTACTTAGAAGTAAGAAACACAAGCTTGGGAACTGGCTATGAGTCTGTATTTACCAAGATGTGTTCCTACTGTACTATTATCTCTGGAAGGGAAAGCCAAAGATGCCATATTAAATTGGATATCGACACTCTGAATACAGATGATCCTATTTACCAACCCCTCCGCTCGGGCAGGATATGACACAAAGTCAATTTTTAAGCGGAGTTTAACAGGTTTGAATTCAGAGTTTTCCTTCTCCTAGACTAGTTGCCTCACCAAGGCTGAAGAACCCAGTCTGTCCTACAATTTACCCATAGCTGGAGGGAGAATAATTGGATTCATACCCTTCCCAAGGGTATTAGTGCTATGTGAAATGCAGTCAGCCTCATCCAGGATTTGAACTCGTGTCGCCGTGTCCATTTCCTACGATGATAACCATTACACCACGGGCACCTCCATAAACTGAATGCAGATGATGGTATGAAAAACTTACATAAACAATTGGATAGACTTTTCTTGGAACATGCAACAAGTTGGCCTGTATGGCATATGAGGCTTTTGAGTGGTACCAAAGACAGTGAGAAATTAATAGAAAACTTCCTCATAAACTTAGTATCACATCACAAAATTAAAGGACCACAAGATACTTTTACTGGAGCCGTTACTGCTATATCCAGACAACTTAACGAAGTCTTATATCGATTATATTCAGACATTTTATAACCTAACATTTCAACGGTCATAGTGAAAAAGGAAATGGATGTTGTGTACAGTATAAAAAAAACAAGTGGAGGCTAATGGAATGTCTCTTATCACAGATCTGACATTCCCATTTTTCTAGTCAGACAAAAATTCATATTTTCCTAGTCAGAAGATATTCCCATTTTTTTGCCTGACAACATTCCCATTTTTCTAGTCAGACAAAAATTCATATTTTCCTAGTCAGAAGATATTCCCATTTTTTTGCCTGACAACATTCTCATTTTTCTTGTCAGACAACATTCCTATTTTTCTAGTCTGACAACATTCCCATATTTCTTGTCAGACTTTCATATTTTTCTAGTAAGACAAGATTCTCATTTTTCTTGTCAGATAACTTTCATATTTTCCTAGTCAGAAGATATTCCCATTTTTTTGCCTGAGAACATTCTCATTTTTCTTGTCAGACAACATTCCTATTTTTCTAGTCTGACAACATTCCCATTTTTCTTGTCAGACTTTCATATTTTTCTAGTAAGACAAGATTCCCATTTTTCTTGTCAGACAACTTTCATATTTTCCTAGTCAGAAGATATTCCCATTTTTTTGCCTGAGAACATTCTCATTTTTCTTGTCAGACAACATTCCTATTTTTCTAGTCTGACAACATTCCCATTTTTCTTGTCAGACTTTCATATTTTTCTAGTAAGACAAAATTCTCATTTTTCTTGTCAGACAACTTTCATATTTTCCTAGTCAGAAGATATTCCCATTTTTTTGCCTGACAACATTCTCATTTTTCTTGTCAGACAACATTCCTATTTTTCTAGTCTGACAACATTCCCATTTTTCTTGTCAGACTTTCATATTTTTCTAGTAAGACAAAATTCTCATTTTTCTTGTCAGACAACTTTCATATTTTCCTAGTCAGACAACATCCCCATTTTTCTTGTCAGATGAGATCCCATTTTTCTTGTCAGATGACATTCTTATTTTTCTAGTCAGACAAGATTCCAATTTTTTTTATCAGACGACATCCCCATTTTTCTTGTCTGATGACTTTCATATTTTTCTAATCAGACAAGATTTCCATTTTTCTTGTCAGTTGACTTTCATATTTTTCTAGTCAGATGACATTCCCATTTTTCTAATCAGACGAGATTCCCATTCTTCTAGTCAGATGACATCCCAATTTTTCTTGTCAGACAACATTCCCATTTTTCTAGTCAGCAGACATTCATATTTTTCTTGTCAGATGACATAACAAAAACTCCATACTGTCCACTGACAAAATTTTAAATCGACTAGGACCTGAAAACAATGCCTCCGAATGCTTCACATGTGGATACAAATTCCATTGGGCTTATAACTTCCCTTACACAGAATATAGCAGAAATTGGCAGAAAGAAGGTGTAAAGGGGAAGTTTGCAGCCAATTTTGTATTGATGAGTCAGCAAAAACAAGAAGAGAATTTTGGGTGAGACACTTGGCTCAGTCAACCTCGATTGCAGTGATTCTGGGACCATTTGTGGAACAAAATAGCCTGAGTTTTTTCTGGAAAACATATCAGAAAAACAAGATAAAAATTTGAGATGGAGTAAGGACTTGTATGTTTGGTGATGGAAACAAACTTAAATAATTTTGCACAGCCCCTCTGCTATGTATCCTTGCAGGCATTAAAGTCAGTATTGTTACTGATGTGAACTTAGCTATACTGCTTCGATTAAGGAAAAATGCCATGGAAAAAGCCAGCTTGGAGAATGATAGTGTCAACATATTGGAAGAAAACTTCCAATGAAGTGTACTTCCTCCAATCACTAACATATTCCCATTACCAGAACTCTACCAGACAGAGATAAGTTAAAGCAAATTATTTTTTATCCAAGAAATTGCAACTTAAAATAGATTGGAGAAAATAGAAATTGCAGCACAATTATATAGAAAAATCAATCACCCTAGTGGTAAAAAGGTATGTGATTTAGTTAGTGTTATAACCTTACAAAAAGTTATTGAATTAGAAATAATCAAAACGAAAGTTGAGAATGAAATGGAAACCTTTATAACATTAACAAAATACAATACAGTAGCATGAAGAAGGTAACCACTGCCCATGGTGACTACTTAGCATATTCATTCCCTCACCATTGTGTCCAATGTATTTATGAGGAATGGGACATACCCATTAATGTTTATAGGTAGGGTATATAATGGTTAGGAATACAGGAATAAGATATTTTAAATTCATAAAGATTTTAAAATTTCCTAATTCCTGTAAAATATGTATTAGATACCTAAGGACTGAAACCCCAACCCATGGTTGGATTCTCATTAGGATCGTATTACAGCAAAACTATTGCCATGAACATAAATGAAATTAATGGCAACAAAGTACCACAGCTGATTGACCATAGTACAAGATAAAATGTTGGAGTCAGGATTCCTATTAAGGAAAGTTTTGACATCATTATTGCCACTAGGTAGTGTATTTTGGATCTCCAGGATTTATTCTCACCAACAACAGCAGGGAGTTTAATAACCAGTTGTTTAGGAACATGGCACAAAATCTGAATATTGAAGTCTGTACTACAGCAGACGAAAGTCAACAGAGTTTTGGGTTGAATGAATAACACAATGATATGTTGGGAGAAATGGTAAAGAAAACCACAGACACAAATTAGTTTTGAGGTAGCACTTGCATGGACCATAAGTGCCAAAAATACACTTAAGTTCATGGTTACAGTCCCAGTGTGCTTTCCCTTCTAAATGACAAACTCCTTGCATTAGATGTATCCAATAATGAAGTTGTTGCAGGTAATCTAAACACCATACATGTTGTCAGGTAACTGTTCATAGGATCTGACTCCTCAGAGGAATTAAGATGTGCACTTCATCTTCAAGTTAGAAGAAGCATAGCATAACCCTACAAAAATAAGAATGCTATTCTTTACATCAGAAACCCCAGATCATGATGTTGAACAGCATTAGACTATTGAAGTATAAGATAAACCAACTAAGCAAAACTTTATTCTAAAGAAAATTAAGCTTTGTAAACCAGGATAATCTATTATATACCAGCTTGCCAATTTACAGGTTCAGAATGGAGAAAATTCATCAGTCAGTAGATAAAGTTTTTGTGTTTCGGGAAATGGTTAATTTCTCTAACACTATATATTATTAGGCAACACAAATGAATAATGAAACTTCTTTTTAAACAACACAACAAAGAAAGGTTTATTATAGTAGCAGGCATAAAGGAGTGAGAGTGAGAAAGCGTCCCTTTGGTGTCACTGGTCAGTATGTTGGTCCTTGGTTTGTAGGAAACGTGTTCGAAGCTAGCAGCAGCAAGCGAAGGGTTCCAAGTGGAATCAGTGGCAGTTATGTGAGAGTGATGTGTTTCTACTGCTGGCTCATGGCTCTCTGACTTTGTCTGTCCTACCAAAAGGGACTAGAAAAATAGTTCCTGAGAGAGAGAAGGAATTAATGCGCTCTGCCAGTTGATTGGTAAGTGAGTGACCGAATCTCTTGGCGGGGGCATTGATTTGCAAAAGGAAATAGATCTATGGCTGCTACAAAGTAACAGGTAAGAATAGGCATTTGATTTATGTAGTTATAAAATAACATAAATCTTTTTGGCTGGATTTTGAGCATGGGTTTTCAGAGTGGCCAACAAGTGAGATTGAGCAGATATGAACACACTTCTTGAGAATAGAAAAATGATTTCCTTCTCTAATGATCATAATCTGGAAAAGGCAAGAAAGAAGAAACTCAAAAGCTGGGATGAAAATAAAGTGCACAGCCAAGTACCTGACCAAGTAAAGTAAAGTTGGTGACTGTTGTTGAGGGCGAACCAAAGGCTCCCTTTCCAATTGCTACTACACCAAGGTTTAGGGGAGAGCATTATTCCTTTCTCTGGATTGCTTTACTTCATCCTTTGATACATACCTTATAATGCAGAGTGTTAAGCAAGGAGGTATCAAGTACCGTTTTTTGAGTATTTGGTATGTCTCAACCTAGGATCAAACCCTGGTCTGTTGGGCCATGGGGGAAACCCAAAATTTCCACAAAATGGATTTTCACTAAGAAAAGTTCCAAAGGCAAATAAACCTGTAAATTTAGACTTGTTGCTAGAAGATTTTAGTTGCTTACAACATAAGGAATGATTCTCCCATTTACTGTAAAGCAAGTTTATTTATAGTAATGGCCATAATAGCAGCGAATCATTATATGTGTAAGACAATGAACATAAAGACAACATTCCTGCAGAGCAAGCAATTGGATCATTAGGTTTATCTGGATCTTCCTAAAGAGGCCAGTGTACCTCCAGGTTATATTCGGAGACTTAAAATCTGTATATGGCTTGACTGATACCTCTAGATCCTGGTACCAAACACTTAAGGAGGAATTAATGAAGCCAGCAGTAGTAGCTATAAGATATGATCAGGCTGTATTTACATGGTATTTTGGAAACAAACTACTGGATATAATTGCTGCTCATATTGAGGAATTTTGCTTCGCAAGATCAGAGATCTTTCAGACCAGAGTTGTAAACAGGCTTTGCCATGTATTTGCAGTTAAATCTGAAGAGGTTGCTGTGGTCCAATATATGTGATTAGGCATAAAAAAGAATGGTGAGAATATTAAACTTGGACTCAATGAACATGTAAAGAAATTAAAATATATTCCAGTAAAAGCAGGTAAAAACTTGAAAGAGGCAAAATCAACAAAAGAAATTACTGAAACAAGGTAAATTATTGGCCAACTTAACTGGCTAGCGATCCAAACCAGACCTGATCTGGGTTATTGTTAAGGTGATATACCACATGATGTCACTGCATGGACCCTCCCCGACACTATTAATAGTGACTGACTTGATAAACCAGTCAAGCGAATCTAGTCAGTTACCAGTAACCATTACTGTCTGTATTTCTGTAAATACATACTGCTGTAAATCTTACATGTCTTTGTGTTATTCATTTCTGGCCCTTCAAAACCACAACAGTTATAACATCAGTACATTAAGTTCTATGCTAAAACAAGAAAATGGAGAATGTATAATGTTAAGTAGTTAAAAAAAACAAAACAGAAAAATCCCAGATAGATGTTCCAGACTCTGGAAACCTTGACCATTTAAAAACTGTTGCATTTAGTGATGCTTATTTTGCTAATTTGACAGATGGGGGATCCCAAGTAGTCTATATACTCTTTTTGGTAGTAAGTAATAATAATACTTGGCAATCCAAGTATACTAGAACATTTTTCAAAAGTACATAGGCTGCTGAAACACTAGCCATGGTTGATATGTCAGAAGTCTGCCTATCTTACAGAAAACTACTATTGGAACTACTACAGATAAAAGATAAAACTGAGAACATTAAAATCATATGCAAAACAGACAATTCTTGTCTTTATGACTCAGCACATTAATCAACATAGATTTTGGACCAGAGACTTTGCTATGAGATTGCCATTTTAAGAGAAATGATTGACAGAAAAGAAATTGCTGGTATCTCTTGGATATGAGTTGTGCCCCTTGGATGCTCTCTGAATGTAAGGTACAATCTTGCCCAGAAGTTATATGGTAGTCATATTCTATTTATCATACCCTGAAAAAACTGGTCAAATAAACTCATTTTCCCGATATAATTTTGTCGGAGTCCTTTTATTCAAATTTACATATTTTATAAGAAGTAAAGAAAAGAGATTCCCACTCATATTAACCACAAAAAAAAACTTCCTTTTCTTTTTTTTCTCTCTAACTGGTTACCTGTACATACATTAACATGGATGTACATTTTGAGGCTACCCAAAAGATGCTTGTTTAGTTTGAGAAGATGGGAAAATAATAAAAAAAAAGAAAACATATGTGCTTAGTAAAGTTAATTTACAGGTGGAAATTCTTGTTCTACCTGTCTGCAGCAACTAAGAATATGCTGATTGTATCCTATGTAGAGGGGTGTTCTGAGTATGACACCAAACTGTATCTGATGGTGAGGCTCTAGTCCTGGTGACCTGGAGAATGTGGAGTATAACTTTACTCCTTGGTCTACTCTGACCCAGAGTGGTAGTGTATGTTAGGGTCCTATCTTTGAATCAAATCAATCTGTTTAAAAATCATAAGGAATACTTGGTACTATATAAATGTAAATTATTAGTATTAAGAACAGTTAACTAAAGATTGTTGTTGTTAATTACTTCAAACCATATAACTGTGCAAACAGTTAAATTGAAATTATTACTTGCATCCATGTAATTATTAGTAATAGAGAGAAATACTTGAAACCATTGTGTATAAGTTATTAGTATTAGATTGGAATGCTTAAAACCACAGAACTCAGCAAATTAGTTGTACTAGATAACAAGATTTGATTTATGTGGTGCTCTCAATAAGTTTGCAGACTGTTTTTGTACAGGCTTTTAAAATTATCGTAGACTCTTGAAAATTCAGTATGATATTGTTATATATCTTATGAGATGACTGACTGATTTCAGCTTCAAATGAACAGCTACAGCAGCAATTGGAATACATCCTACTAAAGTCTGATTATCACAGCTGGGGAATTTCAAAAATGCAATCTGGACATGAGGACACTTTAGAAGAATGATATGCAAAAAATTCTGTTTTAAACTTGGAGAAAATGCCACAGAAACATATGCAATGCTTCAGACTGCTTTTTGAGCATCTTGCATAAATCGAGCATCAGTTTTTGAGTGGCATAAGAGATTCAAGGAAGGCAGGGAGGCTGTGAGGGATGATGAGAGGTGTGGGAGGGGAGGAGTAAGGAAGTCAGAACACTAGAGTTGATTGGCCAAAGGGTTAGGATTACTATGTTGAGGTTTTAAGGGAGTTCAGGAAGAGATTCCTTGGGAAGAGGCCAGCACTCTTCAAATTTGGTCAGTGGCATTTCCATGAGGACAGTGCACCAGTCCACAACTCCATCCTTATCACAGACTATTTGACCAAGATGGGCATCAAGACAGTTCCTCATCTTTCCTATAGTCCTGACCTTACTCCCTGTGACTTTTGGTTATTCCCTAAGCTCAGAGGCTGTCATTATGAGACAATTGAGAAGATGAAAGAGGCTGTGACGAAGGTCATTGACATGCTCACACAAGAGGACCTCCATGGAGCCTTCCAGAAGGTGTTGGAATGGTACAACAAGTGGATTGCAGCCAGAGGAGATTACTTCGAAGGGGACTAGAGTTTCATGTGTGTACTCTCAATAAAAGTGCCCATACGAAAAATGTCTGGAAAATTATTTAATGATCCTCATATAACTGGGGACAAAAACTTAAACTACTACACATAAAATATAAGTATGAACATGTAATGTATATAATTCCTTAACCTTAAGGCATAAAGTAACTCTAAACAGGTTGACATGCCATTAAAATTGATTAATAATTGATGTGCTTGTTATGCGAGTTTGTGTATGTAGCAAAGAATTAAGTTGCAACCTAACTTATTAGTAAAGAAGTTTTGCTTGAGATGTAAAGACTCTTGAATGGCTGACAAATAGCAACCGAGTCCAAAACATTGTAGAACACAGCTCTTTTCTTTGGAAGTGAGGACACATGGTTCTGGACATCCCCAATATAATTATATGACACAATGTTTTCTCCCAATGTGGAACATTTATAGGGCATCTCCCTGTGTGTGGATGGCTTTGTGAAGCAACCAGTGTGATGAAATAAAGAGCAAATGCAGTCATAGGGGTTTGGGATGATATGGGTGACAAGTAAATAATGGTGAAGGTTATTGCAAGGGTGAAACAGAATGACCCTATCCAAGGAAACTGGTGAATGGATGGGTGTGAAATAAACATTTAGGTTAATTGGAGAAGGGCAGAAATGTTATGAAAGATGCTTGCTGATAGCAACCTGTGGCCAAAATTTTTCAACTACAGATAGACTCCTTTTGTCCATGCCATCGGATTTTTAATCTGATTGATGAAGCAAGTGTGCATCAAGGCTACAAGCAAAATTTGGAGTAGACTGGGTAGGCTTATCTGATCACATCAGATTGAAACTTGTTTAACAATTGACCATAATGCCAAAACCTCCTGTCTCGTTGGTGAGGCTTAGAATAAGTAAGTAAGTAAAGTTGGCGACCTTAGCTGAGGGTGACCTGAAGGCTCCCTTTTCAATAGCTACTACACCGAGGTGTAGGGGAGGGCGCTACTCCATTCCCCAGATTGCTCCACTTTACCCTTGAGCCTCACCTTATAATACTGAGTGTTAAACAAGGCAGCATCATGGACCATTTTTTGTGTCTTTGGTATGATTCGACCTGGGATTGAAGCCTGTTCTCCTGGACCATTGGCTAAGAATACACTGACTATATCTCCTTCAGAAAAGTAATATCCAGGATATGAAACTAAACTGCATTTGGAGGTACCCCTTTGTTACTATTACTCACAAATTCATTCTGACTTGGAGTGGTCATACCTGTTAGGGGTTGACAAAGAGTAAGACTTAATGATGACATTATTTCTTGCTGGTGGTGATATTTTTCTAAACTTTCAACAGAATATGGTGCATTTTTCTCAATAAGATGATTTTTCTGATCTCCTCTTGCTTCCAAAACATTCATGGTAAAAGCACAAACAAGTATATAGTGCTATCAAAAAGTTCAGGAATTTGAACACAGTCTAAATCTAATGTAATAAAACTTTTGCTGCTACACTTTGTAAGATTAGTCATCATCATCATCATCATCATGTTGTGCCACCAGCACGGATATTCCTGACCCTCTCTCGCCACTTCTCCCTATCGTTGATCACCTCTGGCAGGTCTTCAGGGCTACATCCTGTATCCTCACAGAGCTGCTGTATGTATGTTCAAGCTGGCTGTCCTTCTTTTGCCCAGCCATATGTGGGGATCCATAGGAGTGCATCACTTATGAGCTCATCCCTGCTTCTCCAGCAGTGTCCTGCATGTCTGGTTCATCTAACATGGATAGTTTTCGTGATGGGAGGCAGGTGGCCGTATAGTTGGTGCCTTGTGGGGTGTTGCCGCCAGAACTTGTTCAGTATTGCTTACAGCATTCTTGTGTAATTGCCGTCTAGCTTCTTCTCCAGACGTTTAGTTAGCGTCCAAGTAGTGCATCCATACAGCAGTATCGATATGACCACTGCCTGGAAGAAACAACATTTCATTTTATTGGTTAAGTCTGATTTCCATACTTCAGAATTAACTGGGAAAATAAGGGTTTGATTGTAATTTTCTTTTATAGCCACATTCCCTGAACTTTAGAGCAGCACAAATATATATGTATTTACCCAAATCCCTCCTCATAAGTGGAATATATTACCTTGACTAGCAATGAACCCTGCAGTTGTTGTTGACAGATACAACCAGCTGTAGATAAAATCAACAAAATGATTACTGAAAACAAGGAATGTATGGGTGTAAGCTGTGACCAATGGAGAACAAGAATTGCATGGGTGTAAACCATCACCCATGGAAAACAAGCATTATGTGTGTGTCGTATGGGAGTTTTAAGTTCATATAAGGTCAAGAATTTGGGCTGAAGTCAGTTCACACTGGCAATTTCAACTCCCAACAGCTCCTCTGTGTGTGCAAACTCTCCCTCTGATTACTCTCCTGCTCCACACCAAGCATCACTGTTAATGAATAGAAATATAAGATTATGTTTATATATATATATATATTTATGTGTGTGTGTGTGTTCTTTGTTAAGACTCAGCGGTAATATACAACGAGCAGGATGTGACACAAGGTCAATTTTTAGGAGTTTAACATGTTTGAATTCAGTTTTCCTTCTCTCAGACCTGTTGGTATATTAACGTTTAAGAGTTTAGTCTGCCCTTCTATTTACTCATAGTTGGATGCTTACTTTTCCCAATTGTATTCCTGTTATGTAAAATGCAAACAGTCTTGTCCAGGATTTAATCTTGGGTCACTGAAACCATTTCCACTAATAATAACCTTTACACTGCGAGTGCTCTTTTCCGATCTATCTCTCTCTCTCAGATATATAATCTTTATAATTTGAGATGTCTGTATTGTAATATCTATATAGCCTTTAGAATTATCAGAAACAGAATAAGTAGAAGTAACTAAATTCCCTCCCACCAAATATTGTTTTTTATTTAACTTAAGATAATGCTTTTCTTATTCAAGGATGGCAAGTCGTTAGTCTGGGTCTCCATTTGCGGTAATACTTTCTCCTGTGGCAATATTATGTTCAGGATTGCAAAGCAACTAAATATTCGTCTCTATCAAACAGATTTGTTTTCAAAACTTCCAGGGTTATCAATTCACACACTACCTCTCAACTTTGAAAAGATTGCTAGAAAAGCTTCTTGCCTAAATAGAAAATTATATAACTATTACATAAACATATATATGTGGTAAAGGATGAATAAATATATATTTATCAAGCTTAGTTTAGATATAGCATAAGGCTTGAAGTCTGTCTGTATGTATGTATGTATATATTTACTAATCTAATATCTACCAGTATTCACGGTACAAAAAAAAACAAAAAAAAACCCTGGCCAGGAACAAGAGATAAAAGTATCTTGAATCACTTCCCAGGAGAAAAAAGAAAAAATTTTGGGTCAAAAAGGAAAGAAAAGGCCAACTTCGTCCGACCCCTTGAAAAAAATCAAGGGATACGCAGTCAGAAAACCAAAAACCTCTGCGAATCCTGCAATGCTACAATTACTAAAGTGCTCAACACAACACAAGTGGAGCCAATTATAAAATTAACCTAAATCGCGAGTCGAAAATCTTCTACTAAAGTTTCACCTTAACGGATCATCAGGAAGCCTAACCACGACTGAATTCTAGGAGAAATCGCTTTCTTTTATTCACCAAAAACCACCTAGCTACAAATTTGCATTAAAAAAAATAATAAATAAAAAATAATTTTTTTTTTTTCTAAAACCTATCCCTAATTATAGAGTAACCACGCCCCTTTTGTGTCTACAACTATTTAACACCTCCGATCTTTTGTTTAACATATTCCTACTTTTACAAGCCGCTATCGCCAATTTTTCCTCCATACAAAGGCTACAAACTCTATTGCCTGCCTTATATTTACGGCATTTCTTTATTACTTCCCATTTCATTATAGGATCTACCCCTGTGTTCTCCTTAAGCTCCCACACATAACTAGATAATGCAGTGCTATGCCTATATTTTTCGTGCGAGAAACTTGTTTTATGGTTATAAAAAAAAAAAAAAAAAGAAATTTATTTTTTATTTTTAGTTTTATTTTTTATTTTTTTTTTTTATGCAAATTTGAAGCTAGGTGGTTTTTGGTGAAAAAAAGAAAGCGATTTCTCCTAGAATTCAGTCGAGGTTAGGCTTCCTGATGATTCGTTAAGGTGAAACTTTAGTAGAAGATTTTCGACTCGCGATTTAGGTTAATTTTATGTATATATATATATATATATATATATATATATATGACTGGCACCTCAAATTTGAGTATATGCCCGATTACATAAAGTTTCATGACAATTCCATGATATCAAGAAATACCTTAGCTTGAAGTTTTTTTATAGTAAGAAAAAAAAGTATAACAAGACAATCCCATTCACTAAGTTTAACAACAGATATCTGCAGTCTCCTTAAAAAAAACAGCTGACATGATTGAAGCATCAGTTTTTACATCAGTATTTATCTCCACCATTCCCAATTTTATACCAGAATCTTTCTCCTAGATGGATGATTTTTCAATATTGATATCAAACATGGCATGAGTCTGCTAATTGGCGTTGTTGACCTTATAAGAGAATTCATCCAATCAGGTGCCTAGTCACCTCTCTTATCTTTCAAGTTTGGAGTGGTTAAAGCCATGTATCTTATTGGTTATTGTATATCATAATTCTGCTGTTGTCCAGTTAGTGTGCTATGTCAAAATTAATAATAAATATAACAAAAATAATGATTGATATAAATAAAATCTTCAAATATTTATTTCATTTTATAAACCAATTATATAGCAATTTAGTATTTCATAGCAATTCAGAATAGTTTATCAAGTTATTTTCTTTCTAAATAGTTTTATTGGTTGCTTGATAAAAACAATTGCGCAGATAAAATAAAAGGAAGGACGTTATATAATCATTTAATCATGTCAATTTGGTGAAACTTTCATCTGTAAAACATAATAACCCTTCTATCAAATATCCAATGGTCACAACTATATCGGTGGAATCAGTTATATGTACTAAGGTGTTCAGACATTTGATCAATTAGATTGAAATATGTCAATATCACTAATAAAAATTTTGATTTATATCTCTTTATGGACTTGAATTCGAAGAAAAGGAATTCATTTGACATCAGTTTTCTCTTGCCAATGTAAACTCGTCAGCTCTCAGCTTCCACTCTTAGAATTTTAACTTACGATTAAGAATGGTTATATTTATCTAATAGAAAAAAATATATATGAATGAGGATGCAATTCATATTGTGTATTACAGATCCCTAAATTATTAGCAAGTCTGACTCAAATTTTCGTTTTCAGTGAGTGTACATGAGTAAATAATTTTAGGGGTATAATATGTGTATATATATATAATATATATATATATATGTATATATATACACACACACACACACACACACACACACACATGTTTGTGTGTATGTGTATGCATGTATTTGTGTATATACGGGTATATGGATATTTAAATGTATATATGTGTGTATGTATGTATGTAATGAAATCCAAAGATTCATTCCATATCTTCGTGCAGTCAGTAGTGATGTTGATATTAAGTCTCTTCCCACATGGCCTCTGACTCAACTTGGAGGTTTACATCATATGCCTGGAGGAGGTAGGACTGCCAAGGATCAATAGAATGGCTGCAAGAAGACCCTATGCCTGGCAAAAGGACTGAGTCATGTCTCATGGGCAGGAAAACCCAGTTTTGGCAGTCATAAAAATTTGAGACCACATCACCTCTAATATCTGATGGCTTAACTCCTTAGATTGAAATCCTCTTGATTATGTGTGGGGAGTAGTTGAGTAAGAGGCCACCAAATCTTTATGAAACTCCTAAGATGAATTGAATGCAAGGATAGTGGCAGCAATTACCAATTTAAACAAGGAGACCACTGGAAAGGCCTGCAGGAGATTTCAAAGTTGTCTAGAGGCCATGGCTGAAGCCAAGAGTGATTTCTTTGAATAAATTTAATTTATAGAATTTCATGATATTTTTTATGAAATTTTCATAAATATATCTGATATTTTATATCTGTTATTTTTATGTTTGCATAATGTATACTATTGACTCATCACAATCTCTGTTCATATAAAGATATGTCCGTTAAAAAGTAAAAGACATGATTTAAATGTATGAACAATTAAAACAGACTAAAACTTTCAAAAAGAAACTTTAGGTGCCTTTCAACCACAGCATTTTCAAAAGTAAATATCTGTGATGACGTAATAAGTAAGAGGGAGGAAATTTGCACAGAGAAAAAAAATTTCTCCATCCATCTGATGAACCCATAAAGCTTTCTAGTTTCTGTGAGTTATCTTTGACTGAAAAAAAAAAAAACAGACATCGGGTGTTGATTATAGGAATTTCCAAAATATTAAGATGGCGCATTGTCCAAGATCTATGCAAGACAGTCAAGCACTGATCTAAATAACATTTATCACGAATATTATTGCTTAATAAGTGTTTGCCAATGGCAAACTCATGAGTCTTTGGGTATGCAGATGATTATATTAGTTTGTGTCAATGAATGGAACTTGGCAAGAGCTAAGAAATTCTCACCCTTTAGTCTTTGGGTAGCTTTACATACATAGCATCACTCTGACATTTAACATATTGAGTGTGCCTCTGCATATAAATCCATATGAATGAGTGGAAACTTCTATATAGATACAGAGGGAAATCTATATGTTTTTATATCCAGATGGATATATCTTTAGGTATAGATATATAGGCATATATGTAGGTGTGTAGGTATATATATATATATATATATATAAAAAGACAGAGAAATATGACATGTATGTGACTTTATATATATATATATATATATATATATATAGAGAGAGAGAGAGATGTAGTTGAGTTTACATGTATATATATATATATATATATATATACTCCCCTACCCCCGTAGGGTTGAGTTCTCTAGCGAAGAAGTATTCGTGTTGCCATTAGCGCCTTTGCAAGTCTCTTCGTATTTGAATTGAGATCTCGGCGGCCGTTTGAACGGATGTATGTAAACAATACTAATTGTGATTCATAACCGTTTAAAAATGTACTTCGTAGCTAATTTCTCCTTGTAGCTAAATGGTTAGAAGCTTGGATTGGTGTTTCAGTCAACCGGGTTTCGATCCCAGCTACGGGGAGATACTGTCTAGCCACACTGATGAGTTCTGATAGAACGAAACAGATCTGTCTGTGAATGACAATAGATATATATATATGTTAGAGAGTACAAAGACATACAAAGATATATAATTGTGTGTATACATCCATATATATATATATATATATATAGACATATGGGTTTGTCTATGTGGGTAAATATACATGCAAACAGATGTTGATGCATGTATGCATATATACATGTATCAATACAGATGTGAGTATATATATATATATATATATATATATATAAACATGTATGTCTGAGTTTACACACACATATATATATATATATAAACGTATGTATATATATATATATATATATATATATAAACATGTGTATGTATATATATATATATATATATATATAAACATGTGTATGTGTGTTTATATATATATATATATAAATGTAAACGTGTGTATTTATATATATATAAATGTGTGTATGTATATATAAACATGTGTATGTGTGTATATGCATACATACATATATATAATGATTTGTCTAGGTATGTGTAAATATAGCTATACATACGTATATATATATATGTGTGTGTATTCGTATATTCATATATATATATATATAGAGAGAGAGAGAGAGAGAAGGAAACGGAGAGATACAACTGAGTGTGTGTGTATATACATATACATATATACATACATATTCTTGGTCCAGTTAAATAAGAGAAATAAACTAATAGCTAGGTGTAGACATAGGGCTAAATTTAAACTATAAATATTTAACCAAATTTTTCTATAAAAACATAGAGTTAATTTTGAAAATTAGAGTTAAATTTGAGAATAAATAGAATAAATTGTTAGATAGAAAATTGTGAAAAAGCATATAATACATACGTACTACGCATAAAAAGTGGAACTGATTAATGCTTTCTAAATATTTTTGAAATGTTAAAATATATTAAATAAATTAAATATTTGTTTTTGTTTTTAGTTTTTAGTTTTAACATATCTATTACTGTATCTTTACGTGAAGTTATTATTTAAAGTTTAAATCTAATTCAATAAAAAATCTGTAATTTAGGTCTAAATATAATTAAAAAATTATTAATTAAAGAAAAGTTTTTAAAAAAAAAACAATTTTTACTACATTGCTAACCGAAATTTAAATTTAAAACGGAAGTGGGTTTAATGAAGAGGTAACTCTTCACCCCTTTTCTATCCCCTCCCACTATCCCCTTTCACTACCATGTGTCTATTCTAGGTTTTTATTTTATCAAAAAGATCTGAAGAAGTCCTGTTACTTTTTTCGTGTTTTTGGAAATTTCAAAAATGCGTAACAGGATTGAAATAAATTTATAATTCTATGTGACTGGTTTCGTTGTTTTTTCTTAAAGTATATACATACATATATATATACAAAAGGAAGGATATACCTATGTTTGTGTTTTGTGGGGATTTAGGAATTAACAGTAAAAACTCCCAACCGGATATTGACTCGTCGGCTGCCAGATACAAAATGTATAAACGCGTCGCCACGCATAAGGCTCCACGCATCCATCCGGTTAAAATCAGAAAAAAGAAAAATAATAAAATGTAAAGTAGCCAATGAGAAGCGGTCGCGCCAAAATTAGAAGGATTTTGGAGTGGCGAATTTGGAGCCGGTGAAGAGAGATAAATACTCAGGTTTTCTGTGAACCGACCTCTCTTTTTCCGGTAGTGACGTCGAACCGACAACACCGATTTTACTATCTGGTGTTTTGGGCACCACGCTGTGTCTTGGGACGTAGCTTTGGTTAGTCCATTCACCAAGTAAATAAAGGAAAGTATGAAAGAAAAGTTTTCGTCTCCTATCTGTTCTTATCTTTTCTTTTTGTATATTTCTTTTGGACCTTCTTTGGGCAAGGCATTGCGCCAGCCAGTCAACGTGGGGTAAAATAATATAACCAAAATATGGAGTCAGATATCTTACGGCAACACAGCCTTGCCCTTAGCCACTGACCTCCTAAAAAACCTTCAAACCCCACATTGGTGACCTCGACGCTAAAAACCTTTAAACCCCACAGTTTATGCCTATATATATACTCACACATATACCCATATATTACCCTCTCTCTTTATTTAAATATATACGCATTCACCTATATCTACTCATGTATATATACATACATGTACAAGTATGCACATGTGCATATAAATATGTACACAGACATTAATATATATATATATATATATATATTGGCATCATTTCTTCATTGATACATATTTGGTTGAACATAATAGACATTTTTTGACAAAATATTTTTTTTGTTAATCCTTTTGAATTGCCATATTGATTTTATGATATTCTGTGGGAACTGGTTGATAAACCTTCCATAATTAGTTATTTCCAAAGTACTTTCAGCCCATGATGGGTCATCATCAGGGGAGGATGTATTACAAAAGTGATGAAACTTTGTAAGAATGAGCGTTTTTACTGTTGTATTGTGTGGCGTTTACTTTTCGAATTTGTTTCTATAAATAGTGTCACTAGCTAAAAACATTTAAGTTCATAGGCGCTGGTTTCAAAATTGGTTCCTTTAAGTTTGGGTTGTATTTTCCTAATGTGTAGTGCCTCGAGAATCTGTACTTTTAGCTTGTTAATTTGTTGTTCTAATATTGATGTGTTTTCGGTAAGAATTTTCCGTAATTCTTTTGTTGGGCATGAATGTTTTTTTTTAATGCTGTGCTAAGGAACTGGTATCAGAAAGGTGCATTGTAAGTCTTCTCAACTACCCTATCAAGAGGACTTACAACCTTTCTGATACCAGCTGGGCAGAAAATACTTGGGAAATAACTAATTATGGAAGGTTTATCAACCAATTCCCGCCGAATATCATAAGATCAATATGGCAATTTGAAAGGATTAACAAAAAATATGTTGACAAAAAATGTCTATTATGTTCAAGGAAATATATATATATATATATATTCTACACATCTATACATTTATATATTCACATAAGCATACATCTATATATATATATATATACATTTACCCAAATGCACCTATATATATTTATATTAATATGCACATGAATGTACATATGGATAAACATTTATGCTTATACAGAAAAACATGCATATAAGTATGCACCAATATGTGAACATATATATACACACACACACTAGGAAGGATCTTCATGTGTATATACATGTACACATACATCTCTCTCTATATATACATGTATATATAGCCATACCTATATTTATATTCATTTAATTATTTGAGTATACATATCTATCTATCTATATATATATATATATATATATAGGTATACAGATCTATCTCACTCTCTCTCTCTCTCTCTCAATATATATATATATATATATATTAGCAAACATACTCATTGTCTGAATTTCTGGATGAAGTTTGATGATTTTATCATTCCAGACTATTGTCTTCATGTTTATTGGTATATTCACAACGTTTCGGCTGACATATCCTTCTTCAGGTGTTTCTTGTCGAACTTGGGAGCTGACATGGAGCTTCAAGTCACGTCCTTCATTTTATTCACGGGGTTCACTTCCTCTGATTCTGTTAACCATAAGTAGGTACAAGTGTAAAGTATTCCTGTAATCAGGATTGCACCTGATGATTGTCAGAAGCTTAGGGAACCAACGCCTATAACCGTTGCGTTATGTGTCCCGCTAGCTAGTTCAGAGTAACTTTTTTTAAACTTATAAACTTAATTTTCTTTCATCACTATGAATTACAACTATTATGTGTGATTTTTTACCTGAGCTCATATTACGATTTTTTTTTATCAAACCTTTTTTTTTATTATTGGTTCCCATATTATATTCATCTCTATACTTGGTCTACTCAACTGGTCACTATAGCCCAATATATGAGCTGATTCTTTAAGGTTTCAAATTATCCAATGTTCTTCTCAATCAATTATCTTAACTTCATCCCATAAGGGTAGATAGTTTCTCTTTTCCTACCATATATGGTTAGCCATACCCGACTTTTCAATTTCACCTTGTACTTCACCTTTTACTACTCGGTGTCCTTCTAACCTTACTTTTAGTGGGCAGCATGTTTCGTCTTTGTATACTTTATCACAACTGCAAGAGATGGGGAACACACAGTTTTTGGTCATGTTGAATTCTGTTAGGGGTTTGACATGGAAAAGTTACCCCAAGAGAGTCGAGCCACTTGTAAATATTGTCCTGATGTCTTATGGACGACATATTTTTGGGATCCTTTCGGCAAGGCCTTTGAGTCTTCGGGTATCGTTCTCTATCGTCTGATCCCGATTTCTTGGAGCTGATATTATGCGCCATGAGTAGTTGTTGCGATGGAGGTTGCGTCTTAAACTTATCATTTCTTCTTGATATGCATTAATATCGCTACTAATGGCTTTTGTTCGATGCTGTAGGCAATGGACAATTGCTTTCTTCACATTATATGGATGATGGGAGTTGTAATTGAGGTACTGTCCAGTGAAGGTGGGCTTACGATACACAGATGACCTGAATCCTTGTTCTGTGCATGTTACTAATACATCGAGGAAGAGTAAGTTATCTTTCTCTTTCTCCATCGTGAACTGTATAGATGTTTGGATTGAGTTCACGTGATCGAGTAATGTTTGAACATCTTCTTGAATCGGCTAGAGAATGAACGTATCTAAGCCACATTGATGGCTTTAGTGATGTAGATCCTAATGCTATTTCTTCGAAGTATTCCGAGTATAAGTTGGTCAATACTGGTGACAACGGTGAACCCATTGTTAGTCCTTACTCTTGTTGGTATATATCAGATCCCATCCTGAAGTTGGCTGCTTGCCCACAGAAAGTCAACATTTATATCAGATTATCTATCGGGATGTAGGTGCGTTCTTCCAGCAAGAAATCTGCAACCAGCTTATCTTGTAACACAGCAATTGTCTCATCAGTTGGTACCTTTGTGAACAGACAAGTTCAGACTCACCATCTGGTTGGAATGAACGAAAGCGTTACTGATTCTCTTCACGAAGTGGACAGAGTTCTTAACATTCGATGAGGACTTACGCGTTAGTGGGCCGATGATTTCCACAAGGAAATGGCTCCATGAGTGTTATGGTGAACCTCGGTTGCTAACAATGGTTCTTAATGGAATACCATCCTTATTTATTTTGGAAGGTCATATATGTGCGATAGCTTGCTGTAATGCTGAATTAGCTGTCTGTATCTTATTTATGGTATGAGATCTTTTTTTTACAGGGGTTCTGTGACAGCTTTCTTTCTGTCTTTAGTGCTGGGTCCTTCTTTACAATAACTACTATTACCAATCAAGTCTGCCAATTCGTTGGAGTATTCAACCCGATCTATTACTACATTAGCATTTCCTTTGTCCGCTGGGTGGGGGTTAGGATATTGTTATTATCCTGTGACAATTTGATGGCTAGTCTCTCCGTTTTTGAGATATTTGGTTTCGGAGGCTTTGATTTGTCTAGTGCACTTTCTATCTTAGCTCGTTCTGGACTTCGGTCCGGAGCGTGGCCCTGGAAAAGGAACAATGGCAGACTTGGGGCCTTTAATTAGGCACCTAGTTTCGACTAGGCTACCTTCGGGTGGGCGAGCTGCATTTTTGTCTCCTTTGTCCCCCATGCACGGCACTAGACCAAGCGTCTAGTTTAAGCCGTTTACTGGCATACGTGCCCGGACCCACATTTGGGTTCGTGAATCTGCTTGCCTCATCAGGCTCACATTGCACTAAGTGAGCCGATGAGCAGCACAGACAAGCAGGGTTCGAGTCTCGGCTCGTTCCCGACCTTCCCCTCCCCTTTATCCCCACTTTAATCGGCCTTCGGGCTTTTGACCTTGTGTCAAGTCGTGTCTGGTGGGAGGCAGCGACAAATACTTAGCTCATCAGTCCAGGCCTTAGAAATTTTCAAGGCTGCCTCCTTGATTGGAGTTATCAAATCTAAGTAAGGGATATGCTTGATGGTATTGATAAGTTGAGACCTTCGTTTAACACTGATTTTTCAGGGATAGTTAGTTGTCACTTACTGATATTGACAATGGCTTTCACCGGTGAGTAATGGGCTTGGATTTTCATATTTCGGGTTTTTATTATCTCCAACTTCGTAATTTGGCGAACCTTAATCTCGTGAAATTCCCGTTCGTATAATTCATCCAGATATTGTTGGATTCGGGTTCTGTCTTCAAACCTGAATATTCGGGGTTAGTTTGCTTGAGATTTCGGACCATAGTTGATATTTCCTCCAACTGTTGTTATGAACTCTATTTCGGACTAATTCATGCTCTAATCTTGTTGTAACTTTCCACGTCCTCCAGGAATTAACTAGGATTTTCAATGTTAAGCCTGGTGGAACTAACTAGAGATCTCAGCATCTACAGAGAAATGTAAGGTAGTTTGTCATTCCTGTTATTTCTTATTTAATCTTTCTAACTGTCCCAATTGGCGTATTATAGCAAGTCCGTACCAACTAGATATTAGTTGTCTGAATTTTTGAGATTTACTTAACACTTGTACCCGGTTATGATTAACGGAATCAAAGCAAGCAACCCCGGTGTTTTGAATAAAGGACGTGGTTCGAAGTTCCGTGCTAGCTCTGGAGTTTGACATGAAACACCAGAAGAAGGCCAGAGGACACATCGGCAGAAACATTTTGAATATAACAATAAAGGTAGGTGGCCGCACTGCTGCTGTTTTGTGGGATGGTGCCTCCAGGATTTGTTCCATACAGCTCGGAGCATTATTGTACAATTGCCGCCAATCTTTTTCTTCATACGCTTAGTCAGAGTCTATGTGGTGCATCCATACAGTAGTATTGATCCGACTGCAACTTGGAAAAAACTGTGTTTTATTTTATCGGATAGATCTGACTTCCATATGATCGATAACCTATCGAAAGCTGTCCATGCCTTAGCAAGTCGCATGTTGATATAATTTTCAGTAGATGAGACGTGCTTCAGAGATATGTGAACTTATTCACTGGTTTCAGAAACTCATCATTTTTAGTGGAAATGTCACCTCTTTGATTAAAGCACATGAACTCTGTTTTGTCTGCGTTGAAATAGAGACCTACGCCACCTGCTGCCTGTTCCAGACTATGCGGTAGGGATTCGACCTTGGCGTGTGTATTTGCCAGAAGCGATTTTATTTCCTTTTTAAAAAGATTTATACAATTTAAAAAAGAGGGCACAAGGCCTGAAATGTTTTGAGGGGAGGGGGAAAGGGAAGAAAACTGTGCTATTCGATGGTTTTTCTAGGGAGCCCTAGCTAGTTCCAATCATCTTCATTCGCTCTTGACAATAAATCCATTCTTTCGTCCCCAAACGCACAAACAGCCACCATAATACCTCATTCACTCCATGTATTTGCCAGAAGCGATATGTCATCAGTATCGATCACGTTCGTAATAGTTTGTATGGGGTATCGCCTGCTTCTTGTACTTGCCAAAGTAAAGCCATTTTTTCATTAAATCTATCGACGTTTGAAGCACGTAGTCTAGCCAGATAATAAACAGGTATGGAGTTAATGCGTTTAACTTGCAGCAACACCTGCGACAGTGTCAAAGAAGTCTGTGTCTCCATCCGGTTCGCAAACTTTTACTTTGTGCTTTTATATAGCATCATTATGGCTGCGACAGTTTCTTTGGAGACACCGTCGACCAGAAGTATTTGCCCCATCTTCCCTTTGTGTATGGAGTCAAATGCCTCGGAGAAATTCAGAAATAATTGCGTCACCTCGACGGATTATCAAAATTTGTTATGTCGTGGATCGATTTCGCCGAAAGCCATTTTGGTTCTTCCAAAGAATGTTCTCAGTTATAGGTTCAATGCGACTGAGCAGCAGAGCATTGTAAATCTTGGCCGCTATGGAACTTAGGGTTATCCTCGGTAGTTTTCGGCTATACTGAGGTCATCCTTCTAGGTGAAAGGGAGGATGCAGCCGTTTGTCCATCTGTCTATTATGTTCTAGTTATTACGGCGTTCCTCACAGAAGCAACAGCTGAATGCATACCAGCCAAACTAAGAGCACAACATAGAGTTCCCTGGAAGACATTAAGAGTTAAGAACAAACGTGACGATGAGAAAACCGCATCCCTATGCCATAGGAGAAACCCAACTAATGCCAACGCTCAGAAATTTAAGAAGGCACAAAGTGAACTAACGCATACCTAAAAGAACAAACAGAATACATCCAGATCCAGATTAATAAGATTAAAGAATCGGTTGAAGATAGATAATCTCGGATAGCACAGCACACAGTAAATCAAGTGAGGAGAAGGAAGACCACCGCAAGAGCTAAACTAAAAGCTACCCGCAAAGAAGAACGATACACTTATGGAAACAAGAACCCGCTTGAACAATCATCGGAAGTCACGAATGAACCAATCACAACAATTATTAGCAATCTACAAGACATCAAACTAGGACAGTTTACGCAAGAAGAACTCAACGTAGTACTAAGAAAAATAAAAAAACAGGAAAGCTGCAGGTCTTGATGAAATACACCCAGAAGTGTAGAAAACAAGGAATATATATATATATATATATATATATATATGTGTGTGTGTATGTGTATGTGTGTGTGTATGTATAAATGTATGTGGTTGGCCAATTGAGTAGAGTATTCGCCAATAGTCCGGGAGACCAGTGTTCAATCCCAGGTCGAGTCAAACCAAAGACTCAAAAAATATTACTTGGTGCAGCCTTGCTTAACACTCAGCATTATAAGGTGCGGATCCAATTTTGGCGAGATCCACGGAATAGAGTAGCGTCCTCCCCTACCTCAGTGTCGCAGTAATTGAAAAGGGAACCTTCGGGTCATCCTTGACTAGGGTCACCAACTTTACTTACTTTATATATATACATATATACACAGATGAATGTATATGTAGGTTTTTGTGTGTGTATATATATATAGATAGGGAGATGCTTATATATATGTGTGTGCATATTTATATATACAGTGTATCACAAAAGTGAGTACACCCCTCATATTTCTCAAGATATTCAAGTATATCTCTTCATGGGACAACACTGACAAAATGACACTTTGACACAATAAAAAGTAGTCTGTATGCAGCTTATATAACCGAGTTAATCTATTTTCCTCTCAGAATAACTCAAAATATAACCATTCAAAGCTAAACCCCTGTCAACAAAAGTGAGTACACCCCTAAGAAACTACATCCCTAAATGTCAAAATTGAGTACTGCTTGTCATTTTCCCTTCAAAATGTCATGTGACTCATTAGTGTTACTAGGCCCATGTGTTACTAGGGCAAAGTGCATAGGGAGCAGGTGTGTCCAAATTTGTAGTGCAGCTCTCACACTCTCTCATACTGGTCACTGAAAGTTCCAACATGGCACCACATGTCAAAGAACTCTCTGAGGATCTTAAAAGACATATTGTTGTGCTACATGAAGATGGTCAAGGCTACAAGAAGATTCCCAACACCCTGAAACTGAGCTGCAGCACAGTGGCTAAAATCATCCAGCGTTTTAAAAGTGCAGGGTCCACTCAGAACAGGCCTCGGGTAGGTTGTCCAAAGAAGCTGAGCGCACGTGCTGAGCGTCACATCCAAATGCTTTCTTTGAACGATCGGCGTACGAGTGCTGTCAGCATTGCTGCAGAGACTGAAGAGGTGGGGGGGGTCAGCCTGAAATGTTATCTCTCGTATCTGCTGGTCTTACCAAGCTCCCAGCCAAGAGGAATGAGAAAAGAAAAGAGAGGTCGCGCGTGGTTAGCGCTGCTTTTATGGTGCCCGGTGAGGTGTGCCCGGGCAGAATGGCATGGGTCGTTCTAATTGGATGAAATGTATAATTTCAAAATTCCAATGACAAAACAATTCCCGCACTAAATAACGGTTTGAAATTCTTTCTGCTTCAAGACTATAAAATGAATCGCACAGGAATAACAAGACAGTGGTTAGATCATCCTGTAATTGAAGGAAGAACGAGGAATGCCCCTTGATCAACGATTTCACTCAGTGAACGTAGTAAACCAAGCGTGCATTTTCCCCATGGAACATAATAATGACGTAGAGAGGGTTTACCTAGGAATTTCCGCGGGGAACTGGAAACAAAGGTTATATAATCATCGACACTCCTTTTCTGATCTGCAACGTACGAAGCAAACGGCCCTTTCAAAACATTCTGGGGGCTAAAAGGAACGAGGACTAACCACTCAAATAAAGTGGAAAATAATCAGGCAATCTTTGACGGCAAATAGCTTTAAGAGCAGATGCAACCTATGAATAGAAGAGAAAGTTAGTTTGATCAATCTTAAGGACACTTGGCGACTATTGAACAAACGGAGCGGGCCAATATTTTAATGTTGACACAAAAATAAATTTAACTTAACGTGATTGGAGGAGAAAATAAAAAAAGGTGGGTAGCCCAACACATTAGAAGACTATGATGCTTGAATTGGATGAAATTAGCGAACAGGGACTTGGGTATATAACAAATTAATTTTAGAAATTAATAGAAAAATATAGCTGGGAGCGCTTTATTAGAAGGATTTACTAGACGAATGCCATGGGCCTTATTGCTTAAGGAAAAGTTGATATTGGTCAATTTAATTTCTATTTTTTAGTAACTATTAGATTTTCTCAAAAATATCGATTACGATCTCGTGGGATATTTACAGTGAAGTTGATAGAGTAAATACTTGACGCTAATACCACCCATAGACACCTAAATAAAACATAGTAACTAGCGAAAGAAACAAGAGAAAAAAAGGACAAGTAAGATTAGTAGCCCATGAACTGTTCAGACCAGACACCCGACAATTTCAAGAGACGATAAAGTAACTAATTAAGAGACAAACACAAAATGTACAAAGACTAAAAAAGATACCGTAGACCCATTCATGATGACAGTAGGAGTGAACCGAGGAACAGTTAAGCGACCTTTTATGTCGTTATTGTTTTAATACCTTTCCTTTTTCGCCTGATTATTCTCCTTTTTCCTTTTCCTCCTCTTCTCTTTCCCTTTTGTCTTTTTCCTTTTCTTACTTTCTTTCTTTTTTCTTCATCTTCCTTTCTCTCTTTTTTTTTAAATATAAAAAATATATTTGCCGATTTCTCTACTAAAAAGGTATGTTTACCATCTGATGAGGCAGGAATTGGAAACCTGTCAAATAAATCTATTATGATACGATGACTGTGCTTGAGTTTTCTTTTATTTACGTTTCATTGATAGATAGATGTGTGTGTATATATATATAAATGCATATATGTGTATGTGTGTATATGTATCAATATATATATATATATATATTGATGTTTTTTATTTTTTACATTTATATATATATATATATATACATACATGTATGTGTGGGTGAATATACATGTAGATATATATATATATGTGTAGGTGAATAGGTAGGTGTATTAATGTATGTGGGTATATATACATAAATGGATATACGAGGTGCCTTCAATAAGTGTCCAGACTTTTTTGTATAGGCATTTAAAATTGTTGCAGACTCTTGAAAATTCAGTATGTTATTGCTATACATGTTATGAGATGACTGACCAATTTTTATGATTTCAGCTTCAAATCAACAGCTACAGCACAGCTGATTGTCACAGCTGGTGAATTTCAAAAATGCAATCTGGACGTGAGGACACTTTAGAAGAATGATATGCAATAAAATTGTGTTTTAAACAAGGAAAAAATGCCACAGAAACGTACGGAATTCTTCAGACTGCTTTTCGAACATCTTGCATGAATCGAGCATCAGTTTTTGAGTGGCATAAGAGATTCAAGGAAGGCAGGAAGTCTGTGAGACTTTTTTCGTATGGGCACTTTTATTGATAGTACACACATGAAACTCTAGTCACCTTCGAAGTAATCTCCTCCGGCCGCAATGCACTGGTTGTACCGTTCCAGCAACTTCTGGAAGACCCCATCGAAGTCCTCTTGTGTGAGCGTGTCAAGGACCTTCATCACAGCCACTTTCATCAACTCAATTGTCTCATAACGACAGCATCTGAGCTTAGGGAATAACCAAAAGTCACAGGAAGCAAGGTCTGAACTATAGGGAGGGTGAGGGGCTGTCTTGATGCCCATCTTGGTCAAATAGTCTGTGACAAGGATGGAGTTATGGACTGGTGCATTGTCCAGGTGTAAATGCCATTGACCCGATTTGAAGAGTGCTGGCCTCTTCCCAAAGAATCTCTTCTTGAACTCACTTAAAATCTAAACATAGTAACCCTAACCCTTTGGCCAATCAACTCTGGTGTATTGACTTCCTTACTCCTCAAACACCTCTCATCATCCCTCACAGACTCCCTGCCTTCCTTGAATCTCTTATGCCACTCAAAAACTGATGCTCGATTCATGCAAGATTGTCCAAAGCAATCAAATTGGTCTGTCATCTCATAAGATGTACAGCAATAACATACTGAATTTTCAAGAGTCTACAACAATTTTAAATGCCTGTGCCAAAAGTCTGAACACTTATTGAAGGCACCACGTATATGTGTGTTATATATACACATATGTGTGTATTATAAATGTTATTTGAAACTAATGTAACTAATTATAAATATTTTTGTCATCTTCCGTTGTATCTCTTAGAAATTCAACAAATTTCAAACGCCATTCCCCGTATAGAATACACATTTTTTAGCCTTAAAATAATTAACAAAAACCTACATAAGAACATTCTAAAAATTTTGGATCAAAACCGCATTAGCATTGAAGTTACATTTTTATATTTTTCAACCAATCAGTTAAAAACAGAGAATAAGAACATTCTAGAAAATCCGGATCAGAAACTAATTAACAAAAAATATTTTAGGCTCTAAAACAAATAAGTAAAAATACGAATCTGATTGGTCAAGAAATGTCTACGCGCTTAAATTTTAGGACCTGCAATAAAACCATTTTTGATCCACTACCAAAGTATAACGAAGAATTTAATCAACCTGGTCAGTTGTTGGTCATTCAAATCATTTCTTCCACGGCCAAAAAGTCATTCCATCTACTACCCAAAAAGTCTTACCGCTAGAGGTCATGACCGAGCCGCAGAGCCGCGATATAGACTCAAAGAGAAAGGCTTGCGACTTTGTTTCATCAATGCGACACGTTGTTGCCAAAATCTTTAGAAAAAATACAGTGAAAGCAAAGACCCATACTCACGGTCCATCATTCATACACACACAGACACAGACACATACCCACATATGTAAGTAAAGACAATTATTTTTATCCAACTTACTTCGGCCAACCATGGAACCATTTATTTGATAGACTTTATTAACATTTTAACACACACACACACACACGTGTGAACAATCTTATTTTCATTTAACTGGCCATAACTGTATTTCTACAAAGACCACTCGCACATTATGTTTCTCATTTATTTTCATTACTGTTTTGTTATAAATATTAAATTGTTTGTTTCTTAAAGTTCGTTGTAGTCATATTCCATTTGTTTTACGTGCTTGTAAAAAATTGCGTTGTATTTTTGGTGGAACTAATCGTGAAGTAATACCCGTAAAATACGAATGAGAACTCACTCTCACTCGCTCCATGCACCCACTAAACAGGTGCTAATTACGTAATAATTGTTTCAAAATAAGAACGCTGAATGCACAGTTATGAGTCTTTCTTTATATACAATTTCTTTTCTCCTGTTATTTCAACAAACATTAATCACTGTCTAAACAACATTTTTCATGATCTTAAAGTCCTGTCGAAGGTTATTAAAACCTAAACGTTTAACTTGACTTTCCATCATAATAAATTCATCAAATTTGTATTATTTTGCATTTTTGAAATTTTTTCTTACAGTCGGATTTATTTCGAAAAAAAGGGGTGGGGGACCTCGGATTAGCCAAAAACTACCGAGGCATAACACTTACATCCATAGCAGCCAAAATCTACAATGCCCTACTACGAAACCGCATAGAACCCAAAATCGAGAACATACTTAGGAAAAACCAAAATGGCTTCCGAAGAAATAGATCCACGACCTCACAAATATTAACCATCCATAGAATCCTTGAAGGTGTACGGGCAAAAAACCTACAAGCAACATTAATATTTGTCGACTTTGCCAAGGCCTTCGATTCCATTCACAGAGGAAAGATGGAACAAATCCTACTAGCGTACGGCATACCTAAAGAAACCGTAGCAGCAATAACGATTCTCTATAGAAACACCAAAGTAAAAGTACGATCACTAGATGGAGACACAGAATACTTCGACATTGTAGCAGGAGTACTACAAGGAGACACGCTGGCTCCGTACCTCTTTATCATTTGTCTAGACTACGTACTTAGAACATCGATTGACAAAATCAGAGAGAATGGCTTCGAGCTGACGAAGAAAAGAAGCAGAAGGTACCCCGCAAAAACAATTACCGACGCCGACTACGCCGATGACATAGCGATACTGGCAAATACACCTGACCAAGCCGAAACACTACTGCATAGTTTTGACCCCCACATATGGTCGAGCAAAAAAATGACGACCAGCTCGAACATACATTCAACAACTATGTGAGGATACCGGCTGTAGCCATGAAGACCTACCAGAGGCGATGAACGATAGGGAGAAATGGCGAGAGAGGGTCAGGGATATCCGTGCTAGCAGCATGACATGATGATGATGATGATATACTCATATATACACATATACATTAAAATCAGAGGTATTTGAAAGTGAATTTCATAAAGTTTATTGTCGTTCTCGTAAAAGTTTATATATTTTGTTTTTATGTATCTTCCGTGAAAATTGGATTTATTTTCACTTTCTACGTTGTGTAATAAACCTCATTGGAATTGGGTAAATATTATTGTAAGTTGGTGAAATTTCGGAAATAGACTTTACTTATTTCCTAGTTTTAATGTTTTTTTTATTTTCATCAAAGGGATTTAAATTTTTTTACCGGGGACATTTGCCCCCTTTAAAGCCAACTTATTGAACTGGAAAATAAATTTCACGTAGCTCATTGTCTTTCAAGTAAAATTTTACATACTTACTTTGCTTTTATGTATTTTCTATTCTCTTTTGTCCTATAGATGTGTGGGGGTCGGTTGAGGTCAAGGGTAAAGCTGTGTTGCCGTCTGATATCTTATTGTTGATGTAACTCCTTGAACAAGAAAGGCCCAAAAAGAATTATACGAAAGAAGACACCAACAGATAGGAGACGAAGACTTTTTAAAAATATTTTTCCTAAATTTCCTAGGTTCAACAACCTTTCCATGGGTGAGGGAATTTTCCTTGAATACAATTAAAATATCCCCCAGTTAAGGTGTCTAAAAATACCTTAATCGTTTCTTGGTATATGCTTGTCCTCATTTGTTGTTTTTAAAGCTTCCACAATGGTTAATTGCGTTTGAGAGTTTGTTGAAGTCCAGTGTTTTAGTTGGTAGTTTCATTTCGTAGCCTTTTATATTTCGGCATACTGTTAACCGAGAGGCCTGATATTGGCGAAAAGACTAACCAAGGCCTCGTCCAAAGACGTATGCGTGGCGTCTGCACCAATCAGCAAGGTGTTGTCAATTTGCCGGTCACTACCTGAAAGAGAATGAGCCGCCTCCTCTTGTCCGGGGTCCCTTTTTCTTTACACATGCGTCTTCCCTTTTTCCTTTCAGAGACCTCTGGGAGTTTCTGCATATTTTTATAATTTTCTTTTTTTAATTCAATTAAGTTTTTAAAAAATTTATTCATTCATTCCCTACGGATGTATAAACGCACGCATGGACACACAGACTGACACACAGACTAGTTTTATTATACAAATATACAAACATATATGTATGTATATAGATATCTTATAATGACTGATGTTTATACAGTTGCAATGCTTCCAACAAAGCCTTTGTAGGGAACGAATAAATAATTAAAAAAAAAAAAATTAAATTGAATTAAAAAAGAAAAAAGAAAACTATTAAATTTGCAGAAACTCCCTGAGGTCCCTGACAGGAAAAAGGGATGACATTTGGGTAAAGAAAAAAGGCAACCTTCTGACAGGGGGGAACAGGCTCTTTCTCTTTCAGGCAGTGATCGGCGATTTGAAAACTTCATTGCTGACTGGTGTCTGGGCACCACGCATAAGTCTTTGGACCAAACGTTGATTAGTCCCTTTCACCAAGTAGCATCTCTCTCTCGGTTAACAGTATGCCGGAATATAAAAGACGACGAAATGGAACTACAAACTAAAACAACTGGACTTTGACAGACTTCCAAAAGAAACTAACCCTTATGGAAGCTTTAAATACCAACTGAGGACGAGCATATGCAAGAAACGATTAACGTATTTTAGACACCTTAACTGGGGGATTCAACCATTTCAATTGTATTCAGGGAAAACTCACTCACCCATGGAATGGTTGTTGAATCCAGGAAACTGTCTTCTACATATCCTTATCTTAAGATATGGGCTCAGCAGAAGAGATTATGGAAGTCGGCGGAGCAGGTTATTATTTGACGGAAATGAGACCAAATATAAAATTTGGAAAACGAAGTTCTTAGGATACCTTAACACGTTAGGTTAAAGGACGCCATTTTTGGTAAAAACCTTAACAGAGACGAAACAGATACGGAAAGGAATGAGGAAGCATATAACAAACTGATACAATTCCTGGATGACAAAAGCCTGTCTCTTGTCACGAGAGAAGCCTCGGACAATGGAAGAGAAGCTCTGAGGATATTTCGTGACCATTACGTAAGTAAGGGAAAACCAAGAATTATTTCTTTATATACTGAATTAACGTCACTAAGAAAGGAACAGAAGGAAGGTGTTACCGACAATATCATTAGAACAGAAGCAACAGTAACGGCACTAAGAAATGCCGGAGAAACATTAAGCGATGGCTTAATAATCGCCCTGGTTCTAAAAGGACTACCTAGAACATTTAATGCTTTTTCGATATATGTGACTCTATGGGATACACATTTTTTTCTAGTCTTAAAATAAGCAATAAAAACATACTTAAGAACATTCTAGAAATTTAGGATCAAAACCGCATTAGGATTTAAATTACATTTTTATATTTTTCAACCAATCAGCTAAAAACATAGAATAGAATATTCTAGAAAAATAGGATCGGAAGTCAACTAACAGAAAATATTTAGGCTCGAAAATAAAATAGTAAAATACAAATCTGATTGGTCAAAAAATGTCTACGTGCCAAAATTTTAGGACGATTCTTTGAACCACGATTACGGTATAAATAACACAGAGTTAGGGAGCCATTCACGAAGACTAAACCACAAGCCACTAAGCCAGTAAAGCAGTAGCCGATACTCTGTCCTGCAAATTCCTTTCCTTCCTCAACTAAAGTTCATGACCTAGCTACAGATGGCCGCGAATCACATTCAAAAGAAAAACCCGACAAACTTTCTTTCATCAACGCGACACGCTGTCGCCATAATCATAAAACCCTATATGAACTTAATGTAAGTAAGAACGACTTATATACGGACTCCATTAACATGAACATACACACACCTTTAAACAAATTTATTTTCTTCTTGTCAAACTTTATTTTCCAAAAGGCCATTTACACATCATGTATTTTATTTGTTTTCATATTCTGTTATATGCATATTAAATTGTTTGTTGTTTAATGTTCGTTGTGTTCTATTCCATTTCTTTTACGCGATTGTAAAGTTTTGTGTTGTATTTGTGGAGGAAATAATATAGAGAGCAATACCCGTAAAGTACGGACGCTCATCTACTGAAATAACCAAAATACCTACAACCCCCACAACTCACAGCAGTAAGGAGCTAACGTTCTCCGAATTCAAAACGCAACTTCGAAGTTTCGAGGATACGGATAAATATCCTTAAAACTCAAATGATGAAAAATAAAAAGTGGTGTAACTACTGCAAAAGTCAAATCCATGTGAAAGAGTCTTGTCGCTATAAAAAACGAGATAACCATCAAAGCAGCAGTAGGAGATAGTTCATTTGATTTTAAAATAAATGACCGACCACAGAGAACCGTTGAAAGCAAGAGAATTATGGTTGATACGGGGGTTACCTCACACATAATAAAGGATATTGGTGAATGCAAATGGAAACATGGAGTCAGTCACCTTAAAAGGGGCATTACTTATACCCACAAGATATATTTTCTGTCAAGTCTGCCACGGCAAACGAGGTGGCTATAACATTTTAAAAAAAAAACAAGAATGAGCTGATTCATAAAAATGGAACAAAATTTAATATATTCGTCCACAACAGGCTATATTATTTAATGTCGACAACAAACAGATCGGAAGATAGTTACCAGGGCTGCTACGATATAAATACTTGACATAGGATACTTGGTCATTGCTACTACAATGACATTAGAAAATTACCAAATGTGGTTAAAGGAATGAAAATTAAAGAAAAAATAGGTACTCTAAACAAGAACTGTGAAATCTGTATCCAGGGAAAATTTTCTCAGATCAGAAATAGACAACCTGACAGACGTGCAGTATCTACCTTTGAATTAATACACACTGACTTAGCTGGCCCTATAGAACCAGCAGGCATAAACGGGCACAGATATGCAATCACATTTACTGATGATAATTCCGGTGCAATATTTGTGTATTTTTTAAAAACAAAGAAAGACACTGTATTTGCCACAAAGAAATTTATCGCTGATACTGCCCCCCATGGAAGGAGAAAATCTCTAAGATCTGATAACGGATCAGAATTCAAGTCGAATGATTTTCAGAGATTACTCTGTAATAATAGTATTCGACACGAAACTTCTGCGCCTTATTTATCACACCAAAATGGAACAGCAGAAAAAAAATTGACGAACCTTATTTGAAATGGCTAGATGCATGGTCATTGAAAACAACTTGCCTAAAGGTTTATGGACCTACGCTGTAATGACAGCTGCAGTAATCAGAAACAGATGTTTTAACAACCGTCTAAAACAAACTCCCTACTATATGATAATAAGAAGGAAGCTTGATCTATCAAAGATAAACATCTTCGGGTCAACATGTTATACATACAAAAATTTAAAGAAGAAGCTAGATCCGAAATGTGAAAACGGGATATTCGTTGGGTATGACAGAAACAGTCCTGCATATTTAGTTTTTTATCCTGAGGAGAACAGAGTTCTCAGACACAGGCTAATAAAATTTATTAGCAATGCGACAAATCAGACCTATCCAACTGATGATGATGATGATGATGATTACTCCCCCCCCAAAGGAAGTATGCACAAAACAACACATCAGTTACAACTCCAGACCCACGAATTAAGACAACAGAAACACAAGATAATGCACAGACCGAGGAAAATAGTAAGCTTCGACATTACCCCAGAAGGGGGAAAAAAAAACTTCCTGAAATGGCTAAATTACAAATTCTGAGGATGATAGTGATCATGCATTGATTAACTTTCACTATTGTTATAAAGTCACATGCAATATACCAAGAACCTATAGAGAAGCAATAGACTCCTCAGATGCGCACTGCTGGGTTGAGGCGATGCATGAAGAACTGGAATCCCGAAAGGAAAATTATGTTTTTAAATTGATAAATTTACCTAAAGGCAAAAAGACAGTAGGTAGTAAATGGGTCTACACCACCAAGGAAAACCCTAATGAATCCAAAAGATATAAAGCAAGATTCGTTGCTCGAGGATTCAGCCAGAAAAACGGTATAGACTATGGAGAAACCTTCTCCCCTACTGCAAACATCACCTCAATACGCATCTTGATGCAAATGGTGCTGCAATATGATCTGATTGTCCACGAGATGGATGTAAAAACGGCGTATTTGCATGCACCAATTGACTATGAGATTTTTGTGGAGCAGCTTAAAGGATTTAAAACAAATAAATTAGTCTATAGGCTGAACAAATCTCTATATGGGCTGAAGCAATCAGGCAGAAACTGGAACAAAATGTTACATGAATGCCCCCTCCGGAATGATATTATAGAAAATCCAGCAGACCACTGTGTCTATATGAAACAAAATGAGAGATTATTAATCATATCCTGGGTTGACGATTTAATCATCGCTACTGACAAAGTTATCTCCCTTCAAGAAAATGTTGATGTCAGAATTTAAAATGAAAGATCCGGGAAAACTCAACCATTTCATTGGGATAGACTTTCACAGAACACAAGGATGTGTTTAAATGAACCAAAACAAATACATAGGAAGGGTGTTGGAAAGATTTAATATGTTAAAATGCAAACCAAGAGCAACACTATGCGAACTAAAAATGGATCTCAGTAACAACAGTGACCCTCTTGATTCAAGAAAATACCATGAAATTATTGGTAGCCTAATCTACCTAATGACATGTACAAGACCATATTTGAGTTATGCTGTAGGTAAATTATCACAGTATCTATCAGACCCACGTCAACAGCATTGGGTAGCAGCAAAACATATCCTAAAGTATTAAAGAGGTACATCCCATTACGAACTGCGTTACCAGAAAAGTGAGGAGTTAGGGATCTTAGCTTACAGCAACGCAGATTGGGCGTCTGATCAGAAGAACAGTAGTGGTACTATTTAACCCATAGCTGGGAGGATTAGGGGGTTCATACCTTTCCCAAGGGTATTTGCCTGAAAGTGAACGTAATAGCGCGACTGGAGTACGAACTTGCGTACTACGATTCTGTAGTCCATCGTTTTAACCATTACACCACGAGGACACCCCCTCATTCAGAAGAAATAAACCGAAAGATTGATATAGAATATATAGAATAAATAGATATAGAATAAATCCATACCTACTTAGGAATTATTTATTTCTTTGCTTATTTATAACATTTTGGTAGGATTGAAATAAGATGAAAAAAGTTGAGGATTTATCTATGAATGTAAATGGTTAAAAAATGTGTAGCAGAAAGAATTTCGTATTTTTGTTTGGCGCGTAATTTAATTCGACCGTTAAGGTCGACGCATATTTTCACCAAATCTGGATGACTAATCCAATTCACACCGGACCATCTTTCCGGGCAGCATAAATTGGGGAAGCCGCCAAACACTTTCTCTTTCTCAGAACTTCGTTCAGGACAGGCGTCTTACTGTCTGCTCTTCAATAGCAGCAGCAGTATCATACCACCACGAGGAAAGCCGTCTAATTTATGGACCCCTTGCGTCTATTTTCTTAGACCAAGGGTTCCCAGTTGAATATGAATTAGATGAAATCAGTACACCACACACAGGAACAACTTTTAGTCGCCTCCAGTATTGGCTATGTCGACTGCGATACAAAATTCCACTCCGACACCTAGCAACATCATCTCTGGGCAACATTTTCTGGAGACATTCACGCTTCTCCCCGAAACAACCAAAACCCCAAACTCACGGTGACTACAATCGTTTCTGTCCTCAAACAGCAAATACGACTTTTGCTACACTATGGCGAATGTATATCCCTCACACATTCAGCAATGCCTTAACCTAATAATACACTTTTTGCTCAGGCATTTAGCTGCGAAAATGCTTTCTCAACTCCATAACAACTTCATTTTGTTTCCTTGCTTCTTTCCTTCCTACGAGACTTGCAGCATAAACGTAAACCCTTTATTCCATGCTGCCATTAAAAACCTTCACATAAAACCTCATAGCATCTTCGTCTTCGTACTTCTCTCTCTCATTTACATACCTTTAAAACTTAGCAAGGAAGTAACCAAACACACTCACGCGCGTTACAACATGTCCACGCTAAAAATAATAATGACAATATTCTTCGCTAAAAATGTCATTTTAAACAAAGACAGAAAAGATTTCTTGAATCATTCTGGGTTTTGATCCTTCAAATTTTCCACTGTAGATCAAATAATGTCGTCTGTGAGAATTCAAAACAACCAGGTAAGCACCAATTGCTTGATAAATGGAAAAATAGAAATAGAAAATTACAGATTCACAAGCCACTTTTTGTTTGTATTTTTTACATATGGATACGTTGTTTTCCCATATAAATATATATATATATATATGTTTGGATGTATGTATAAATATGTGTGTATGTATATATATATATATGTATATGTGAGTGTATGTGCGTGTATATATGTATATAAGTGTGTGTATATGTATACGTGTATATATATATATATATATTTATATGGATGTGTGTGTAGGCGTGTCCATGTATATTTATGTATGTGTGTATATATATTTGCGTGCATATATGTGTATGTATGTACAAATATGTGTATATTTATATACATGTGTTTGTATACACACAAAACACACACACATATATATATATATAAATTATATATAAATTATATATATAAATGGTTATGTATGTGTATATATGCATATATATGTATATATATGTTTCTGGATATATATATGTGTGTGTGTGTGTGTGTAAATATACATTGTGTCTGTGTGTATACAAGTCTATGTATGTATATGTGTGTGTGTACATATATACGTATGAGTACGTATATATATATCTACGTGTGTGTGCATGTGTGTATATATGTGTGTGTGTTTTTATGAATATATGTGTGTCTGTATATAGAGATATATATGCGTGTATATATATATCTATGTATATATGGGTATTTATGCAGATATATTTATGCATTTGTGTGTGTATATATATACTAATATAGATAGATATGTTTATGTGTATGCACACACACACACACACACACACACACACACACACATATATATATATATATATACACGTATGTCTGTGTAAATATTTATATAGAAATGTGTGTGTCTGATATATATATATATATATATATAGATAGATTTATAAATGAATAAGTGTATACATATATATAGATAGATACGTGTATATATCTATATCTATCTATCTATATATATATATATATATATATATATATAGAGAGAGAGAGAGAGAGAGAGAGAGAGAGAGAGAGAGAGAGAATTAACTTAAATCGCGAGTCGAAAATCTTCTACTAAAGTTTCATCTTAACGGATCATCAGGAAGCCTAAGTTCGACTAAATTTTATGGAGAAATCGCCTTCTTTTATTCACCAAAAACCCCACCTAGCCTAGAATTTGCATAATAATAATAATAATAATAAAAAATTAGATTAGTAAATATATATATATGTATGTATATATATATATATATATATATATATATAGGGGGTGCAGCATTTCTTCGTTGAGACATATATGAATAAACAGTACACTTAACATTTGTGTACTTATTTTTGTGTTGATCCTTTTAAGTCACCGCATGGATGTTAGAATATCTGACCGGAATTGGTTGATTAACTTTATGTAATTAATAGGTTCCCATGTACGTTCAGACTCATCTGGGGCCATTACACGGGAAATGTATATTACAGAAGCCTTACAACCTTTGCAAGTACATTACAAATTTGTAAGAATTAAGCATTTATTGTTTATAGTGGTGTTATGTTGTAGCGTTTGTTTTTTAAATTTTGCTCAATAAATAACAACAGTAGCTAAAGACATTTGAGTTCATTATTCAGTTGTAGAACAGGAAAGTTTTTTTTAACTGTTGATCCATTGAACAGGTGTCAGAAGGATTCAAGGGGAGTTGTTTCGACAAAGTAGTTGAAGTTAAACTTACGTATATATATTTTTTTCAGAGATACAATTTTCTAAAGGACATTTAAATTAATATATAACATTAGTTTTGTAAAACTCTAACTGAGGGGAGGAATTATTGTAAATACCCAAGTTTGAGGTTTTAAATCTATTATAGTATATGATAAGTTCTATCTTTTATTATGATCAGTGGGGAGTATGTTTCTTTGAAACAACGTATTTAGAATATATTCATCTAAATGACTCCATACACAGGGGGAAGATGGAGCAAATACTACTCGCCTACGGCCTACCCAAAGAAACCGTCGCAACCATAATGATGCTATATAAAAACACGAAGGTAAAAGTCTGTTCCCCAGATAGACACAGACTACTTCGACATTGTTGCACGTGTACTGCAAGGAGACACAGTAGCCCCATACCTCTTTGTCATCTGGCTAGACTATGTTATATTCTGAGTTGTTGATATCTGTGATATGAATGTTGTGGGCGAGAAATGCGTATGGTTGCAAAACAAAGAACGTATAGATACTCACAATAACACAGTAATGATGTTATAGAAAATTTTTATAAATAGATTAAGTACAGAGAATAGAATGGAGAAATATGTTCACAGTTAAAGAATGAATTCAGTGGTAGTAGTTACAAAGTTCATGTACTGTCCTTGTCTCGTGGTGAAGTGATGGTTTTCTCGGAATTAGGGCAGCGTTCCTAACGGCGGCGATCGTTTGAAGTATCGGATGACAGTCGCCGGCCAGTGGCCTAGAATCGTTAGCACAAGCAGTGTGAAGGAGCGAGTCTGACTAATAATTATTTGGTCCGTCTATTTATATATTTTTTGTAGGCTCAGAAACGGCAATTTTTGTGCCCCGCGGGAAGCGTTCCGATTGGATATTTATTAATGTATTTTTTTTGTTAATTTATCGCAAACGGAAGTTCTGCGCGGAGCCGATGCGTGAACGATTAACTTTTCATTTTGAGTTGAGAACTCGAAGTGGTAACTTCCGTTTTTTTCTCTTTTCTTCTTTTCTCCTTTCGTTTTGTTTTTTTCAAATCAAGGCAAGATCTCGTCTTGTAACAGCTCCCCTAGACCTTACCATGATTTGAGGTTGCTATGTTGTTAGTGCTTGCTTGAATGCGTGTTTTTGTTTTGTTTGTTGGTGTGTGTATTATTTATTTTGTTTTTTGGCACATAACGAAGTCTTTAAAGCGTGCTGGGAGTTGCCTGCGTGTTGTTCGTTTCGTTGGGTTTTGGGTATTGTCTCCGGAACTGCAGTCATTTGCGACAAGATGCTTCCCTGACGAAAGTGTAGGGAGTCGTGACAACGGGTGATGGGTAGGTTGCCGGGGTGGACAAGGAGGTAGGAGTGGTCGTGTCGACGGGTGATTGGGAATTTGGTGAGGTGGGGATAGAGCTGGGAGTGGGGGTGGTCGATACATGTGCTGCAGGTCATTTGGTCGCGGTACGAGTCGACGGACGTGTCCGCGGTGAACCCAATGCGTTTCACAGTTTTCGTTTTTCACTTGGACCACCAAACCGTTCGTTTTGGTGACCTCAAAGTCACCTATCCAAGGCAGGTGAGACAAGTGGGCTGTTGCGGATTGCGGTCGGTGGAGTAGCACCTTGTCACCGACTTGTATCGGGTCTTTGAAGATGCTGCGGTTCAGTTTGGCTTCCATTTTGTGGTCAACCTCGTTGTTCGCCAAGGCGACTCTTTGATGCACCTGTCGGAGCAAAGCGTTTATCTGCATACCGTAAGCACCTGTGTTGTTGTTAACGATGTCTTGGCAGGGGAGCTTCGGCAGACCAATGTTTGGTTGGCGGCCGGTGATAATGTAATGCGGGGATGCACCAGTGGCGGTGTTGGCGGTTGGCATTCATCGAGGAAACTGTCGATTCGAGAACGTCCGTCCATTCACAGTTTCTGTCTTCGCAGATCATGTAAAGGGCGTTTTTTAAGGTCCGGTGTTGCCTCTCAATGTTTCCCGAGCTTTGTGGTCGCCACGGGCAGTGAAGTTCCCGGGTGATCGAGGTTAGGTCACAAAATTCCTTGTAGACCTAACCAGTGAAGTGGGTTCTTCGGTCGGAGGAGACGATGCGGGGAATCTCGCGGTGACGAAGAAAGAACTGGTAGAGTCCGCGGGCTGTGTCGATTGCGCGGTCTCTGGCACATGGTATGGCCATGTGATGGCGGCTGAAGCTGTCTAGAATAGTAAGGATGTACCGCTTGCCCTTTGAGAGGGGCATTGAGACAAAATCTATGTAGAAAACCTCGAATGGTTTTCCGCCTCTCTTGCAATGGCCCGTGGACCAGTTTCGGCGCATGCCGTAATTTCCCTTGCGTTTAGTGTAGGTTTGGCATGACTGAACATACGCCCTGATATCGCGATTTTTGAACTCCCACCAGTAGCTGGATAGGTGTTCCTGCATGCGGGAGATCCCTGAGTGGTTGACACAGTCATGGGCTTGGTGGAGATATTTTGTCCGGAGCTTGTAGGGTACTACCAGTTTTGGTGCGTTTGTAGTATCCCTGATCATCAATACAGATGTACCAGGTTCCAAGTAGAATTGGTGCATGTGCTTGTTATATAGCCCGGTACGATGATCTTTGGGGTCGAGTAGGGTAGCGTCCCGTCTTGGGGTTGCCAACTGAAGAGCTCTGATGATTTTTGAAAGTGTGTCATCAGAGGCTTGTTCCGCTGCAATACCCATGTGGTCAGCTATCTTTTCAACTGGGATGGTCGATGTGGCATGAAACGCGAGGAATGCGTCGATGGCCTGCAGATGATGCTGAATGTTCCGTGTTGTGTGAGTTCCAGGGAGCAGCTGGGAGCTCTTGATTTCGCCAAGGCACCAGGATGGAACGTAGATGTTTAGACTGGAGCCATGGAGTTTGAAGCGCTTCCCTGCAGGTGTCGGGTCTGTCGTAAGCTTGTCCTTGCTGTGGCCATATCTCCGACTGAGCATGTTTGCCCAGACATTTGATTTGCTTTCTACGTATTCAAAGACGAATTCGTATCACGATATTTCCTCCTGCCATCGTCGTATCTTCGCATTGTTGAATTCACGTTGATCCAAGTACGTGAGAGATCGATGATCTGTGAGGACGACGAAGGGACGACTACGCAAGAAGTATTCGAATTTGGTGATGGCACATTTTATTGCATATGCCTCGCGTTCAGTTGTTGACCAGTTGCGCTCCGTCGCGTTAAAGGTGTATGAGGCCACTGCTATTATCTTCTTTTGGCCGTGTTTATCCTCTTGCATGAGAATGGCCCCACATGCGATATCGCTGGCGTCGGTGGTGAGGGTAAATAGTCCGGTAAAGTCGGGGAATGAAATGATTGGTGGTGAAGCAAGGCGCTTCTTAATTTTATTGAAAGCATTGTTGGCCCCTTCGGTCCAGACGAATGTCCGCCCGGGCTTGTTTAGTTCGTTTATGGGGGCCATTAGATTGGAGAACATGTCAGTTCTGATGCTCTCGTTAAGGCGTGTCTCGATGAATTGCCGAATCCATACGAGACGTCCGATGAGACTTTGTAATTCTTTTCTCGTTGTCGGGGGTTTCATGTCGATAATGGCACGGATATATTCGGGGTCGGCCTTGAACCCGTCGCTATTCACGATGCGACCGAGAAATTTAGCTTCGGACGCAAGAAAAATGCATTTTTCCGGGTTTAGTTTTAATCCGATCTTGCGTAGAGCAATAAATAATTGCTCCAGCGCTGTCACATATTCCTCGAAGGTTTTGGCGTGGAGAAGATTATCGTCGATATATGACGATATGTTCGCGCGTAAGGCCATTGTGTCGAGGGCCTCAGCTATGCACTGAGAGAAGATTTGTCCAGCGGATGTTAGACCGAAGGCCAGACGGGTGTATTTGAAACAGCGTTCTTTCGAAGTAAAGGCCGTTTTATGGCGGTCAAGTTCGTCAATAACGATTGCGGAGGTCGAGTGTTGAGAAGTACTTGTTACCTTCGCCAATCTTGTTGAATGTCGAGTCAATGGTAGGTATTGGGTATGGGTCGAGATCGACTAAAACCTTGTTGAGGGTTCTCTTGAAATTTGCGACCACTCGAATCTTTCCGTTTTTCTTACGGTCGGCAAAAACGGGACTGTTAAATCCTTTAGGGTCGTTTGAAGGTTCGATAACGCCCTCACTTGCCATGCGGGCAATTTCCGCGTCAACGTCACCCTCCAGTGCTTGGGCTATAGGGTGCTGTTTTTGGCTCCTGGACTGCCCGTTGGTTGGTATGCGCATGGGCTTGATGAAAGTGCCCCTTCTATTGTCGTCGGTGCCGAAAATGTCCGCATAGCTGATGAGTAAATCGGCGGTAGCTTCTAATTCACTACGGCTATGATGGTCTGGAAGCGATAGGCTTACGGTTTGCTTAAGCCAATGGAGTTTTTGGTTGAGAGTCAACCCGTTAGGCGATGATCTGGCTGTGGCTCGTGGTTCCTCATTGGAAATGGTTAGGGCGCCGTGTGAAAGGTTGTGGGTCGGTTTTATCCTTGGATAGAAGGTTGTAGAGAGCGGAACAGTATGTTTTAGCTTGCCAGATGGGAGCGTGCGCGCAAGTTCTACAGTAGCTTTCTGGCTATCGATAGTATAGGATAACAGTGTGTGGTGGCCGAGTATGTTCTGACCGATCAAGATGGGAATGTCTGATGTCGTGATCAGTGTGTCGATGTTGCAGAAAGCGGGGGAAGTATCGTCACCCAAGGTAATGTCGCAGGTGAGCTTGCCCAGAATAGAGATGTTCCCTCCGATTCTCTTGACTCGGATGTTGGATTTGGACATGTGTCTTCTTGCATCTTCGGGTAAGCGAGAAATGGGAATGATGCAAGTCGTGCATCCGGAATCCAACATGCCTACACCGGAGAATGTGATGCCGTTGTTGCGGAGGTTGATCTGAACAAGGGGCGATCGGAGATCAGGTCGGATTTGAAAGTTAAATGTGTGATGATGCTGAGTGGATACATGGACCTGGGAACGAGTCATCACATCTCGTTCGGTCACAACTGAAAATCTAGTTCGTCGAAGCGCGTTGCGTGTTCATAGTTGTGCTGATCGCTATCTGTTCCAGGTAAACCGGTGTCAGTGGTCGCCATGTGTGCTTGAGCATGAGGAGGGTGAAAATATGGGCACCTGTTGCCCTTAAAGCATGCGCGGCCTCGTAAAAAGTTTTTGCACATTGCTTGTTGGCTGGGTTGGCCAGCGCTTCTTTGTGCCCGGTTGTGCTTCATGTTGTAGGGGGGGGCGGTTCGACTTTTCCAGTCAACAATGGATGGGTTCCGCCTGTGGGTTTGCCGCAGTTGCTTGTTCAGATCCAGCAACTGTAGCTGTACGTCGGCTAGTATGTTGTCACTTTCAAGGCTACGAGATTTGTCTGAGTGTGTAGGTTGGCTCGCCATCAGCGCAGTGGTTTCAGCGGCGGTGGTGATGTCCGTTTTGATACCACGATCAAGATAGCGTTGCGCATCGCTAGCTATACCACCCGCTGAGTAGTGTCTGTCCATGGTTTTGACGAGGTGTGGATAGATGTTAGGTGCCCATGCCTTGATTTTTTCACTCATGAGCATGGCCCCCATTAGGGAAAACGCAGTTTCGGCCGTCATCTCAGCATTTTGTCTGTCCGACTTGAATTTAGTCGTGATGTGGACTGTGGCCTCACGGAATGTGTTTTTAAGTCGGCCTGCAAAATCAGTGAGCTTCTCTCCCTCATGTCGCTGAAGGTCCCATGCTCGGCTTAGGTACTGAAAGTTTGTCATTTGGCTCCCGTGGGTGGATATAAGGTAAGCCTTTAGTTCCTCGAACGTGGACGTGGGCTGTCTTGAGTCCTCCATCTGCTGGAAGATGCCTTCGTTAGAGTAGTTGCTTTGCCAGCTTGACAAACTCCTTCTCCATTGCAGGATATTCCCTTAATTCTGGCTTAACATGTATGGTGTAAGCCTTATTAAGGTCGGTAATGAAGCGGTTTACATCGCTGCCCGGTTCAAATGTCCGGATGGATTTTGTGGCGTCCCGAAGTGACTGCTGTCGCAATAGAAGCTCATAGTTTGTGGTGTGTTGTTGCAATGTGTGCGATCGATCGTGCGCGGTAGTTTGCAGAGCAGTTAAAAGTTCGTGGAGGTCTGTTTTCAGTTCACTAATGATTAATTGTGCTTGCGGGTTATTTGCAGGCTCCATGTCAATTTTCGTTTGGAGAATCGCTGCTTTTTGCTGTTTTATAAGTTCCAAGATTTCTGATCGAGAAAGGCCAGAGTATTCCATACTTGTTTTGCTGCACGCTTGACACCAGTGTTATATTCTGAGTTGTTGATATCTGTGATATGAATGTTGTGGGCGAGAAATGCATATGGTTGCAAAACAAAGAACGTATAGATACTCACAATAACACAGTAATGATTTTATAGAAAATTTTTATAAATAGATTAAGTACAGAGAATAGAATGGAGAAATATGTTCACAGTTAAAGAATGAATTCAGTGGTAGTAGTTACAAAGTTCATGTACTGTCATTGTCTCGTGGTGAAGGGATGGTTTTCTCGGAATTAGGGCAGCGTTCCTAACGGCGGCGATCGTTTGAAGTATCGGATGACAGTCGCCGGCCAGTGGCCTAGAATCGTTAGCACGAGCAGTGTGAAGGAGCGAGTCTGACTAATAATTATTTGGTCCGTCTATTTATATATTTTTTGTAGGCTCAGAAACGGCAATTTTTGTGCCCCGCGGGAAGCGTTCCGATTGGATATTTATTAATGTATTTTTTTTGTTAATTTATCGCAAACGGAAGTTCTGCGCGGAGCCGATGCGTGAACGACTAACTTTTCATTTTGAGTTGAGAACTCGAAGTGGTAACTTCCGTTTTTTTTTCTTTTCTTCTTTTCTCCTTTCTTTTAGTTTTTTCAAATCAAGGCAAGATCTCATCTTGTAACAACTATGTGCTTAGAACATCAATTGATATAATGAAAGATAATGGTTTCAAGCTGGCTAAGGAAAGAAGCAGAAGATACCCACACAAACAATTACGGACGTGCAGTACGCAGATGACATAGCGCTTCTAGCAAACACATCCGCCCAAATCGAAACCTTGCTGCATAGTCTGGAACGAGCAGCTGCTGGCAGAGGGCTCCATGTCAATGCAGACAAGACAGAATACATTTGCTTTAATCCAAGAGGTGACATCTCCACACTAAATGGTAGTTCTCTGAAACTAGTGGACAAGTTCACCAACCTAGGAAACAGTGTCTCATGAACCGAGAAAGACATCAATACGCTGCTTGCAAAGGCATGAACAGCTATCGTTAGGCTATTGGTCATATGGAAGTCAAACCTGATCGATAAAATAAAACGCAGTTTTGTCCAAGCAGCAGTCGTGTCGATACTGCTATATGGATCCACAACATGGACGCTAACTAAACGTATGGTGAAAAATCTTTGCAGCAACTACACAAGAATGCTGCTAGCAATATTTATCAAGACCTGGAAGCAGCACCCCACAAAACAGCAGCTGTACTTCCACCTACCACCCATCACGAAAATTATCGAAGTTAACGAACAAGACTTGCGGGACACTGCTGGAGAAGTAGGGACGAGCTCATAAGTGACATACTCCTGTGGATCCCATCACATGGACGAACAAAGCCAGGACGACCTGCTACAACCTATATATAACAGCTCAGTACCGATACAGGATATAGCCTTGAAGACCCCCCAGGAGCAATGGATGATCCTATTTACCCAACCCCTCCGCTCGGGCAGGATATGATACAAGGTCCATTTTTAAGCGGAGTTAAACAGGTTTGAATTCAGAGTTTTCCTTCTCCTAGATTAGTTACCTCACCAAGAACCCTGAAGAACCCTGTCTGTCCTACTATTTACCCATAGCTGGGGGGAGAATAATTGGACTCATACCTTTCCCAAGGGTATTAGTGCTATGTGAAATGCAATCAGTCTCGTCCAGGATTTGAACTCGAGTCGCCGTGTCCATTTCCTACGACGATAACCATTACACCACGATAGATAGAGATAGGTGGCAGAAGAGGGTCAGGGAGATCCGTACGGGCAGCGCGACATGATAAAATATGCGGAGGATGATTTGGCAGTGTAGTTCTCTCGAGGTTTTGTAAGAAACAATACTTCTTGTGTCGTTCCAACCCTAATAACACAAAGAATATGAACAACGCAGACAAAAAAGTTCATAACATCGATAATGTAAAACAGGTAATTTTCATATAACAAAACAAAGTAGGAAAACTTAATAAGTAGTAAGAAAAGTTGCCTCCCTTTAGTTGAGGGTGACCAGAAGGCTCCCTTTTCAATAGCTACTACACCGAGGTGTAAAGGAGGGCTCTACTCCTTTCCCTGTTGTGCCCCACTTTACCCTTGATACGTACCTTATTTTGCTGAGTGTTAAGCAAGGAGGTATCAAGTACCATTTTTAAAGTCTTTGGTATGACGCGACCTGGGATTGAACCCAGGTCTCCCAGACTATTGGCAAACACTCTACCTACTAGGCCAATGAGCCGGTATAGGAAAAGTTAATACAAAGCAGCAAATATGCGAATATGTTTGTTAGACATGTGTGCGTGTGTGTGTAAAGTGTGTGTTACTCGAACATATCTGTGTGTACGTGTGTTTGTCATTAGAAGTGCGGCGTGCTGCGAGCAATCTTGAACAAGTCATGGCGGCAACACCCCACAAGACACCAACTGTACGGCCACCTGCCTCCTATCACGAAAACTATTCAAGTTAGACTAACCAGACATGCAGGACACTGCTGGAGAAGCAGGGACGAACTCATAAGAGATGTACTCTTATGGACCCCCACACATGGCCGTGCAAAAGCAGGACGACCAGCACGAACATACATTCAGCAGCTATGTGAGGATACGGGATGCTGTCCTGAAGACCTACCTAGGGCGATGAACGATAGGGAGGAGTGGCGAGAGAGGGTCAGGGATATCCGTGCTACAAGCGCGACATGAAAAAAAAAATTAACCGTGAAAACTAAAAACTTAATTCTTCATTCCGCTAGCTGAATGTGTACGTGTGAGGCGACGTCGATTTCATGGAAAGGTTTGTACACTGAAAGATGGTACTAATTTCAATATGGCTATGAACTTAGTTTTTCTGTTTATATGCTCTCCCATTTTTCTGGCTGTGTGACCGAAGCTGTCCCTTTGTCTGGAGCTGTGGGTTGCTGGCTAGGAAGAATTGAGAATGAGAGAGTGAGAGCTTTCGAAGGCGTAGAATATACAGGTAACCATATCACGTGACCGGCTCAAAAACACAAGATTTATTTTTACGCAGGATAAATTCAAAACGCCCGGATCTATTTGAAAGCACCGGTATGTGACTACTCTGTCCAATCAGGTTCACGAAACTATCTAGTTTATTTTGACGCCTTACAATTTGGTTTCGAAAACATGAGAGTCTTGGATCCTACATTTTCAGAATTTTATACTCCACGTGCTCCTAACCGGCCATTTAAAAATTATAGGAGCATAGATACTATAATATCTAAATATACCTTGTAAATGTAAATCCCCCTTGTTTGGTACGGGCACCTTAGAGTTGGGTACACATTACCATTGTACACCGACCAGTCTCACTCGTGACACCGTTAGAAGGGTTGACCCTTTTATTACCATTTCTCCGAGCAGAACACACGTGTTGCCTTACAGAGCTGCGATTTTAGACTTTGCGAAGGGGGTATTCTTTGAGGCGAACAGAGGTAAGAATCGCACACTGTATCTGTATTTGCCCGAATTATTGATCTGTGAGAATGGGATTACAGAAGTTGTTTTCTATTTTGTTTTTAGTTTCACGGTCAAAGAAGGGTTTAAAGAAGGAACGAAGACCTATTGCGAATTGACAACTTCTTTACCAGTTGAGCCTTAAACCTCATTCTTTTTGCCTCATGGTGCTACCGTTACAATACATAGTTAGATGTGTCACGTACTTCGAAATTTGATAAATCTAATCAAAGAGAATGGCTTTACACTAAAAATGGCAAATAGAAGATAATAACCTGCATAGGCTCTAACGGATGCAGACTATGCAGATAGCATTGCGCTTCTTCAAAAAGTCCAAAACTTAAGAAGAATCCCTGTTGCATAACCTGTTGTAGGTTGCCAGAGGTATTGGCCAGCAAGTAAATACAAACAAAACGGAGTTCTTGTGTTTTAATCGAGAAGGAGCCATTTCCGCTCTAAATGGCTGTCTTCTGAAATTAGCAGAGAAGTTCACGTACCTCGGCAGCAGTGTCTCATCTAGTAAAACTGATGTCAGTATGTTTCTAACAAACACTTGGACAGTTATCGATCGGCTCTCGATCATATAGATGTCTGTTCTATCCGCTAAAATAAAACCGGATTTCTTTAAACAGTGGTTGTGTCAATACTGCTGGACGGATACATCACATAGACATTGACAAAACGTATTGAGAAAAAGCTAGATGGGATCTGCACAAGAACATTACCAGCTTTATTGAACAAATCCAGGTAGCAAGACTCTACAAAACAACAGCTTTATGGCCAGTTATTTCATCTCTATAAAATCATCCAAGTAAGGCCAGCAAGACCTGTGTGACACTACTGGAGAAGCAAAGACAAACGGATATGTGATGTTCTCCAGTGGATCCTTTCACATGGACGTGCCAGTGTTTGCTGACCAGCAAGAACTTACCTACAACAGCTCTGTGTGGACACATGTGTTAATTTAGAAGACGGATGGATAATAGGGCCACAGACGGACACAGAGAAACACAGTGTCAGGGAAATCCATGCTCGCAGCGCGACTATGTTGATATATTTGTGTATATGTATATATAGAATGTTGTATGAATATATATATATATAGTGAGAGAGAGAGAGAGAGAGAGAGAGAGAGAGAGAGAGAGAGAGATGTGTATGTATATATATATGTATATATAAGTATTTGTGTGTATATATATATATATTTAAAGAGAGATGGATATATATTTATATATATATATATACTCATTTCCACATACATCTATTTCTATTTATCTTTATATATACAAATAAATATATATAGATGTATGTGTACATGAGTATATATATATATAGCGATGCATAGAAAGAGAGAGAGGTAGAGAGAGATGTATGTATTTATTTGCATATATATAGACAGAGATGTATGTGCATATATATGTGTATATACATGTACAGATGTATATATATATATATATATATATATATATATAAGTTTATGTGTGTGTATATATATATATATTTATATATAGATGTATATATGTATATACTTATATATGTATGTGTATTTATGGGTATATATATTAATGTATTTGCTTTCATTTGTTTATATATATATATATGTATGTGTGTGTGTGTGTCTATGTGTTTATGCATATATATATATATAGGGACAGAGTGACGTACGTGTATATGTAAGTATGTGGGTGCATATATATGTACATACAATGATACATAAATATATTGTTTTTTTATTGGAAAATACATATATACACGTTCGATTCTCTCTCTCACTCTCTATATATATATAAATATATATATATGTATATATAAATATAAACATACATATGTGTTTATATATTTTGATACATATATAAATATATGTGGATGTATGTCTGTATATATGTATATATGTTCAAATGTGTGTATATATATATATTCATATATATAGACTTATGAGTATATATATATATATATGATTGTGTATATACATGTATTGATGTAGGTATATTCGTATGTATATAGAGATTCATGTTTATGGATATGTAGGAAGATATATGTTGCTATGAATGTATATAGAAGTATACGTATCCATATATATATATATATATATATATATATATATATATATATATATATATATATATATGTTTATATGGATAGATAGATAGATAAACATGAACATATATATATATATATATATATATATATATATATATAGAGAGAGAGAGAGAGAGAGAGAGAGATCTATCTATCTATCTGCATGCTTGTAGACAAACATATTTGTGCGTATGTGTGTATATGTTAACTTATATATGCATATTGTTCTATGTGTGTGTTTGTATATATATTTACAGAATTTGATATATGTGTCTATATATATTCAATTTGATATGTATATATATATACGTTTATATGCATGTATGTACATATTTATAAATGTTTATATATATATATATATGTGCGTATGTGTTTGTGTGTGTATATGTGTGTGTGATTATGTGTGTATGTGTGTGTGTGTGTGAAGAAAATATATTTGAATTTTTTAGTAAGCGTATATACATATATGTATATCCATATAGATATGCGTGTTTGTATATATATATATATATATATATGTATATGTGTTTATAGATTTATTTGTGCTTGTGTGTATAGAATTACATGTACGTATATATATAAGTGTGTATATGAATACAAATGTTTTGTATATATACATTTAGATATCTGTATGCATGTATAGGTATACATTTATTTGTATTGTGACGGCAAATTCTTTAAAATCCCAAAACGGGACTTTATTTTCGCACGTGTGAAGACGGGGCAGGTTGGCACTTGATCCCTTATAGAATAAGTCCTCGTTCAGAGTTTTGCCTCAGGCATATAAGAACTGGCATATTATGTGGGAGATTAATTTATGGCCGCAGGCAAGGGGTTCCAAATTTCACACTATACACACACACACCAAGGCCACTGAACTTCCTCCCCTAGACAATGGAAGATATGGACCTCTAGGTTGAGACGTAATAATATTAATTATAGTAGTCGGCAATTCCGGTTTCCTGTGTGATATTTTAAAGGAATTAATAGGAAAATTCTAAGCAAGATAACATAAGGCGAATAGAAGCTGAAAAGGAAGCATGAAGTAACAAATTCGGAGCAGACGCCGCAAATAACAACTTAGACCACGTGGTAACATTAAAATACACGAATCTTTTACTACAATTATATACACCTTCAAAGTGTCAAAATATATAATAAATGAACAGTCCATGGACATAAATGTCTTTCTCCTTTTCTTTTCTTTCGTTTTCCTTCAAATTGAGAGAGAGAGAGAGAGAGAGAGAGAGTGGTATATAAAATTGGGTATAAGGAGAAATAGTCCCAAAGTTACTTATCTTATTTTCCGACGGGGTTCCACTGGAGAATCTTTCTTCTTTTACGGGCTAATAGACTTTATGCTATTTTTAACACTGGCTTGAAGAAAATGGCTTCTTCGTGTCTCGCAGAATTTCTTCGTCTTCTTTTACCCGGAGTACTTGGCTTTTGGTTCTGCCCGATACGAACCCTGTCCAACGACTAACTTTCTTATTATCTATTTCCGCTGACGGGAAGGAGTCCCCACTTCCGTTTTGGGGTCTCAGCCAATCATTTGGCTTCTCTCTTCTTCCTCTTGGTCAGGTGATTTTTTTAGGGCTACTAGATGTCACCCAAGTCCCATTCTTTTTCCATCAGGTCACCCAGTACAAACATCTGTTTTTTCCATTCTGACCTGGGTTTGTTACTTTGGGATTGACCAACATTCTTTCATGTTTTAACGGCCATTCTTTGACGGCTTGCTACTGTTAATTTGAACACGGGGAATAGTATTAATCTTATTTCTATCGTCTCAGTGGGAGACCACGTGACAGTATATATACGTATACGCAATAAGTGAATATGTATTTATATATATATATATATATATATATATATTTAATTGCATGGATGCTTGTATTCGGCTGCAGGTTGCATGACGTTTTATAAACGACAATCTTCAGGCAGAGAACGAAATATATTGAAGAAACCGAAAAAAATCGAAAAATACAGTCAAAGTTACGTTTGAATTGAGTACAACTCTTTGTTGACCAGCTCATTGGTCTAGTGGTTTGGGAGACCTGGGTTCAATCCCAGGTCGCGTCATACCAAAGACTTAAAAATGGCGCTTGATACCTCCTTGCTTAGCACTCAGCAATATAAGGTACGTATCAAGGGTAAAGTGGAGGAATCCAGTGAAAAGAGTAGTGCTCTACCCTACACATCGGTGTAGTAGCTATTGAAAAGGGAGCCTTCTGGTCACCCTTGACTACGGTCGCTAACTTTTACTGTATACTTAAGTATTATTGTGTTGTAACGTATAAGTGATATTTATATATATAGATACCTGCGTTGCGCAGTAAATTTGAGGTTGTCTCCTGGATGTATGAGACGCAATGTGTTGCCAAAGTCGCGACAGATTGACGGAGTAAAAAAATCATATTTTGTTTGTTTGTTTTTATATATATTCGCGCGCGTGCGCGCGCGTGTATGTGCGTGTGCGTGTGGTGATTATTTTAACTAAGGAACTGAACTTTACTTCACCAACAGAAATTATTCAACTATCACTTCTTTATCCACACTCCAATGGCGCTTAAAAGACATGAACCTCACCCACCATCACCTGGGAAATACTAAAACTAGTATCTGCCGCAAGCAAGGCATAAAAAAATGCCTCCTTCGCCTCCACGAAAAACTAGCAATTATGACCCACCCATCACTAAACACTCTGCTAAACAAAAAATCAGAAATCCTATCCAAATGCAGACATGAGAACAAACATCTGCTCTCACATTTCGACCCAGACACATAACCCATCCATCTTACCTATACCGCCTCCACTACTAACCCCCCCACAAATGACCCCATAATACACCCGACGCACCGTAAGTACCGCTTTCCTTCATCAAACAACACACCCGACACATCATAAGTGCCATCTTCATACATTAAATCTTTATATCTGTAGCAGCAAGAAATTTAGCATTTTTGTTTAGCGTGTAATTTAATTCGACGCATAATTTCACCCAATCAGGATGATTTATCCTATTCATCCGGAGCGTCTTTCCGGGCAGCACAAATTGGGGAAAGCCGTCAAACTCTCCCTCTTTGGCAGAACAACTTCGTTCTGTACAGACGTCTATCGTCTACTCTCCAATAGCAGCTGCAGCAGCAGCAGCAGCATGGCTCCATGAGGGAAGTAGTCCAATTAATGGACTCCTTGGCTATTTTTCCCCGTTGAATATGGATTAGATACATTCAATACGCCACACACAGGAACAACTTTACATCACCCCAAAATTGGCTATGTCGACTGCGATGCCGAATCTCGCTCCGACACCTAGCTCTTATTTCACCTCAGGACAACATTTTCTGGAGACACGCACGCTTCTCCCCGAAACAACCAGAGCCACGAAATCACGGTGACTTCAACGTTTATTTCCTCAAACAGCAAACATGACTTTCGCTACATACGGCGAACATATCTCCCTCGTACGTCCAACAATGCCTTAAAATAACAATACACCTTTCGTCCAGGAATTTAGCTGCAAAAATACTTTCTCCACTCGACCATTACTTCTTTCCTTTCCAACGAGACTTGCAGCACAAACGTAAACTCTATATTCCATGCTGCCATTAAAAACTATCATAAAAACATTTCGACTTCGTACATCTCTATCTTCTATTTACATAACAACACTTAGCGAGGATATAAACACGCGCAAGAATACATTTCTTCACCTAAAAACAATAACAAACATTCCTTTTTCGCTAAATATCCATCTCCATGCACTTCCACAACCTGTAGACATTATGTTAGCCAAGTTTTCATGTGTGTTAGAAATACGTCTCCACACTGTATATTCAACATATCACCCACGCATACTCCATCATATATTACAATAGCATATACGTAATATAACATTAACACAATATAGATAGCTAATAAAAAAATATTATTAGTAATACAAACAACTCCCCATCTATTATCCTTACGTCCCAGACCTATCATGCTAGCATGTCAAATCAAATATTCATTTTCTTAATCACGCAATGACGACAATTTGTTCGTTAGTTAAAATCATCACCCTACACACTCACGCGCATAAAAAATCGTTGATTACAATGATGTATACGCAATATATCATTAACACATCATAACTTATACAAATTATTGCAAATCATATTCCAGTATAAAATACTACTATTGCATAATACTCCATAGTATATTACAATATAACATTTCTCATCACAATGACATTTATTGCGCTTCTAGCCCGCCATATTCCTTCGTTTGTTATGCTTACAAATCAAAACCTTCGTATGCAATGATTTTGATATTATGTTCCTTAGTTAAAATTATCACCACACTCGCGCTCAAGAATATATAAAAATAACAAACAAAAAATGTTTTTTTTTACTCTGTCAATCTGTCGCGACTTGGCTACACATCGCATCTCATACTTTTCAGGAGACAACCTCAAATTTACCGCGCAGCACATGTTTCTTCATACCCACACATACTAAATATGACTTATACGTTCATACACAATAATACGCAAATATAACCAACACACACACACACACACACACACACACACACACACACACACACACACACACACACACACACACAAAGAGTTGTACACAATTCTAACGTTCTTTTGACTGCATTTTTCGATTTTTTCGATTTCTTCAATACATTTCATTCCCTGCCTGATGATTGTCGTTTATAAAACGTTATGTAACCTGAAGTCTCAGACGAGCTTCCATACAATTAAATATTTATAAAAACTAGTACATATTTACTTATTATTATTATATAATAGCTTATAGGACTTTACACCCCTATAAATTATTTTGGGCGGTATGCCACTTGTTCCCACAAAGATGGTGGACGCTCAATATTCAGTCTCGGGAAACCATTGGCCAGGAGGACCACGTGACATGCTTAAAACTACGTCGGCGCGTAAATTCAAGTCCTGCGTTCGGAGCCACCTACAAGATGCGTATTTTCTATAAATAGGTCGTCTTCAAACACCCTTGTTCTCTTTTACCAAATTTCTTCGCCGCAGCAACACACTCCCTTCAGCGTGAATCAACAGGAGAGAAAAGCAACACCATGGATGGGCCTCGCAGACATTCATATACAATGACTATGAGACGCTTTCCAGTCTCTGAGAAACTGTCCGCTTCTAACCATAAAAAAGGGAGATTTTCAACTTATAATTCTTTTATAGCTTAGTTGTGTTAGACACACACACACTCACACTCACACATATACACACACTATTATTTTGTTAGTAGAGTTAGTAATTTCTTTTATGTATCAATGTAAGTTTTATTGTTGTAAAATATAAATTTGTTTTTGTTCGACGCCTTGTTTAAATGTTCATTTTGTCCGCGCCGTTTTACAACTTTTATTTGTTTCATGTCTTCACTCATTTATTTCATTGGCTTCCTTCATTTAATACTTTATCCATGTGCCTATATTATATTATGCCCTATTCCACCTTTATTCTAAACTCAACTAAACACTCTATATCAAACCTCAACATCAAAAATGTAGGGAAACGCTAAATATACAAAACTCAACGTAAACTTGTGGGGAAGCATAAATATTAAACATGCACATAAGTGAAAAGATCAAGGCATGGGCACCTAACATCTATTCACACCTCGTCAAAACCATGGACAGACACTACTCAGCGGGTGGTATAGCCAGCGATGCGCAACGCTATCTTGATCGTGGTATCAAAACGGACATCACCACCGCCGCTGAAACCACTGCGCTGATGGCGAGCCAACCAACACACTCAGACAAATCTCGTAGCCTTGAAAGTGACAAGATACTAGTCGACGTACAGCTACAGTTGCTGGATCTGAACAAGTCTCTGCGGTAAACCCACAGGCGGAACCCATCCATCGTTGACTGGAAAAGTCGAACGCCCCCCCCCCCAACATGAAGCACAACCGGGCACAAAGAAGCACTGGCCAACCCAGCCAACAAGCAATGTGCAAAAACTTTTTACGAGGTTGCGCATGCTTTAAGGGCAACAGGTGCCCATATTTTCACCCACCTCATGCTCAAGCACACATAGCGACCACTGACACCGGTTTACCTGGAACAGATAGCGATCAGCACAACCATGAACACGCGACGCGCTTCGACGAACTGGATTTTCAGTTGGGACCGAACGAGATGTGATGACTCGTTCCCAGGTCCATGTATCCACTCAGCATCATCACACATTTAACTTTCAAATCCGACCTGATCTCCGATCGCCCCTTGTTCAGATCAACCTCCGCAACAACGACATCACATTCTCCGGTGTAGGCATGTTGGATTCCGGATGCACGACTTGCATCATTCCCATTTCTCGCTTACTCGAAGATGCAAGAAGACACATGTCCAAATCCAACATCCGAGTCAAGGGAATCGGAGGGAACATCTCTATTCTGGGCAAGCTCACCTGCGACATTACCTTGGGTGACGATACTTCCCCCGCTTTCTGCAACGTCGACACACTGATCACGACATCAGACATTCCCATCTTGATCGGTCAGAACATACTCGGCCACCACACACTGTTATCCTATACTATCGATAACCAGAAAGCTACTGTAAAACTTGCGCGCACACTCCCATCTGGCAAGCTAAAACATACTGTCTACAACCTTCCATCCAAGGATAAAACCGACCCACAACCTTTTACACGGCGCCCTAACCATTTCCAATGAGGAACCACGAGCCACAGCCAGATCATCGCCTAACGGGTTGACGATCAACCAAAAACTCCATTGGCTTAAGCAAACCGTAGGCCTATCGCTTCCAGACCATCATAGCCGTAGTGAATTAGAAGCTACCGCCGATTTACTCATCAGCTATGCGGACATTCTCGGCACCGACGACAATAGAAGGGGCACTTTCATCAAGCCCATACGCATACCAACCAACGGGCAGTCCAGGAGCCAAAAACAGCACCCTATAGCCCAAGCACTGGAGGGTGACGTTGACGCGGAAATTGCCTGCATGGCAAGTGAGGACGTTATCGAACCGTGCAACGACCCTAAAGGATTTAACAGTCCCGTTTCTGCCGTCCGCAAGAAAAACGGAAAGATTCGAGTGGTCGCAAATTTCAAAAGAACCCTCAACAAGGTTTTAGTCGATCTCGACCCATACCCAATACCTACCATTGACTCGACATTCAACAAGATTGGCGAAGGTAACAAGTACTTCTCAACACTCGACCTCCGCAATGGCTATTGGCAAATCGTTATTGACGAACTTGACCGCCATAAAACGGCCTTTACTTGGAAAGGACGCTGTTTCCAATACACCCGTCTGGCCTTGGGTCTAACATCCGCTGAACAAATCTTCTCTCGATGCATAGCTGAGGCTCTCGACACAGTGGCCTCACGCGCGAACATATCGTCATATATCGACGATAATCTTGTCCATGCTAAAACCTTCGAGGAATATGTGACAGCGCTGGAGCAATTATTTATTGCTCTACGCAAGTTCGGATTAAAACTAAACCCGGAAAAATGCATTTTTCTTGCGTCCGAAGCTAAATTTCTCGGTCGCATCGTGAATAGCGACGGGTTCAAGGCCGACCACGAATATGTCCACGCCATTATCGACATGAAACCCCCGACAACGAGAAAAGAATTACTAAGTCTCATCGGACGTCTCGTATGGATTCGGCAATTCATCGAGACACGCCTTAACGAGAGCATCAGAACCGACATGTTCTCCAATCTAATGGCCCCCATAAACGAACTAAACAAGCCCGGACGGACATTCGTCTGGACCGAAGGGGCCAACAAGGCTTTCAATAAAATTAAGAAGCGCCTCGCTTCACCGCCAATCATTTCATTCCCCGACTTCACCGGACTCTTTACCCTCACCACCGACGCCAGCGATATCGCATGTGGGGCCATTCTCATGCAAGAGAATAAACACGGCCAAAAGAAAATAATAGCAGTGGACTAACACACCTTTAACGCGACGGAGCGCAACTGGTCAACAACTGAACGCGAGGCATATGCGATAAAATGGGCCGTCACCAAATTCGATTACTTCTTGCGTAGTCGTCCCTTCGTCGTCCTCACAGATCATCGATCTCTCTCGTACTTGGATCAACGTGAATTCAACAATGCGAAGATACGACGATGGCAGGAGGAAATATCGTGCTATAAATTCGTCTTGGAATATGTAGAAGGTGAATCAAATGTCTGGGCAGACATGCTCAGTCGGAGATATGGCCACAGCAAGGACAAGCTTACGGCAGACCCGACACCTGCATGGAAGCGCTTCAAACTCCAAGGCTCCAGTCTAAACATCTACGTTCCATCCTGGTGCCTTCGCGAAATCAAGAGCTCCCAGCTGCTCTCTGGGACTCACACAACACGGAACATTCAACATCATCTGCAGGCCATCGACGCATTCCTCGCGTTTCATGCCACATCGACCATCCCAGTTGAAGAGATAGATGACCACATGGGTATTGCAGCGGAACAAGCCTCTGATGACACACTTTCAAAAATCATCAGAGCTCTTCAGTTGGCAACCCCAAGACGGGACGCTACCCTACTCGACCCCAAAGATCATCGTACCGGGCTATATAACAAGCACATGCACCAATTCTACTTGGAACCTAGTACATCTGTATTGATGATCAGGGATACCACAAACACACCAAAACTAGTAGTACCCTACAAGCTCCGGACAAAATATCTCCACCAAGCCCATGACTGTGTCAACTACTCAGGGATCTCCCGCATGCAGGAACACCTATCCAGCTACTGGTGGGAGTTCAAAAATCGCGATATCAGGGTGTATGTTCAGTTATGCCAAACCTGCGCTAAACGCAAGGGAAATTACGGCATGCGCCGAAACTGGTCCACGGGCCATTGCAAGAGAGGCGGAAAACCATTCGAGGTTGTCTACATAGATTTTATCTCAATGCCCCTCTCAAAGGGCAAGCGGTACATCCTCACTATTCTAGACAGCTTCAGCCGCCACCTCATGGCCATGCCATGTGCAAGAGACCGCGCAATCGACGCAGCCCGCGGACTCTACCAGTTCTTTCTTCGTCACCGCGAGATTCCCCGCATCGTCTCCTCCGACCGAGGAACCCACTTCACTGGTTTAGGTCTACAAGGAATTTTGTGACCTAACCTCGATCACCCGGGAACTCGGGGAACATTGAGAGGCAACACCGGACCTTAAAAAACGCCCTTTACATGATCTGAGAAGACAGAAACTGTGAATGGACGGACGTTCTCGAATCGACAGTTTCCTCGATGAATGCCACCGCCAACACCGCCACTGGTGCATCCCCGCATTACATTATCACCGGCCGCCAACCAAACATTGGTCTGCCGAAGATCCCCTGCCAAGACATCGTTAACAACAACCCAGGTGCTTACGGTATGCAGATAAACGCTTTGCTCCGACAGGTGCATCAAAGAGTCGCCTTGGCGAACAACGAGGCTGACCACAAAATGGAAGCCAAACTGAACCGCAGCATCTTCAAAGACCCGATACAAGTCGGTGACAAGGTGCTACTCCACCGACCGCAATCCGCAACAGCCCACTTGTCTCACCTGCCTTGGATAGGTGACTTTGAGGTCACCAAAACGAACGGTTTGGTGGTCCAAGTGAAAAACGAAAACTGTGAAACGCATTGGGTTCACCGCGGACACGTCCGTCGACTCGTACCGCGACCAAATAACCTGCAGCACATGCATCGACCACCCCTACCTCCAGCTCTATCCCCACCTCACCAAATTCCCAATCACCCGTCGACACGACCACTCCTACCTCCTTGTCCACCCCGGCAACCTACCCATCACCTGTTGTCACGACTCCCTACACTTTCGTCAGGGGAGCATCTTGTCGCAAATGACTGCAGTTCCGGAGGCAATACCCAAAACCCAACGAAACTAACAACACGCGGGCAACTCCCAGCACGATTTAAAGACTTCGTTATGAGCCAAAAAACAAAATAAATAATGCACACACCAACAAACAAAACAAAACACGCACGCAAGCAAGCACTAACAACATAGCAACCTCAAATCATGGTAAGATCTAGGGGAGCTGTTACAAGACGAGATCTTGCCTTGATTTGAAAAAACAAAAAGAAAGGAGAAAAGAAGAAAAGAAAAAAAAATGGAAGTTACCACTTCGAGTTCTCAACTCAAAATGAAAAGTTAATCGTTCACGCATCGGCTCCGCGCAGAACTTCCGTTTGCGATAAATTAACAAAAAAAAAAAAATCGGAACGCTTCCCGCGGGGCATAACAATTGCCGTTTCTGAGCCTACAAAAAATATATAAATAGATGGACCAAATAACTATTAGTTAGACTTGCTCCTTCACACTGCTCGTGCTAAAGATTCTACGCCACTGACCGGCGACTGTCATCCGATACTTCAAACGATCGCCGCCGCTAGGAACGCTGCCCTTATTCCGAAAAAACCATCACTTCACCACGAGACAAGGACAGTATATGAACTTTGTAACTACTACCACTGAATTCATTCTTTAACTATGAACATATTTCTCCATTCTATTCTCCGTGCTTAATCTATTTATAAAAATTTTCTATAACATCATTACTGTGTTATTGTGAGTATCTATGCGTTCTTTGTTTTTGCAACCATACGCTTTTCTCGCCCATAACATTCATATCACAGATATCAACAACTCAGAATATAACACCTTTATTTTAAATATCAAAATTAACGTTAAATTATCAGGTACCAAAAACACTTTCAGTCACCCCTACAAGCTCTATAGAAGATATTAACCACTCTCCAAATTATATTGCATTTACTCGGCCACAAACCCACGAAGTGAGATAATGACAAGTGACACAGTAATATATATATATATATATATATATATATATATATATATATATATATATATGTCCCTAGATATGTGTTCATATAAATATTTTTCTGTGAGTATAAACGTTTGTGTTCTTAGTCTCTATGTATATGAACTTGTTGATTTATAAAAAGATATATATATATATATATATATATGTGTGTGTGTGTGTGTGTGTGTGTGTGTGTGTGTGTATTTTATAGAGATAATGAATGCGAGTAAATTTAGTGGAAATATATTGTACACCTTTTCATGTATGCTAAACACACACACACACTATATATATATATATATATATATATATATATATATATATATATTCTTAGTTTATTTTCAGTTAATTTCCTATTCAAATACTTATGTATTTATTATTCATAAAATGTCAATGCAGATTCAATCTTTTCATGAATATTATTAGAATAGAAACAAAACTGAAAACAAAGGCAAAAATCATTTGTCTATCTTTTCCATTGCTTTCTATCCAGCTGCATAGAAACAAAGGAAGACATTTATTTCAACTTTCTTTCAAACACCAGCCATTTTGGATATTTGAACTCATTTGATAATTTTATCTCGAGTTTTTCTTTCAGATGAAAAAATCTAATTTAGTTTATACTTTGAATAAATCAAATACTAATCAGATATCTTTTGGTTAATAATATTAATGTATGCCAGCATACATGAAGTATTGCAAAAGGAAAAACAAACATTAATTTGGATTTATTTCTCAAAGAGCTTAGTTAGGATTCTTTAATTCTTTCTAATGGTAACAGAATTCTCTTTGCCCCTTTTTCCTTTTGAGATTGGATTCTCCATTTTAAAAATTCGGAAATCAATAACATTCTGCAATATTTTATTGGCAGTTTTGAGAAAGAAAGGACAGTTTGGAAAATCTGATTGTTTTGCTTAAAGTCTATCATCAGCATGTAAATGTGTCCCCAAAAACCATTCAATGTTGTAAGGAAGTAAAGTATGATAATTTGTTGTTCCTATGGTTTGATTTGGTTTGTTTGGTTTTATGGCATATCAACCTTTGTAGGTTATTTAATGCCAAATTCATTTTTATGTAAATATTCTGTTCTATTGAAAACAGTTCAGTTTAGCATAAGTACACAGTTTAATTGTCAAAAACATTTCCATTTCAAACTATTCAAGCAGTTATATGTAATAGTTCAGTTAAGTGTAAATACAGTTTTAATGTCGAAAATCAGTTCTATTTGAAATAATTCAGTTAAGCATAAGCACGCAGTTTAAGTGTAAGTACGGTTTAATTGTCAAAAACGTTTCTATTTCAAGCTATTCAGTTTACTCAATTCATTTTAGCATAAGTATGCTGTTAGTTCTATTTAACCCATAAATAGGTCCCTATCCGGTGCTACCACTCCGGGCCAGATTGGACCTGGGAATGATGGCAATGAAGGGGTACTCCGCATTCCCCAAAGCTCCAGCACTGCTGGAACCTCACCATCAGATTGTTTAGTGCCATATCCAGGACACTCGTTGGGGGGGGTCTTACCCCTCTGCAGAGGTGCATTCAGTGTATTCTACAGCCCCAGCTGACTGGGCAAATTGTTGTTCCTATAAATATTTTAAATAAATCTTAACAGTATCAGTCAGTTTTATTCCCTTTTTTTCACTTAAACCATTTAGTGTAAGTAATTCTATGGGTATTTGTGTTGTATACTCATATGCAGATGCATGCATGCAGAGACATAACGACGCAATAAAGACGAGCGGACACAGTTCATTAGAAAAATATTTATTTGAAAGGGTTGCATGGGAGAAGGAGTTGGAGACCGAACAGAACTGCAACATATTGACTCCCACTCTTATGGCCATAACTGCATTTCTTTCCTGCTCAGCCAGGGACCTGGGGGCCCAGCCTCTCTGGGACATGTTCTGATCTTCAAACTAATTAATCAGGGACCTGAGGGCTCCCTCTGCTGGGTGCTGGCCTTCTATACTGCATCTTGTCTCTAACTGATCTGATTTCCAAACTGATTGAATTTCCTGTGCACTGAGTTATATAATAGTTCAACGTCCACCTTCTTCTTGTGGGCGTCAAAATTGCACTCATTCAACCCATTCAAGGTCAAGGTTATACTCTGCTATTCCTTAAAAATCTATTGTATTGATAAGAAAAAGGATTATACAGAAGAAAAGGTGTAAAATAAATTCTAATATTATCAAATTGAACTTATTGATATACAAGGATCATTAAATAAGTTTCCAGACTTTTTTCGTATGGGCAATTTATTGATAGTACACACATGAAACTCTAGTCCCCTTTGAAGTAATCTCCTTCGGCTGCAATGCAGTTGTTGTACCATTCCAACAACTTCTGAAAGGCCCCATGGAGGTCCTCTTGTGTGAGCGTGTCAATGACCTTCATCACAGCCTCTTTCATCTCTTCAATTGTCTCATAATGACAGCCTGTGAGCTTAGGGAATAACCAAAAGTCACAGGGAGCAAGGTCTGGATTATAGGGAAAGTGAGGAAATGTCTTGATGCCCATCTTGCTCAAATAGTCTGTGACAAGGATGGAGTTGTGGATTGGTGCATTGTCCTGCTGGAAATGACACTGAGCCGATTTGAAGAGTGCTGGCCTCTTCCAACGGAATCTCTTCCTGAACTCCCTTAAAACCTCTACATAGTAATCCTAACCCTAACCCTTTGGCCAATCTGATGCTCAATTTATGCAAGATGCTCCAAAAGCAGTCTGAAGCATTCCATACGTTTCTGTGGCATTTTTTCCAAGTTTAAAACAGCATTTTATTGCATATCATTCTTCTAAAGGGTCCTCATGTCCAGTTTGCATTTTTGAAATTCACCAGCTGTGACACTCAGGCTTTAATAGGGTGTATTCAAATTGCTGCTGTAGCTGTTCATTTTAAGTTGAAATCATAAAAATTGTTCAGTCATCTCATAAGATGTATAGCAATAACATCGTGAATTTTCAAGAGTCTATAACAAATTTAAATGCCTGTACAAAAAAAGTCTGAAAACCTATCTGTATCTATCTAACTCCCATCGTACTCAAGGTCAATGTAATGTGAGGACCTTGTAAAAAGTTAGCCTTCCATAAAGCAGTGCAAAAAATTGCTCAACTCTATTGGCATTTCCCTCTTGAAGTACCTTAGGTGCCAAACAATAAATCCAGCCTTTACTCCTTTCAGATGCAGGGGCAAGAGCTACATGGAGGAGAAGATGCCTGTAACTAATGTTTACTCCACCTGAAACACTAATGTACAAAGTAAGTAATTTAAGAAAATTAGAAATATTGAATATATATTATGATTTGACTAATGTTAAAATCTGCTATTATTTTTCAAAAAATATTGACTATTTTCTTTTTTCACTTCTTTAAAGCATTATGACTGAAGATTGATGTCAAGAAGAACTTAGATAATTTCTTTTTTAGTTACAATGGAATCTTTTATAACACAGTTTATTAAACATGTTCATTCAATCTAATGACTGCATCATATTGAGTTTTGCTTTGTTGAAAAAATTTCTCTTTTTATTATTTGAATTTGTTATTACTGCCTACTGATTTTACTGCTACTTCATCATTTCTTTGTCTAACTCTCTACTTTATATTTCTGTTTTAGGTTAGAAATTCATGACAAATGGTTTTACTAAATAAATATCTCACAAAAGAGAAAGAAAAGAGTTGTTAGTGGTCATGAATTAATGCAAGTGTTACTGACGGAATAAGATTATTATATGTATAATTATTTTACAGTTTTATAATGTTATAAAATGTTATGGAAACCAGTAAAAAGATTATCAGTGTTTTTGGAATTAATGTAAGATTTATTTTTCAAAAATGAGGCTTTTACAAGAATGATACCTGTTTTGTTGTGGTGTGTTACTATATAAGTAAAAAGTAAAGTTGGCGACCGTAGTCGAGGGCGACCAGAAGGCTCTCTTTTCAATAGCTACTACACCGAGGTGTAGGGGAGGGCGCGACTCCCTTTCCTGGATTGCTCCACTTTACCCATGATACATACCTTATATTGCTGAGTGTTAAGCAAGGAAGTATCAAGTACCATTTTTAAAGTCTTTGGTATGACGTGACCTGGGATTGAACACAGGTCTCCCAGACCATTGGCGAACACTCTACTCACTAGACAAATGAGCCAGCACTGCTACTATATAAATACATTGTAAATGAGGAAAAATGGATTGTCAGTGGTCAGGAATCAATGCAAGAGTTACTGGCTGAATCGGATCATTATATGTTTAATTTTGATGAAGTAATATTACAAAGATCTATGTTTGCGTACATTCTATATAGGATTTGAAGGTTATTGGTAAAAACTATTTTAATTTTTAAAAAAATCATAATAGATTTAAAAAAGAAAAATGGTGATAATTATACCTGATCTTAAAATTAGAGTTAATTGCATTCCATTTCCAATTTCACATTTATAGCTAGACTTTTAAAAATAATTTATAAATTACTGGAAAAAGTAGACTGTATTTATAGTCCAAAAAATATCAGAATTCTTTCTTTTCTTTTTCACACGCACACATTTTCATCCATTATGTGTACTTGTATTTGTTTATATATATATCTCTATATGTATAAATGCATTTCCACACATGTAGATACAAAATTCTACTCATTTACAAATTAATATAAAGCAATTTCATACTCATTTAGATGATTTGAAATGTGTACACTTGAATTAAATTATGTATATATTTATTCCTCTCTCTCTCTCTCTCTCTCTCTCTCTCTTTCTCTCTCACTCACTCTCTCTCTTACTTGATATGTTTATGTTTATCTTATAAATATAACCAATTGACTTGCCTTTTCCAAAATAAATACTTCAGTTTCCAAATATTATTTACACAATTTTAGATATATTTGTGGTGGTGAAAATCGGACCAGTTGATTTACTTTTTTTTAATCATCAAGAAATTAATCAACAGTCAATATTTCATGAGTTACTATTTAAGATGTATTATTGCTGTTATAAAAATTTCAAAGTATTTGATATTTCAGTTTCTTTTAAAATTATTCCTGGAAGTTACATCATATATTTATGGATTTCCATCGTCACAAAAACTTATTTCCAAACAAATTTGATTAGTGTTGATATCAATTATATAACTTGTATCTGATCATGAAGCTCACATTCTGAAGAATGTGGAGTAACCCCTTCATTGCCATTACTCCCAGGTTCACTCTGATCTGGAGTGGTAGTATCTGTTATGTTTATATCATAACTCTGTGCAAAAAAAACTTCTTAGAAACAACTACACAAAAAGTTGTCTGAATTTCTGAGACAAAACTTGATGATTTTTATCATTCAGGGTTTTCAGACTATTGTCTTCATCTTTATTGTTATATCCACAATGTTTCAGCCAATATGTCTATTGGCCTTCTTCAAGTGTTTCTTCTCAAACTCAGGAGCCAATATGAAACTTCAAACCACATCCTTTATTTAATCCACAGGGATCACTTCCTCTGATTCCATTAAGCATAACCAGATACAAGCCTTAAGTATTCTTACATTGTTACTAGCCTGCAGTCAGAGATAAACCCACAACCTCCAGATGATTGTCACTTAGAAGCTGATGAAACCAACACCTATAACTATTACACTGGATTAAATGAAGGATGTGGTTTAAAGTTCTGTGTAGGCTTCCAAGTTTAACAAGAAACACCTGAAGAAGGCCAGAGCACAGATCAGCTGAAATGTTGTGAATATAATGATAAAGATGAAGACAACAGTCCAAAATTCTTGAATGATTGAAATAAATGTACAATCTACATAATTCTTCAACCTCAAGGCATAAAATAACCCTAGATGGATTGACATGCCATTAAAATTAATCATTTGTATCTGATAATCTTATTTTTTTCGTGCACCATTAAGTGCTTTTTTAACACAATGATGTTGCCGTATCTCCAAGAAATTTTTTTAACATCAAAATATCATCTCAAAACCTCTTCATTCAATGTTAAGTGCCATGAAAAATAATAAAAATTTGTTGATTCATTCTTGTATCATTTTATTCATGAGTAAATAAGTATACGGCCTAATTTGAAAAAATATTTTATACAATAACTATTTATTTACTAACAATCTTTTTGTTAATGCACTTTATTCAATGGTATGAATTTTAGATAAAAATCCAAATAATCAGGGGGGCGTCCTCGTGGTGTAATGGTTAAAGCGATGGACTGCGGAATTGTAGTACGCGAGTTCATACTCCAGTCGCGCTATTACAGTCACTTTCGCGCAAATACCCTCGGGAAAGGTATGAAACCCCTTATCCTCCCAGCTATGGGTTAAATAGTACCACAACTGTTATTCTAGGAAAATGGCTTTGGCATTAAATAACCTATAAAGGTTGATATGCCATTAAACAAAGAAACCAAACCAAACCAAATCAAATAATCAGAAGTCAGATTGTGGACATAAAAACTATATGGCTCCTAACATTATAGTTGTGCACTTTCTAAAAAGTTATTTACCCATCTCTCCTGTAAAAGTAGTCATCAAAATCACTGCTATAGAAGTGATTACTTATAATATCTATTCTTCTGGTGATGTTTGTGGAAATGCATGTATCTCTGAGTAATGGAATTTTAAAACCAGCTCTGCTGTAATAACAGTGAACATTTTCTGCATTCTTTTCAGAACAAGTTCTTAATCATTAATATGAGCAATTTGTTTGAATTAAATTTTTGTGTTATATGAGAAGTTTTTAGAAGTTTTCAGCCTAGTCAAGAAAGGAATTACTTCCCCACCCAATTTTGTTGACTTATTTATTTTGAAAGTAACTCGAGAAATGACAATCTGTAATCTAAGACCTGCTAGATCCACCCACCATAAAAGTTGGCAATGACATTAATCTGCAACAGATGCAAAGAACTTCTTGTCAAGAACCGGAAGTGCTTGATACATTCATGCAGAAATAATTTAAAGAAACAGCCGAGAAAATTGGGAAAATTTTTGGAAATTTAAATGAATATTCAAATGAAGATATTTTTGTTTCCTCAATTAAAATTTATATCAGAATTCTCTTCCATCTTTGTTGATAATGACAAAAGAATTTGTTATCAAAATTCATATTCTAAAAATGTTTTGGGAATTTATCTTTTAAAAAGCTTCAAAAAGTTGTTCAAAATTGATTTTCTTTTTTTTTAAATACCCTCTAAATTTTTTTTCCTTAGTTTTTCTAAAAAGGATAAATATAACTTAAAAATAACTTTTTAATTCAGCTTTTGTGAAATTCAAAAAATTGTTTAAAATTCTTCTGAGATTTAAACATTAAGATTTTATTTGGTAAGATAAATCTTCAAAAAATAATTAAAAATTTAAACTTTTTTTTTTATGGAGCTTGATACATATGAAACTAAAAAAATGTCTTATTGCAAAAAATGAACATTTCAATTTAAGCTAAATAATCATTTTATTTGTTTTTTACTTTCACCAAATAAACCATATTTTAATGCAATGCAAAATTTTCAAGGCTCATTAAATTCTGTACCAGCAGATATAAAGTAGATTTAAGAATTTATATTTAAAAGAAATTCCAAATTTTTTATATTTAATGAATAAAAAGAAGACATTTTTAAAAATCAATTTTTTTCCCAAGCAAATTTTTCATGAATCAAATTAGAATTTTAAATGTTATGAATTAGTTTTCTTTTAGTTGAATTTTAGTAGAATTAATTTCATGGAATTTTCCAACTTCTATGTTTGAATTAAATAGAATTCAACAATTCTAACACCAATCCACACTTATATTCCAGTACTTAAAGCAAAAAAATATAAACACTGCCATTTTTTATTCCCATGATCCCAAACACTGATTTTTTACTTGATTTTTTCCATTTCTTTGACCCTAAATCCTAGTTTCACTTGAATCATTTTTCTAGTCTGACCCTTAATCCTAGTTCTGCAGGAATTTTTTTACTCCTCTGACACTTAATCCTAGTTTTACATGAATTTTTTTTACTCCTCAAGCCGTTAATCCTAGTTTTACATGAATTTTTTTACTCCTAAAACACTTAATCCTAGTTTTACATGAGTTTTTTTACTCCTCTGGCCGTTAATCCCAGTTTTACATGAATTTTTTTGACTCCTCTAACCCTTAATCCTAGTTTTAAATGAATGTTTTTTACTCCTCTGACCCTTAATGCTAGTTTTAAATGAATTTTTTTTCCTCCTATAACCCTTAATCCTAGTTTTAAATGAATTTTTTTCCTCCTATAACCCTTAATCCTAGTTTTAAATGAATTTTTTTTTCTCCTCTGACCCTTAATCCTAGTTTAACATGAACGTTTTTTACACCTCTGACCCTTAATCCTAGTTTTACATGAATGTTTTTTACTCCTCTGACCCTTAATCCTAGTTTTACATGAATGTTTTTTACTCCTCTGACCCTTAATCCTAGTTTTACATGAATGTTTTTTACTCCTCTGACCCTTAATCCAAGTTTAACATGAATGTTTTTTACTCCTCTGACCCTTAATCCTAGTTTTACATGAATGTTTTTTACTCCTCTGAACCTTAATCCTAGTTTAACATGAATGTTTTTTACTCCTCTGACCCTTAATCCTAGTTTTACATGAATGTTTTTTACTCCTCTGACCCTTAATCCTAGTTTTACATGAATTTTTTTTTATTCCTCTGACCCTTAATCCTAGTTTTACATGAATGTTTTTTACTCTTCTGACCCAAATCCTAGTTTAATATGAATGCTTTTTACTCCTCTGACCCTTAATCCTAGTTTAACATAAATGTTTTTTACTCCTCTAACCCTTAAACCTAATTTTACATGTATGTTTTTTACTCCTCTGACCCTTAATCCTTGTTTAACATGAATGTTTTTTACTCCTCTGACCCTTAATCCTAGTTTAACATGAATGTTTTCTACTCCTTTGACCCTGAATCCTAGTTTAACATGAATGTTTTTTACTCCTCTGACCCTTAATCCTAGTTTTAAATGAATTTTTTTTTCTCCTCTGACCCTTAATCCTAGTTTAACATGAACGTTTTTTACTCCTCTGACCCTTAATCCTAGTTTTACATGAATGTTTTTTACTCCTCTGACCCTTAATCCTAGTTTTACATGAATGTTTTTTACTCCTCTGACCCTTAATCCTAGTTTTAAATGAATTTTTTTTTCTCCTCTGACCCTTAATCCTAGTTTAACATGAACGTTTTTTACTCCTCTGACCTTTAATCCTAGTTTAACATGAACGTTTTTTACTCCTCTAACCCTTAATCCTAGTTTTACATGAATGTTTTTTACTCCTCTGACCCTTAATCCTAGTTTAACATGAATGTTTTCTACTCCTTTGACCCTGAATCCTAGTTTAACATGAACGTTTTTTACTCCTCTGACCCTTAATGCTAGTTTTACATGAATTTTTTTTTATTCCTCTGACCCTTAATCCTAGTTTTACATGAATGTTTTTTACTCTTCTGACCCAAATCCTAGTTTAATACGAATGCTTTTTACTCCTCTGACCCTTAATCCTAGTTTAACATGAATGTTTTCTACTCCTCTAACCCTTAAACCTAATTTTACATGTATGTTTTTTACTCCTCTGACCCTTAATCCTAGTTTAACATGAATGTTTTTTACTCCTCTGACCCTTAATCCTAGTTTAACATGAATGTTTTCTACTCCTCTGACCCTTAATCCTAGTTTAACATGAATGTTTTTTACTCCTCTGACCCTTAATCCTAGTTTAACATGAATGTTTTCTACTCCTCTGACCCTTAATCCTAGTTTAACATGTATGTTTTTTACTCCTCTGACCCTTAATCCTAGTTTAACATGAATGTTTTCTACTTCTTTGACCCTTAATCCTAGTTTAACATGAATGTTTTTTACTCCTCTGACCCTTAATCCTAGTTTATCATGAATGCTTTTTACTCCTCTGACCCTTAATCCTAGTTTAACATGTATGTTTTTTACTCCTCTGACCCTTAATCCTAGTTTATCATGAATGTTTTTTACTCCTCTGACCCTTAATCCTAGTTTATCATGAATGTTTTTTACTCCTCTGACCCTTAATCCTAGTTTATCATGAATGCTTTTTACTCCTCTAACCCTTAATCCTAGTTTAACATGTATGTTTTTTACTCCTCTGACCCTTAATCCTAGTTTAACATGAATGTTTTCTACTCCTTTGACCCTTAATCCTAATTTATCATGAATGTTTTTTACTCCTCTGACCCTTAATCCTAGTTTATCATGAATGCTTTTTACTCCTCTGACCCTTAATCCTAGTTTAACATGTATGTTTTTTACTCCTCTGACCCTTAATCCTAGTTTATCATGAATGTTTTTTACTCCTCTGACCCTTAATCCTAGTTTAACATGTATGTTTTTTACTCCTCTGACCCTTAATCCTAGTTTATCATGAATGCTTTTTACTCCTCTAACCCTTAATCCTAGTTTAACATGTATGTTTTTTACTCCTCTGACCCTTAATCCTAGTTTAACATGAATGTTTTCTACTCCTTTGACCCTTAATCCTAGTTTATCATGAATGTTTTTTACTCCTCTGACCCTTAATCCTAGTTTATCATGAATGCTTTTTACTCCTCTGACCCTTAATCCTAGTTTAACATGTATGTTTTTTACTCCTCTGACCCTTAATCCTAGTTTATCATGAATGTTTTTTACTCCTCTGACCCTTAATCCTAGTTTATCATGAATGTTTTTTACTCCTCTGACCCTTAATCCTAGTTTATCATGAATGCTTTTTACTCCTCTAACCCTTAATCCTAGTTTAACATGTATGTTTTTTACTCCTCTGACCCTTAATCCTAGTTTAACATGAATGTTTTCTACTCCTTTGACCCTTAATCCTTATTTATCATGAATGTTTTTTACTCCTCTGACCCTTAATCCTAGTTTATCATGAATGCTTTTTACTCCTCTGACCCTTAATCCTAGTTTAACATGTATGTTTTTTACTCCTCTGACCCTTAATCCTAGTTTATCATGAATGTTTTTTACTCCTCTGACCCTTAATCCTAGTTTAACATGTATGTTTTTTACTCCTCTGACCCTTAATCCTAGTTTATCATGAATGCTTTTTACTCCTCTAACCCTTAATCCTAGTTTAACATGTATGTTTTTTACTCCTCTGACCCTTAATCCTAGTTTAACATGAATGTTTTCTACTCCTTTGACCCTTAATCCTAGTTTATCATGAATGTTTTTTACTCCTCTGACCCTTAATCCTAGTTTATCATGAATGCTTTTTACTCCTCTGACCCTTAATCCTAGTTTAACATGTATGTTTTTTACTCCTCTGACCCTTAATCCTAGTTTATCATGAATGTTTTTTACTCCTCTGACCCTTAATCCTAGTTTATCATGAATGTTTTTTACTCCTCTGACCCTTAATCCTAGTTTATCATGAATGCTTTTTACTCCTCTAACCCTTAATCCTAGTTTAACATGTATGTTTTTTACTCCTCTGACCCTTAATCCTAGTTTAACATGAATGTTTTCTACTCCTTTGACCCTTAATCCTAGTTTAACATGAATGTTTTTTACTCCTCTGACCCTTAATCCTAGTTTATCATGAATGCTTTTTACTCCTCTAACCCTTAATCCTAGTTTAACATGAATGTTTTTACTTCTTTGACCCTTAATCCTAGTTTAACATGAATGCTTTTTCTCCTCTAACCCTTAATCCTAGTTTAACATGTATGTTTTTTACTCCTCTGACCCTTAATCCTAGTTTAACATGAATGTTTTTTACTCCTCTGACCCTTAATCCTAGTTTATCATGAATGCTTTTTACTCCTCTAACCCTTAATCCTAGTTTAACATGAATGTTTTTTACTCCTTTGACCCTTAATCCTAGTTTAACATGAATGATTTTTACTCCTCTGACCCTTAATCCTAGTTTATCATGAATGCTTTTTACTCCTCTGACCCTTAATCCTACTTTAACATGTATGTTTTTTACTCCTCTGACCCTTAATCCTAGTTTAACATGAATGTTTTCTACTCCTTTGACCCTTAATCCTAAATTATCATGAATGCTTTTTACTCCTCTAACCCTTAATCCTAGTTTAACATGTATGTTTTTTACTCCTCTGACCCTTAATCCTAGTTTAACATGAATGTTTTTTACTCCTCTGACCCTTAATCCTAGTTTAACATGAATGTTTTTTACTCCTCTAACCCTTAATCCTAGTTTATCATGAATGCTTTTTACTCCTCTAACCCTTAATCCTAGTTTATCATGAATGCTTTTTACTCCTCTAACCCTTAATCCTAGTTTAACATGAATGTTTTTACTCCTTTGACCCTTAATCCTAGTTTAACATGAATGCTTTTTACTCCTCTAACCCTTAATCCTAGTTTATCATGAATGCTTTTTACTCCTTTGACCCTTAATCCTAGTTTAACATGAATGTTTTTTACTCCTCTGACCCTTAATCCTAGTTTATCATGAATGCTTTTTACTCCTCTAACCCTTAATCCTAGTTTAACATGAATGTTTTTTACTCCTTTGACCCTTAATCCTAGTTTAACATGAATGCTTTTTACTCCACTAACCCTTAATCCTAGTTTAACATGTATGTTTTTTACTCCTCTGACCCTTAATCCTAGTTTAACATGAATGTTTTCTACTCCTTTGACCCTTAATCCTAGTTTAACATGAATGTTTTTTACTCCTCTGACCCTTAATCCTAGTTTATCATGAATGCTTTTTACTCCTCTAACCCTTAATCCTAGTTTAACATGAATGTTTTCTACTCCTCTAACCCTTAATCCTAGTTTAACATGAATGTTTTCTACTCCTTTGACCCTTAATCCTAGTTTATCATGAATGCTTTTTACTCCTCTGACCCTTAATCCTAGTTTAACATGAATGTTTTTTACTCCTCTGACCCTTAATCCTAGTTTAACATGAATGATTTTTACTCCTCTGACCCTTAATCCTAGTTTAACATGAATGTTTTTTACTCCTCTGACCCTTAATCCTAGTTCATCATGAATGCTTTTTACTCCTCTGACCCTTAACCCTAGTTTCACATGAATGTTTTTTACTCCTTTGACCCTTAATCCTAGTTTAACATGAATGTTTTCTACTCCTTTGACCCTTAATCCTAGTTTAACATGAATGTTTTTTACTCCTCTGACCCTTAATCCTAGTTTAACATGAATGTTTTCTACTCCTTTGACCCTTAATCCTAGTTTAACATGAATGTTTTTTACTCCTCTGACCCTTAATCCTAGTTTAACATGAATGTTTTCTACTCCTTTGACCCTTAATCCTAGTTTAACATGAATGTTTTCTACTCCTTTGACCCTTAATCCTAGTTTAACATGAATGCTTTTTACTCCTCTAACCCTTAATCCTAGTTTAACATGTATGTTTTTTACTCCTCTGACCCTTAATCCTAGTTTAACATGAATGTTTTTTACTCCTCTGACCCTTAATCCTAGTTTAACATGTATGTTTTTTACTCCTCTGACCCTTAATCCTAGTTTAACATGAATGTTTTCTACTCCTTTGACCCTTAATCCTAGTTTAACATGAATGTTTTTTACTCCTCTGACCCTTAATCCTAGTTTATCATGAATGCTTTTTACTCCTCTAACCCTTAATCCTAGTTTAACATGAATGTTTTCTACTCCTCTAACCCTTAATCCTAGTTTAACATGAATGTTTTCTACTCCTTTGACCCTTAATCCTAGTTTATCATGAATGCTTTTTACTCCTCTGACCCTTAATCCTAGTTTAACATGAATGTTTTTTACTCCTCTGACCCTTAATCCTAGTTTAACATGAATGATTTTTACTCCTCTGACCCTTAATCCTAGTTTAACATGAATGTTTTTTACTCCTCTGACCCTTAATCCTAGTTCATCATGAATGCTTTTTACTCCTCTGACCCTTAACCCTAGTTTCACATGAATGTTTTTTACTCCTTTGACCCTTAATCCTAGTTTAACATGAATGTTTTCTACTCCTTTGACCCTTAATCCTAGTTTAACATGAATGTTTTTTACTCCTCTGACCCTTAATCCTAGTTTAACATGAATGTTTTCTACTCCTTTGACCCTTAATCCTAGTTTAACATGAATGTTTTTTACTCCTCTGACCCTTAATCCTAGTTTAACATGAATGTTTTCTACTCCTTTGACCCTTAATCCTAGTTTAACATGAATGTTTTCTACTCCTTTGACCCTTAATCCTAGTTTAACATGAATGCTTTTTACTCCTCTAACCCTTAATCCTAGTTTAACATGTATATTTTTTACTCCTCTGACCCTTAATCCTAGTTTAACATGAATGTTTTTTACTCCTCTGACCCTTAATCCTAGTTTAACATGTATGTTTTTTACTCCTCTGACCCTTAATCCTAGTTTAACATGAATGTTTTTTACTCCTCTGACCCTTAATCCTAGTTTAACATGAATGCTTTTTACTCCTCTGACCCTTAATCCTAGTTTAACATGTATGTTTTTTACTCCTCTGACCCTTAATCCTAGTTTAACATGAATGTTTTTTACTCCTCTGACCCTTAATCCTAGTTTAACATGTATGTTTTTTACTCCTCTGACCCTTAATCCTAGTTTAACATGAATGCTTTTTACTCCTCTGACCCTTAATCCTAGTTTAACATGTATGTTTTTTACTCCTCTGACCCTTAATCCTAGTTTAACATGAATGTTTTTTACTCCTCTGACCCTTAATCCTAGTTTAACATGTATGTTTTTTACTCCTCTGACCCTTAATCCTAGTTTAACATGAATGCTTTTTACTCCTCTGACCCTTAATCCTAGTTTAACATGTATGTTTTTTACTCCTCTGACCCTTAATCCTAGTTTAACATGAATGCTTTTTACTCCTCTGACCCTTAATCCTAGTTTAACATGTATGTTTTTTACTCCTCTGACCCTTAATCCTAGTTTAACATGAATGCTTTTTACTCCTCTGACCCTTAATCCTAGTTTAACATGTATGTTTTTTACTCCTCTGACCCTTAATCCTAGTTTAACATGAATGCTTTTTACTCCTCTGACCCTTAATCCTAGTTTAACATGTATGTTTTTTACTCCTCTGACCCTTAATCCTAGTTTAACATGAATGTTTTTTACTCCTCTGACCCTTAATCCTAGTTTAACATGTATGTTTTTTACTCCTCTGACCCTTAATCCTAGTTTAACATGAATGTTTTTTACTCCTCTGACCCTTAATCCTAGTTTAACATGAATGTTTTTTACTCCTCTGACCCTTAATCCTAGTTTAACATGTATGTTTTTTACTCCTCTGACCCTTAATCCTAGTTTAACATGAATGCTTTTTACTCCTCTGACCCTTAATCCTAGTTTAACATGTATGTTTTTTACTCCTCTGACCCTTAATCCTAGTTTAACATGAATGTTTTTTACTCCTCTGACCCTTAATCCTAGTTTAACATGTATGTTTTTTACTCCTCTGACCCTTAATCCTAGTTTAACATGAATGCTTTTTACTCCTCTGACCCTTAATCCTAGTTTAACATGTATGTTTTTTACTCCTCTGACCCTTAATCCTAGTTTAACATGAATGCTTTTTACTCCTCTGACCCTTAATCCTAGTTTAACATGTATGTTTTTTACTCCTCTGACCCTTAATCCTAGTTTAACATGAATGCTTTTTACTCCTCTGACCCTTAATCCTAGTTTAACATGTATGTTTTTTACTCCTCTGACCCTTAATCCTAGTTTAACATGAATGTTTTTTACTCCTCTGACCCTTAATCCTAGTTTAACATGTATGTTTTTTACTCCTCTGAACCTTAATCCTAGTTTAACATGAATGTTTTTTACTCCTCTGACCCTTAATCCTAGTTTAACATGTATGTTTTTTACTCCTCTGACCCTTAATCCTAGTTTAACATGTATGTTTTTTACTCCTCTGACCCTTAATCCTAGTTTAACATGAATGTTTTTTACTCCTCTGACCCTTAATCCTAGTTTAACATGTATGTTTTTTACTCCTCTGACCCTTAATCCTAGTTTAACATGAATGTTTTTTACTCCTCTGACCCTTAATCCTAGTTTAACATGTATGTTTTTTACTCCTCTGACCCTTAATCCTAGTTTAACATGAATGTTTTTTACTCCTCTGACCCTTAATCCTAGTTTAACATGAATGTTTTTTACTCCTCTGACCCTTAATCCTAGTTTAACATGAATGTTTTTTACTCCTCTGACCCTTAATCCTAGTTTAACATGAATGTTTTTTACTCCTCTGACCCTTAATCCTAGTTTAACATGAATGTTTTTTACTCCTCTGACCCTTAATCCTAGTTTAGCATGAATGTTTTTTACTCCTCTCACACTTTATTCGAGTTTTACCTGTTTTTTTTCTATGACTCTTATTCCCATTTTGATGGGTTATTTTTTTAATTTTCTGACTGTTATTCATAATTTTACATTTGGGAAACATAAAAAATACAGCAGAGAATTCATTGGATTTTTGAAAAGCTTATTATAGATTGGGCTTGAGCTGGACTGTCTCTTATTTGCCCTCATCTAAAAAAAAAAACTTATGGAGGGAAGTCAGTTGAGATTTTAAGGGTTGGAGTGCATAAAGACCTATATCTTATTGGTATTATTTTACATTTGTTGAACTTTGAGTTTTTTGCTTTTTTTTTCAGGTATGGTTTGATTTGGTTTCTGTTTAATGGCATATCAACCTTTGCAGGTTATTTAATGCCAAAGCCATTCTCCTAGAAGAACAGTAGTGGTACTATTTAACCCATAGCTGGGAGGATAAGGGGGTTCATACCTTTCCCAAGGGTATTTGCCCGAAAGTGAACGTAATATGGTGACTGGAGTACGAACTCGCTTACTACAATTCCGCAGTCCATCGCTTTAACCAATACACCACAAGGACACCCCCTTTTTTCAGGTATGACTTTAATAGTCAATATTTTTGGGAAAATGAATGCCTTATTTCATATCAGTAAATTATAATTTTTAAAAAAAATATGTACCAGAACTATCTTGAGAAATTAAATGACTTTGTTACCCACTAAGAAAGGATAAATTCAGTTAAAGAAACAGAGATTAAAATATATATTGTTTAGGCATTTACTGTTACAGATTGTTTTCTTTTTTTTTATTGCCACCCCCCATTTCACCATTATTTATTGGATCACTTAAAATAATGTAATTTATGTGAGTGAATAAAAGTCTGCATTGCAGCACTTTGAACAGTAAATTTTTTCTTCTTTGAATGCTTGAAAATTTTCAAAGAGTCTCACGAAATTCAAAGCTAATCTATAAATGAATGATGGTAAATATGTGGGTTCACAAAATTGTTATCAGACTGATATGTCAATCAAGCACTTAAGTTGGCTTCTCAATAATCATCTTTTCAGAAAGGGAAAGTTTAAACTTGGTTCATAAAATCTTACAGCATTTTTGTTCAACAGTTTATTTATGAACACTTGATGTCAATGTATTTTAATTGAAGAATAAAAGAATCAATTATTTTTGATAGTATTACTAAAGTTATGTTATTCCTTTTCGTGGGGAAAAGTTGTAAGGCCTTGATAGTTATTTTCCTTTTATTTTTCTATCATCAAGCAATCTTATAACATTGTGTGTATATGCAAACAAGTCTTATTAAATGTGATGAAGAAGAAAACTCTTGATTTTTTCTTTTATTTTTCTTCTTTCTCTACAAGGGAATGCATATAAGAGTTAAGGAAGTTTAAGAACTCTCCCTCTGTGTCTTTCTCTCTCTATATATATATTGTCATCCACAGACAGACTGTTTCATTGTATCACAACTTTTCTGCTTGGGTAGATACGTAAAACGGTTAAAGCTGGGATCAAAACCCACCCAACTTTACATTAGATTTAGTATCATACCGCTCAGCCAACAAGTGAACCATATCAGCTTGGGAATTATAAGGCATTATGGAGTCACTTTCGTTTGTTTACATTTTGGCCTTACCGGATACCAGAGAGCTCAATTAATTTGAAGAGCTTTGCATTATGTGAGTGGCATCCGTAAATTCCTTTGCCAGAGTACTCAACCCCCATTGTGGAGCACATATATTGTCATCCACAGGCAGACTGTTTCGTTGTATCACAACTCTTCAGTATGGCTAGACACGTAGGACGCTTGAAGCTGGGATCAAAACCCGTCCAACTTTACGTTAGACTTAGTATCATACCACTCAGCCAACAAGCAAACCACATCAGCTCGGGAATTATAAAGCATTAATTAGTAGCTTTCGTTTGTTTACATTTTGGCCTTACCGGATACCAGAGTGCTCAATTCATTTGAAGAGGTTTGTATTAACAAGGTAATCCAAGCAGAAGGAGAGATTTATTGAGAAACAAAATCGCCAGGAAAGTGTTTCAGTTCTAATGAACCATCATCAGGACTGGGAGGGATGATATTAAATCAATGATAGATGTTCAAAAAATTATACAAAAAATCTAGGGGAAACCTATGTATCAGGAAAATTGTCCATTTAATCAGTAAACCAGCGTTCATTTTAAAAATTGTCCAATGATTTTTTGGGGGAATATTATGTAGAATTTATATGTTCCATTTGTTATTTGAGAAAAAATTTTCAAATCGAAAGGAGGAAGAAAAAGAAAAAGAAAAAGGAAAAATTTCCTGATTTCCTGATTATAGGTTTTTTGAACATCCATCACTAATACCCTCCCTCCCAGTCCTGATGATGGTTCATTTGAACTGAAATGCTATTGTGTCTCAATGAATCTCTCTTTCTGCTTGGATTACCTTGTTATCAATTTTTTCTCTACATTGTTGGATTTTACTCCATTATTTAGTTCCATATATATATATAAGAAAAGGAAGACAATATGGGAAATCTTGCTATAAGGATAGTTTCTTCAATATTAATTTTATTCTAAAATTTTGTTTCTTTTTATTTCATTTATGTCTTTAAGTATCAATTTGGTAAATACAGATGATTATATTTGAGAAACTTAATCAGAAATTTATGGTAATAAAAGGAACAAATATAAAAAGGATTTGAAAATAAGTCATGTGTTTCATGCTATAGGAATGCCCTTTACAACAACTTAAGCAACACTGGCTGAGTTTCTACTATATATTCCCTGTCCACACCAAATTAATTCTGAATTAAAGTGTAATACTAAAAAACTGAATAATTTAAATCGATAAAGTCCAAAATTAAAAGGATACTGTATATATTTTATAAAAAGAGAAAAGGTAGCTCACTTCTTTTTCTCTTTCTAGTGTTGAAACTTAGACTAGCGCTTAGTCAGCTTACTGATACAGTTTCTCAGATGATCACTTGTGGCTGAATGTAGAATAAAGTGGAATGGCAGAGATCCTCTTGAAAAGCTCATTTGTGAGAAAAAAAACAAACTCTAGACCAGCTATAGTAGTCATGGATTTATTCACTAAAGGCAGAGATTTATTCACTAAAGGCATGTTATATAGTCATTTACACGTTCATGCAGCATCACAATGACACAACAACAAAGACAGACGCATGAATAAAGGACGCAAGAAGGAAGACACAAGAAGACTTCTTTAGAAAAATATTCACCTCTCACTTTATTTGTAAGGTTTGAAAGGGTTGTTGAAGGGTTTGCATGTGAGAGGGTGCTGGAGACCGAACATAAACTTCATATTTTGACCCCACTGTTATGACCGTCATGTTGTGTCTTTCTTGTTCTCCTGATGTTGGGGTCAACTCCATCGGGGCTTTCCAAGGGCCCCCTCGGTCGGGTGTGGTTTTCCCTACCACATCTCGTCTCTAACTCTCTGGAAGTCTGCTGGCAACTGCCCTGGGACCCAAACCCAACTGAGTTAGATAATAACTCAACGCCCACACGATCGCCTACTGGATCTTTGAAATCAAATGTTTAATCGTCATCAAGCGGAAATAACTGTCATGCAGTTCAGAGGTTACTCTCTTCCGGTGCATGACTGTAATGGCACAATAGGACCTTCACCTTGTCCCATATCATAAGCCTTAATCTGCCCACACAATCTCTTTCAATTACTGGCCGTTGGAATGTGTCACTTCCTTCCTGTGTATTACCTTGGAATAGTATTTTTGGGCTGGGTCAAAGGTCAAAATATAACAGGCAGAGCTAAAGTTGAAACATACTTGGGAGTAGTTGATCAGACAAAAGTATCTTGAGCCAAATACTAATTTGTATATTGAAGCCATCTATCTCTTAGCACAAAAAGAGTTTGCTTTTTATAGAGGCTTAGGTTCTTTGTGCCTAAGGATCATCAATCAAATATTATAGTTCACAAACAGGTCATCAAGTAAGCTCCACTTGATGTCCCCTCCTTATTATTCTTGTTTGCCTGCTCATATCATTACACCTGTGTACATTTTGTTTTTGTGGAATAAAATTAGTTCCGAAGAAGATATCCTCATACTGAAACATGACCAATTTTCTACCATATCTTCCTTTTTCCTTACCATCAGATTGTATTTTATATTCACCCCACTACACACATACATATACACACATATTTCTATATACTTCAATTTTCTTTTAAATAAAAAAGGAGTTATATTGTGATGAATAATAACAATTGTCTAGTCTTATTGTCTTCTTTACACAATCTCACACACACACATCCCATTTTTGGGATGTGGATAAGATTCAAATGTTTTCTTTACTACTCTGTATTAACTTAAACAACACATGTTAGACTGGCTGACATATTTATTCCAACTCAGACAATTTATAAACAAGGGACGTAACTAAGTATTTACAATTATTAAATGAGATAACTCAGACTTCAACATCAAACTCTTTTTATCAATAGTTACAACAAATTAAAGATACCAGCAATACAAGTAGTCATCCAAGGAGTCAAGCACTAAGAGGCACCTGTCATGTATCTGTCAGTCAGCCTTTCTAGATACTAACAGAAAAATTAAAAGTTAAATTATTAAACAAAATAAACTTTTTATTCCCATAAATTCATTTTCTTGCAGTAAAACATCAAAGATCCAAAGTTCATTAAGAGGGAGGGGGGGCACTATTTTTTTTCAAAACAGGTCAAAGATCACAAGACATCAACATTGAAATACAGTCGAAATATAATACGTATAATAATACGTATAGTAGTATGTAATAATAATATGCATATAATCTCTTGGAGAACTTATTCTTGAATAAATATTTTCATCAAGTTCATAATATAATAGATAAAAGAAATATTTTACTGAAGGATCTGCTATGATTTTTAAGCTGTCACAACAACATTCTTCTTAACTTCCTTTGATTATTCAATTGATACTCGCTAAATTTCTCACTAAAAAGATTTGCGATCATCTTCAGTGGTGTTCATCCGAGCTTGTAGATTATTATATATTTTAGTATTTCTTTATGCAGCCCGTCATCCTGGACTATGGGCCTTCAACTGGAGATATTTGAACAGTTTTTATTTAGGATTTTCCTCCCAACTAGTTTCTGGTGTATCCCAGCTCTCTAATGTCAAGTTCAAAATCCAAATGCCAAGTATTTTTGAGCCATTCTATTGATTCCTGGTTAGTATTTGTCTTGTGTTATTAATCACTGGTTTTTATTGGATATATATGCAACTGAATCCCATCTTCTTTTCAAGGTCTTATAATACTTATAATTCTCTTGTGAACTATATATCCTTTTGCAGAGTTATGATTCTTTTTTTTTTTTTGTTAATCACTCACTTCATATCCAGATTTAAAACATTTGCTTCATAATGATTAAGAGTCAGAGGAATAAAAATCATGTAAAACTAGGATCAAGGGTCAGAAAAATAAAAAAAATTATTTAAAACTAGGATTAATGGTGGTGGAATGAAAAATTCATATAAAACTAGGATTAAGGGTCAGTAGAATAAAAAAATGCATGTAAAACTAGGATTAAGGGTCAGTTGAATTAAAAATCATGTAAAACTAGGACTAAGGGTCAGTAGAATGAAAAATCATGAAGACTAGGAATAAGGGCCAGTGGAATGAAAAATCATATAAAACTAGAAATAAGGGTCAGAAAAATGAAAAATCATGTAAAACTAGGATTGAGGGTCAGTAGAATGAAAAATCATGAAAAACTAGGAACAAGGGTCAGTAGAATGTATCAACGCACTTGAAATGCTTTGGTTTAGACATTTTAAATCTGTATTTCTCTAATTTGTCTTCATGGGAATTTTATACCAGAGTAACAGTTAGTTTGACTGCAAAGTCTGTTATGTTTATTAAATAATTAAATCATTGCACATTAATTGTAAAGAAATCCACATCATTAGCTGCAGCAATTAAGTCATTACAGTAAAATCTCATTAAGCTGTTTTATCAATATAATTATCAATTATAATATGGCTTTTGCACTGTAAGAAGCCCTCTGAATTGCTTTCTATAATTCTGCTCTAAATGGATCATTAAACTGTTAATCTAGCTAAAAATCCCAAAAGGAAAAACAGGAAAGCTATGTTATATATAAATATCTTGTTAATGATTTAGTGATCTTAAAAATATCAAAATATGAATATTGACCCTGTAATGGCTTCTTTATATTCGAATTAATTTTAATTAGTGAATTTGGTTTAAGAGTTAGTATATATCTTTTTTGATTATTTAATTGAAATTTTCATTTTGTAACCACAGCTTGTTTGATAGAGTAATACATATGATGGGCTCTTTGAAAATACATTTATTTTTAAAAAGTGGACAGTTTCAAGAAGTAATGTAAATGTTGAAATTATTAGGTTGATATAAAATTCTTTATACCATCTTATTTTGAAATTCACTCAGTTATTGCATTCACTTTAAGAATTGACTAGAGAAAAGTTATTTTATGGTGACAATCATGATTGAATATAAAATGTCTGATCAATACTGCAGAGTCTTCATATTGGAAAAAATCGCAGTCAAAAACATGCAGTGGATTGCACATAGTAATGATACAATAGGTGCAAGCACATGTCAACAATGGTTTGCAAAAATTTTTAAAAGAGTTTTAAATTTGAAGACAGTCTGGAAAACCTTCAAACTTGTAAACAAATTAAAAATCAATTCAAATGTTTATAAACCAGAAGGAAAAAGAACCAAAAACGTAGGAGATTCATTTTTACCATATAAACTCAGTTAAACCTTCAGATATCTTCAGAGGAGGTAACCACATGAGTATAGATTTAGCAAGCTAACTGGTCATGGGATGTCACATCCTAATGAGATAAGACATCCAGATAAAATTTCTTCCAGAAGTTCCCTATTACCATTCCACACTGCTGCAATAAAAGACATACCTCACATCTGAATGATGGCACTTTTAAATCCAGGTGATTTATTTTGTTGGAACCCATAAATTGTCAAATTTAAAGGTTTATTCACATATATATGTATGTGTATACAATCATTGTATAATACAAAATATGGTTCGGAAACACAGAAATTAATAAAATCACTAAAAAAAAAACCAAGAAAATATCTGTCCAATGCTGAAAATGTCTGAGATAAAGACAGATCAAAATGGATTGATGAGCAGACCAAAGATAAGTGGCCCAGTCAGCTGGGAGGTGTAGAATATACCAAGTGGATCTCTGCAGAGGGGTAAGACTTCCCTAATGAGTGTCCTAGATAAGATACAAGACAATCTGATGGTGAGGCTCAAGTAATGCTGGAGCTTTGTGAAATGAAGAGTACACCTTCATTGCCATTGCTCCTTGGTCCACTCTGGCCCGAAGTGGTAGCACCTGAGAGAGCCCAATCTATGGGTCAAATAGAACTGTTTGACATTTAAACTGTGTACTTTGACATTTAAATTGAATGCCAAAAATTACTTATGCTTAACTAGATTGCTTAAAGTAGAACTGTTTGATCATTTAACTGTGTGTAAACAAATGACTGATGTTTGAATTGTTAATGATACATAATGATACTTGGAACCATTAAACTTTGTTGACTTATGCTAAACTGAAATGTTTGAAATAGAACTGTTTGGTCATTTTGTTAACTGTTTGTTAACAAATGACAGATGTTGAATTGAATTTCTGGTGCTAAATAGCATTACTTGAAAACATTTAATTGTATACAATCAATTGATTAATAGTAAATAGAATTATTTGTATTTGATAGAAATAAATGAAACCAAATAACTGTGTGTAAAAAAATAAGCTCAGGATCATTTAAAAATGTTATCTACAAAATGTGTTTAGAAATCATATATTCACTATACATGTATAAGAAAGGATTTGGCATTAAATAACCTACAATAGTTGATATGCCATAAAACCAAACCAAAGATAAGAAAAGTGGGTAGGGCATGTTGCTGTAATGAAGGAGAGCAGATGGTACCAAAGGTTTATAGAATGGTGCCCAAGAAACAAGTTTAGTAGGAAAAAGTACAGATAGAAGACAGAAAAGAAAGTTTTCTGATAAAACATGGTAGAGGCAAAATCAAGCTTAACAAATTAGAAAGGATTTTGTCCTGTAGTAAACTCAAAATGCCTATATTATAGCCTAGTTTATAGCCTAATGATGAAAAACAAATCTCAAATATTTAACATATTTTTCTTACTTAGGAAATGCCAATTTTGTCAAACATTGCAGTGATCATATTGAATAACAAAATGCAAAGTTATATACTTATTTATTCATCATTGTAATGTATCATTTCTGTGGCATTGTTAAAGTTTTATCATCTATTGTATTAATATCTTGGCAATCATCTTGGTATTCTTTTTAAAAGAGTGAAAAGAAAATTGTGTTTTCATGAAACAGAAACTTAACAGTACAACATTTTTCATATCTTTGTATTCTTTCTGTACGAAATAACTCAATCTCTGACCCATACTCTGCATTTTAAACTATGGCCATTAAATGACAATGTATTTTTGAGAGTGAATTCATAAAACAAAAATGTTATCCCAGTAGATCAATGATTCCCAAATGGAGGCATTTGGGCCATAAGAAAGAATTTCAGATTTAAAGGGAAGAATTTTAGCTTGAAGAGAAACTCCAAACCAGGAAATTGAGTACTCTGAACACCGTTTATATCAAAGGAAATGCCAGTGCATACAATTATAGAATTGATCCTGAATTAACAGTTAATAAAAAAAATTGCTTTATGATGCTTTTAATGGATGATTCAATTACTGAGGTTTGAAAACTATGGGTTACAGAAAAATAAGTTTTCCAGGTTTTTGTAAGTTGAATTTAACAAATTATAACTGTTAAGACATGAAGTTACCTCCCCTGATACTCTCGAGAAGAGAATGTGTTATTCGATGACCGGAAGTAAACAAACGGCCATATTGGTTTATGTGACAGTATAAGAAGGACGGGTGTAAAAAGGCGTCTCCGTATGCAGAGTGTCATAGTCTGAGTTCTTTGTTTTTTAACAATAACAATTACCCAAAAAGTATAATGATGAAAAAATTAATCAACAATTCAACATGAGGTATGAAGTGAGTTTCGATAAATGAGAGAGAAACCTAACTTCGGACTATGTGGGACTGTTAGAAATGCTTATATCTTATAACAACCCCATCAGGATGCAATGAGGTTTCTATTCCAAAAATTAGATTTTGTTTCAAAATCAATATTAAATGTGTCATAGGTGGATGCCCCGCACTAAAAATATATCATATTTGTCTACATGGGATCGACAAAATACTTTACTCCGACTAATTTCAATATCCTTTCTCAATAACCTGGCCCAGTCGGCAGGGGCTGTAGAATACACCAACTGCTTCTCTCCAGATGGGTAAGACCGCCCCCCAACGAGTGTCCTGGATACGACACTAAACAATCTGATGGTGAGATTCCTGCAATGCTGGAGCTTTGGGGAATGCGGAGTACCCCTTCATCGCCATCGCTCCCTGGTCCACTCTGGTCCGGAGTGGTAGCACCTGATAAGAGTCCTATCTATGGGTTAAATAGAACTAAACTGTGCTTCTTTCACTATACTGATTTTTGCATTTAAACTGCGTATTTATGCTAAACTGAATTGTTTAACATAGAACTGTTTTGATATGTAACTGTGTGTAAACAAAATCTGTACTTATACTAAACTGAATTAGCTGAATTAGAACTGCTTGACTAAACTGAATTGCTCAAAATAGAAATGTTTTTCACAATTAAACTGTACGTACATTTAAACTGCGTGCTTATGCTAAACTTAATTATTTGAAATTGAACTGTTTTTGACATTGAAACTTTACTTACACTAAACTGAATTGTTATATATAACTGCTTGAATAGTTTGAAATAGAAATGATTTTGAAAATTAAACTGTGTACTCATGCTAAACTGAATTGTTTTAAATAGAACTGATTATTTACATAAAAATGGATTTGGTGTTAAATAACCTACAAAGGTTGATATGCTGTAAAACCCCAACAAACCAACCAACCAACTCAATAACCATCAGTATTTGCCTGATCTCAAACATCAATGTGTTTTAGGATATAGTCTTTAAATGTATGTCTTAAGCTGACATATATAGCATAGTAATTTCAAATTGTAGATATATATTTTGACACGGTATTTATTTTACTTCCTATATACTTTCCTCAATCAATGTTTTTCAAATAAAATTTTGATTAAATAATACTATACAATGGGAAAAGATAATTATTTCATAACAGCTTTATGCAAATATTATCTGCTGATAGAACAGGGTTATGAGTAATTTGTATGAAGTTCATTTCTTAAGAAGAAATAATAGCATATTTAAAGTGTTGGCAACCAGTCTTATATATGATTGCTTTCATGCATTAGTGAACAAATTGTGTCATATCCTGCCCAAGTGGAGGGGTTGGGTAAATATGATTAGTGAACAAATTGTGGAAACAAGGTTTACTAAACTTATTTTCAAAGAAACTACAATTATAGATAATCTGAAGAATGACGAATGTTCTAAAAGAAATGCCTCTTACCTATTTCCCCCCAAACAGTTAGCCCAATAACATCATTTAATTGAGCAAGTTCCTTGCTAGTGAAAATGCAGTGCCAATAGTGGTGAATATAAGGAATAATACAGTGTGTTGTATAGCCGCATATATATATATATATATACAAATATATGCAGAAACATAGTCAACAATAATGAAGACTTCAATGAACGAACGAACACACTTCTTTATAAAAATATATCTATCACACTTTATTCTTGAAAGGGTTGATATTGGTTGTGTGTGAGAGGTGAGTTGGAGACAGGGACAGACTGCTACATATTGAGCCCAAGTTCTTCTGACCATAGCAGCACTTCTTTTGCATTCTGGCTGGGCTGCTCAACTGTGGGTCACTGAGGGCCCAAAGCCCTCTGTCTGCCGCTGGTTCTCACGCAGGCATCTTGTCCCCAACTGACTCCAACTGCAACTAGAACTGACCCAAGCTGTCTGGGACACCTGGTTATATAATTGTCTCACGTCCACCTGCTTCCGCTGTTCCTCCGCTTATTTACACGGGTGCATCTCTTGACTGATGGCTCGGTCGAGGGTCAATATATAACACAGTGTTTTGAAGCTGAAAACTTGCTCTATCCAATAGTTATATTGTGTTCTCTGAATCTTTTTTAGATTCTGTGGAAATAAATTTAAAAGCATCGCTCATGTTTTTTCTGATAATATGGCATGCAAAGAATTGTAGAGTTAGGTTTTCAGCCTGTTTGTGGTAGTCCATTTGAGATCAGTACATCCAGTTGGTAAGAGATTAAATCAAGTTGAGACTTTTCAATTTAAGAAAATTTGTGCAAGAAATTATCTTTTTCTAAAAAATATTAAGAAAAATAATGAAAGCAATGGTTTAACCACATTCAATGCTTCATTCTCATTGGATCTAATTAAATATTAGTTATTGTATCAGTGAAAATGTTTAAATTAGGCTTCCAGAAATTTTGTTTTTTTAAAACATAGATAAATAGATAAGATTTAAAAAGAAATAAAATATAAATTCAAAGAATACTATAATCATTTCTGGGTTCAAATTCATGAAGCTAATTTTGAAAAGTCTGTTGGCATTTTCAGATTTTGGAGAATCTGAGATAGAAATCAATGAAAATAAATTTTGTTTTTCGAGGTTTTATTTTCCTATATATTTTATTTTCATCTTTGAGGATGTCTTCTATAATTCTGAGAAGTCATCATCAATCCACAAGTTGTTATTGGAATACTTGGTGGGGAAAAGGATATTTAGTTGAGTCCTCACTCATCCAGGATGAATATTAGCAAGAGTATATTTGTGAAATATGAACCCTGAACAAAACAAAATGAAAGATGAGAATTAATTTTTTTTTTCATTGTGGACTTTTGTCCTCATCTTGGTAGTTTGTAGGTTTTTTTTTTGTTTTTTTACTATGTTTTGGCCAAATTTCACCTCTGGCCTTCTTCAGGTGATTAACCGCGACCTCGGATAGGAATGCTGAGTCTTGTAACCGTATCCCCAGTAATTACTGCCTTCCATAGCTGTTGTCTATCGCACCACATTTTTGAGCAAGTAACCCTCTGGCCGGCTTGGGTAGGAATTGAAACCGCCATCTTCTGGCAATGCTCACCTGGAACCGTAGAGACCCAATGCCTTGGATAGAGGCGTTGAGTCCCAGTAAAGACAGAATGAAAGACAAAATAAACTCAGTTTTACGTAAAAGACAATCTGATATTTTATATGCACAATATACATGTAGGTGTTATAACAAAGAAAGAATGCACAAACACATTTCAATAGCTAAAATTATATATATCTTGTTCCATGAACAAGCATTTGTTGAAGGGGTACAAAAAAGCAAAAGGATCACACTATGTAGCCATGTGGTTTTACTGTTTCCTGGAGGTCAGAAGGGAAATGACCTCCAGGATGGGTGTCTGCAAGCATCAAATAAACCTTACAGGGTCCCTATTAATTCTCTAAGGAAGTCTATCATCTATAGTATTCCTACAAGATTATTGGTCTCTTTCTTTCTATTATTTTTGTTGTTGCCATGACATTTTGTCAAATCCATTCAATCAGTTTCATGTGAAGAATCCATCAGTAAAGAAAAAGAACTGTTTTGTTTTATTGCTTTCTATCCCAGTAACATATGTAGAGTATATTGGTGATTGAATATTTTTATGTGAAGATATACATATGCAATCTATCACTCTCGGGAAACTATGCATATCTGCTCAAATTTCAGTACAGGTTTGAGTAAAGTTGTATGGAAGTTTCCCATGTGGTAGGTCTCCCCTCTTTATGACAATGATGTTTATTGAAGATGCTATACAACTTGGCATCAGTGTCACCATTGTAATTACCAGAGTGAGATTGAAGACAATGTCAGACTGCTTTATGAACTCCAGCTCCAAGTTTCTAATTTAGTTTTACCTTCTAAACTGGTTTGCTTACCAGAAGTCTAGAGAACACTCTCTGCTCTAGATGGTTCGAGAAGAGATGAGTTTACGCATTTCTCAAGGACATTTATACAAAGAGAAACACAAACAGCTTTTTCCAGGTTTTGAACATGGTTCAATAAGCCCATTTCCAATGACATTAACCATTATGCCCTCTACATCATGTTCAGTCTGTAATGCACACACACACACACATACACACATTTATATATATATATATATATATATAACCGTATTCGGTCAGATATGAGGAAGGAAGAATATGATTGATAGATTTTATCAGCATGGGAACCTGTCAGGGTTATCATATGCATAGAGGCTTGGGAATTGAGTACATTGTTTTATATATACATTTTTTGTATAGTTATCACATCAAGGGGTTTTTATAGAAATCATTTGAAAACAGATCTACTTTGTTAAGACATGAAGTTACCTCCCCTGATACTCTCAAGAAGAGAGAGCGTTATTTGAGGACTGGAAGTAAACAAACAGCCATATTCGTTTATGTGAGAGTGTAAGAAGAAGGGTGTAATAAAGGCATCTCTGTCTGTAGAGTGTTATAGTCTGAGTTCTTTGTTTTTAACAATGGTAGCAGAGCTAAAAGACACTATGGATTCAAAGTATTTTCCTCCACCCGCATTACTTAAGGATAAATACAGTACATGGCGAAAGGAAGTGAAAATATGGGAGCTCATAACTTCACAGGATAAATCAAAAAGAGCCCTCATGGTGTTTTTATCATTGGAAGGGAAGGCTAGAGAGACTGTTTTGGAATTAAATACTGCAGTTCTTAATTCTGAGGATGGAATGAAAAAGTTGTATGAAAAACTGGATACACTTTTTCTGGAAGATATAAACCAGTCTGTCTTTTGAGCATACAAAACATTTGAAAATTATCAGAGACCGCCTGGGACATCATTAGAAGATTTTCTGATTGAATTTGGCCGACTTGTCGCCAAATTAAAAGACTTTAACATTCTTTTACCAGAACCTGTACTTGCATTCAGAGCACTAAAGAGTACCAATATCACCAAGGATAATGAAAAATTAGTCAAAGCTACTGTCAGTAAGTTAATGCTATCTTCCATGTCAGAACAGTTATGGAAGATTATGCATGGACATTCTTCTAGCAAGTTATCATCCAATACTTCACCTATCGTAGTAAAAAACGAAATGGATATTGTTAACTATACAGAAAGTAACCAAATGGACCCTAGTGGAGTATATTATGGCCGCTCCTCATATCGATGTGATTCGTATTTTAATAATTCGCAAGAAAAGATAAACCATGCTGGAAGACGACAGGGATATAAAAATAAAACACACTCCACTAAGAAAAAGAAATTAAATCCATAAGACCGAACAGGTAACATTACAGTATGTTTTAATTGTGGCTGCAGGTTTCACTGGTCTTATGATTGCCCTTACGGTTATAGTAGCAGGAATAAACATGGCGTCAAAATAGAGGAAGATTTTTCTGTGCCCCACATGGTACTTACGAGTCAACAAAAACGTACGAACGGCGGGGACATTTTTTGGGGTGAGACGCTTGGCTCTGCAGTTTTAGATTGTGGTGCATCCAGCACAATTTGTGGAACAAAATGGTATAAATGTTTTCTTGAAACATTAACGGATGCACAAAAGAAAAAATAGTAAAAATAAAAGGAGTGAGAACCTTTAAATTTGGCGATGGAAATAAACTGTACTCACTCTACAAGGTGATTCTACCATGTGTTATCGCTGATATTGAAGTCAGTATTATCACTGATGTTGTGAACTCTGACATTCCACTTCTCTTGAGTAAAGACACCATGAAAAGGGCTGGAATTTGCCTCAATTTTGAAGATGACACTGTTACGATGTTAAAAAAGAAAATTCCATTAAGCTACACATCGTCTGGACATTACTACATTCCTATTACCAAACCTCTACCAGACAAACGTAACTTCAAACACATAACTTTTATTAAAGAAATCTCTTCTAAAAATACGGCAAAAAAAATTAAAAGTGCAGCAAAGTTACATAGATAATTTAGTCATCCTAGTAGTAAGAAATTGTGTAACTTAGTTAAAAATGCAGGAGTGACAGATCCTGAATTTATAAAAAATTTGCAGACACTTCCAAATTTCATGTGAACTATGCATTCGTTACAAGAAGACTGAACCTAAACCTGTTGTTGGAAATTTTAATATGGTGTCAGTGACCAGTTGTTCAAATTCTGGGATTTCTAAAAAGTCTTTGTATAAGCCAGCACCCAAGGAAAGAATCAAGGCCAAGCATACAAACAGAAAGCCATTAGTGCAGAGTCAGCTTGTTGATCTCAATAATCCTACATCAGCAAAAACCTACAAGAATGGGATGAAATCATTACTTACTCTAGAACGTAACTTTTTATCTCCTGATAAAGAGAAACAATTTGTACTCCAGGAAAAGCATCTATTTCTTGTAGACAATATGATGGGATGAAATCATTACTTACTCTAGAGCGTAACTTTTTATCTCCTGATAAAGAGAAACAATTTAGAGGTGCCCGTAGTGTAATGGTTATCGTCGCAGAAAATGGACACGGCGACACGAGTTCAAATCCTGGACGAGACTGATTGCATTTCACTTAGCACTAATACCCTTGGGAAAGGTATGAATCAAATTATTCTCCCTCCAGCTCTGGGTAAATAGTAGGACAGACTAGGTTCTTCAGCCTTGGTGAGGCAACTAGTCTAGGAGAAAGAAAACTCTGAATTCAAAACTCCACTTAAAAACTGACCTTGTGTCATATCCTGCCTGAGCGGAGGGATTGGGTAAATATGATAAAGAGAAACAATTTGTACTCGAGGAAAAGCATCTATTTCTTGTAGACAATATGATGCTGAAGTTGATGACAAACTAAGTGAAACTATGAATGAGAAAGAGAATCAGAATAAAGAGGATTCAGTTGCAAAAGTTATTTGCCATGCACAACGTTCTGCAAAGAAGAAATTGCTTGAAAAAAGTCCAGGTTCGACCTGCAAAAAAACCCCTCATGTAATTGCTTTGGCTAAAGAAATAAAATCCAATTCTCCTTTATTCAACAAAAATACAAATACAACTTTACTAAACAATATGAATGCCACACAGCTTTATTTTGATTCCAGTGACAGTGAAGAGGATTTAAATAGTAAAAGAAAAAAAAAGAGAGAGATGCTTGAAGGAAAAAAAATTGTAGAGGTCTCTTGGGTACCAACTAACACACAAATTGCCCACTTCTTGACAAAGAAAGGAGTGCCTTCATTTAAGATCCTGGGGTTCATGTCTGAGCCAAAAGAGTCCTCTGTTTAATGTTGTTACACTTTCCTATTTTCTTTTGCAGAACTTATGCCTTACAGAAATGAAAAGAAAAAGGGGGAAGAACTGTTAAGACATGAAGTTACCTCCTCTGATCCTCTCGAGAAGAGAGAGAGCATTATTCGATGACTGGAAGTAAACAAACAGCCAAATTGGTTGATGTGCAAGTGTAAGAAGAAGGGAGTAATAAAGGAGTCTCCGTATGCAGAGTATTATAATCTGAGTTCTTTGTTTTTAACATACTTGACTCCTACATGGGACCCTAACAAGTACTATCACTTTGGGTCAGAGAGGGCCTGGATGTAATGGCAATGAAGGAGTACTTTTTATAGAGGTGCTCGTGGTGTAATGGTTATCGTCATAGGAAATGGACACAGTGACATGAGTTCAAATCCTGGACGAGACTGATTGCATTTCATAAAGCACTAATATCTTTGGGAAAGGTATGAATCCAATTATTCTCCATTCAGCTATGGGTAAATAGTAGGGCAGACTGGGTTCTTCAGCCTTAGTGAGGCAACTAGTCAAGGAGAAAGAAAACTCTGAATTCAAACCTGTTAAATTCCGCTTAAAAATTGACCTTGTGTTATATCCTGCCCGAGCGGAGGGGTTGGTAAATATATAAAGGGGTACTCTACATTCTCCTGAGCTCCAGAACTGGAACATCACCACCAGATGCTGTTTAGTGTTGTACCCAGGACACCTTTTTTGTAGTACCTTATGCCTCAGAAAAGGATACAATCAGTGTATTCTATGTCCTACTTACTGGGTGAAAAATAATGAGCCAAAATGTTAAATTAAAAACAACCAAGTTGCCAGAAAAAATGTAAAAAATGCTTTTTAATATATATATATATATATATATATATATATATATATAGGTGGTGTATTCAATAAGTTTCCAGACTTTTTTGTACAGGCATTTAAAATTGTCGTAGACTCTTGAAAGTTCACTGTGTTATTGCTATACAGCTTGTGAGATGACTGACCAATTTTTAGGATTTTAGGTTGAAATGAACAGCTACAGCAGCAATTGGAATACACCCTACTAAAGCCTGATTGTCACAGATGGTGATTTTTAAAAATGCAATCTGACATATTAGAAGAATGGTATGCAATAAAATTCTGTTTTAAACTTGGAAAAAATGATGTCACAGAAACGTATGGAATGCTTCAGACTGCTTTTCAACCATCTCGCATGAATTGAGCATCAGTTTTTGAGTGGCATAAGAGATTTAAGGAAGCCAGGGAGTCAGTGAGGGAGGATGAGAGGTGTGGCAGGAGTAAGGAAGTCAATACACCAGAGTTGATTGGCTAAAGGGTTAGGGTTAGGGTTACTATTATAAGGTTTTAAGGGAGTTCAGAATGAGATTCCGTCGGAAGAGGCCAGCACTCTTCAAATCGGCTCAGTGGCATTTCCACCAGAACAATGCACCAATTCACAACTCCATCCTTGTCACAGACTATTTGACCAAGATGTGCATCAAGACAGTTACTCACCCTCCCTATAGTCCAGACCTTGCTCCCTGTGACTTTTGCTTATTCCCTAAGCTCAGAGGCTGTCGTTATAAGACAACTAGGGAGATGAAAGAGGCTGTGAGAAAGATCATTGACACACTCACACAAGAGGACTTCCATGGGTCCTTGCAGAAGTTGTTGGAATGGTTCAACACGTGCATTGCAGCCGGAGGAGATTACTTCAAAGGGGACTAGAGTTTCATGTGTGTACTATCAATAAAAGTGCCCATACGAAAAAAGTCTGGAAACTTATTTAATGATCCTCATATATATATATATATATATATATATATATATATATATATATATATAAAGTAGACATTTTACAGGGTAGCCAATCAAGAAGTCAAATAAAGCTGTTTTCATCTTTCGCTATTCATTGAAAAAGCTTGTTTGTGATGTGGGAGAACAAGATTGCAAAATAGTTTTTCCCTTAGGCTTGGCAGTAATTAACATCTATAGAATTCTTGAGCTAATAATTCCATATGTTGTAAAAGATGTACATCTTGATAAACAAGATTCTATTAAAGTAACTATTAACTTAGAGATACTGTTTTCTATGGCTGTTATGTGACTTTCAGAGATTTTGATATCTCATGTATTTTTTATTAAGATTTTGTCTATTCTATTTTGTTTATTGTCTAGAGATTTTGGATAAGATAAATGAAGAATTAACACTTATACTAACTTGTTCGGTTTATTGAGATAGATTTTATTTTATCAGTCATGAGAAAAAGTCTGATATTAATAATACAACCAGTAGATGGTAAATTTGCACATAAAATTCATACATGAAATATAACAGCTATAATACAAATTTGGTTGGGTTTTATGGCACATTAACCATTGTAGGTTATAAGTGCCGAATCCATTTTTATACAAATAAATAGTTCTATTGCAAACAATTCAGTTTAGTATAAGTATAGTTTTTTGTTTACTCACAGTTAAATGTCAAACAGATCTATTTCAATAAATTCAGTTTAGCATAAGTACACAGTTTAGTTCTATTTAACCCATAGATAGGACCCTATCTGGTGCTACCACTCCGGGCCATAGTGGATCTGGGAGCGATGGCAATGAAAGGGTACTCCACATTCCTGAAAGCACCAGCATTACTGGAATCTCACCATCAAACTGTTTAGTGTCATATCAGGACACTCATTGGCGGGATGGGGGTCTTACCCCTCTGCAGAGAAGCAGTCAGTGTATTCTACAACCCCAGCCATCTAGGCAAACAGAGGTAGTATTTATTTCATTGCATATGGATTTAATATGAAATCTAAGTACAATGAAATTACTTTGATAAGTGAAAAGTTAGACAGTGGAATATATTGTAGAAAGATTTGCGCAAAAACAAACATTCATATATTTCCCCAAAAAACAAAAGGGCAAAAAAATTAGACATCAATACCCTATTAAACAAAAATAGCATAAAAATAAAACTCTGATCTTAAATATATTTAACCATTTTCTATAAACTGAGAATCAATTTTTTTTTTTATTAAACTTTTCATTAATCATAATAAAAAATCTGTCCTATAATAGTTTGTTCATTTGAATATATTTCATACATGAAATGAAACAACTATTATGAGACGGAAATAGAATGAGTTTTTAATTGTTACATGACACAATTGGAAATACAGAGAGATTCACACAACCTTGAGAAGTTACTTTTGTCTGGTGATTACTTAGATATGTAAAAAGTGTGACAGTGGAATATATTGTAGAAAGATTTGCGCAAAAACAAACATTCATATATTTCCCAAAAAAACAAAAGAACAAAAAAATTAGACATCAATACTTTTGGTGCTGTTTTGAAATGAGGTAGTTTGACTTAGAGTGACACATAAATACCAAAACAAACAAAATAAGTTGTCAAGGTTAATTTGAAATGTACTCTTCCAAGGATTAGCATATACATACCAAATGAAAAACATTTGCCAAGTGTCTTTACTACAGATACAAAGAAAAAGTTTCCGTCCTACATCAACACTTCATTCTTTTGTTACTTCTCTTATTGAATATCATTTCTTTTAAAAACTTTTTTCCTCAAGAAATAAATTGAAACTAGTCAAGAACTATCAAAAATGAAATAACACAAAAAAAATTCCCATTTGTCATTACATTTTCCTCTTATATATATGTTGTGGACCAGTAAAAGGTCCGAAAGAAAGACACAAACCCGGGATTACATGAAACAAGTATATTGAATGAAATTATAAATACAGCATAGGTTAAAGAGTGTTCAACATCAGTCTTGCTGCCAAAGTGTTAGGCTGGAGTTAATTTAGTAATTTACAAAGCTCTTTGCTTCAATGTGGCACAAGGCCGAATGAATGGGGCGCCCAATGAGACTCGAACTCACTCGTGTAGGTCTGCGAGTCTAGCTTGCTAACAGTTACACCACCAGAGGTGCCCTGCTGGAGTTAATTTAACTTTATTTCTTTGTAAATACAAAGAAGGCACGAGGCCTTAAGGTTTTTGGGGAGGGGAAGGGAGCGGTCTTGCTTTTCTATATATTCTAAAGGGACCTAGCTAGCCACATTCGCCGACCCATTCAACAGTACAATATATAACCATTCATCCTTCATCATGCGCGCAGCAGTTACCAAAATACCGCATTTGCTCTATGAAGAAAACCTACTTAAAACCCAAAAGTGGTATATGATTTTTATTTACAAAATATGGTTTATGTACAATGAAATGATGGGAATGGGAGAAAAAAACCCGAAAAATTATATATACAAGAGAAACAAAGAAAAATTCCCCGTTTGGTTTCCCTCCCATCCCCCCGTCTATAAAATTGGAGGCCGACTGTTTTCCGGGTCGAAAGAAACCGGAAACAAGCCAGACCTGCCCTAGGTGGGGCGGGAATACTAATCTACAGAGATAAAAGAAATAAAAGGTCGGGCGCGGTATGGGTCGATAGAAGTAGGTAATATGATTTTTTATATATGAATGTTCAAGATCTTCAATAAAAGCGGGCTGGGATTCAGGTTGGGGTACAAAAATAATAGGGAGGGGGAAGATCTTGAGAAAGTAACGACTAGATGATGGGGACAATGACTCACAACATACTGCTAACTAGGTTACAAGGGAAAAAACAATTTTACTTACCAGGGATGGGGTCCCTAAGGACCCGTACCGTAGACGCCATGGGCCGGCAGAGGAGGGAAGGATGACTCCAACATTGCCCCCTTTCGTACGACCAGGCTCGCTGCAGTCACCCACCTTTTGCTGAATGTTATGCGATCCAAGCGTTTTCTATCGCATCTGATTTTGACCCTCAGCTGATGCCGAAAATACAAAACCAGATCACAATGAGAAAAGTTTGCATCGTCATACAATCCCTTGTTTCGCGTCGTCCAAATCACCATTCGGGCTACAGCTAGGATCGCGAGAAACACCACACGCTTCTCACCGTGAAACGGAGGAAGAACGTTGTCTACGACGTAACCAACATCGAGCAGCAGGAGCTGTTTGGGTTCGATGCGAGCCGTCCACTCCCCGACGTGATCCCAAAACAGGCGCACTCGTTCGCAGTAGTAGAAGGCGTGCTCAGCCGTTTCTTCCAAGCCACTGCAGCGAGGGCAATCAGGCATGTCTGCCAGGCCCGCTCTGAAGTTCAAGCCGTGAAAGGATAAAGCATTCCGAACAAGTCGCCAGGTGAGCGAGAACTCGGAGTTGTTCAAGAAGCTCGATCCTGGCGCCCAATTCCAGTGAGAGCGGATCTCCTCCGCCGTCCAGCCGCGCCGCTCGCTGAGAGGATCAGAAGCGGAACCCACCACTAATTCCCGATACAGCTCCTTCCGAGGCCATGAAAGGTCACTGGACCCAAGAAGGTTACGAAGGGCCTTTCGGCACTCGCGAACAAACAGTGCTTCGCCCAAAGGCCTACGTCGACCTTCAGCCTTTGGGTCTGACTTGAGGCGAGGAAAAGTCCGACTCGCCTTTCGTCTCCACACTGAGTCCCCCGTCAAGACACGGCCCAGATATGCAAGTCTTTCAGCAAGCCAGTGGCTCTCCAGATCAGGCATACCCAGACCCCCGTTGCGTGTACGTTGGATACAGACCTGTCTACGGACCATCGGCCTTGCACCTCCCCAGACAAGTCTGGAGAGGGATCGTTGCAGCGCCAACCGATGTGCCTTAGGCAGAGGGAGTACAGCCAATCGGTAAAGGATCAAGGGGAAGACGTACGCGGCGCACGCCTCCGCCTTGCCCTTTAAGGACAACCTCCTTGAAAGCCAGATTCCCACCTGAGCATTCACCTTAGCATGTACTTCCGACCAATTTCGCATCAAGGCTGCGTCCAACTAGCAAAGAGACCCCAGCGCAGGTGCGGCTGCCGTATGCTGAGAAAACGTTAAAGTCGCTTTCCAGGACCCGACAGTCGGCACCGCAAGTGAAGTGAGTCTCCTGCACTGCAGCAACATGCACTCTGAGGTTCTTGAGTTCAGCAAGCAAGCGCGTACACTTGCTTGAATCCCTCAGTCCCCTCACATTCAAACTGGCAAGGTTTAAAGCCATCAATCCAACTTACCTTACTCAGTGTCGACTACGGGCCGGAAATCCTTCGGGGTGAGGATGCCGACGGCCTGACGCAGGGAACCGGTGCCGAGCTCAGTACTCACTCGGTCGTCCCTGCTAATTCCTCCGACATCCATGGGATACCTCAGTTTTAGGGACCTATAAAATGATGGGTGAACTAAAATCGGGACCCTGCCCGAGCAAAAAGGAAGCATTTTTTTGAGGGAGGAATGCTCCAATTCCGCCAGCCTTAAATTTGCACAGCTGGCTTCCTGAATGAAGCGCCACAGCTCCCTTGTACGGGTACCAGCTGCGCGAACAAAGGTGGTCACCTTGGCTGCATCCCTAAACAAGTATGGGTTTGATATGGATTTTTCATTGATGGATTTGAATGAAAATAAGGGTTTTAGAATTATCTTTAATTGATGATCTGTGATTTTAGATGGGTCTGGTTCTGAACAAAGGGTGATTTCAATTAATGGTTTTCAAACTTCATTTGTGGCTGAATGATTTCTTGTCTGTGTGGGTGACGGTGATGGTGATTGTCCAATTCTGTTGACTGATCTGGATCGGGAGAACATTTTGGGAGTGGTGATTGGAGAGAGAGAAGGAAGAATTGGTAGGAGGGGGGGTTCTTTTTGTATATGTTGAGCTGGGGAGTGGAGGATTTGCGCTGGGCGTTGTGGGTTATTCTGTATGATTGGTGATGGTCCTTGGATTTTTTCTGTGGGTTTCTGGGGTTGAGTGGGCATGGGTTGTTGTGGTTTTTGTTTTTCTATTTGTGGTTGTTGTTTTTTTGGTTTTGGTGTACACTGTTTTTTCTCCCCATCCTTGTCTGAATCCCCGCTGTCTCTTCTCCTTTTTAAATTATAAGATGTTTCCATCTCTTCTGGTTGGTTTTTGTTTTTCTTTTTTATTGGTGTCTCTGTTGTTGCTGGTGCTGCTGCTGATATTTTAGTGGTTTCTGTTGTTTTTGTTGGGGATGTTTTTTTCTTTTTGTCCCCTTTTACTAGAGTCCACCCTTCTTCTCTATCGGGTTGGACCCCTGTTTCCGTGTTTGCGTTGATGTCTTTCTTGGCTGCTGTAGTATTAGTAGTCGTAGTTGTTTTCGTAGTGGTATTCATTGTATCGTTGGCGGTGGTAGTCGTTTTGTTTGTGGCGATGGTGGCTTTCTGAGGGCAGGACCGCGAGAAGTGTCCTAATTGCTTGCAATACCAGCAAAGCGGTTTCCTGCCCTCTACGATGACTGTCATTGTTGTGTCTCTGTACGATATGATGTGAGGTATTGTGTTGAACCCTCCCCTATCTAGTATCATGGTGAATAAAAAATCACTGTATGCCGTGCCATGCGCTGATTTGATTTGCATATATTCCTCTACGCCGCCGTATGAACTTAGATAGGCGGCGATGATGTCTCCATTAAGTTGCATCGACACGTTACATACGGTGACATTTATTCTTCTTTTTCCTCTATATTCTGGCTGAAGCCGGAAGTACTTCGTGGTTATATTATGTGTGGCCAGCTTCTTGGCGATTTCTTCGGATGGGTGCAGGACATCCCAGGTAGCAAAACTCCTTCGGCAAAAATACCTACCTGGGACGCCTGCAGCTTGGAGCAACTCCTCAAACGATTCCCCCCTGAGGCCAGCCAGTCTCCTGGTCCTCAAATCTGTCACCACGAACGACAGAGTCTTAGGCTCAACAGCCTCCACCAATTCAGGTATGGGTAAAATTTCGTTTTCTTTGAAATACTTTGCGTACTTCCTGACTCTGCCGTTCTCGCAGTCTTCTGGTGCCTTCTTCCCCCCTTGCAACTGCGACGACCAGGAGACTGGCGCCGCCGGTGGCCCCCGCGCTGGTTGTATGGCCGATGAAGACAACGACAAGTCCTCCGGCCTCGGGGAGGGCTCCGTGCTAATAAACATGTCCCGTGATAAGCTCATCTCGCCCGGAACCCGAGATGCCCCCCCACACACACAGTTGCGCTTTAAAAGGGCAACTAGGGGGAATGGTGCTCAAAATGCGAATGGACCCCAACCAGTGAAACGAACGCCCGATGAAAAAATGGCGCTCGCTCTGCCTTGCTCTGCTCTAGCAAAACAACGAAGTCGAGTCGAGGCCCGACCCTCCCCACACACAAACAACAACAACAAGTGCTTGAGGGGGGTCATGAAACAATAACTATAATATAACGATAACAATAATTTTCAACAATAACAATGATTTTTTAACAATATTCACTTACTTTTCTGTAGAAAATTAAACACAGTCCAAAACGGCTGGAGTTAATTTAACACTGAGATGAATATTCTCCTGGTATTCATAGTAACAGGTTGAGTTCATTATAGTCCAAAAGTTAGGTACCATAACAATATGTGTGTGTGTGTGTGTGTATGTGTGTGTGTGATTCCATTTATTTTAGGGCCTATCTGAGAATTTAATACGTGAAACTAAAGTTATAAGGACATATATATGTAAATATGCATATAGTCTTTCTTGTATGTAATCTTTCTCAATCTCCAATGTCAATGTCAAATATGAATAGATTTTTTTTGTCTACTTTTGCTCTTAAAAAATATTTGATCCATGTAGGATTTATCAATAAAAACGTTCTTCTGTTTGCTGGTTAGTTAGAAGGAGCCAAATAGAATTTTAATTTATGTTTGAAAAATATCAATCAATTGAATATTGAAGACAAAAAATAGCCGACCTAGAGTAATAGCCCCTAAGTCCTCTTTAAATTCTTGAGATCTCATGCTCATCTCCACATTCTTTTCTCTTTTTAAAAATAGTCTACAATGTTTTCCTTTGTCATCCCCATCAGCTACGTTGTATCCTCTTTGAATTTTTTCATCCCCTAAAATCTATTCCCAATTCCTCACAGTCACAAGGAGGCTAATCTGGATTGTAAGGTAGCTGACAAAATGGGACAAGCAAAAATTTCCATGGTACACTTATAGACTGATGCACTGGAAGAGAATGACCTGTGAACTGCATGACAGTTATTTCCGCTTGATGACGATCAAACATGCCATTCCAAGAATCGAGTAGGCGATTGAGTGGACGTTGAATTATTATATAACTCGGTCAAGACAAAAAGTCAGACAGTATCAGTTGGAGATTAGATGAGTTAGAAGACAAGATGTGGTAGAGAAGCCCAGCAGAGAGGGCCCTTGGGGCCCTGATGAGTTGGGGTCCAGAGAAGTTGCTGATAAGATGTAGTAGAGAAAGCCAGCAGAGTGAGCCCCTGAGACTCTGGTTGAGCATCAGGAGAATGAGAAAGACACAACGCTGATGGCCATAAGAGTGGGGTCAAAATATTGCAGTTTTTGTTCGGTCTTCAACTCCCTCTCACAGTAGAACCCCACACAACCCTTTCAAACCTTGCAAATAAATTGAGAGGTATATATTTTTCTAAAGAAGTCTTCCTGCGTCTTTATTATTGCGTCGGTATGTATCCAGCATATATATGTAGATGTGAATCTGCATATGACCCTATAACAGTAGGGTGTATTCCAATTGCTGCTTTAGCTGTTCATTTGAAGCTGAAATCATAAAAATTTGCTGGTCATCTCATAAGATGTATAGCAATAACATAGTGAATAATCAAGAGTCTACGACAATTTTAAATGCCTGTACAAAAAAGTCTGGAAACTTATTGAAGGCACCAAGTATGAATGTAATTCTCTAACCTCCAGGTATGAATATTATTGTAGATGAGTATTACTGAATACACTAACTCACTCAATGGTACCTTATTTTCTAACAAATTAACTTCACCAAAAAGTGTCTGTTCATGTAAAGTCCTCTCCAATTTGTTATCAAATTATATCAAGACCAAGATGATGAATTTAGAGAGACTAAAAAAAAAATACTTTCTTAACAGATATCGTTTTGTCTATACAAATGACAATATTTTCTCCCTGTAACATTTTTTTAAATTAGTATGTGATAAAGATAAATAATAAAGCCAATGAAACACAAAAAACTAAGAAAATTCTCAAAAATACCTTCTTAATAATTTTCTACTGTCAAACTAAATTCAAGATGTTTAAAAAATTTCAAGTTTTTTGAGTATCAAACCTTGCTTTCCTCAAGAAAAAATGTCTTGATATTAAAGTGTTTGCCTTTTAGTAGATTTCTTTTTTATTGTAATTGCTGGATTTACTAATTTTTTCATCAAATTTTTCTTATAAGTTTTTCTTTTTATATGAAAGCCATTTTTTTTCTACTCATCATTTTCTGATAAAAGGAATTTAATCAAGAATTACAAGTTAAAATTTCAGACCAACTCTGACTTCAAATGGTTTTCAGTTTTTTGTTCTGTTTTTAAGAGACTAATTTTTCCCCTATTTTGCACTTTCCTGTCATTTCTATAAAGATTTCAGGTTAGAACCTTTGACTTAAATACTTTTTTCTTGTCATCCTTAGATTGATGGCAAAACGATTAAGATCTATATTAGAGTTTGTTGTTAGTTTCAACAATCAAATAAGTCCTGGACAAGGTTAAACATAACATTTTTCTTGTCTCCTACATTGATTACAAAAGAGATTCTAAAAAAGTTTTTAAAAAATAGAATAAAGCTCAGAAGGAAAAATAAAAAAGAGAAAAGGAAGAAATAAGAAAAATTTTAAGTAGAAGAAAAGAGAAGAAAAATAAGTAAAAGAGAAGGTAATTAAAGAGTAGGAAAAAATTGATGAAAAAAGAAAAAAAAAGGTTAAAAAAGAAGATGAAAAGAAAGAAAAAGTGAATAAAAATAACACAGACTTAAAGAAACATTTAAAAAAAAAACTTCTAGCATCCTCATTAGCTATCCGACTTCAAGTAATATTAGTGTTGCCCATTATATGACAGTTTTCATATTCACAGTATACTTTTGCTATTTTGGGTGATAACAAGTTTTGTCATTTCAGGTTATCCATACTTCACTGGTCTCCTATGCATCCTTAGTGTAACAGTTATCATTATAAGAACTTGGTAAACCAAATTTAAATCCTGAAAGAAACTGATTGTTTCACTTTGCACTAATACTCTTGAGAAAGGCATGATTCCATCTGTTCTTTGTCCAACTATGGATTAGTTGGATTGGGTTTTTTGGCTTCAGTTAGGTAACCAGTTTAGGAGAAGGAAAACTCTGAATTCAGGCCAGGTGTACTTTGCTTATAAATTGTTCTTGTCACATCGTGATCGTGGTTGAGGAGGATGGGTAAATACATACTTCAATGGTCTTATGAGACACTCATAAATTCAAATATGCTTTCTTCCCACTAGAGTAAGAATGTCTAACAATGTAATATCTTGTGCATTACATAACAACATATCTTTATATATATATATATCCTTATATCCTTCTATATATACACTTGTATGAGAGAGAGAGATAGAGAGAGACAAAGAGACAGAGAGAGAAAGAGACAGAGAGAGATCAAGTTTTAAGGATACATTTATCCAGTTCCAATGATTATAGATTAAAACTAAAATGAGCAAATATTTCCACTGTGGTTCCACTTCATCAAGTACATAATTTCTTTTTACTCCGAACTACCAATTCATTTTAATTGGTTTAAAATTTCACAGGGAAATCTGATTGGTGTGAAAAGTTGTTACATTTTTGGTGTCTGAGGAGTTTTGAGATCAGGCACATAATTATCTTGATAAAAAGGCAAGGCTATTCAAAGTACAGACCTAGCAAGCATCCAACTGGAGTCTAATGAGTAGTAGTCAAAATTACTACGACCCACAATTATTGAGAAAGGTTTTTAAGCAAGATACATGTTTGAGATATCTCTTAATTAACTAATTAGCAGTTATAACTTTTACAGGGAAATAATTATTTCTTATTGATCAGAAAGCAGAGAAAATATTTACCAACAAAACCATGAAAATAATTTAGGAAAAAATTATGACTCAGAGAAACAGAAATTTTAGTAATATTCAAATGTTTTATTCCATTTCTTTTTTTTATTCATAATCTTAGTTTTAATTATTTGCCATTATTTCACAAAATATGAAAAAATACCATGTTAAAATTCAACTTCAAAAATGTTCAATGTTAGTTTTTTAATTGCTATAAGAGACTCAAAAAAACAATAATTGAAAATCATATTTGACAATATAATTCCGTCCTTTCTTTTATATAAAGATAAAATATTTGATGAATAAACTAAGATATCTGTTAAAGAATATCTGCAAACATTTAATTTGACATTAAAGGTCATTAAACAGAAAACCACCATTTTAATATCATTGAGGATTCTAGTTTCTCTGGAAGCTTTGTATTGTACAAATTAGAATGGCAAAATTTCTTTAAGAGAAAAATGGATTCATTGTCATGGAGAAAAAATGCTTATATTTTAAGTGACATGAACACACCATATTAGAAACATTTTAACTACTCTGTTGGTTGTATTTAGAATATACCAGCAGTGGTGTAAGACATCTTGACCCTAAAATAAATGGTATCCTGTGTATGACTCTTTACTACATCTTGTGGTGATGCTCCAGTTTTGGAGAGTGTGGTGTCATCTCTTTATTACCATTACTCCCAGGTCCATTCTGACCTGAAGTAGTTCTATCCATTTGAGTCTCATATATGGATCAAATAAATTTGTCTGAGATAGTGCTTTGATATTGAACTACATAAACATATTGTCTCTCAGAATATTGTTTTTGTAACTAAGTATAAAGTGTTTACCAGTTTAAAAAGATTGTGAACTCCGATATTTATTTGAAACCATTAATTGGTTTCATATTATTAGTTTGAAACAAGATTAATTTAAACCATATAACTGCACAAATTTGAATCAATAGTTAATTGAAACTATAATCGTTGACTAATAGATATTAAAAAGTAGAAATAATTGTTTGCAAAAAAATGACATACAAAAATCTCATGCAAAAAACTTTTAACAAGGGTTGACATGTCATCATCATCTTCTTGTCGTGCCATCAGCACGGATATCCCTGACCCTTTCTCGCCACCTCTCCCTATCATTCATTGCTTCTGGCCAGTCCTCAGGGCTACATCCCATATCCACACAGAGCTGCTGTATGTAGGTTTGAGCTGGTTGCTCTGTTTTTGTTTGGCCATGTAAAGGGGTCCATAGGAGTACATCCCTTATGAGCTCGTCCCTACATCTCCAGCAGTGTCCTGCACATCTGGTTCATATGCCATAAACCCAACCAACAACCATTATAAGATTGACTAGGAATCTTGACTCTTATCAAATTTTTATAACTGTTTTAAGAATTTGAATAAATCTTAAATTTCATTTCTGAAAAGATTAATTTTTAAGTTGGGTACATGAAAATGATCGTCTAAGTTACTCAGTTTTAGTTTAATAATGATTTATTTATTTATTGAATTCATTCTTTTATTGCAGGCAATACCAGACTGTTCTTCTAGATTTTTTATAAATTAGATTTTGTAAAAATTTACTTAATTTTGTTGTATTGTACACCTAATACTTCTTCCATGGGTTTTAAGGAATTTGGTTGAATATTAATTCAATTTATTTTAGGGACGAACTCATAAGAGATGTACTCTTATGGATCCCCACACATGGCCGCGCAAAAGCAGAACGACCAGCACGAACATACATTCAGCAGCTATGTGAGGATACGGGATGTTGTCCTGAAGACCTACCTAGGGCGATGAACGATAGGGAGGAGTGGCGAGAGAGGGTCAGGGATATCCGTGCTACCAGCGCGATATGATGATGATGATGATGATTTTGTAAAAAATACATGTTAGAAAAAGTCAAACAAAATAAAAAAACAAAAGTCAAACTATGCATAAAAATTATATATATATATATATATATATATATAATAAAAGTCTGTGTAGTGTGAGTTCAGGAAGAGATTCCGTCGGAAGAGGCCAGCACTCTTCAAATCGGCTCAGTGGCATTTCCAGCAGGACAATGCACCAGTCCACAACTCCATCGTTGTCACAGACTATTTGACCAAGATGGGCATCAAGACAGTTCCCCGCCCTCCCTATGGTCCAGACCTTGCTCGCTGTGACTTTTGGTTATTCCCTATACTGTCGTTATGAGACAATTAAGGAGATGAAAGAGGCTGTGACGAAACTCATGGACACGCTGACACAAGAGGACTTCCGTGGGGCCTTCCAGAAGTTGTTGTAAGAGTACAACAAGTGCATTGCATTCGGAGGAGATTACTTCAAAGGGGACTAGAGTTTCATGTGTGTACTATCAATAAAAGTGCCCATACGAAAAAAGTCTGGAAAAATATTTAATGACCCTCATATATCACTATCATGGATATATCATTCCAGCTTGGATGATCGAATCAGGTTTATACACAATTGGTTATTCAAGACTGAAATAACAGACAAATAAACATGTAGAATAAGTTTACAATTATTATATACATACAGAAATGAATGCTTACACACACACACACACACATACACACACATATATATATATATATATATATATATATATATATATATATATATACTTTAAGAAAAAACAACGAAACCGGTCACATAGGATTATAAATTTATTTCCATCCTGTTACACATTTTTGAAATTTCCAAAAACATGAAAAAAAATTAACAGTAATGGCCCTCTTAGCTCTAGCATACAAAAAAAAAAGAAAATAAGAAAAAAAAAAAACAACCAAGAATACTATATATATATATATATATATATATACATTCATATATAGGCATATTCTTACATATATCTATATACATATGTATGTATATATGAAGAATATGCCTATATATGAATGTATATATATATACATATATGCTTATATATATATATATATATATATATATATATATATATATATATATATACTTATGCATATATAAATATGCATATATATGCTTGTATATATATACATATGCATGTATTTATACACACTGTCGTACATCTACATTTCATACACACGCATATTTGTAATATATATATATATATATATATATATATATACAGACGCACGCACACACGCATATATATATTTTTAATATTTAATATATATGTATATTTATATATATATATATATATATATATATATATATGCATGTTTGCTTAAATAATAAAGACACAATTTGTCAATATAATTTTATTAAGATCCTTTCAAGTTTCCTGATAAGTGTCTTGGTTTCAGGTTGGAATTGGTGGATGAATTTATCAAAATTATTTCGAGTGCTTTTGAGCCTTTCATTGGCCATCATCATGGGTTGTTTGCATGTGTAAAGAGTGTTTTTAAAGAGTTTTTGAAGTTTTTAGGTTTTTATAACTTAACAAAATTACGTAAACGTAGAGTTGGATAAAACTGAGATGCTGATGAATTTAAAAACAGAACTCTGTCAACAGAAATAGAATATTATCAAGAAATATGGAATATTTTTAAAAAAGCAACAAAAAGCTAATGGCATTTCAAAACATTGTTGCTATTTTCAAAATTAATTCGATTGATTTTAGGTTTTTTCGTTTTTATATGTGTGAAACCAAGACACTTATCAGGAAACTTAAAAGAATCTTAGTAAAATTATATAGACAAAATGTGTCTTTATTATTTAATCAAACATACTTAAATGAAAAACTGCTGCCCAACTAAACGCACACACACACACACACACACACACACACACACACACACACACACACACACACACACACACACACACACACACACACATGGGGGTTGAGCACTCTTGCGAAGGAATTTATGGCTGCCACTCACCTAATGCAAAGCTCTTCAAATGAATTGAGCACTCTGGTATCCAGTAAAGTATAAATGTAAACAAAACAAAAGCTACTACTTATTGCTTCATAATTCCCGCGGTGACGTGGTTCACTTGTTGGCTGAGTGGTATGATACTAAGTCTAACATAAAGTTGGGTGGGTTTCAATCCCAGCTTCAAGCATCCTACGTGTCTAGCATCACTGAAGAGTTGTGATACAATGAAACAGTCTATCTATGGATGATAATATATATATATTTATATATATATATAATTTATCCAGATTTCCAGAATAATATTTCTTCAACTTTCTTTCCTTCCAATCTTTCTTTCATTAATTTTATTGTCTATCATCATTCAACCTTGGAATAGGTTGGTTGTTTGGTTGGCATATTAACCCTCATAGGTTAATTAAAGCCAAATCATCTTTATACATTTATATATTTGATATTTATGATTTGTAAATGAATAATTTGTTGGTAACATTTTAAACCAACCAGAGTTCATTTGTTTGCTTGCATTTAAGTGGTTTCAAGTATTCTCATCAAGCACAAATAATTCTACTCAGTATTAATGTAACATACCCATGATATGGATATGTGAAATAGACATAATGTTCATAAGATGTTCATAATGTTCATAAACATATAGGAATCCGAAAAACACAAAATTGGTTCGGGAACGAAATTTTTATTACCTTTTTGAGTTTAAGGTTTTTCGACATGAGGAGAGAGAGACACAATTTCTTTCTATGCTGGCTTTTCCCTCTGCCCCCACCACGTGCGGCACATTTTGTAGACCCCAACTAGTCTCGCCCCGGTGAGGTCCAAAAAACAACTTGCCCCGTCTAAGTCCGAAACCCAACTACCGCTTTTTTTTTCAAATCCCCAAAATCCTCGGCGCTTCCGAGCATGACGTCATTCACGTCCCCGGTCACATTTCCTATCTGGGGTTTTTTATTGTGAGATCTCTGATTGCCACATCCACCCCGCACGTGTGAACACCTGCACTCAACTAACCCATGCACTAACTAACCCATGCACTAAGCAAAAGTTTCTCAGCCTAACTAAACCAAAAGGCAAGATATATAAAATGAAAAATGATAATATAAAAAAAATCCCTCCGCAATTATATTACATTAATCCTTTGCTTGCACACCGTTAAATGGTTTCAAATATTGCTTTTTAACTCTAATAATTCAATTCAACATTCATTTGTTTGTCGACAGTTAAATGCTTAAAAAGTTCAATTTAACCCATAAATGAAATCCTAACCGAGTCAGAGTAGACCTGGAAGTAATGCTGATGAAGGGGTACTCCACATTTCCCAAAGTTCAAGGACTGGAGGCTGACCATCAGATGGCTTAGTTTCATATCCAGGACACTTGTTGGGAGGGAGAGTCTAACCCCACTGCAGTGATGTAATCAGCATATTCCACAGCCAACTGGGATACCCTGGAATAGTTAGCATTGTGATGATGATGATGATGATGATGATGATGATGATGATGATGATGATGATGATAAGATTAGTTAAAGTGAAGAGTAAAAAGATTATATAATGAAGTGTTTGCCTTCTCCTCCCTCATCACCAGTAAACCTGCTGATGCGGTGTGATCCAAAAACAAAATGTCAACTACAAAAATTTTTGCAGTAAATACGAGGAATGGTCATATGAGAGTAGAGGATTTTCAAACAAGTCAATCAGTTAGTGATCAACCGAGGACAAGTAAGGAGCCTAAAGTCTAGAGCTTGCAACTCCCCACTTCCCAATACCCCAACATTTGAGGTGGGCTCCGATCTATGGAACAACAAGATCTTTTTTTATCAACTAAAAAAAATACTTCTTACCACCTTGTTTTTAAGGCTAGCCCAGCCAACTGTTAAAACACTAGTGAGTGGTATTTTTTCTTGGACCATGTGTCTGACTTTTTTCTTATCTGTGAACTTGGTTTTTATCTCCAGCAATGTAATAGTTATGTCAATCTTAATACTTTATATTTTGATCAAATACTAACTAGAATAGCCGTTACTGGCCAACCGGTTCATTGGCGTAGTGGGTAGAGTGTTAGCCAATGGTCCGGGAGACCTGGGTTCAACCCTAGGTCGTGTCATACAAAAGATTTTTAAAATGATACTTGATACCTCCACTCTGCAATATAAGGTACATATCGAGGGTAAAGTGGAGCAATCCAGGGAAAGGAATAGTGCCCTCCCCTACACCTCAGTGTTGTAGCTATTGAAAAGAGAGCCTTCGGGTTGCCCTTGACTTACTTCTCGATGATATTTTGAAAGAAAGAACTGGACAATATTTTTATAGAAATAATTTTGATAGATATATACCCCAAATTCTTTGGATAGAGAAATGGGAACATGATATAAATGCACAACAACAGGAGTCTTTAGAAAACATATTTGTATTTCTTTTAAGAATTTCTATCTCTTTCCATTTGGCTAGAAATGTCATATTTTGTCATCCAATTATTTCCAATGATATCAGAGTTCAGCCTTGTATTATAGTGGCATAATCAGAAGTTTGATTATCATGAGGAAAGTGAACCAGGCCAAAATAGAGGTGGCAATAGTACAAACCCACAGTTTTAAAAAGCTTTAATCTCTACTAGTAGAGATTCCTAAGGAATATTGATACTGTAAAATGAAATAAAAGGAACCTTTTGCATCTACACGCATATACCTATGTACAAAGCATATGTACTACTCCATCAAAAATGATGGAAGAATCAGCACATTTAAAAGATGAGACCATTGATTTAAATAACTTAATCTAGTTAGCACCTGATAGGGCCCTATCTATGGGTCTAATAGAACTGTTTGATATTTAAACGGTGCAAACAAAGGACTAATGCTAAATGAATTGTTAGAAATAGAACTGTTTGATCATTTAACTATGTTTAAACAAATAACTGATGTTTAATTGAATTGTTAGTGATACAAAGCAATATTTGGAACCATTTAACTTTGTTGAATTATGATAAATTGTCATATTAGAAATAGAACTGTTTGATCATTTAACTGTGTATCTAAAAAATGAGTTTACAAATCATATATTTAAGTAAAGTTGGTGACCATAGTTGAGGGTGACCAAAAAGCTCCCTTTTCAATAGCTACTACATTGAGGTATAGGGGAGGGTACAACTCCTTTTCTTGGATTGCTCCACTTTACCCTTGATATGTACCTTATAATGCTGAGTGTTAAGGAAGGAGGTATCAAGTACCATTTTTTGAGTCTTTGGTATGATTTGACTTGGGACCATTGGCAGACACTCTAACCATTATGCCAGTGGGCAGGTAAATCATATGATATATACGTAAAAACAGGATTTGGCACTAAATAACCAGCTATGGTTGATATGCCATATAAACAAACCAAACCAATCGTAATAGTAGATTAGGTGCAATACTTTTTTTTTGATAGTTGTGAATTCTGGTTTCATAAATTATACCTAAAACTAAGTAATGTTGATGACCTTAGTCGAGGGTGACCAAGAGGCTCCCTTTTCGATAGCTACTATGCCAAGGTGTAGAGGAGGGCACAACTCCTTTCTGTTGATTGCTCCACTTTACCCTTGGTCTGTACTTTATAATGCTGAGTGTTTACCAAGGTGACCTCAAGTACCATTTTTTGAGTCTTTGGTATGACTCGACCAGGGATTGAACCCAGGTCTCGTGTGCCATTGGCAAATCTGTTAAATAAAAACAAAGTAAATATCCTTTAAGTGTTCTAATTTTATAATTTTTGCAATGGGTAATAATTGGAGAATATTGAACTATGTTAGATTTGCAGACAATACATCATTGACAAAGAATGACACAGTACTAATATCATTCAGGTTGGTTGGTTAATGGATTGGTCAGGTTTTATGGCACATCAACCCTTGTTGGTTATTCAATGCCAAATCCATTTTTATACCAATAGTCACTTCTATTTCAAACAATTCAATTTGGTATGAGTACATAGTTCAATTGTCAAAAAAATTTCTATTTCAAGCAATTCAGTTTAGTCAAACAGTTCTTATTCAAACAATTCAGTTTAGCATAAGTATGCAGTTTAAATGTAAGTACAGTTTAATTGTCAAAAACATTTCTATTTCAAGCTATCCAGTTTAGTCAAACAGTTCTAATTCAAACAACTCAGTTTAGCAGAAGTACACAGTTTAGTTCTATTTAACCCATAGATAGGGCCAGAGTGGACCTGAGAGCGATGGCAATGAAGGGATGCTCTGCATTCTCCAAAGCTCCAGCATCACTGGAACCTCACCATCAGATTGTTCAGTGTCATATCCAAGACACTCATTGGGGGTAGGTGTCTTACTTCTCTGCAGAGCTGTAATCTGTGTATTCTACAGCCTCAGTCAACTGGGAAAATATCATTCAGGATGAATGATATGGTACTGATATCACTATTAGACATGAACAAACTATTAAGTGATGTTTAACTGTACCATCTCAAAAGCAATCAAAGATAGCAGACAAATTTCAAGAAGTTGAAGATGAAAACTACTTATGATGCCCTGATTACAAATATATTCTATGAGCAGTTTGTAAAGTGGACTCATTCCAGCTTTGTACAGGATTATCAACAAGGATAATAACCAGTTCATAAACAAGATCCATAATATTTACTTTTGCAAATGTTGTCGAAAAGCTGGATCATGAGACTTAGCAATCTCTTGTACTCAGAATGCATATTTTTACGAACTTAGAGCTAGTTTATAGGTATTTGTTTCTTTGACATTTTTCTAGTTTATCCTTGACAGTGCAACTTTTAATCGAAGCTTGACCCCTTCATCAGGGTTCTAGGTGCCTAACTCTCACCTTAGTCCATCTGCATCTGTGAGTCTATTATACCCCTCACTTTCTCTCACTTTACCAAATCTGCATGCCTATATATATATATATATATATACAACACACAAACTGAAATTATTAAGCAAATCAAATGAACTTCAATAATTCAAATTTGGTTTGAAAAATTATTATCAAAATTAAAACAAAGATTGAGTTGATATTTCGGCATTATCAATGTTTTATTGAAGTTATTGGATGTTTTCTAAAGATAAACATCTATCTGAAGTTATAAGGCAAAGCCAAATAATTAGATTTTACTTCAATAAAAAGGTAATATAATAATCAAAACCTTATTAACGCTAATAACAAATACATGTAAATCTTTGAATCCTTTACATTTTAATAAAGAGACCCCTTTTCTCAATAACACCCAATGTTCTATAATCTGATGATTTTGTTAATTCTTTACTTTAACAGGTTTGGATACTGTGGTTTTAATTGCTTCCTATATGTCTGCCTTACTATTATATTGTTTGCCTCCTTCATAAAATATAATTTTCACAAATGACCATAGATTTTCAATTAGATTCCATTCAGGACTTGAAGATAGCTATTTCCCTATCTTCTTTCTTGTAATTCTTCTATACTCAAAAATTCATTGGTAAGCTTTGGATAAAATCCATCCTTTGGCCCATACATCAGGTCCATCAAATTTCACTCAAAATTATTTTAGAAAAGTTAGTTATCATGTATTTCTTCGTCCAATTTTGACACTTTATGATATTTGCTTTTGCAAGAGGACATTACATAAATTGTTTTTTTTCAGATCCCAATTCACAAAGTGCTCGACACCTTTGACCTTCTTTACTCCACCAATTCCAGTATTTTCATAGATATGAGTGCTGGTCAAAATAGGTTGTTTTGCTATAACTCACTTTTTTTGGTGTTCTTCTAAAGGAAACAAGTTTTTAAAACCTTTTTCTTTGCCTCAAATTCTCAACATAGTTATATCTTTAACAGCTTTCTTTATTGTTTGATGATCTCTGCAAATCTTCTTTGATATCTCAAAAGTAGACATTTCCTCACTCAATAACCCAATTTTCAGTTTTTCAGCAGTTATTAGATCCTTCCTTTTACCATGTTTCAACATTTATTATGGCCAAAAAAAGGATTTTATTAGATTTCAAAGGTCTTAAGCTAATATTGATTTAATCTGCATACTAACTTCAGTGAGTCCATTTTTGTAAATTCTAAATATCTCAAAAATTAACCATTAAAAACGATAGAAAATTGAGTCAAATATTTTACAAGAGAAGAAAATGAATGAGTTTAAATTTCACAAAAAATAGTTGAGAACTTTTTGAGTTATTGAGGTTTATTTGAATTGCATTATAACTTCAGACAGACTGTACATATCAAGTGCTATTTTTTCTGTTGATATCCTCTGCATTTCTGTTTTGAGTTTTTAAATATAAACAATTTTGTTTACTCTGTGTCACCTGAAAATAAGTGACCTTAGCCTAGCTTCAAAATTAGAAGCTGGATTTCATTATAATAGTCTATAGAATATATAACATCATTCACTTCTTTTTTAAGTCACATTTTTTGTTTGAATATAATAATATTAATCATTTGTTTGCATATTTATATGGATTTAAGAATTCCTATCTGATACTAATAATTTATACACAATTACATGGTCTATTTCAATCATACATCCTAGAAGGAGGTCTTCAGTGATGCAACTGTCTTCATTGCCGATTTCGGGTTATTTCTGCATCATATCGGCTCCAACAGTAACCCCGGCATGACTCTGGAAGAGCTAAGCTGCCTCTGTGATCGCGACGTGCTACGCTCATGCCTCTACCAAAGAAAAAGAAAAATTTGAATAAAGGCCGGACTTCAGCTGTTCTTACAGACATCTGTCCTTTAGTAAACAGCCAATGAAAACAGGGCATTCCACACTCCTCTGCTATATCATACCATCTTTACCTCATCCGATTTCAGCTGTCTACTTCCAGAATCGGTACCGAGGTAAGATGTTATTTTTAATACTCGTCCATGATTTACACTTCACAAGACTTACACGAATCTCCCGCCAAAACTATCCTATACTAATACTTCCAAACTAACATGAATTAAGCCCCTACTCAAAACTATTCAGTCAGTCTTTAACTTTTACCTTATACCCTTATTCGAAGCCGAGAAAAAAGAAAAAAGGAAAAACACTTCCTTTTTAATAGTAATCATTTGTTTGCACATATCTGTTTGCTTCAAGTATTCATATTGTTGTGGACCAGTAAAAGGTCTGGAAGTAAGACACGAATTCGGAATCACGTGAAACAAGTATATTGAATGAAAGTATAAATACAGCATAGATAAAAGAGTGTTGAATGTTAGTCTGACTGCCAGAGTACTAGGTTGGAGTTAACTTAACACCGAGATGAATATTCTCTCAGTACAATGGCATAATCGTTAGTGTTTGCTAATGGCAGTGGAAGCCTGGGTTCAATCCCAGGTCGAGTCATACCAAAGACTCAAAAAATGGAACTTGATGCTACCTTGCTTAACATGCAGCATTATAAGGTAAGGATCAAGAGTAAAGTGGAGAAATCCAGGGAAGGGAGTGGCACCCTCCCCAACACATTGGTGTAGTAGCTATCGAAAAGAGAACCTTTGGGTCACCCTTGACTAAGGTCACCAATTTTTTTTTCATAGTTATAGGAAGAGTTCATTATAGTCCGTAAGGTAGGTACCACAACACATATCTTACACGAACAAGTTGCATGTTAAGTAACTAATAATATTAATAATTCTTAGTAAACAACTACTGCTTCAGGTAACTATACTGAATACAAATAACTGGCATAGAATTATGTTAAATCAAGTATTTCTATCCAATACAAATAATTTTGTAGACCTATTTAACTCATTTGACTATTTTGACAGATCTGTTTAATGAAGAGGTGACTCCATACTTCTCAAAGTTCAAGAACTGGATCCTCATCATTAAATGCAGTGTAGAGTCCTTTCTAGGACACCCCTAGAGGTGATGCTGTTTACATATTTGAAGCCTAGCTGATGGGGCAAATACTCTTATAAACAATGTTTAAAGAGTCATCAAAAAATGATCAAATGATACTCTGTTATTTTTACTTTCTAGATTCATACCAAAAAAAAAAATGGCTTTCTGTACACAAAGAATTTTGCAAAGAAAAGAGATATGAGTTAGGAAGAATTTGTTAAAACATTCCAATAAAGCCAATTTAAATCCAAGACAATCAATCAATTTCATAGAAAAATAATAAAAGCATTTTTTTTGGTCCTCTATTGAATTAGTTCCATAGGGATGTTGATGATGATAATAATTAAATTGTAATTCTGAGTTTTTAAAATGATTGATATTCCAGGATTATTAGCTTCAACTTTGATGTTTTTTCAATAAAAGACTTGTAACTAAAATGAATACCAAATTTTTATAAGATTTAGTAAGGCCAGTATTTGCAATGCATATTCATCATTCTGTCCACTTTATTCACCCTCACCCCCCCCACATATATATATATATATATATATATATATATATATTCTAATTCCACAAAAGCTGAAAGACTGAAGGAGAATGTTCCTTTTTTCATTTCTTTTGTTAAATAATGCTATAACAATGTAAAATGTAGAACAATATCAACTTATCTATGTTAGCAAGATTTCTGCATTTAGATGTGATATGAAAAACTCTCCTTAATAGAAAGTGATCCTCTTGAGGACATTGTATGCTAGGCTACATGTATGTGAAATATATATTTGAGGTTTTAAAAAAATGATAACATATAAATAGACATTGGGTATTTATCCGTAGACTAGTGTTGTATTGCAAGGATAAATAATCAAGACAAAAGAAACAACTCTTTGAATTTAAAAGTTGTTTGTATTGCAATATCATTTTCAAAATAAGAAAGTGTATACTTGTTTGTTTGTTTGTTTGTTTGGGTTTTATGGCATATCAACCTTTGTAGGTTATTTAATGCCAAATCCATTTTATACTAATAAACAGTTCTACTTAGAATAATTCAGTTTAGCATAAGTACACGGTTTAATTGTCAAAAAAATTTCTATTGCAAGTTATTCAGTTTAGTCAAACAGTTCTAATGTAATATAATGGCCGAGGGATTTCGTTTTATATATCTTGCCTTTGGGTTTAGTTAGGCTGAGAACCTTTCAGCTCAGTGCATGGGTTAGTTAGGTGCAAACATGAGCGCAGGTGTTCACACGAGCACGGGTAGGATGTGTCATTCAGACATGTCAAAATAAAAATCCCAGATAGAAAATTGTGACTTGGGGATATGAATAACGTCATGCACCAGAAGCACGCACGGAGGATTTTGGGGATTTTGAAAAAAATCAGTTAGTTGAGTCTTGCAGTCCGAAGAAGAAGGGTGACTTTTGCTAGTTCACAGTGGCCTTGTGGCGGGTGCCACATGTGTTGGTGGGGGGCAGATGAAAAAGCCAGCATAGAAAGATTGTGCCTCTCTCCTTATGTCGAAAAACCTTTAAACTCAAAGATAATAAAAAGTTTCGTACCTGAACTAAGAAGTTGTAAGTGTTTTTCGTGTTTCGGGATTCCTATGTTCTATGTATATATGTTATGAACATTCTATGTACGTTTCACGTATCCGGATATCTGGCTATGTTACACTAATTCAAATAATTCAGTTTTGTATAAGTATAGTTTTTGTTTACACACAGTTAAATGTCAAAATAGTTCTATTTGAGTTTAGCATACAAAATAGTTCTATTTCAAACAATTCAGTTTAGCATAAGTATGCTGTTTAGTTCTATTTGACCCATAGATAAGACCCTATCAGGTGCTACCACTCCAGGCCAGAGTGGACCTGGGAGTGATGGCAATGAAGGGGTACTCCGCCTTCCCAAAAGCTCCAAAATTAGTGAATCCAAAGCATCAGATTGTTTAGGGTCATAACTAGGATACTCATTAGGGGAGTTTTTCTCCTCTGCAGAAATGTTGTTTATGTATTCTACAGGTCCAGCTGAAAGTGTGACTGTATAGCCTGTAATCTAATATCCGTTTAAAAGTTTGTTAAAATATTCATGTGTGTGTGTGTGTGTGTGTTTCCATATATATATATATATATACACACACACACACACACATATATATATATATACACACGCACACACATATATATATACACACACACACTTATATATATATATATACACACATGGATGTATATTAACTTCATCCCATTAGCCTATTTGATAGGATCACCCTTTTTCTGGTTTCTTAATTTTTCTAATACGTTATTGTTTTGACCCCCTTTACTTTTGCCTGAAAATGTAAATTTATATAGTCATTTTTTCAAACATATATATATATATATATATATATATATATATAGACTATAATCCATATTTGCTGTTTTTCAACCCCAAATTAAGCATGTGAAGTTATCTGATGAGATGCGTATGATATTTTTTGCAGAAATGAATTTATAATGACAATTTAATCAGGTCTGAGTTTTTTTCTAATTTCAATATATATATATAACTGGCTCATTGGTCTTGTGGGTAGAGTATTTGCCAGTGGTCTGGGAGACCTGGGTTCAAGCCCCAGTTCGCGTCATTCCAAAGACTTTAAAAATGGTACTTGATATCTCCTTGCTTAACACTCAGCATTATAAGGTACGTATCAAAGGTAAAGTGGAGCAATCTAAGGAAAGGAGTAACACCCATCCCTACACCTTGATGTAGTAGCTATTGAAAAGAGAGCCTTCTGGTCGCCCTCGACAACGGTCACCAACTTTACTTTTACTTACATTGTATATATATATATATATATATATATATATGTATTTGTATAAAAGATAGTTTGCTATATTCATACAGAATAGCCTGTATCAGTGATTGAGCATATGTAGAAATAAGATAGGGTAGCATAAGCATAGTCATCAGTGCTTGGTGTCTGTCAGTTTCTTGCCTGTGTGATCATCAGACCATCATGTATATATATGTGTGTTATTACATGAATATAACTATGTATGTTCCTTAAAATTATGGTTTAAAGAAAGTTAAAATTATGAAGACTTTTTTGTTTAGACATTTGAGAATTTTAGAAATGCCTAAAATAAGAAAGAAACATGTCTCTGTTCCTTTTTCCTATTTTCTCACATTCGACTTGATTTATGTGACTGATAAAAACACTGTCTTTACTCTCACCCATTTCTAATTAAAAAAGATAATTTCACTTACTACGGTCACAATAAAGGTAACTTTGTTTTTCCCCCGACTTCTGTTACTCTGATATCCTCAGTATTTTTATATACCATCAGAAAATAAAATAATAATAATAATACAACTTGGCTGTCCCAGCTGACCACAGAATAAAACTGAAAGAATGTGAAAAGAAGGATAATTACTTCGACCTTGCTAGAGAATTGAAGAAACTATAGAACATGAAAGTGTCGGTAGTACCAATTGTGATTGGTGCTTTTGGCACAGTGACTGAAGGATTATTAAAGGGCGTGGAGGATTTGGAAGTTGGCGGACGTGTGGAGACCATCCAAATGATAGCATTATTGAAGGCAGCCAGAATACTGAGAAAAGTCCTGGCGACTTGAGGAGACTTGATGTCACTAAAACTCCAGTGAAAAACCATCAGCTAATGCTGATGTGAAAAACTGTAAAAGAGTAAATAATAATAATAATAATGGAAATAATTACAAAAATAATTTTTTGAAGTAAAAAAAAAAGCAAACTCTCAGACATATTAGCCAGTTATTGAGAAATGAGAGCTATTATTAGGTTTGAATTTTACTTAAAATGACGTTTAAGTAAAGAGAAAGAGAAAACTATATAAGACTCTCTCTCTCTCTCTCTCTCTCTCTCTCTCTCTCTCTCTCTCATATTTATGTATTATTTGGTCAGTGCTTGTTTCTCAGAACCTGTTATGAGCTTAACATTTGGCTTAAATCATATTCTATGTAATTCAGAGTAACTAAAAAAAAAAAATTCTTTTTCACTCTCTTATTGTCATAATTTAAGCTTGCTGCTCTGATTTAATTTTTGAGTTGAAAGGAAATCAAAGTAATGTCACTGTCAAAAACATCTTGTATTTGATGAATAAAGTCATTTACTCAGCCTAATTTGGTTTAAAGCCAGAAATGGGAGAATCAAACTCATTAAGAATGGTCTCGTAGTCTAACTTGAAGACCATTTCACAGAAGCACCCCCCAAAATCTTTACTAATAAAGTATAGAAAACAAGAAAAAGAATTATTCTTGATTTGAGACAGAAATCTAAATTTATGATAATAAAAAAGATATTGGTTGTGATGATAATATAAATTTTAGTTTATTGTCAAAGGTAAGTAATTAAAAAAGTTGATGAATGAACATTATTTAAAGCATTTTTGATATCTCTAAAATAAAAAAAGATTTTTAAGTATGTAAAGAAAAAGAAAATTTTGCCATGATCTCAAAACAGGATTTGTTTTATAATAGCATCAAGATTTTTATTAGCACTTTGTGTTCTTATTTAGAAAATAAACTTATTTCCAATCCAATTTGGAATTTAATAATTTTAGGTCTGTGGAGTTGGTACATAAAATCTGTGATTCTAACACGTCCGTCTATGGAACCTTTAACTATTTACTCTTTGTATGTCAATATATATGGAGGGGTGGTAAATACATTTATCAAGTTTGTGGTGTAATGGATACTCTCATAAGAAACGGATGTGGTGAACCAAGATCAAATCCTGAACAAGACTGTTTACATTTCACATAGTACTAATACCCTTGGGAAAGGTTTCATCATCATAATGTCATGCCACTAGCATGGATCTCCCTGACCCTCTCTTGCCACCTGTCTCTATCATCCATCGCTCCAGGTAGGTCTTTAAGGCTCCATCCTGTATTGGCACAGAGCTGTTGTATATAGGCTCTAGCTGGTCGTCCTGCCTTTGCTTATCCATATGAGGGGGTCCACAGGAGTATGTTACTAATGAGTTTGTCCCCACTTCTCCAGCAGTGTCCCTCATGTCTGGTTCATCTAATGTGGATAGTTTTTGTGATGGGTGGTAGGTAGCCATACAGCTTTGTGGAGGCCTGCTTCCAGGACTTGGTCAATATTTCTTGCAGCATTCTTATGTAATTGCCATCAAGCTTTTTCTCCATACGTTTAGTTAGTGGTCATGTAGTGCATCCATATAGCAGTATTGACATGACTACTACTTGGAAGAAACTGCATTTCATTTTATCAGTCAGGTCTGACTTCCATATGACCAATAGCCTATCAATAGCAGTCCATGTCTTTGCTAGTCGCATGCTGATGTCTGTCTCAGTTGATGAGACACTGCTTTCTAGGTAGGTGAACTAATCCACTAGTTTCAGAGAACTACCATTTAATGTAGAGATGTCACCTCTTAGATTAAAGCACATGTATTCCATCTTGTCTGCGTTGACATGAAGGCCTATGCCTGAAGTTGCACATTCCAGACTACGTAGCAGGGTTTCAGTTTGGGTGGGTATATTTGCCAAAAGTGCTATGTCATCAACGTTGTCCGTGTCCATAACTACTTGTGCAAGGAATCTTCTGCTTCTTTCCTTTGCCAGCTTGAAACTGTTACCTTTGATTTTATCAAGAGACATTCTAATCATGTAATCTAAGCGGAGGATAAACAGGTATGGGGCTCATATGTATCCTCACAGCACACCTGCTACAATGTCGAAGTTGTCTCTGTGTCTTCATCTGAGGACTGGACTTTTACTTTCAAGTGTATTAATCCAACTATTTTTCTTCCAGCTATGAGTAAGTAGTAGGATAGACTGGGCTCTTCAACCTTTGTATGGCAACTGGTCTAGGAGAAGGAACACTCTGAATTCAAACCTGTAAAACTCTGCTTGTGGAATTTGACTTTGTATCACATCTTGTTGGTGCAATGGGGTAGGTAAAGATATACATCTTTATGATAATTGGCAAATATTAAGATCATAATGCTGATTATATCATCATCATATCATTTAGTCCGGACGAAATACTGATTACTTCCTTTTTAATGTCCTGAGTTCTTTGTAAGTTGACTTTCCTATAAAGATGTTCATAATTTTTTTATATTTTGGCTTAACTTTTGTACTGCTGATTTTAGTTCTGGTAGAACAGTTAGCATAGTTAAACATTTCACTTATTGCTTTAATACAATTGTTTTATCATATATTAACATTTCACTTATTGATTTAATACAATTGTTTTATCATATATTAACATTTCACTTATTGATTTAATACAATTGTTTTATCATATATTAACATTTCACTTATTGATTTAATACAATTGTTTTATCATATATTAACATTTCACTTATTGATTTAATACAATTGTTTTATTATATATTAACATTTCACTTATTGCTTTAATACAATTGTTTTATCATATATTAACATTTCACTTATTGATTTAATACAATTGTTTTATCATATATTAACATTTCACTTATTGCTTTAATACAGTCCTAATAAAATCACAGTCTGGTATAAGTTGTCATGAAAGCTTTTGGAATATTTTACACTTACTGTTACATTAACCTGTTTTTTAATGCTTTCTCTATTCATGAAAAATCTCTTCAGTAACAAGCGAGAAAATTTTATTACATTTTCTTATGAATGTAAATTTTTCAAAGTATGAATATTTAGTAGTTTGCACATCCTGCCTTTGTGGCTGGATAATTTATTCATTTTTTGAAATAGATTTTGACTCGACAAGCTAGCTTTGAAAACTGGAGTTATCTCTGCTCTTCGTTCTGATTTTTACTGAATTTTCAGTTTCGACCTGCTGATTGGTTTTTTTTTGTTTGTTTGTATATTCACAATAAATCACCTATCTTTTTAAATGTTTGCTCCATACAAATTTTTTAGACATGGTATTTTTGTTCACTTGTTGAATATTGTTTAATCTAATTAGAAAAATTAGAATGCACATTTTGTTTGAGATTTTGGTATGAGTTTGATGTTTTCTTTGTGCTGATATTTTATTCTTTAACTTTGTTCATTGTGCCAACTCCTTTTAAGGGAAAATTTTGTTGGATATTATCTACTGTATAATTTAGTTACTTTGTCCTAATTCTTTGTTTTAACTAACACATGCACTGTTGGTGGGGCTTAGAATAAGCTAACTATATTCCCTAACTATATTTACTTTTATATTCCCTGTAGAGGGTTAAGAACCCCCCACCACCAAAAAAAAAAACTGGTATCATGTGTACAATAAAATGTATTAAATGGTGAGACTTCAGCTTTAGAGATCTAGGGAGTGCAGTGTACTTTTTCATTGTCATTACTCCCAGGTCGAACCTGACCCAGAGTGGTAGTACTTGTTAAGGTCTCATATGTTGGTTAAAAAGATCTACTTAAAAATTATTCATATTTGATAGGACTGTATGCAAAAAATCTATTATACAAAAAATGTACAATGAATGTGATTCCGTAACTTCTAGAAATAAAATAAACCTTGATGATTTGACATGCTATTAGAACCGGACATTGGCCTAGCGGTTGGAGTGTTTGCCAATGGCCCGGGAGACCTGGGTTCAATCCCAGGTCGAGTCATACCAAAGACTCAAAAAATAGTACTTGATGCCTCTTTGCTTAACACTCAGCATTATAAGGTGTGGATCAAGGGTAAAGTAGAGCCATCCAGGGAAGGAGTAGCGCCCTCCCCTACATCTTGGTGTAGTAGCTATCGAAAAGGGAGCCTTCGGGTTACCCTCGACTATGGTCGCCAATTTTACTTACTTTATTAGAATCAGTCTAATTAAAAATATTATAACGCATAATTTCTTTTCTTTGTTTATATTTTATTATTTAGCTTTGTTCATCGTGCAGACTCTTTTCTCGAGGACAATTTTGTTGGATAAAGTATCTGCTTTATAATTTTGTCCTCATGTTTTCTCTTCGATGTCAGTCATGCAGATTAATTGTTAATGAATGGATCCAATTTAGAGTGATGCCCTGTCAGTGGGGCAAAGAACTGACTATATCCCTTGCAAAGGAGTGAGACACCCCCAACAAAAACATGTTCTAGGTATGACACTAAACGGCATCTAGTTGTGAGGCTCTTGTTCTGGAGATTAGGGGTGTGTGAAATACTCCTTCATTGCCATTACTCTCCTGATCCATTCAAAACCAGAGTGGTAGAACCTGTTAGGGTCACTTTTATGGGTCAAAAAGATCTGTTTGCAAAGCATTTATATTAGATAGGAATACATGATGAACAAATGACTATTATTCAACACAAATTATTACCTGAAACCATATAATTATTGAAATTATATAGGTATACTTGAAATCATACAACTGTGTTCAAATTATTTGTGTTAGATAGGAATACTTGATATCTGTGAAGGAATGGAAGAAAACTAGTCGGGGCATTTGAATAAAAAGCACTGTTGGCCACATTTGTACGGGATATTCAAATAGGTCTCAAACGGTGGATGTGTGAGATACATATAAACTGTCCAAATTGATCTACTGTGATTTGGACGTATTGCAGATGCTACCAACTATACAATATCATATAATCATGAGCAAGGTACTTAGGAAACTACTCAAAAAATGTAAATATGAATTTACTATCTAAGGAAGTCCCTAACTTCAAGGTATAATATATCGCCAGATGCATTGATATGCTGTTAAAATCATTCAAGTAATCAATAATTTTCGGCTAAGGGCCCTGAATGTAGCAACATTCAAGGCTTATTGGTTGATATAAAGGTATATCAACTTACGTGTGAATGCCAAAATTGAATTCATTTATAAATTTTTGATTTCAATAAGAACTATATTCTTTATGTTCCATTGCAATTTTTTATTAGTCTATAATTATTTGTTTGCACATAGTTATGACATCAAGCATATATATCTAATATAAATAATTTGTATACAATTTTATGGCTTCAAGTAACTATTTTCGTTTAATAATGATTTGTTTGCATACAGCAATATAGTTTTAAGTAATTAGTAATCCTTAGTAAAAAATTACTGGTTCAAGTAAATTCTTAATACAAATTATTTGTAATCATATGGTATCAAGCATTCCTGCCAAATACAAATAATTTGCAGATAAATCTATTTGACCTACTGATGGGAAACTAACAGGTATTACCAATTTGGGTCAGAGTAGACCAGGGAGTAATGACAATGAAGGGGTAATTCACACTTGCCAGTGCTCCAGAAATGAAGCTTCCCTATAAGTTGTTTAGTTTTATACTTATGACTACTTTCTGCTGGGTATACAATCAATGTATTCAAAACAACACTAGTCGAGCAGACTTTCAATTTAAGTAAACAAAGTTACTAAAATAATACAGACAATTTTGTTTTTCAGTTTTGATACAAAATTTCTTTGCATTGCATTCCAATAAATATAGTAAATACACATCAGTGCATAAAGTGTGCATATTCAGTTTTGCATATATTAATAAAAGGAAGCATTTCTAACTTATTTAAGTGTGTCCAGGGTATGATATGAAACTGAAGATGGTGGTGAGGCTCCAGTTCTAAAGATCTAGAAAGTGTGAAGTCACTTGGTTGGTTGGTTGGTTGGTTGGTTGGATTTTTATGGCATATCAACCTTTGTTGGTTGTTTAACACCGAATCCATTTTTATGAAAATAGTTCTATTTCAAACAATTCAGTTTTGTGTAAATACAGTTTAATTGTGAAAAACATTTCTATTTTGAGCTATTCAGTTTAGTCAAGCAGGTCTAATTCAGCTAAGTATAAGTACAGATTTTGTTTACACACAGTTAAATGTCAAAACAGTTCTATATTAGACAATTCACTTTTGTGTAAGTACATTTTCTATGTCAAAAAACAGTTCCATTTCAAATAATTCAGTTTAGCATAATATGCAGATTAAATGTTAGCACAGTTTAATTGTCAAAAACATTTCTATTTCAAACTATTCAGTTTAGTCAAATAATTCAGTTTAGCATAATTATGCTGTTAGTTGTATTCGACCCATAGATAGGGCCCTATCAGGTGCTACCATGCTGGGCCAGAGTGGACCTGGGAGCAATGGCAACGAAGGGGTGGTCTGCATTCCCCAAAGCCCCAGCATCACGAGAACCTCACCATCAGATTGTTTGTGTCATATCCAGGACAATCATTGGGTGGGGGTCTTACCCTCTGAAGAGGTGCAGTCAGTGTATTCTACAGCCCCAGCCAACTGGGCAATATTATTTTTGGATCGACTCGGACCCAGAATGGTAGTATCTGTTACAGTCCTATCTCTGGGTCAAATATATTGGTTTAAAAATTATTAGTATTAGATAGGAATGATTGAAACCATATAACTGTGCACAAACAAATGACTATTATTATTATTATTATTATTATTAAATAAGAATAGTCACTTGAAACCTTAGAATTATGAAGTATTTGTAATAAAATGGTTAAAGAGGTCTACGAATGATCATCAACATACTTGAAACTATATAATTGCTTACAAAGAAACATAATTTGACATTAAATAATCCCATGAAGTTTGAAATGTTCTAAAAACAAGCAAACAATTTTTTTTAATCAAAGGAACCATTTTAAAGTGGAAGCATTATCCATAGCAATTACATCACTGAATATTATACAATTATAAGAATATAATAATTTCTTTATTTTATGTTATTCTCTCACAAAATTAGTCATAATTTTCTCAAATTTCTTCTAATATATAAAATACTATATATATATATATATATATCAAATTGTATTTTATATATTAGAAAAAAATTGAGGAAATTATGATTAATTTAGGGTTACCTTTTTGGTTTTTTTTATAGGATTGTGTAAACATTATATAAATGAAAAATAATAATAGATATAATATCTTCAACTTGAAAAAAAATTTTCTTGATTAAAAAATATGATAAAATATAATAAAAATTATTTTAACTAAAAATTATTCTAATTTAAAAGAATAAAAACAAGGCATTTTTTTGAATACCATTCCTGCCATCAGCAATATGCAAACATCGAAATAAAGATTTTGAATTATTCATCTGAGGAAGGTTTTAACAACCTGAAATAAATTCATAATGATACCAAGAAAATGAATTTTTTCTTTTTGTCTTTATATAAAAGGATTTTTTAGCTCTGCATGTTAAGTATTGATGTATCATTAACCCCAAATTTTACATCAATTGCCGTTGGTATTGAGCACACAAACTGGATACTCTTACCCCTTGAATTTCCTCCTTGGATCATATAAGAATATATATATATATATATATATATATATATATATATATATCAGAGATATCCTGCAACCTGGTCTAATGATTGGGTAATGAGAAATTCTGTTATGGTAAAACAAGTCCTTATTCAATGTTATTCCAGGCAATGGAATTTCTCATTATTTGTTAGTGAAAACAAGTTGTTGATAAATTGCAAGAAAAACAGCTTGAAATTTGACAGAATTTAGACAAAAAAATAATTTAAAAAACAGATAAATCTTATTTCAATATCAATTTGTTTTTATTTACTAATTTTTTTTTTGCTTTTGTTGTATTGTTATTCAGCAGTCCAAATTTTATCCATTTAAATGTTAAATTATTTTATAAACATGTTACTTTTTAATTCATTTTTCTTACATTTTTATAAATTTTTAATTACATAATTATAATGATAAAATTTCTTTTTCCCTTTTTATGACAAAAATCTTTGTAGCAACAGAAAGCTCATTGGGGAGACAGAATGAAATATTTGGACAAATAAAGATGTTAGATAAGAAGATTCAGAATTGGAGGTAAAAGATGATAAAAAAAATGAAATAAATTTGAAAGGAAAGACAGATAAAAAGAAAAACAGAATAGGAATAAAAATGAAAAGAATCTATGAACATGGAAACAAATGGATAAATTGATGAAGGAAAAGAAAGATGGAATGAAAAAAATGAACCTGGAGACAAAAGGAAAGAAAGGAAGAAATTATGAAGGAGAAAGTAAGAAACTGAAAAAAGATGGAGGTAAATTAAGGGAGATGAAAAGAAAGAAATAAAATAGATGATAAATATTAATAAAAGAACACTTTACATTAACCCAACATTCATCTTGTATCATGTCTTCTTTAATAAACTGATGCTTTCTATTTGAACTTCAAAAGCTAAATGATAACAATCTCATTCATGGGAAATTTAATATTCATTCTGGTCACATCAAAATGCACTATTTTTCTCTTAAAACGTAGCCTAACAAGTTACCAGGTTACCTAGTCATAATATAAATAAATGTAAGCTGGCGACCGTAGTCAAGGGCAACCAGAAGGCTCACTTTTCAATACCTACAACACTGAGGTGTAGGGGAGGGCATTACTCCTTTACCTGGATTACTCTACTTTACTGTATATACCTTATATTGCTGAGTGTTAAGCAAGGAGGTATCAAGTACCATTTTTAGAGTCTTTGGTATGATGCGATCTGGGATTGAACCCTGGTCTCCTGAGCCATTGGCAAACACTCTACCCACTAGGATGTCTAAGCATGTTATATATTATTAACCCTTTAACATATCTAGACTCCATTTAATTATTAATTAACTTTTTGTGATAGAATGAATTATAGAATGAATTATAGGAATATATTTGACATTTTGATACAAATCTGTAGTTTTAAATAGTTCTTGTGAGCAAGTCTCTAGCTATCGTTAATAAATATGACTTGTATTTTCCTTCATCTTCCTAATTTTACTTACATTTTTTTATCACAACAAACCCAAGTCATCGGTTCTATGATAACAGGAACAGTGCGTATCAGAGAGAAGAATAAAGAATTATCTCCTCATGAAACTCACACTCCTGCTCCATTCTGATTTGGCAAAGAATGGTTTTACAGACCAGTCAAAAAGATTTGTGTAATACGTTACTGAGCTTCTCTTCTTTCTGCCTCCCAACACCATCTGAACCTGGTTGCCAGTTGCAAGTTGTTCTGCCCGCTGACAAACCAGCAGCCTCTTTTATAAGTTCTTAATTTGCATCGGGGCTCCATGCTGTCCACATCAGATACCTTCCATTCACACGTGCACTCTTTGGATATTGCATATGGTGGATAAAACATGCCAAACATCACATCTTCTTTTTAACTGATAAAGGCATGAAACTTTCATTTTATATGAATTTATATGAATTCATATTATATGAATTCAGCTCCTAGAGTGCAAATGATATAACTAAAACCACTCAATAACTTTCTTGTTTTACACTGAAGCAGTATTAAGAGTATTTTTTAATTTATCTATTCATTTTTTAGATGAAGTTTAATCATTGATAATTAATCATTAATCATTAATGATTTTGACAAATAATTTTTCTTTGTTAATCATTAATAATTTTCACGAGTGTTATCCTTCATCTTCCCAGGTCATGTATAAAGAAAAGATGAATGTGCCTATGGTGATTTTTTTTCTTTCTTTTAATTTTTAAATGGCCGTCACCACAGTAGAACATGGGGATGGTTGTTTCTCTTTTATATGTTATGAGACCAGTTCATGTGATTGATGGAACCATGACTAGGATGATATATTGGAGAATTTTGGAAGCTAATTTGTTATTTTTGGTGCAACAGTTGAATCTTGGAAGAGGACTGATCTTTCAACAAGGCAATAGTCTAAAACTTCAATAGTTTGTTCAGAACAATATAGAAGTGTACCAATGGCCTTGTCAATCTTCTGATTTGAACCCAATAGAAAATTTATGGTAAAGCTTGAAAATTGAATTAATCAAAGGGATGAGAAACATTAAAGATTTGAAGGTCATTTGCAAGGTAAACTTGCAATAATTCCTAAAGAATCTTATGAATGGTTGTGAAAAATTCTTTTTGAGCAGTAACTGCAAACCAGGTGTGTATAATTTATTAAAATATGAAATGAATATGTCTAAATACTTTTTTACAAATACTTTCTTCCCACTATATATATATATATATATATATACAGGGTGGAACGATAAAATTGTCTCCCTAAAGAAAACAACACTACAGGTTTATTTTAAAACTTTTATTGAAAAAATCAATTCAGCTAACTTGATTATGTAGTAGAGCTGACATCTATTCAATGTAACCACCTTCTGCCTCAATCACTGCCTTGATATGAATCTGAAACTGGGAGCATGCCTTTTCCACAAGCGCCGGCGAGAGCTCGGCGAATGCTTGGCAGATGGCAGCAATCACGCTGGCTTTGGTGTTGTGGGAGGTCATGTTGGTGATGTTCTCGACGTATGACTAAACAAAGTAGTCCAGCGGGTTCAGGTCGGGGGAGGAGGGGGGGCCAGTGAGAGAATGATACAAAGTCGTAGCACTCCTTCTGAAGTCAAGCTTGGGTCTCTTTGGACTTGTAGGCCGGTGCTGAGTCCTGCTGCCACACCCAGGGTCTGCCACCGGCCACCTGAGTGTGCCAGGGAATCACCACACACTTCAGCATACCCAGGTACACTTTGGTATTGACTTTCAAGCCGACTTTGAAGATGTGAGGTGGCATGATGTGGCCTTCAGTTGAGACCACACCAAAGACCATAACCGTAGCCGGAAACTTTGTTTTCATCACCTTGGGCATGTCCCAGTTATTCACGGCAATCCAGATTTGCATTTTGAGGGTGCTGGCAATGGTCCTGTTGTCATAACTTATATCGGTAGAGATCATGAGTTGTACAGCGGCGCATCTCCGACTCGCTCATTGAATATTGTGTCACTTTCAGACATGATAGAAGGCTCCTATTGCTTTTGGGATTTGTACACAACTGGCCAACTAGTAGATGGTCTACAACAAAAAAAGAAACCCGGTTTTCATTAAACGGAAATGGAATCATGTTGTCTTTTCTAGGGCGACAATTTTATCATTCCACCCAGTATAGTAGTTTGCTCTATAAGAAAAGAGAACTCAGTATCAGAGACAGAATATATATATTTAAGTTAGGGTAGCATAAACACAGTCTTTTCTCCAATGCAATCATCAGATGACGTCTTTGATCTAATGATTGCATAGGCAAGAAACTGACAGTCACCAAACACCACTGACTTGCAGTCTATGCAACCCTAATTCATATGTTGCTTGTGTAATACTGACACTGATCACAGAACATACAGATCCTATTTACCAACCCCTCCGCTCGGGCAGGATATGACACAAGGTCATTTTTAAGCGAAGTTTAAGAGGTTTGAATTCAGATTTTTCCTTCTCCTAGACTAGTTGCCTCACCAAGGCTGAAGAACCTAGTCTGTCCTACTATTTACCCATAGCTGGAGGGAGAATAATTGGATTCATACCTTTCCCAAGGGTATTAGAGCTATGTGAAATGCAATCAGTCTCGTCCAGGATTTGAACTCGAGTCGCCGTGTCCATTTCCTACGACTATAACAATTACACCACGGGCACCTCCAGAACATACAGATACTACATTCTAATTTGATACATGGTCATTTTAATGTATGTATTTACCCACAGGCTCGATGTGACACAAAGTCAATTTTTTAAGCAGGGTACTGGCCTAATTAATAGAGTGTTTGCTAATGGTCTGGGAGACCAGGGTTCAATCCCAGGTTGAATCATACCAAAGACTAAAAAAATAGTACTTGATACTTCCTTGCTTAACACTCAGCATTTTAAAACAAGGATCAAGGGTAAAGTAGAGAAATCCAGGGAATGGAGTTGCGACCTCTCTTTTACCTCAATGTTGTAGCTATTGAAAAGGAAGCTTTCTGGTCACCCTCAACTAAAGTCGCCAACAACTGCTAGTCTAAATTCAGTGATTTCCTTTTCTTAGACTGGTTACTTAACCAAGGCTAAAGAATCCAGTCAGGTGAGGAAGAAGAAATGGATTCATGCCTTTCCTAAAGACATTAGCACAAAGTGAAATGCTGAGAGCATTGTTTCAATTCTAACTCAGGTTGACAACTTCATTTCTAACCATGATAACCATTTAGGCCATGCAGTTCTGGTCATTTGAATGTATGCATACATGTGAAGGCATTTGTGATATGATGGTTATTGTTATAGGAAATGGACACAGCAACAAGAGTTCAAATCCTGGACAAGGCTGATTGCATTTAACACCAGTCCAGGAGAAGGAAAACTCTGAATTAAAACCTGTTAAACTTTGCTTAAAGGAATTGACTTTGTGTAACATCCTGCCTGTGCAGAGGTGTAGGTAAATATATACATGTGGGAATAATTTACCTGGAACTTCACACCCATGAGGAGATGCTACTACTGGATCAGATTATGTCTCAGGACCAAGTTTGCTTTGTTTTTGATCCTTAGATCCTAAGTAGAGAGTCAGGGAGCGGAGCAGATTGATGCCTTAAATTTAGGTAGTGCATATTGGAGGATTATGGATTAATAAAAATTTATCACCATTTGAGTTGTGGTTGGGATCATGAGAAACATGATCTGTTTCTCTCCATGGAAAATCAATGACATATGCCGCATTAAACTGCACTAACTGAATACTGGGAGAACTACTGACCAAGTTTGGTTTTGAAGCTGAGTACAGTGTTGATGCCTTCAGAAAGAAATAAAGCAGATTCACTGACATGGATAAAAAGAGAGTTGGCTGACCGTCCAAGAAGAGGGAACAGTTGCAGTGTGATATATCGGAAGCACAGAATTGAAGGAATTGCACTGTATCCCCCTTATGGAAGTGGACAGAATATTGTATCTGATATGAAAAGTTGCCCCATAGGCCTAAAGAGAGGAGGGCAAAAGAGTGGCCAAAAGCTGTATTAGATACCAGGCAAATGATCCTGACCCCAGTGAGCACAACCCCTTCTCCTTGGTGAAATTGGTACTACACAAAGTTGGCCATCAACATAATTCACTATCGTGGAGGGACATACTTAACAATGGCTGATTATGAATTAATAAAAATTTACAAAAAGAAAAAAATAAGAAAAGAAAACAAATAGAATCTAAAAATAAAATAGAATATCCCACAATTCCACTATTTGTCAAAAGTTTGATTTCAGTACTAAACAAAACAAATTGAGCCTCTTTGCTGCTTGGCCAGCTCAATGGTGAACACATGTACACTTGCAGACTCTAGAAATGAGCAGTATATACGCTACAATTTTTATAATATTAAATCATATGCTACATAATAAAAAGGGGAGCATCTCTGTGGTGTGGTAACTAATGTGCTGGATTGCAATACTGTATTGAATTCAAACTTAACATGCAACTGCATTCACTTTTGGACTTATACCCTTGGGAAAGGCATGAACCCTTTATACCTTCAGCTATGGATTAAATAGTACTGCTACTGTTCTTCTACAAAGATAACTTTGGCATTAGATAACCCACAAAGGTTCATATGACATTAAATAAAGAAGCTAAACAAACCTAAATAAAAAAAAGAAATTAAATCCACATGAGAAACTGATAAACACATAGATAATCTGATCCTAGTCAGAAGCTTTGATCTTTATGTAAATTATTCCATCATTTTTATGGGTTCTATGCTAGTGAATAAAAACAGTTTTAAGACTCTATGATTATGACAGTAGACCACATGAAATGCATAAAATTGACGTTCATTCTATTATGTGATAGTGTTCCATAGGAGCCAGCAATAAATATCTGTGAATATCAATATTCTATGATTTCAATTCAGATGTCAATATCAGTCACAGCATGTGAAGACTTCAGTATCAGTTTAGTTTGATGCTAGTTAAATAACATACAAAGATATCATTGGAGTCTATTGTAGATTATAACTCCTGCTAGTTTTTAAGCTTTGAAAGACATGATATTTACCAGCTGATAATGAAAAGCAATAAGTTCCTGATACAGTTATTATTCTCCTAAAAATGTGAATAATGTTGAATGCAATGTCTGGTTGGTGAAGAACACTCTTCAACCACTCTGCCATAAGTATAATATTGCTTTTTACGGAATTTGTTCAGAGAAGCTCCATGCCATTTTACCACCTATGTGAGAGTTTTCATTCAAAACCCAGTTTGGGGGAAGTTCTTTTGGCATAATGGCTAAAGTGCTGGACTGTGACCTCAAAGTAAGTGATTTTGAACTCCAGTCATGTTATTACATTCACTTTCAGACTAATAACCTTATGAAAGGTATGAACATTCGTATCCTCCAGCTATGAGTAAAATAGTATCTCTGCTGTTCTACGCAGATGTCTTTGGTATGAAATAACTCATGAAGGTTGATGTACCATTAAACAAAGAAACCAAACCAAAACTCAGTTCATCAAATCTTGCAATGTTTTCTTGATATTCTTTGTTCTTGACACAAGTTCCACACAAACAGCTTCTTTCCAAGAAAAGTTGAAATGTGAAACAACCTTCTCCTCTACTAGCATATGACTTTGAGCTATGTAAGTTTTCTTAGTCCTTAGATGTTTAGTCATTCCCTGTTCATCCATATAGCACTACAGTTAACATGTTATATATTGACCCTCAACCAAGCCGTCAATCAAGAGATGCACCTGTGTAAATAAGCGGAAGAACAACAGAAGCAGGTGGGCATTAGAAAACAATATAACCAGGTGCCCGGGGTGGTTTGAGTCAGTTGGAGAACAGATGCCAAAGTGAAAATCAGTTGCAGACTGAGGGCTTTGTGGCCTCAATGACCCACAGTTGAGCAACCCAGCCAAGATAAGAAAGAAGTGCTGCTATGGGTGAAGAAGAACTCGGGTCAATATAGCAGTCTGTCCCTATCTCCAGCTCATCTCTCACACACAACAAACATCACCTTTTGAAAATAAAGAGTGAGAGATTAACATTTTTATGAAGAAGTGTATTTGTTCGTTTATTGAAGTCATCATTACCGGTTAATGATGTTTCCACATGTAAGTGTATGTTTGTAAATGTACATGTGCAGTTGTATGTATTAGAGTTGTGAGTTTACAACAAACATATTGGACTAAAATGTCGTAGTAAGTGAGTTTGAATTTCAGTCCCACTATTATGTTCCCTTTCAGACGAATACCCTTGAGAAAAAGGTATGTACATGCTTCTCCCCCCAGTCAAGGGTTAAATAGTTCTACTACTGCTATTTTACAAAGATGCCTTTGGCATTAAATAACCAATGAACATTGATATATGATTGAAGGTAGAAACCAAAGAAATAAATCCATACAGTCATATTCCCATCTTAATTCATCATCTCACTCACCAATAATTTTTTGCAGGGAGTTTCCATGGTGTAGTGGTTAATGTGCTGGACTGTGACATCACAGTAAGCAAGTTCAAACTCCAGTCACTCTATTAAGGTTTCTTTTAAACTAATGCTCTTGAGAAAGGTGTGACTTATCTTATCCCGCAAGCAGTGGGCTAAATACTACCACTACTGTCATTCTACAAGGGTAGATTTGGCATTAAGTAAGCCACAAACCTTTTTCTATTCATTTACCACATTTCATTGCCATATCATCATAACCCTTTGCCGATTAGGGATTAATTTGGCCTTGCTAAGAGTGAATCTTTGCTTAAAAATTTTTTAAAAAAATTTTACATGCAGATATGCATTTGTAACTTATGTCGATTTTTAAAAGATTTCTTCAAGTGGATTGACACTTGCTTTTTCTTTCAGTTTTTTCATGATGTATAAAGTGGAAATTTATAATCAAAGATTTTGGATGTTGAATTTCATGGCAGGCACATCAACTGTTTACCTTAAATGTATTAGCAAGGCTCAGATATTTTAAATCATTTCGTTTTGAGAACCCCTGGAACAAGACTTCCTTTTAGAGATTTTTTTTTATTTATGATCACAAGATCCACTGCCCTTTTTCTAAGATTAGCTCTCTTTTTTTGTGTTCATTTTTTCTTTTGGATTTGTTCTAGATTTGCGTGCAGAGAAACTTATATATATATATATATATATATATATATATATATATATATATATAAGTGGTGCCTTCAATAAGTTTCCAGACTATTATTTTACAGGCATTTAAAATTGTCATAGACTCTTGAAAATTCAGTATGTTATTGCTATACATGTTATGAGATGACTGACCAATTTTTATGATTTCAGCTTCAAATCAACAACTACAGCAGCAATTGGAATACACCCTACTAAAGTCAGATTGTCACAGCTGGTGAATTTCAAAAATGCAATCTGGACATGACGACAATTTAGAAGAACGATATGCAATAAAATTCTGTTTTAAACTGGGATAAAATCCCACAGAAACGTATGGAATGGTTCAGACTGCTTTTCAACCATCTTGCATGAATCGAGCATCAGTTTTTGAGTGGCATAAGAGATTCAAGGAAGGCAGGGAGTTTGTGAGGGATGATGAGAGGTGTTGGAGGAGTAAGGAAGTCAATACACCAGAGTTGATTGGCCAAAGGGTTAGGGTTAAGCTTAGGGTTAGCGTTACTATGTTGAGGTTTTAAGGGTGTTCAGGAGGAGATCCTGTCGGAAGAGGCCAGCACTCTTCAAATCAGGTTAGTGGCATTCCCATCAGGACAATACACCAGTCCACAATTCCATCCTTGTCACAGACTATTTGACCAAGATGGACATCAAGACAGTTCCTCACCCTCCCTATTGTCCAGACCTTGCTCCCTATGACTTTTGCTTATTCCCTAAGCTCAGAGGCTGTCATTATGAGACAATTGAGGAGCTGAAAGAGGCTGTGATGAAGGTAATTGACACGCTCACACAAGAGGACTTCCATGGGGCCTTCCAGAAGTTGTTGGAATGGTAAAAGGGCATTGCAGCCGGAGGAGATTACTTCAAAGGAGACTAGTGTTTCATGTGTGTACTATCAATAAAAGTGCCCATACAAAAAACTCTGGAAACTTATTTAATGATCCTCATATATATAAAGGTATGACCTTATCTTGAACGCTGAATATCATAGCAGATACATTATACACTTATTGGCTTAGTAGTTAACATAATGGACTGCAGCATCATAGTAAGCCAATTCAAACTACAGAGTGTTTGCCTAACCAAGGCAAAAGAATCTAGTTTGCCTTACTATTTACCAATTGCTGGAGGGAGATTAATGCCTTTCTCAAGGGCATTAGTGCGAATGGAAATGTAAACAACCCCCGTGAGTCCCTGATTCCATTTCCTACAATGGTAACCATTACACTAAGTGCACCTCCCAATGTAATCTAGTTATGACTTTGTTTTGTTTTCTGTGAAGTACCTGTTACATCGTAATCTCAGTGTTTTGAAGAATCCGGTAAAAAGTACCAGATTCATTAAAACTCTAGGTAAATTTACTCACTTTAAGCAGAATGCTTGCAAAATTCATATATCTTCATTCTGCTTTTTATTTACCCAGAAAAGAATGAAGTGCAATATAATGATACAATAAACTTAGAACTGAAATAACAGATTCAAAACATATCTTAAAGCATATCTTATGAACCCTAATACTGCACATTAAAAAGACAATATATCCTAAAAAGACAATATATCCTATTTATCCTAGTGAGATAATAAATAAATTTCTAAATTTATTTATTATCTCACCAGGATAAATAGGATATATTGTCTTATTAATGTGCAGTAACTGCATTTGATTTAATGTCACAGATATCATCGAGAAATTGCTTGCTTTCCTCTGTTCTCATGGTATATCCCTGTGCATGTATCTCTTAATGTGACAGAGACAGTGGCCTGCAAGATTAATTCAAAATTGTCAGACTTCATTTAATTTTAGAGTTACTAGTAACAAATAGCCAGAAATGATTCTTAAAAAGTATACAAATTGGAGCTGCCTTTTGCTTCGATGAAAATATCAAAAGAATGTTTGGCAAAATTAGAAATAAAATTCAAATTTCCAATTCTATGTTTCTACCAAGAAGCACCAGTTCCAAGAGGATATAAGCTTATGCGTACACACTCATACTCTAGCACACACATTCGCATTCTTGCAAACATGTACATACACACAGACACTCTTGCATGCTCAGTTGCACTCTCTCTCTCTCTCAAATGTACACCAATACTCTTTCTCTCCCTTACACACATAGGTTTTTGTGTACTGTTTATATTGTAAAAACAACAAAGTATCTAAGCAGATTATCTTTTTATGTCCACGCTTTCTGAATGATAGAAATGCATTAGCATATATTTTTATCGTCTCATATAGTGTGTAAAAGAACCATAATTTCTGAATACACACAGTATATCCTCCCCTCATCTCTTAGTAAAATAATTCCTAATCCTGAATGTCTGAGCAGTTTTAACAACAATCAGGATAGGAATAAAGAAGTAAAATATGGTTGTGATATCAACATAGGTTGTAAAAAACCTCAGGAGAGTCAAATAAACTGTCTTTCAAGTAAATAGATTAAGATATTTGAACAGGCAATATTAGGGGAAATGGGAAAATATAAAATGAACAAGTTTTTCTGTGGGTTTCTCTCCTCATTTTTTCCCTTTGTACTTGTCTGAACCTTTAATCAATTTGTTCAAGATGGCTGGTCCACAATTTCTTAACAGATTTTATCATATTGTTTTTTGTAAAACCAACTCATAATATAATCTTTACTTGATTGATTGTTAATATGTGTTATACTATTTTGAGTCTTGCTAATAATAATATTTTATAGGACTTTACACTCCTATAATTCATTTTGGGTGGTATGCCACTTGTTCCTACAACAAAGATGGCAGACACTCACATATTCAGTCTCGGGAAACCATTGGCCAGGAGAACCACATGACCTGCTTAAAACTATGTCTGCACGTAAATTTCGTCCTGCATTTGGAGCCACTTCCAAGACACGTATTCTCTATAAATACATCGTCTTCAAACCCTCTCTCTCTTTTTACACAATTTCTTCGCAGCAGCAACACACTCCCTCCAGTGTGACTCAACAGATGTCAAATAGCAATAACATGGATGGACCTCGCAGACATTCAAAATATACATTGACTATGAGACTTTTTCCAGTCACAGAGAAACCGACTGTTTCCAACCATAAAAAGAAAGACATTTTAAATATGTAATCCTTTTGTAGTTTAGTTGTGTTAGACACACACACACACACACACTCACACATATACACACATGATTATTTTATTAATAGAATTAGTGATATTTTTTATGTATCAATCTAAGTTTTATTATAATATATAAATTTGTTTTGTTTGTCGCCTTGTTTTAAATGTTCCTTTTGTCTGCACCGTTTCACAACCTTTACCCCTTTCAGATGTTTTACTCATTTGTTGCATATCTTCATTCAGTGGCTTCATTCATTTGTTTTATTCATGTGCCTTTACTACCTTTATCCATGTGCCTATATTATGCCTATATTCTACCTTTTTCTAAACACAATACGAAACTTCAACATAAAATTATGAGAAACTTAAATACTTAATACAGGTCGCCACCTTCTACAATTTGTACAAAAAGGTTTGGCTTGGTTTGGTTTGGACTGGTTTGGTTAAGTCTGGTTTCTTTGTTTAATCTTATATCAACCTTTGTAGGAGAAGCTGACAGGGGCCAAGGTATTTCTGGAGTCACCTGGCATGTCTGGGCTACAGCCCTGCACCTATCTCCCACATTAAAAAGGCTTTGTGCCATACTTCGATATTTGTGGGATATCTGAAAAGAATTGAGTCCTACTACTGGGCTTGGACACACTTTGCCCTTGAGAAAGGCATTAATCTCCCTCCAGCAATTAGTAAATAGTAAGGCAGACTAGATTCTTTTGCCTTGGTTAGGCAAACACTCTGTTGTTTGAATTGGCTTACTATGATGTTGCAGTCTAGTATGTTAACCCCTAAGCCATGGGAACTCCTCCAGTAAGTGTATAGTGTATCTGCTATGATATTCAGCATTCAAGATGGTCTTACCTTTATATATATATATATATTTACCAACCCCTCTGCTGGGGTAGGATATGACACAAGGTCACTTTTTAAGTGGAGTTTAACAGGGTTGAATTCAGAGTTTTCCTTCTCCTAGACTGGTTGCCTAACCAAGGCTGAAGAACACACTCTGCCCTACTATTTACCCATAGCTGGAGGGAGAATAATTGGATTCATACCTTTCCCAAGGGTATTAGTGCTATGTGAAATGCAATCAGCCTTGTCCAGGATTTGAACTCGTGTTTCCGTGTCCATTTCCTACGACGATAACCATAACACCACTGGGACCTTTATATATCTTACTCTCGGGTCCATTCTATTTGGGTTTCATTTATGAATTCCAGCTGATCTCAACAATACTGTTATTTAGATGGTCTCCACTCGTCCTCTTAAATTGGTATCACCGTCACTTTCATGTGCCATTGTTTTTTCAGTTCTCTTGCAAGGTCTAGGTACTTATCTCTCTTTTTGCTTTCCTTCAGTTTTACCCTGTGGTCAGCCAGAACGGCAAAGTCCACTATTTGACAGGTTCTCTTTTTTTTTATTGACTATCACTAGGTCTGGTCATCTGGCCAAGATTAGATGATCAATTTATATCTCAAAATCCCAAAGAATTTTGTGTGTCTTATTTTCTAGGATAGATTCTGGGTTATGCATTTGTTCATGTTATCAAATTTAAACTTTTCGCACAATTCCAAGTCGGTCACTTTCCCCACCCAGTCATGTCTGGTCTTATACTATCTTTGTGCTAATTTACTGCATTCACTTATCATGTGATTGATTGTTTTGTCTCTATCATCACATAATCTACATCTGTTATTTTGTTGCATTTTGGCTATTTTTGCTCTGAAATAGTTAGTCCTTATGGTGTTGTTTTATGCTGCAATCAGAAGAGATTCTGTTTCTTTCTTCAGGTTTCCCTTTCTTAGGAATATCCAAGTTTTCTCTTGTGAGAGGTTGCTTGTTTGTTGGCTTAAAAAATAGGTCAAAAAGATCTGTTTAAACATAATTAGCAATGGATAACAATATGTTTATCAATGTAACTGTACAAATGAATTATTATCCAGTAGGAATTGTTACTTGAAACCATGTAATTGTGTATAAGGCAACGTTAGTCAAGGGTGACTTGAAGGTTCCCTTTTCAATAGCTACTACACCAAGGTGTAGAGGAGGACGCTACTCCATTCCTTGGATTGCTCCACTAAACCCTTGATCCTCACCTTATAATGCTGAATGTTAAGCAAGGTGGCATAAAGTACCATTTTTTGAGTCTTTGGTATGACTTGACCAGGGATTGAATCCTGGTCTCCCCGACCATTGGTGAACACTTTACTCATTAGGTTTGGTTTCTCTGTTTAATGGCATATTAACCTTTTTAGGTTATTTAATGCCAAAGCTATTCTCCTAGAAGAACAGTAGTGGTACTATTTAACCCATAGCTGAGAGGATAAGTGGGGTTCATACCTTTCCCAAAGGTATTTGCCCGAAAGTGAATGTAATAGCGCGACTGGGCTACGAACTCACTTAGTCCATCGCTTTAACCATTACACCAAGAGGACATCCCCTACTCATTTGGCTAATTGTGTGTAAATTATCAGTATTAAATAGGAATACTTGATATCATATAACAATTATAACGAAAAACTCTAAATAGCAACTACACAAAAAAATGTATATGATTCCTGAAACTGTTGGTATGAAATAACCCTAGATGTTTTGGTCTGCCATTAAAATCAGTCATTGCTTATTCTATATCATTTATAAAAAATAAATAAATAAATAAATATGATTGTTTGCTAAATACACTTTGTAAATATAAGCATGTTTATTTTTTTAATTAACAAAAATTTCATTGAAAATGCCAAGAGAACTTCAGTGTGTTTTCTGAAGCTTATGTTCAATGATCTTCCAAAAATTTGAATGCTTGCGTACTCCTCTACTATGCATATTTAAAGTGTCATAATTTATTTCAAGAAGCATCCACCTCCTTTAAAATACAGTGCAGTCAAATACTATTTGATGTTGTGAATTCTTCAAGACCCAGTTTAATGTAAGATCTCAAAATTTGCCAGTATTGGATCACTGGATGGTAAAGAAGATCAAGTCTCCTCTCAGCAAGGACCAGTATTAACATTAATGCAGGGTAACAGTGGACACAGTCAAAGGAAAGGCAAGATAAATGCATTTGTACATACTAAGAAGACTTAACTTTTTAGATACATACCAATAATATTAAAAAGAATGAATACACAAACATGTCCTAATAGCTAGAAATATATAAAACTTGTTCCATGAATGAGTAGCATGTAGAGGGGGTATAAAAAGGAAAGAGTTTTACTTAACAAGTGTGAGTAACACAGCCAGGTAGGTCTACTGTTACCTAGCAAGGTCTGAGGAAAAAGAAGTTGAGAATTAGTGTCAGGTGATATCCCATGAGACCCCTACCAAATGGAAATAAATTTTGAGTCTATATAGGGTCTCTTTTGATGTTCCTAACTCTTTTGAAAGTTTTTTAAGCTTACATAATGCATTACATATGGTATCTTTCAGTGATTTGAGCTCTTCAAAAAGTTTCTTGAAGTTCATATAGTGCTTTAGGAGGTACCTGTGGTGTAATGGTTATCATTGGAGGAAATGGACACGGTGACATGAGTTCAAATCCTGGACGAGACTGATTGCATTTCACATAGCACTAATACCCTCAGGAAAAGTATGAATCCAATTATTCTCCCTCCAGCTATGGATAAATAGTAGGGCAGACTGAGTTCTTCAGCCTTGGTTAGGCAACTAGTCTAGGAGAATGAAAACTCTGAATTCAAACCTGTTAAACTCCACTTAAAAAAATTGACCTTGTGTCATATCCTGCCCGAACGGAGAGGTACCTAAATATATATAATGCTCAACATATGGTACCTTTTGATGATCTTAGCTCTTCTGAATATTGTTTTAAGCTTATTTTATGCTTTTCATTCAAAGTAATTGAGTAAAAAGAAAAAAAGAAGGGGCAAAATAAAATAGTTATCTCCCTCAGAGGATGGGAATGTCCTGTAGAGGCCCATAGGGGTCATATGCCCCTCAGAAGCCTATTCTTAACTTCTATTTGCCTCTGTTCTTTGAACTGTAGAGACATTGTCTCTGACCCTGCCAGGGAATGGTAATCAACTGTATTTGCATAGTATTTTTTTATTCATTTTAGAACAATTCTGGCCTTTCCAGAACTCTATCAATGAAAAAGTAATACTCACCCTGGAAGCCTAGAAAAAGTACTATGAACAGTTATTTATCAAGAAAGATTTTTAAGAATATTTCTAAGAGTGGAAATTTATTAAATTTCCAGAAAGAGAGCAGAATTCAATGGGAATGAATAAATTCAAGAAAAACTGATATAATTTTGAAATCTAATGACTTGATCAATTCTCATTCAGATGATCTTAAATTCTAACAGCATGTTTAGAAACAACTCAAAATTCTGTTCTAATGTTTCTTCTTTTCAACTATAAAAATGCTATTCACTAGAAAAGAAAATATGTTTAAACATTAAACATAGAATGTTGAATTGTCCCTACACATTATATTAAAATTTGAGATCATTTGAAGGAGAATTGGTCAAGTTATTAGGTAACAAAATGATATTAATGTTTTTAGAACACCCTGTACATATCAAATTATATCAAACTTTTTAAAACACCCTGTTGATTAATTACAGCTTAATTCTGTTTTCCTTACTATCAGCCATCTTTCAGGCAACTTTATAAATTTCCACTCTCAGAAATATTTTTACTCTGAATATAAAAATGTTCTGTTATCTTTACTTAAACTGAATGAAATAACTGGATCATCCAATTAATATCACAGGAATTAATCTCAACAGGGACCAATTTATATCAGTAAATAAAATAAAATGACCTCTATAGATATAATGTGTTGTTTATATTCAAAATGTTGACTCCAACATTTGATTCTCCCAGAGTTTAACATTGTCTTTAAGAACATTATAATTTATTCACTTTCTAATGTGAATCCTTTTTACTCTTAAAGCACATAAGTCACATTTTTTTCTACATATTGTCATGTCTATACATTTTGATTTGATTTTCTTATCCCAAAATCTGATGCCTAAAGAAAAGCACAGATTATGATTGAAATGTTTAAAAAAAACAAAAAAACAGATATTTTAAATTTTGCAATAGAAATACAATATTGTGAAAGAACTAAAAAGAGTTCATGTCAAAAATGAATCCAACAAATGTGAATTAACTTATTGAAACATTAAAAAAATTTCTTTTTTATTTGATATAAAATAAAACGACAAAGCTCTTCTGAATTTGATAGATCATGAATCTAAAGTGAAATCAGTTCAATTTTTTTTACTTGAAAACATGAATGAAAATTCCAATAATAAAGTGGCCATTTAAAACAAACAGAAAGAAAAATTTCCTTATTTTTTTCTGAAAAAGAAATATTTCCTTTTTATTCAACCACTAGTCAGCAATGTGAAATCTGAAGAGGTTTCTGATCAATCAACTGAAATATTTTGCGGAAAACAAATGCTAAAATGTCTATCTAAAAATAGCAGGAGTTATTATGAAACAGAATTAATCTCAAGAAAAATTACATAGTAGGAGTTAACCCTTACAGTGTAGAAACTGAGCATGTTCTATGCATGTGCACTTGGAAGACAGGATGCAAGTTAACTTGTTTTTGATAGTGGAGAACTTTCCTGAATTATTCACATTTCATATGACACAGTACACACATTTTATTTTTACTGACTAATTTAAAGAGGTTGAGAGAACTGGTTTACATATGATTGGCATATTACATCACCAGCTTGAAGGGGCATATTTCCAATTTTAGAACAAGTGAAATTTCAGCAACAAAGCAATATGGCAGAAGGTAATTTTTTTTCAATTTGTACTTCAGTCATTCTGATTCTTAGGACAAATTTGAAAGATTTAACCCAGAAAACATAGTTCCATTACAATATTTAGTTTAGTGATGATTTGTGAAAGAGACGGAAATGTTTGATCGTATGTAAATCAAGGTATATTTGAAGTCAATAGTAAAAGAATTGTTTTTGTTAGTATTTGTGTACACCCAATTTTAATAAATCAAGTATTTGCTTGTTTGTGTGGAAAAATTTAATCAGTTCATTGAGAGTTAATTATAAGCTCTTAGTGACATAAAGTTAAAATTATTATTGGCTTTTGTTTTTTCAATACATTTATCATATTATCACTGATTATTTCTTCATTTCATAGAGCTGGACTTACCGATATGCTAAATAAGCTAAAACCCAAGGCCATTCTGGGTCTCCTTTTTTAAACAAATCTTTATTCTATAATTAGTTTTTATTTTTTAACACTAATTGATTAAAAATTTTATATATATTTTAGATTTTTTTAGAAAAGGGCCTTAGCAAGTGAAAGTCCAGCCCTGGTTATTCCATTTGATAAGCTCCCTTTTTAAGGATACACTTTGTAGATTATATAGAACCTTGCTAATACAGAATGAGAAACTGGAGAAAAAATTGCCATCTATCAACTAATTATTTTGAACAAAGATTTTATGTGAAATTTGGTTTTTCATGAGGGAAAACTGAATATTTGAATCTTAACTGATATTAAAATCCTCTTTTATCATCATCTGCTCAAAGAACAATTTGATTTATTTTAATCTTCTGGATAATTTTTATTTTCAGTTTGGTCTATCAAAAGCCGAGTGAATTTGAGAGAGAAATTGTTATTCTAAGCAATGTTTACAATTACAGACCTCAATGGCTCCTTAGCCATTTTTTTTCTTGATCTCAGACCTTAGATACCCCAAGACAAATAAGAGAGTGGCAAACAACTTTTCAGACTAATTAGATTCAATGTTGAAAGTTTTCTCCAATAAAAATGATTTCCAAAATATGTAGGTTATTTGGAGTCAACAAAAATAGGTACTTTAGAAACAAACATAAGTTAACTTTAAATATTATCATCAAAAATATAATCACCTTCATTTTTAATGACTGCTGCCAAGTGGAAAGGCACATTTTTGATTCAATGTTTAAAGAAACATGGAAATTTTCCTCCAAAATGTTTGAAAAAGCATTTTCAAATTATTTCCGCCTGCATGTTCAGCTACTTATGAAATAGTGACAAAAACAAATAAAAATCTATTGGTTGGTATATCTGGAGAGTACGAAAGATGTATAAGAACCTTCCATCCCGCTGATCTTATCTCTTTTTGGATTTGTTGGGCTGTAGTTGTTGAAAATGAAGGTGATTACATTTTTGATGACTATTTAAATCAATTTAACTTAGAATTGTTTTTATATCCTTTTGTGTAAATCATAATTACTTTCAGAATATGCTAATAATAATAATAAGAAGAAGAAGAAGAAGAAGAAGAAGAATGATGATGATGATAATAATAACATATATATATATATATATATATATATATATATTATTTTAGAAAACAAGAAATTTAGAAATAGCATTCCATTTCTCACTTTTAAAAAAAATATATTTATATATTGCTCGGCAGGTATAGTTTGTATCAAATAGTTGTGCATTGAGCACTCTTTCTTAGGATATTTACAGTCCTTATTTACTATATATATATATATATATATATATATATATATATATATATATATATATATATTAACATACAATAATGTTAGTAAGAACATTTTTTTCATTTTGATTATGATAATTCTTTAAGTAAGATTCTGCATTAACATAAAATCTGGATTCAAAATCAGAGGATATTTGTTTTGAATGATAAATTTTCTCAACTATTCCGAATATCTGAAGTTTGTGTACATTTCTCTTAGTTCTTCTGCATGTTGGTGTACATTTTTTGAAGTTTTTCTGCATGTTGGTTTATTTTTGCATAAAAATATTTATATAAAAAATATTTGGTGTCTATTTATTGATGGGTCATGCTTTAAAGCCAAATAATTTAAGAAGATCAAATTTACAAGACTTGAGAATCTGTTGCTGAAACTAGCAGGCAAAAAAGGGTGTCAGAATACACTCCCTCAAATTTTAAAAGAATACTTTTTCCTTCTTTCTTAATCATGTCTATTTTTAACTTGCTTCAAGGTGTTCTTTAGTGGCTATTAAGCTCATTGGAAACTCATATCATCTTTATATTAATTAACATATTATATACATTTATATCATTAATTTCAGAGAATTCTTTCTAATTGGAATTTAATGGTTATCTACCCTGAGGAATTATTAAGTTGCAAATTAGAATGGAAATTGTTTTTTTCACCAAGGGTATTTTAATGTAATTGCACTAATAAAATTCTCACTACATTCAGTCATCTTTGCTGTGTTGCAGTAACCTACATAAATTAGATATTTATAATATAGATGTTTATTAAATTCAGTTTAGAACAGTGCAAGGTCAAAGAAGAAGAAACAACAGGAGGAATATTGTATTCATTTGAAATGAATTGAATCCAACCGGTCAAAAATCAGCATTCAATGTCCTTGGTTTTAACGAATCTTGAACACTGACTTCTGGCAGAGTTTAGAAAGTAGTATTAATTTTCGCTATCAGCAGTGTTTCACATTTTATGATCTCAGAAATGATCTCCCTTCACTCGCTAATTCTTTAACTGTCAGCACCAAGAAACAAACTTATTACATGAGTTAAACACCATGATAAATTGCCCAATTGATGATATTTTCTAAACTTAATTTAGTCTGGTAAAAAGCCACAGATGTGAAATAACCAGCGGGAATCAATCTCATGACATTACTCAAAGGAGACCAGCTTGCAATCCAATTTAGTGAATTATCTTGTCTTAATATTTATTTTCTTAACAATTTCATTGCTTTCAGAAAAAGTAACAAAGTTTTATTTACTTTTTATTGTAGAGTTTTTTTCAAGATTCTGTTATTATATATTTTTTGACATCAATTGTAAAGTTCATCCTATTAGCACTACTTAGAATAAGCTAATAAGCTGTATCTTCTGCAGAGGGCTAAGACCTTCTCTCTTAAAGGAGTGCCCTCAGAACAGCACTAAATGTCAGACGATAGTGATGCTCCAGTTCTGGTGATCTAAGGAGAGTGGAGAACCCCTTCATTACCATTATGCCCAGGTCCACTCCGACCCAGAAAGGTAGTACCTGTTAGGGTCCCATTTATGGGGCAAATAGATCAGTATGCAAATTGCTCATATAAGAATATGGGATAGGCACTAAAATGAGAGATGAAATAACTACTGTGAAAAAATTGCTCATCTCCTCTGGTGCTTTACCCAGTCTGTAAAGCTTGGAATACACTGACTCTATCTCTTGCACAGGGGTTAAGACCTCCTTCTCTCCACCAACAAAGGGGTATTTTTGCTTTCACACTAAACAGAATTTAATGGTGATGCTCCACTTCTGGAAATCTAGCAAGAGTGGAGTACTTCTTCATTGCCATTACTCCCATACTCACTCTGAGCCTTTATGTTTCAAATAGATCTGTTTAAAGCTTGCTATGTGATAGGATGGTGTGCAACAAAAAATATCTTCAGAATCAACTGTTAAGACATGAAGTTACCTCCCCTGATACTATCAAGAAGAGAGTGCATTATTCGATGACTGAAAGTAAACAAACGGCCATATTGGTTTACGAGAGAGTGTAAGAAGATGGGTGTAATAAAGGCGTCTCCGTATGCAGAGTGTTATAGTCTGAGTTCTTTGTTTTTAACAACAACTATAGCAAAAATGTAAATATCAGTGCAATTCCTTTTGGCATGTAAATAACCCTAGATATGTTATGCTTTTAAAATGAATCCTCTTGCACAGATTTTTATGAACATGGCGTGCAAAGTTCTTTTGCATATCTAGGAAAAATAGGTACCCGATGACGATTGCTTTGAAAAAATATTATTTGGTAGCTGAAAACTTGCTTTATCCAACAATATTCTTGTGCTGCTTGTATCTGTTGTAGTTCTATTACATTTGCATTGCCCTGTTTTCATTTTCTGTTTACCAAGATTATTTTTTGGTGCAGTCAAATGAAAAGAATGGAAATTGTCAATAAGAATATTGGATTCTCTGTCTTTGTAAAAGAATATTTTTCTCTATTTGAATTTTCACAAATATTTTTTCTTTTTTCTTTTATTATCATCAATAATTAATTTCCTCTTCATATCTGCAAAAACAAGAATCATCCATGGATCTTTATGGACTTATTACAACTTATTTTTAATCTATGCAACAATATTATCTCGACTGAAAGTTATGAGAACTGAATTAACAACAAATTAATCTTTTAGCTCTGATTTGAAACGAAAAAAGTTCTTCTCCTTTGTGAATTGTGTCATCATCTGGTTGTCACCAGGAATAGAAAATTTGATTTTGCACACTCATATTTTCATAAAACTAGTGTTTATTTTCGATATTTAGTTGATTGTTTACATCAGTATTTAAAGCATTTACACATAATAATTTGAATATCATGGACATAATTTCTTCTTTTAAATTATCAAACAAGGTATTAATGTGGTGCGATAGACAACAACTATGGAAGACAGTAATTACTGGGGATACAGTTACAAGACTCAGTATTCCTATCCAAGGTTGCAGTTAATCACCTGAAGAAGGCCAGAGGTGAAATTTGGCCGAAACATAGTGAAGAAGAAACAACACAAAAAACTACCAAGATGAGGACAAAAAGTCCGCAATAGATCAAAAATTAATTCTCAGATTAAGAAGCCTCATCTCAAAATGATTCCAATTAAAGACAATTACAAATTTCGGTACGGACCTGACTATGGAAGACTAGATAAGGAGAACAAATAATTGGATTTATAAGACCAAAAAATCCAACCTTGATCGCCCTTCGGGGCCCATGGTGCAGTGGATAGAGGCGTTGAGTCTCTATGGTTCCAGGTGAGCATTGTCAGAAGATAGCACTTTCAATTCCTACCCAAGCTGGCCAGAGGGTTACTTGGTCAAAAACATGGTGCTATAGACAACAACTATGGAAGACAGTAATTACTGGGGTTACGGTTACAAGACTCAGCATTCTTATCCAAGGTCACGGTTAATCACCTGAAGAAGGCCAGAGGTGAAATTTGGCCGAAACATAGTGAAGAAGAAACAAAACAAAAAACTACCAAGATGAGGACAAAAAGTCTGCAATAAATAAAAAATTAATTCTCAAGGCATTAATGATAGTAAATATGTTAGTATCAAATGTGTTTGAAAATGAGAGGTTAATCTATTATATTCAATTTTCTATGGATTATGGGGAAAACTTCTCGGTCTAAGAAGAGAATGACTATGAAACATGTTATCCATGTTAATACAAGAGAGGAGAAAAGAATGGACTTGACTTGGTATGCTATACTGACAGCTAGATAGTAAGCAACAACAATAGAATCAACAAATGTGGTAAAATTTATGAAGAGAAATATACAAGATGGTTTATTTTTTTTTCTTTTTGGGGAAAGAGAGCATCCTTATAAGCTAAGCTGTTTATTCTATGATAATCAAGTTCTCAATAAGAGTTCAATAATAAACTTACCTGTTATGTGGCTGTCTTTTATGCATGTGTGAGGTGAATTGACTTCATCTGAAAAGGATATATACTGAGTGATATCTGTGCCTGGCTGTTGAGGTGAGTACAGAAACTTCAACTTGTAGAAGGTGTATGAGGGTCCACAAGAATGAGAACTGATGCATTGCAGAATGCAGGATGTTACTTATTTTTTTATGCAGTCCAGAAGCATCCAGAGTTTCAGTCTATTGTACCTTCTGATTGGTCAAAAACAGCTTAATTGTTTATCATGTGATTGCTCATCGCCACATATGCAACAGTCAGATAGTAACCTGTTCTCTACACATGTTTTTCTTTCTCATACTGATAATATTTTTAATATGTATTGTTGTCAATTGACAATCTCTTTTTTTCTCTAACTTCATCTTCTTACACCTAGTCCAAAAATTACCAATATTAGGATCTTACATATTCTACAGTGAGAGTGATAAAGTATTTTTTGTACCCTCTAGAGTTAATAGTATGTCTCAAAGTAAATATTTTGCTTGATCTTTTTTTATGAAAAAAGTCAATGAATATTATGCAATCAATTTTGGGAATTATCAATATACGATTGATATATTCATGATGTTTAATGAAGGAAATTTTAGAGGCTTATTTATTTGCATTTTCTCAAATATAAAGCAATTTGAGAAAAAGATTTTCAGAAATGAATGTTTGAAGTATGAAAACCAAGAAGGGAATAATTTTTTAAATTTTGAATTAATTCTTAAATTCTTTTTTCAGATTTTTTTTTATAAGGGTTAAAGAAAGTTGAGAAAGGATGTGCTAAGTGTGTGTGGAATTGCAGGATTAATATGCAGGATAGCACATATGGTTCATGTTTCTTGGTCATTCGATACTTGTTAGGGGCAAGAACTTTTAAACACCATCTTTGAATTTGTTCAACAAATAATTGTAATGTCCTTTCAAAGTAAAAGAATGTTCAGTGGGCTTCTCTATGTATGTGCTTTTAGTATTTACTGTCACTGTACATAATAATCTGTATAAAAGAAAATATATCATTATGAGGTGTACTTAAGGTAATGATTATTGTTGTAGGAAATGGAATTAGGAACCTGAGTTCAAATCCTGAATGAAGTTGTTTGAATTTTACTTCCTTTAGGAGGGGCATGAATCCATCTGTTCTTTCCCCAGCTATAAGTTGGCCAGACTCAGTTCTTTAGCCTTAGTAAGACAACCAGTCTGGGAGAAGGAAAACTCAATTTAATCCAGCTTTACTCTTCTTAAAAATTGACCTTGTGTCACATCTCACTTGTGGTGGTAAAGTTAGACATATATATATATATATATATATATATATATGGTATTATTCGGTCCAGTTAAACCAGAGTTGGGAGTAATTCCATCAGGACAAGAAAACCATTCAAAAGTGAACATTTAAATTTTCCTGGTAAAGAGCTCAATGTAACAAACATTACAGAGCAATAATTTCTTTAAGAAAAAACAAAACCGGTCACATTTGGATTATAAATTTATTTCCTACCTGTTATGTGTTTTTGATATAAACCAAAAACATGAAAAAAATTAACTGGACTTCTTCAGATCTTATGGATAAAATAATTCAGAATATCCATCCCCCCCACTTCCCTTCCATGTCTATTCTGAATTATTTTATTCATAAGATCTAAAGAAGTCCTGTTAATTTTTTTCGTGTTTTTGGTTTATATAAAAAAACACATAACAGGATGGAAATAAATTTATAATCCTAATGTGACCAGTTTTGTTTTTTCTTAAAAATATATATATATATATATATATATATATATAAGTGTGTTTGAATAGTTGTAGTACTAAATATTAATTTTGTCAAGCTTTTGAGCCACTTAGTGAACCCATATATAGAGAGAAAAATGTATATTTTCAAAATAGAAATAAAACATCAGCTGGTGGATTTTATTTTACCATTAAGGATAACAAATTTATTGGAAGACTTATTTGATCAAATCTACAAAGTCATCAAAAATAACTCTGCTACAATATGTTCCAGTGAGTACTATTTAATATTTCTGTTTAATTCTTAGTCGCTGCTTTAATGCAAAACTAAAAAAGGAAGAAAGATAACAAAATAACTTTTGAATAAGAGACTTAGAGAATGACAGTTTTTGCCAATGGAATCAGCTATCAATATTTTTTGGCATTATATACAGTGTTCAGTAATCCAGTGTAAATTCTTTAGTATATATCAAAACATGCCTACTAATGGTTTTAGTAGAAAATGGACTTGGACTATTAAAAAAAACTCATTTTCCCTTTGTATGAAGTATATATATATATATGTATATATAAAAGTAAAGTAAAGTTGGCAACCATAATTGAGGGCGACCAGAAGGCTCCCTTTTCAATAGCTACTACACCGAGGTTTAGGGGAGGGCACTACTCCTTTCCCTGGATTGCTCCACTTTACTCTCAATATGTACCTTATAATGCTGCATGTTAAGCAATTAGGTATCAAGTACCATTTTTAAAGTCTTTGGCATGACTCGACCTGGGATTGAACCCCGGTCTCCCGGACCATTTGAACACTCTACCCACTAGGACAATGAGTCAGTTATATATATAAAAATGAATAAAGTAATAGTCCCCAAGGGTTTGGGATAGAGATTGAAGAAATTGGAGACCAGAGAAAGAATAGGGACCCTCCAAACCACAGCACTGTTAAGTTCAGCAAGAATACTTAGAAGAGTCCTGGAGATTGAGGAGACTTGCTGTCACTCAGATTTCAGTAAAAAATAATAATGTAAAAAAAAAAAAAAGTTAAAACTTGCGTGAAAAACTATCAAAGAGAAAAATAATATAGTGAAGATATTCATAGAATAATCACCTGGAAAAGAAAACTGGAAATCCAAGAAAGAATTAAAAGATGGTAATAAGTCGAGACCCTCTAGATCACAGCACTTTTAAGATCTGCTAGCATACTCAGAAAAGTTCTGGAGATATGAGAAGTTTTGCAGTCATTCAGACTTCACTGAAAAACTACTAGTTAAAGTTGTTGTGGAAAACTCGCATAGTGTGATGATAGTAATAATCATAATAATGAAATATACTTGAACACAGCAAATTAAACATAAGTTTGAATAAATTAACGAATCCCAAAATTAATATAGCTGCATAAACAAGTAGTATATATAATCTGCTCATCCCAGAATAACCATTAAAGTAGATCACCCTCCCCATCATACGACACACAGCTGTATATAAAGGGATACCCACCATGTAGAAACCACTTTATCTGATGATTGCAAAGGTTAGAAACTAATAGTCACCAAATGCTATTGACTGACCTAACTTAGACAAACAATGCTCTGTCACTGATAGGGAGCATTAGTCATTGGCCTAATGAATAGAGTGTTTACCAGTGGTCTGGGAGACCTGGGTTCAATCCCGGGTTGAGTCATACCAAAGACTCAAAAAAAATTATACTTGATGCCGCCTTGCTTAGCACTCAGCATTATAAGGTACACATCAAGGGTAAAGTAGAGCAATCCAGGGAAAAGAGTAGTGCCCTCCCCTTCATCTCGGTGTACTAGCTATTGAAAAGGAGCCTTCGGGCCCCCCTCGACTAAGGTTGCCAACTTTACATATATATATATATATGTATATATATATATGTATATATATAAATGGTCTGGCAGATTTTGTTTAATTTTTATCTGTAACTTGAAAATGAAAGCACCTTTAATACTAAGAATGCATAAGACTTAGTTGATTAACATGTTTTTAAAACCATGAACTGCTTTTGTTAAAAACCTTCTACCTATTGATTTTGATTGCCAAAAACTGTAAATGTTCTCAATCGAGTTCACATTCAGTTATTGACCAATCTAGAATATTTTGAAAGCCATTTTCTGTCTACCAGATTTTGGTTGATCTTGCAGAATAGAATGTCAAAAGATAACATTTCATCCTAGACAAAGTCTCTGGGCACTGGAAACCAATCCGCAATGCTATTTTTACAGCATTTAAGTTTGTGCTTTTTTTTTCTGACTTTGCTGAATAATTCACCTTGGTTTAAAAAAATCAGTGGCATCAAAATGACAAAATGGACAACCCCAAATGAGTGATGAATCTTCGAAAAATACTCTTAATGAACATGATAACCTACTCAAATTTGCAATGGACAAAGTGAGAATAGTTGTTGACATTTTTTAGATTGAAAAACCCATTTAAACTATTTTTTAGCCATGTAATTGTTTTTTTTAATCCTTTGGCTACTACCTTAGCAACAATTATGGAATTAGAATACTTAGAGGATGTTCACCTTTGTTTTTGTTTTTTATTAAGCAGTAAATAAACTTATGACTGAGAAGATGCAAAACATGTTTGTTTAATTTTCAATTAGGTATGCCCAACTGCTTATTGAGGTCTGCAAGAACTGTCTTTTGGACTTATTTGCATATTTAGGCTTCAGTTGGTGTTTGTTTCAGCAATGAATACAACAAGATCAAAGAATAATTTTTTCCTCAATATTGGATTATTTCATAATATTTTTTATCTGCATGACTTTGAAAAAAATCATGCTATTAATTTGAATAATGTAATTTAGTTTGTTTAAGGAAAGTTTTATGAAGCCCGAAGGTTCAGCTATTAAGATGCAAAACCTTTTTTATTAACTTGTTATTAGTTTATTTACTGCTAAATAAATTAAAAAAATTCTATGTGTGCTAATTCCATGATATTCACCAGGGATAGTAGTTAGATAAGTTTACTTCCAATAAATTCTATAAATTCCAAAACAATTCTTTTTTTACATTCATATAATTTTTAATGCCCTAAACTTTAAAAGAAAATAGGTTCTGGTGATTAAAAGACAAAAAAATAAAGAAAATATGGAATATATTCCTTTCTTTCCTTCTTTCTCTCTTTCATATATATAAAGGCTGGTGCATACTACACCACCCCAAACAACGGAAAAGAACAAGCCTGCTTGAGGGCTCTGGAAGAGCAGGTTTCAGCAGTGCTTTGTGCAGGGTTTGAGATTAATGGTGTGCTGTTGTCCTGGGGATAATAGAATATTGATAGGGGATGCCAAAACCTTCGTTGATTTAAAACAAATAAAGTTAAACAGAGAAACTGACGACTAAAAAATAAAAGAAATTTGGTGTATTTTGACATCAATTTGCATGTGTGTGTGTGTGTGTGTGTGTTTAATTTATAGTAGAACGAGGACATGATATCATAGATTTGCAGGGTGATGAGGCTGAAACTGTAGCACTGAGCATGATATAAACGAGAAAGTGAAAGTAAAATTTATGTCAGAAATTATGGGTTTATTTATATTGGGAGTAGAACTTTAGCCTAGAATCAAAGTGTAGTATCTGTATCTGTGGATATTCCATGGTTATTTAAAAATTATAAGAAAAATCAAGAAACTATATAATGTATACAAAATAAAACTATTTTAACCGCTTTAAACTTAACAAAATCTAAACCAAAAATTGATAAACTAAATACAAACATTTATTATTAGGGAATTTCTCATGACTCTCCCTGTAGCATACTCATATGCATGCAGAAACATAGTCAACACAATAAAGATGAGCAGACACAGTTCTTTAGAAAAATATACCTCTCACTTTATTCGAAAGGGTTACGAAAGGATTTATGTGTGAGAGGTGAGTTGGAGACTGAACAAAGACTGCAAAATATTGACCTCCACTCTTCTGGCTATAGCAGCATTTCTTTCCTGTTCTCCTGGGCTGCTCAACCGGGAGCCTGGGGGCCCAGCCTCTGCTGGGACCTGGTTCTCACTCTTCGAACTGGAACACTGACTTCAAACTCTGATCTCCAACTAATCTGAACTTCCTGCCACATCTGGTTATATAATTGTTTGACGTCCACCTGCTTCTTGTGAGCATCACATTTGCACTCAATTCAACCCGTCGACAGTCAAGGTTATCCCCTGATATCTTTGACCGGTGCACCTGTTATTTACACAGGTGCATTTCTCATCTGAGAGCTTGGCCGGGTCGGAGGTCAATATGTTATATACTGAGATCAGATTGTTAATGCATTACCAAACACTGTGTTTATATTTACGTATTTATTACATCTGACGTGCAAATGGCTAATAATTACTATTTATTAACATTTCTCTTCTGAAGTATTTATTATTTTTAACTCTGTTGGATATGAGATTCCTGGGAAGATATGTTTCCTGAAAATTGTAGGTAGGGGGGGCATCTATTTGGTCAAGGGGAAGACATCCATTAGCAAGTGGGTGGATGAGTACAAATAGGGGATAAGAATGGATTATACTGTAAGAATTTGCACCTAAAAATTAGAAAAAAAATGTTTATATCATATTCACAGTCATACTAGAGTGAGTCAAAAGTTTTTGCAATATTTTGGGCAAGTGCAAATTTGTGACATATATATATCACATGACTGAAGCAGTTCAAGCTGTAGTTGGAACATCACAGCTTGAACCATTAGTGTTCTGACATGTTGTGCATTGCTTCACTCTGTATGTGATTTGAAAGTTGCACAGATAAATGTGCAAAGTTGAGTAATTTAAGAACTTATGCTTTACAAGTTCAAACAAGCAACTAAAAATATGTATGTAAAGGTGAAGGTGTAGTTGATATAGTACAATAGGCAGATAATTGAAGAAATGTTACTTGTATTAAAAAAAAAACAATGTTGGAGATGCCCGATAATTGAAGAAATGTTACTTGTATTAAAAAAAACAATGATTATTTACTAAGCTTACTTTTGTCTTACACAAGGTCACAGTTAAGCCCTATATCACATTTGCAAATTGTTTTGTAAGATGACTTTGCTTACTATCTTATTATAGAAGGCACTCTTCTTTTAATAAAGGTAGAAAAGTAGAAATAACCAATAATCCCAAGTACAAAACAGACCCACATATATCTAAGATAATATGCATATAGATATATTCTCTATGTGTGCATAAATGCAGGCAAAAAAATGTCCGTGCTGTGATGGTTATCGTCGCAGGATATGGACACGGCGACACGAGTTCAAATCCTGGACCTGACTGATTGCATTTCACATTGGGAAAGGTATGAATCCAAATATTCTCCCTCCAGCTATGGGTAAAATAGTAGGGCAGACTAGGTTCTTCAGCCTTGGTGAGGCAACTAGTCTAGGAGAAGGAAAACTCTGAATTCAAACCTGTTAAACTCCGGATAAAAATTGACCTTGTGTCATATCCTGCCCGAGCGGAGGGGTTAGTAAATATGATTTAAAAAAACAATGTTGGAGGTGCCTGTGGTCTAATGGTTATCATCATAGCAAATGGACACAGCAACACAAGTTCAAATCCTGGATGAGGCTGATTGCATTTCACATAGCACTAATACTCTTGGGAAAGGTATGAATCCAATTATTCTCCCTCCAGCTATGGGTAAATAGTAGGATAGACTAAGTTCTTCAGCCTTGGTTAGAAGGAAAACTCTAAATTCAAACCTGTTAAACTCTGCTTAAAAATTGACCAGCTTGAGCGGAGGGGTTGGTAAATAGGGTATTAAAAAAACGGATAATCAAACAAGGTCAGGTAGGGCTAAAATTGAGAATTCCAAGGCTGTACTTCAAGTCAAAGAGGCAAAGCTGGAGAAGTAGTTAGAGAGTATCAGGTGAGCGCAATATCTCACAGTCCAATATGCTTTGTCACCTTTACGATCTCAGCAAAAGCATCAAAAGATACTGAATTGTGCATCCTCTTATCAAAATATTGCAAAAGTTTTGATTCATCCGAGAACGAGGGATTTTTTGGGTGACTGGCTGCAATTCTGGATCATTGTTTTCTTGTACCTGTTCTCTTTGGAATCTTTTGACAATACTCTGCAAGCCGTCAGGAAAACAACAATTTTCTCTATCTGATCAAGAATAGCTTGCCATATCTTCTTTGCATGGTGAAGACCTGCTGAGCAATGTTGAAGAGCCTTGTCAGCATGTAAATTGATTGTTCTTCATCTTGTAGAAATACAAAAATTCCTTGATTTGCTAAGTGAGTTTCTTTCCTATTTCTGAAATCTTGTCTTCTGATGCATCTGTCATCTCTTAGTGTCATAAATGTGATTTTGTTTGTTTTCTGCAGTTCTTTCTCTTTTAAGTATTTAGCCAGTTCTTCAAAACAGGTAAATAGTAATCTTCTCTGTTCACAGAAGCTCTAGGAAGGCAGGATTTATCATTTGAGTGATTTTAAGAGCAGGGATGGTATGAAACTTACTACATCATAGCAAACAACTTTGTGTTGGAATGCAAAAGTGATACTCTAAACTTAGAAATTTCAGATAATCAAGGCCCAGCGGTTAGAGTGTTCGCCAATGGCCCGGGAGACCGGGGTTCAATCCCAGGTCGAGTCATACCAAAGACTTTAAAAATGGAACTTGATACCACCTTGCTTAACACTCAGCATTATAAGGTACGGTTCAAGGGTAAAGTGGAGCAATCCTGGGAATGGAGTAGTGCCCTCCCCTACACCTTGGTGTAGTAGCTATCGAAAAGGGAGCCTTCGGGTCACCCTCGACTATGGTCGCTAACTTTACTTACTTACTTTAGGAGTATTTTTGCTTTTTATTCTAAGATTTGACTGCATTTTTTTGCCTGCATTTATGCACACATAGAGAATATATCTATATGCGTATTATCTTAGATATATGTGGGTCTGTTTTGTACTTGGGATTATTGATTATTCTACTTTTCCACTTTATTAAAAGAAGAGTGCCTTCTAAATAAGATAGTAAGCAAAGTCATCTTACAAAACAATTTGCAAATGTGATATAGGGCTTAACTGTGACCTTGTGTAAGACAAAAGTAAGCTTAGTAAATAATTATTAGATTTCCGGATTTGTTTTCGTGTAAAACTTCCATAAACAGACTTCAAGTGTTCGTAATTTTAATATTTTAGTTTATACCTGATCTGATATAGTAGCATTGAGTACTTTTTATGCAAAAACTTTTTTCTTATTTAAATTTCTTAATATATATATATATATAAGATAGATATATATACACACACACAATGCACATTCTAAATGATTAACTCCTGACAGTCACAAATGATTCTTCAATTATCCTACTTATGTAATTGAAGTTGGATAATAATGTAAGTCTTTAAATAATTATAAAACAGATAATATACCTAGATATTCTTTGTCTTGAGTAGTTTAAATGCTTTTGTTTCAAACTATTTTTTTTATAGATTTTTCCTTTGTTAGAAAATTTCCATTACAATCTGTTAGTCCTAGAAGCAAGAGATTGAAAGAAAAAATAATGTATGAAAAACACAAATGAATAGGATCAATGAGTGGTTGATTTAGCTATAAATAGAGTGGGAAACCATTATTCCTTTTAGAACTCTTGGAGCAGATGGCGATTGGGTGGGTTGGTGGTTGGTTAAATAATCTCATGTTGCATTGTTGTTATGTAGATTACGTCTGCTGCAAAGGATTTCAAGATATTCTGTTGAACATTATGTGCAGAATGTGAAAGTGATTCAGGAACAAAATCAAGATATGATGAGTTTGACAGAAGCCAGAAAATTTTGTAGAGCAGCTACAAGAGAGAATGAGAAATAGTATTATTTATTATATAAAAAGAATATTTTAAAGATAAAAAAAATTAAGTGCAGAAAATTTGAAGGAGAAAAAAGATTTGAGGGAAAAAAAATAACTAAAATTGCTTGTATTTTCCTGTTTTAAAGCATATCATAAATTCAATTGTGGCAGCTAAAAAATGAAAATCAGTATATTCTATTTTGGTTCATCTCAGTATTTGTTTTGATTCATGCGGATTATATGGTATTGATTTGTAGTATTTGTATAACTTTACTCTACTGATGAATTGAAGTATTGCAGAGTTCATTTTGCATTAAAATGATAATCCTGTTCATCTGATCTGGATGTTTAACACTTTTTTCTAATTCATATCTTATACTACAAGGTGAGCACAAAAATACTCTTAGATTTCAAGTAGTCAAAACATCAAAACTATTTGGAATTTGTTAATAAATATGGTGACATCACATAAATTATCTCAAAATATTTTTTCTCACCAGCAGAATATCTGCGTACCCCTCCTAATGCTAGAAGACAGCAACATCCAAGATGGTGCTCATCCCATACCAACATATTTTTGTGCTCATCTTGTATTTTTCATTCTTTTATTTTTTTACTTTTTACTTTTTTATTCTTTTATTGGCATTATTTTAAAATGATGTTCGTTCCTCTATTTTTCTTCTTTATATACAAATACTTATTCTTTTTCTCTTTCTTACTGTTGGGTCTATCATGAGTTTTTATTAAGCTTAGAATCAATACTGCATTAGGCCAAGTTATCTTCTTTGGGTTTTTTCTGGTATTTCTTCATATTTTCTTCTAGATTTATTATGCATTTTATAACTCAACTTTTACTTTATTTTCGATAATTTTTTTCATTCTGTTCACGTTCTTCTTTTATTGCTTCAACAATTTTACCTGTGAAAGAACAAAAGAAAACTCATTTGAAAAATGAAAAAATAAATACTAAAGAAACAACTGATTCACAAGCTATCAAGGGCATCTATAAATATTTACAACAAAATCTACTAAATATGGTAGGTTGGTGACAACTTGCCAACTAAACTAAAACAATTTTTACCTGATCACCATTGAAATACTGTTGAATATCATTCAAGTGGAGTCCGTATTAATTTTAAACAAAATTAAGAAGCCAGTATCAATAGTTTTCAAACTAAATGTTTTTTGGTAAAACACAGGATTGAGCAAGCGTAGTACTTCCTATTAAAGTATTCCCATCTAATAATAATTGGCCCACAAAATTAAAATAATTGACATGCAATTGACCTTTAATTTGTTTGCACAGTTGTAGTTTTAAGTATTTCTATCTAATAGCAATAATTTGCCCACAATAAAATAAAAGAAGATATAATAAAGAAAAAAAATAGAACTTAACAAAAGACAAGAAACTTATATTCAAAGTAAAAATAAATTAAAAATTTCCATTTATCTCTTCATAAACTTTGCTACAGGTTCCAATTGCCACACACACACACACATACACACACACACACACACACACACATATATATATATATATATATATATATATATATATATATATATATATATATATATATATATCAAGGTAATACAGTTTCTGTCAAACATAATTTTGGTGAATGCACATAATTTATTATCTTTATATCTATATAAATAACAACATTCACCATTTGTTAAATTCTGAAATGGCAGTAAATCCAGTGAAAGAGGAAAATTGTAAAATTTACCAATGGTGTTAAGCAAATATAACAAAACTGAAAATATAAAAAGTAAGATTAGTATTAACAAATCATGATTCCAGGTTTTATGTGAATAACCATCTGGGGATATATTAGCTTATCTTTATATATATATATATATATATATATATATATATATATATATATATATCTTAGGAGTACTTTTTGCTGCCAAAAGCTAAGATGGAAAATAACTCATTGGCAAATCACCTCCTCTTGACGTTTTTTATTTTACAATATCTTGGACCAAATGTAACAACACTAAGTCTGATAGGTCTAGCACAATGATGATCCTTTGGAACATGTCCTGTTAAAAATGCATCTTTTGAGCTAGAGACATCAAATCAATGCTTTTTTTAATATTCTGATTATATCAGCCTCCAGGACATGCAGTTTTTTTAGTTTCTTGTCTCAGTACTAGATCATTATTATTTTAGTGGGTTGTATTTATTTTGAGACAGTTTTGTTTGATTTTGTCTCCAAATAAGTAAGTCGAAGTTGAAGACCATTGTTGAGGGTGACCAGAAGGCTCCCTTTTCAATAGCTACTACACCGAGGTGTAGAGGAGAGCGCTACTCCTTTCCCTGGATTGCTCCTCTTAACCCTTGATATGCACCTTATATTGCTGAGTGTTAAGCAAGGAGGTATCAAGTACCATTTTTAAAGTCTTTGGTAAGACACGACCTGGGATTGAACTCAGGTCTCCCGGACCATTGCAAAATATTTTTTTCTCTCTTGTCCACGGTATTGTGATCAAGGTTTAATAGTTGTTATAGTATACTATTTTAAAATCTGAAACAAAAAAGAACACAACATTATTATTAGTTGAATTATTAGCAGTCACATGGGTCCCATGTATATTTCAAAATTCTTTGGAATAAAAAGAACAAAATATCACACATCCAAATCCAAGTTAAGCATTTGATTTATCAAACTTTCTACATATTTCTATCATAACCTCAAATTCACCACAATCTATCATTTCAACATATATATATATAATATATATATATATATATATATATATATATATATATATAAATATCACATAGAATCAAATATGTGTAACAGTTATCATTAGAGGAAATGAATTAAACAATCCAAGTTTTGTTTCTGGACAAGGCTGTTTGCATTTCACTTTGTGTTATTGCCTTTAGGAAAGGCATGAATCCATTTTTTCTTCCTCTCCAACTTTTGGTAGATTGTTGAGCAGATTGAACTTTGTAGTTTTGGCAGGGCAACTGGTCAAAAATAAGAAACTGTGAAGTCAAAATCTGTAGAATCTTGTTCAGAGAGTTTAAAGCACTCTGTTGCTTTATTCTTTTGTCATCAGCACATCCAAAAAATTTAGCTGGTTGACACAAGCTTTTACCACTATCAACAAATTACCAGTGTAAGTCATCTAGTGGTTCACATCTTTAAATGAACTTTAAAATTATATATATATATATATATATATATATATATATATATATATATATATATATATATATAGTTCAATTATGATTCTTCATTTCTGTTTTTGTTTCTTTCCTGTAATTTTTCTCTAAAAATACAAGAATCGGATTTTTTCCTATTTTAATCAATATTTTTTTTTGACTATTTATTATCTGACCTTTTCTCTTTTGATTTTTTCCCTTTCCATCTGTTTTAAACCATTAATTTTTCTCTTTTTTGAAATTTTTCTTCATTTCCCACCTCTTTTTCTTTGCTCACTCACTCTCTCACTCCCTCCCTCCCTCCCTCTCTCTCTCTCTCTCTCTCTCTCTCTCTCTCTCCACTTCCTCTCATCTATCATTCTTTTTTCTTTCTGTCTTTTTCAACTGTTTATCTTATATCTGAAGTCTTAGAAGTTATTTTGTGCAAAAAATGCAAACCACAAAGAAACTTTATTTTCATAGTCTACAGAATTCCACTTGAAAAATCTTTAATCTATTTCCTTTGACGTTTTTTAGTTGTTTTTATTGATGTATTTTAAAATTTTTGTCCCTGCTTGTACTCTTTTTTTCTCTTTTACATAGTTTTCATTATAATTCATAATGCTTTCAAATCCTCTAATCATATATAACCTTTTGTGTAAATAGCACAAATAAATTCATAATGTCAAACAATTTGCTTCTTTTGTTGACTAGCATATTCAGATGAATGCTAAAATATGCACTCTTTGCCTGTTTCTTTGTATTATGTCTTTCCAAGCATATATATATATATATATATATATATATATATATATATTTAACTAATTACATGACTGAGAAAAAATGAATTGTTGAATTCATTTACAACCAATAAATGTCACAAACAAATACAATATAATACAGATAGTATTTTACATTATAAATAATTGTTGTTTGTTTTTTTTTATTTATTCTAATGGTTATTTTTTTACTTTTATTTCAAAAAATTCAAAAAGAAATTTGCTGGATATTTGAATGCATTTTAACAAATCCTTTAGAGTTATTTTAGCTTCACTCAGATTTTTTTTTCAAAAAAATCAGTACATATTTATCAGTTCTGAAGTTTTGAACTGAAGTATTTTTCATTATTTCACATGTTTTTTCAGTTTTATCTTTTTGTTTTAGACTTTTTCAACCAGTCGATTCTTTGAGCTTCTTGTATTTTGAATTTAAAGATCTAAGATTGTGTTTTTATTATTCTATCTACTGGATTATTGTCGTCATCAATGCTACAGCATTAGAAATAGCACATACTTCAGTCTTCCTATATATTGGATTTAAAGTTCTAAGATGATGTTTTATTATTCAGTCAACAGGATTAATCTCATCACCAGTGCTATGATATTAGAATTAGCACATGCATCAGTCTTCCTGTATTACTTAAGATTACTGTGATGAATTTTATTAAAAGTTATTAAAAGTTCTTAGATAGTATTTTTATTATTCTATCACCTGGATTATTGTCGTCATCAATGCTACAATATTAGAATTTACACATACTTCAGTTTTCCTGTTTTACTTACGATTCCAATCGTGAATTCTTTTTTATATTCCTTACTTTTTGGCACTATTATCTCCAACACGAATTTTAGAAAATTTTATTTAACCTGTTGTTGAGGCTTCTATGTGTACATTACAATGGGCGCCTCGGGTAGTGTAATGGTTAGCAAGCTAGACTAGCAAACCTACACGGGTGAGTTCGAGTCTCATTGGATGCCCATTCATATGGCCTTGTGCCACATCTAAGCAAAAAGCTTAGTAAATTACTACAATGGTTGTCATCATAAGAAATGGTTATGGCGACCTGGAATTCACATCCTGAACTAGACTCTTTTCAGTTCCTAGAACACTAATACCTCTGAGAATGGTACGAATCCAAATGTTCTCCCTCCAGCTATGGGTAAATAGTTGGGTAGACTGGATCTTTAAACTTGGTATGGCAACTAGTCTATGAGAAGGAAAACTCTGATAAACTCCAATTGACCTTGTATCACCTCCTGCTCATGTAGAGGGGTTAGTAAATACATACATTTATTTAATCACCAAAAATACAGTGGCTGTAATAGCCATAGTTATTTAGTGCGGAAATAGAAAATTTCTCTGTTTCTTGAATTTCTTTGCATTTCTATGAAAAATCATACGGAAGTCTTTTCTTTAGTAAAATCAGAAATTCATTTGCAGGTAATGGGCACTGCATTAGTGAAATGATAGAAAAATAAAAATGAAAATAAATTTTTATGAGAAGCGAATACTTTTGTCATTTAAAAAGGAATTCCAAGCAGTTTGTTTTATAACACATTCCTCAAATATAATTCTTTTTAGATTTTCATCCTAACTCAACCAGTATGTATTTCTTGATGAAAATGCAGTGAAGACAACCATTTTTAAGTCATTGTGCATCTTTAGAATGATCAATTTCTATCTAAAATTATGAAGCTTCTTTTATGTGTAACCCATTTATCGGACTCTATTGCCCAAAACCTATTTTTCCAAATCAGAAACTTCAATTCACAAAGTCAGTTTTTCATTTAAAAAAAAAATGAATGAATATTAATGATTTATTCCTTATGTAGCATCTAAAATAAGAAAAATTAAAACTATTTGTTTATATTTTTTGGCTACTTAAATGATAAAAAAGCTCTTTCTAGCTATTCTATTTCTATCTTCCTGCAACAAGATCATAGTGTATTGTAAGTTTAATCTAAAATAACCGTTTCTATCTTTGAGACAAAACTAGAATTTAATTGTTTGTTGTTGTTGGCGACCATAGTCGAGGGTGACCCGAAAACTCCCTTTTCAATAACTACTACACCAAGATTTAAAGGAGGGTGCTACTCCTTTCCCTTGACTGCTCCACTTTACCCTTGATTCTTACCTTATAATGCTGAGTGTTAAGCAAGGTAGCATCAAGTACCATTTTTTGAGTAATTCGTAAGACTCGACCTGGGATTGAACCCAGGTCTCCAGGGCCATTGGCAAACACTCTACCCACTAGGCCAATGAACTGGTAAAGGAAAAGTTAATACAAAGCAGCAAATATGCGAATATGTTTGTTAGACATGTGTGCGTGTGTGTGTAAAGTGTGTGTTGCTCGAACATATCTGTGCATACGTGTGTTTGTCGTTAGAACAAGGAGTTAAGAAGTAACAAGTCCTTTTTACATATGTATGTGTATGTATGCAAGTGTGAGAACTAAAAACTTAATTCTTCAATCTGCTAGCTAACCATTATGCCAATAAGAATTGAATTAATGAACATAAATTATTGTTTTATTGACAAAAATTGTGATTTCTGGAATATTAATCTGAATTTATTCAGGATCTTCAACGGAAAAATTTTGAATGACTTATTGATTTAGATTTCAATAATCAGACATACAGAGCTGAAAATAGCAACTGTGACCCCTAAATAAAGGTCACAAAAAAGTTACAATATACAGTTATCACTGTGGTACCTAAAAATATAAAGGAAGGAAAGTCACAACTTTGGTAACTGTGTGATCAAAAGACTGAGTTGGTTTAAAATATTACTTATTTTACTTGAAAAGAATTCTTTAAAAAGTTACTTAAAAAGTTATTTTCCCACAAAATATTCTAATTTATTCAGTAATGAAATAGGCAATGCATTTTAACAGCGGCACAAAATAATGCCCCTTGGATTAATTACATAAAGGTGAATATGCAACTGAATAGCAAGTGTATTTTATCTGAAACGGTAAATCCCACAATTAGGGAAAACAGCAAACAATAGCAAAAGAAATACAAGACTTGACATGATTGGGTGGGAAATGTGATCCACAGGGAACCATTCAAGTAATTAAAATTTCACCATATTTTAAAATTGTATTGTTGTATATGTATACATAATGATATCAATAACAACAGTACATATACAAATTCAAAACACAATAAGCGGACTCAAATACACAAGCGACTCCGTTGTTCAGGTACGAACACATTTATTAACTTCTGACTTCTGTTCTTCGACACGAGGAGAGAGACAATTCTTAAAAGTCTTTCGTAATCATACTATGCTAACAACACCCCAAAATGTTCGGCACATCTTGTGGTCCAATCTCAATTTCTCAACACCATGGTTGGACCCAACTTCTCACCATCATGGTTGGACCCCAACTTCAACTGTCTGCCTCAGTGGCTGGTAACCCAACTGTCTGGCAACATGGCCCAAAGTCAACTCGCAACTCTCTTTTTTAAAACCTTCAAATTCTCAGGACCATTGGTTCTGGGCATGACGTCATTCACATTCCAGCCCCATTTTCTATCTAAGGTTTATGATGACAATTGTGATTGTCATATCCTATGCGTGTGATTTAAATGTATTTAAATTGTTTAATTAGTATGATTGTTTTTTAAAAATTAAATGGTTAAAGAGTTTTTATTTTTATGATATTTAGTATTGACCAACATATTTTGTCTGTGTCATCAAGACTATGAAATAATAATGAGGAGTACTAGTTAGTTTAAGTTATTATTTGGTTCTGTTGAAAACATTCTGAGAGAAATTATTCATTTATTAATAAAATACAAGTAATATTTCAATTCATTTGATTTATAGTAAAAAAGGAAATAAACAGTATTTTAATAAAGTAAACATTTGTAGGATCATAATTTATTACATTGTGGTGCCTTCAATAAGTTTCCGGACTTTTTTTGTTTGGGCATTTAAAATAGGTGTAGATTCTTGAAAATTCACTATGTTATTGCTATACATCTTATGAGATGACTTACCAATTTTTATGATTTCAAGTTCAAATAAACAGCTACAGCAGAAATTGAAATACACCCTACTAAAGCCTGATTGTCACAGCTGGTGAACTTCAAAAATGAAATATGGACATGAGGACACTTTAGAAGAACGATATGCAATAAAATTGTATTTTAAACTTGGAAAAAATGCCACAGAAACCTATGAAATGCTTCAGACTGCTTTTCGAACATCTTGCATGAATCGAGCATCAGTTTTTGAGTGGTGTAAGAGATTCAAGTAAGGCATGGAGTCTGTGAGGGAGGATGAGAGGTGTGGGAGGAGTAAGGAAGTCAATACACCAGAGTCGATTGGCCAAAAGGTTAGGGTTAGGGTTACTATGTTGAGGTTTTAAGGGAGTTCAGGAAGAGATTCCGTCAAGAAGAGTCCAGCACTCTTCAAATCGGGTCAGTGGCATTTCCACCAGGACAATACACTAGTCCACAACTCCATCCTTGCCACGGACTATTTGACCAAGATGGGCATCAAGACAGTTCCTAAGCCTCCCTATAGTCGAGACCTTGCACTCTGTGACTTTTGCTTATTCCCTAAGCTCAGAGGCTATTGTTATGAGACAATTGAGGAGATGAAAGAGGCTGTGATGAAGGTCATGGACACACTCACATAAGAGGACTTCCATGGGGCCTTCCATAAGTGGTTGGAACTGTACAACAAGTGCATTGCTGCTGGAGGAGATTACTTCGAAGGGGACTAGAGTTTCATGTGTGTTCAATAAAAGTACCCATATGAAAAAAGTCTGGAAACTTATTTAATGATCCTTGATTGTTATTTGAAATGTAGTTTGTTTTTGTTTTAATTTTTACATTAGAAGGAATGATGCCCAATGTATTACACAATTCTTATTCACACAAAAAACTGTCACTAATTGACTAAATACAAAAATGAAAACAGGAAACATATTTTTACATTCATGGCATTTACTTTTTAGGATTTGTGTTACAGTCCATTCATTTCAATTCTTCTATTATTAGTTCATCCAAAAAGTGTGGCTTGTCCTACACAATCCTTCACTCCTATAAACAAATCACTTGTGTAAACAGTCTAGTGGTTCATATTTTTATTTGAACTGTTGGGGTATTCATATACTGTTCTTGATTAAAAGGCACTTTTTTTTTGCCTTTTCTATTATGAACCATATTTTTCTTACATGAAAAAATGTCTAACATTTAACAGGAAAATTTAGCCTTAATGCAGGATTCTTTTCGTGATATTAATTCAGATGCTTTGTGTTTTATTTTTTAACTAAAAAACATAGTACATTATTTGTTGATATTTGCTTGTTGGTTAGTTTTATGGCATACCAAACTTTGTAGAGGTAATTAACCTCTCGGTGATTTTTTTAAGCAATTTTAAAGTTTTGGTTTTAAGTAACTAATCTAATAATTTGTAAGCTATTATATCTTGAAGTAACGACTTTTAATACATATAATTTGTTGACAATTATATTGTTTCAAGTAGTGTTATCTTATACTAATAATTTTCCCTGAATGTCTTGGATATAACCTTAAATAATCTGATGGTGTAACTCCAGTAATGCTGAAGCTTTGGAAAATATGGAGTACCTTTTCATTACCATTACTCCCAGGTCCACTCTAATCCAGAGCGGTCGCACCTGCTAGGGCTAGGGTTGTGGCAGATCACCTACTAATGGACTCAACCACTCTCCATAAGACCAGAAGACGCAGTAATTCGAAGTCAGTCTAGATCCGGAAGCTAATCTCGCCCCCGCACAGTTATATGAACTAGCTTACTGTCTTTTATTCTTGAAACCATCCTCTTTTCTTTTAAATACATATCTATACTATAACATGGTGTTCTGTTCTCTTTGTGACCCCTTCCAGGGCCATAAGCGTAACTAATCTAATAATTTGTAAGCTATAATATCTTGAAGTAACTACTTTTAATACAAATAATTTGTTGACAATTATTTTGTTTCAAGTACTGTTATCTTATTCTAATAATTTTGCCTGAATATCCTGGATATAACCTTAAATAATCTGATTGTGTGACTCCAGAAATGCTGAACCTTTGGAAAATATGGAGTACCCCTTCATTACCATTACTCCTGGGTCCACTCTAATCCAGAGTGGTAGCACCAGTTAGGGTCCTGTCTAGGGGTCAATTAGAATTGTTTAATATTTAAAATGTGTGCAAACAAATGACTTATGCAAAATTGAATTGATAGAAATAGAACTGTTTGATCATTTAACTGTGTGTAACCAAATGACTGATGTTTAATTGAATTGTTAATAATACATAACAGTACTTCAAACCATTTAACGGTGTGCAAACAGATGAATAATTTTGAATAGAATAATAGCAATACTTGTAACTGCTTCATTGTGTGGCAACAAATGTTTAATATCGAATAGAATTATAAGTGTTGGATGGCAATAATTGAGGCCATTAAGCTGTGTAGAAACAATTGCAATATTAGTGTGCAAACAAATTAGTTCCAACTTGTTTAAAAATGAAATTAGCAACAAACTTATATCTTGCATTTCATGTATAACTATTCAAATAGATTTGAATTTGTGCAAACAAATGACTGATGTTAAATTGTGACTGTTATATAGCAATACTTGAAACTATTTAACAGGGTGCAAGATATAAATGAGCTCAGGCTCATTCTAAAATGTTATCAGCAAAATGTGTTTACTAATCATATATATTTAATATATATACGAGGTGCATACAATAAGTTTCCAGACGTTTTTCGTATGTGTACTTTTATTGATAGTACACACATGAAACTCAAGTCTCCTTTGAAGTAATCTCCTCCGGCTGCAATGCAATTGTTGTACTGTTCCAACAGCTTCTGAAAAGCCCCATGGAAGTCCTCTTGTGTGAGCATGTCCATGACCTTTATCACAGCCTCTTTCATCTCCTCAATTGTCTCATAACAATAGCCTCTAAGCTTAGGGAATAAGCAAAAGTCACAGGGAGTATGGTCTGGACTATAGGGAGGCTTAGGAACTGTCTTGATGCCCATCTTGGTCAAATAGTCTGTGGCAAGGATGGAGTTGTGGACTAGTGTATTGTCCTGGTGGAAATGCCACTGACCCGATTTGAAGAGTGCTGGCCTCTTCTTGATGAAATCTCTTCCTGAACTCCCTTAAAACCTCAACATAGTAACCATAACTCTAACTCTTTGGCCAATCAACTCTGGTGTATTGACTTCCTTACTCCTCCCACACCTCTCATCATCCCTCACAGACTTCCTGCCTACCTTGAATCTCTTATGCCACTCAAAAACTGATGTTCGATTCATCCAAGATGCTCCAAAAGCAGTCTGTAGGATTTCTTACGTTTCTGTGGCATTTTTTCCAAGTTTAAAACACAATTTTATTGCATATCATTCTTCCTCACGTCCATAATTTATTTTTGAACTTCACCAGCTGTGATAATCAGGCTTTAGTAGGGTGTATTCAACTTCCTGACGTTGCTGTTGATTTGAAGCTGAAATAATAAAAATTGGTCAGTCATCTCATAAGATGTATTGTAATAACATAGTGAATTTTCAAGAGTCTATGACAATTTTAAATGCCCATACGAAAAAAGTATGGAAACTTATTGTATGCACCTTGTATATATATAAACAGGATTTGGCATTAAGTAACTTACAATAGTTGATATGCCATAAAACACAACCAAACCAAACTAATAATTTGGACACAATTATATAGGAATAAAAACTTACATTTTCCAATCAATTGGGAATAAATAAACAAAAAAAACATCTACAAAACATCGATCAACCAATGATTAGCAACAAAATTCTCACACTTATCCACACACCAATTAAAACCTTCAGCAGAAAAACAAAAGCAAACTTGTTTGTGAAATTCTGCTAAAATATCACACAGGCATACTATTAAGTACCCATGTGATATTGTTGAACCAATCAGAAGCCTCTAAAATTACATGCTGCTGAAAGCTGATTTTTGGGGAAGATTTTCTAATTCCCATGTGCAAAATTGTCTACAGGGTTTTAACCAGGCAAATCCAACCTCATGCATACATATCTCAATTATACCAGGAGTAGTCACTATCCTGCCTTAGCAAACCAACATAACTCATGCATATTTTGACAACCATATTGTCAACAATAAAAAGAACAGCCACATATATATTACCAAACAGTTTTATTAACACAAAGTAAGTTTGTTTCCACATTACACAAAGAACTTTCAGTTTATCTTCACATTTCACCAAAGAACTTTCTTTCTCTTATATTCAAACAAAACAAAACACTATCTTCTTCATTTTGAAGGCACCAAAGAACATTTTTTTTCAGCAATATTTTGTTTTTTTTTCTTCAAAGAATCATCGTTTTGCATTTGTTTATATATTGTAGTGTTGGCTTTTGTGGCTCCAATGCTCAGCTTTTAAGCTCTACTAAACCACAAGTAAAGAGATACCCAACAATTATATGGTTTCAAGTATTCTTATCTAATACTAATAATCTATTTACAATTACTTGGCTTCAAGTAATTATTACTATTTGATAATAATGATCATTTCTTTTACTCACAGGTCTGGTTTCTCTAATATTAATCATTCTTCTTTAATGAAAGTCAAACTAATTGTGATGTTATGCTTAAAAGTATAACATGATTTTTATGCATTTGAAAATATTGAACCACTTAATGGTATTTTTGAAAAATGTGTTTACATGAGAAAATGCCTTATAATTAATGCAATAGCAAAGAGTAATAAATACCTATTTACATCAAATCATGACATCTAAATCAGCAATAGCAGAACAATGAAATATACAAAAATGATAAATCAAAATAAATACATGATATTTTATGAGTCGTTCAGATCAAAAGTCAGTTAAAATTTTAGATTTATATATTTTAGAATTTTCATCTCATTATAGTTATATAGATACTTTTGATTAGGTACAAATAGATATTAAGTTTACAGCTTCAAAAGTAGACCCTGTCCTGTCAGCTGGGCCTGTAGAATATGCCAACTGCACCTCAGCAGAAAGGTAAGACCTTCCCCCTATGAAGCTATTGTTAGCTTTGAGTGGTGATCCATAATGATTGAGAATGAGATTTTGGTAGCTGAGTGGTTTGAGACATGCTGACCAAAGTAATCATGTGACTTGCAAAACTCAACTGGGTTAGACGAGCAGTCAGAAAGACCTGATCCAATCAGATGGCTGGTCATATCAAGCACTAGTATCTTTATGCTTGTCCCAACCATATTCTTCAAATTGCTCTTGTGTCAAACAACAACCCAACCCTGTTTTATCTTAAAGATACTTGCAGGCCATGGCTGAGAGCCAATTGTGTTGGGAGAAATAAGACTTTAACCACTGTTGAACTTTAAGGCACTAGGTTTAGATAGCTGAAAGCCTAAAATTAACAGGTATTCAAAAGCCCTTTCCTGACATAAGTATACTGGCTGATGTATCTTGATCTCAGCCAATGTGAATTGGTATCTCTTATGGTAAATTTCCCCTAAAAGTTGAACTTTGTGGTGATTGAAGGAACACAGGACCAGTAAAAAAAACAATACATGTTGAAAAAAGCAAAAAGGAAAACAATAAAATCTTATCAAATCTGATTCAGACATTGAACTCACAGAATTCCCTTGTAATTGAAACTCTGGAGGAAACTCTTTTTGCAAAACTATCACTTTTCTTGATTAAAAGAGTTATCTCCAGTCGGGTCAACCCATGAACTGTGAAAAAAAAAGTGCCAATTTACATTTAGAAGTAGATAACAAAAAACATTCCAAAAACTAAATTAGAATGAAAACTTTCTGCAATTTGAAGTACAAGGTTTACCCACATTAAAGAATGAATAACTGAAGGGGAGTTATCTTTAGCTACCCTCGGGGAGATAAAAACAGTTTTTTTAAGCAAGGCATCTCAGACTACAAAAGTATAACACACACATACATACCAACATTTAATATATCAATAATTCTCATAGAAGTTAAAATTGGATATGGCTTCAAAAAGGTAAAATAGAACATCTCCTCTCCTTTAAAGTGCTTTAAATGTAATAAATACTGACACCCCTCGGAAAACTGCAGAGGATGTCAAAGATATAGAAGGTGGAGTCAAAGGAAACCAGACCACATGGAGGAAAATTGTCCCAACAAAACCAAATTCTCAAACTTTCAAGAAAACCCATACCACATTTTCAAGATCTTGAGACATATACATAAGATAGAAAGAAATAATGGAAGTAGAAACATGACAATTTTGGGAACTAGAAAAATAGTTGCGTACAACATGAAAGCGAACACTTATGCTATTGTTGCACAGAGGTTGAACCCAATCAGTAACAATAATCAATCAGACAAACACAGAGATCTTATCAAGAAACTAATTCAAATGATTGGCCAAAGTTTAAGGAGCTGTTAAAAACCTACACTTAGCTGAAATCTATCAAACAGAACCTAAATGAAAAGAACTTACAACAATCACCCATACTTCTGCACAAATAATAACTACAGATAATCCAAAGCTTCAATCAAAAGAAATCCTCAAAAGAAAAAATCAACTCGGTATCTGATCCATCCATCAGTAAATTAGTAAAGTAAATCCAGGACAAAGCGCTAAAGCAAAACACATTCTAATTGCTCCAAATAAACTTGAACTTTTCCTCAATCCAAAATAAATCATATTTAACCAACAACTTAACAAAAACAATTGATAATATCAAATCTCTCATCATTACAGTGCAGAGAACCTTTATTATCAAGAACAAAATCACAAAACAATCTCTAAAAAAAAAACCCCTGAGAAACCAAATCTTAAACAAGACTATTAAACAAATAAAAACGATGTAACTCCCAAGGAACAAAATAATAAAACCAAAATCCAGCTGAATTAATTTAACATTAATATCATTGCAGGGAAGGATTTTCTCTCTGAGAATAACAAATCATCATGTAGTTTTTTTTGCAGGAGGGGGCAAAAATGGCATTACAAGAAGCACAACCCACTGTGTCAGTGACTACATTTTAGCACAATGAAGGATATGGAATGTTGTAGCTGTAATACTATAGTAGTCATGGCACCAAATGTAATGCTATGAGTGTGGCACCAAATGTGATACCATGGCTGGCAACAGTACTCTATTGTGGCCTTGGGGCAGTAACTTCAACATTTGTCTCTGGGTAGTTTGCTTATCAATTCCCCCTATGCCCGTGCTGTGTTTGAAAAATCCTCAGATGAGGAATGACATGATGAATCCGAACTTTCTGATGATCAGGGTGGTTCATCGGAGCAAGTTGCCTGGGTGCTGGCAACTCAAAGACAAGAAAAACTCTCCATTAACAATTAACAATTATTTATTAGAACATTTTGGTGTAACAATAGTAAGTTAAGTTGGCGACTGTAGTCAAGGGTGACCAGAAGGCTCCCTTTTCAATAGCTACTACAGCGAGGTGTAGGAGAGGGCGCTACTCCTTTCCCTGGATTGCTCTACTTTACCCTTGATAAGTAATTTGTATTGCTGAGTGTTAAGCAAGGAGGTATCAAGTACCATTTTTTAAGTTTTTGGTATGACGCGACTTGGGATTGAACTCAGGTCTCCTGGACCATTGTCGAACAGTCAGAAATTGTCAACTTATCATTCAGTCGGCATACAGTTTTTCTATAAGTCATCAAAGCACAAGAGATGGAGAAAGAACTTGTTATATGAATGGAGACATGCTTGCCTCTACACAGTCATGTATCTCTTATTGCTGCCCCCGAAGGGCTCTGTGGTTCGCAACTCAACTGTTAACTTCTCAAGGGCTACGGCTCCAACTGACTCCTTTTCAAAAGTCACAAATTTTTATGTTTTCTAAAATTCAGTATATCATTTGAGTGATTTCATCTTACTAACTTAAAACATCATCTCATCATGATCATCACATGTGTCCCCAACTTATAACATCATCTCATCATGATCATCACATGTGTCCCCAACTTATAACATCATCTCATCATGATCATCCCATGTGTCCCCAACTTATAACATCATCTCATCATGATCATCACATGTGTCCCCAACTTTCACCATTTTACCTCAATGAAACTTATGACAAGACATGAATCTATTTTATTTACATTCAACCTTCCTGTCTAGAAGTGAGAGGTGTCCCCAATCAGGTTTACCAGTTTACACGCTTGACCTTTCCAGTTTGACTTACATCTTCACTCAAAGATTTTAGCTAACTCAAAGACACCTAGGGGGTGTCCTCGTGGTGTAATGGTTAAACCGATGGACTGCGGAATCGTAGAACGCGAGTTCGTACTCCAGTCCCGCAATTTCGCTCACTTTCAGGCAAATACCCTTGGGAAAGGTATGAACCCCCTTATCCTCCCAGCTATGGGTTAAATAGTACAACTACTGTTCTTCTAGGAGAATAGCTTTGGCATTAAATAACCTACAAAGTTTGATATGCCATTAAACAAAGAAACCAAACCATCAAAGACACCTGAAACGTTCACAACCTGACCAAACTAAATAATGAAATAGTTAATACAATTAACCATCACAGTAATTATTTTGCATCGCTAAAATTTGCCTGTTCTTATCACCTACATTGGTTCTTATCATTTTTGATTTTGAAAATTTTATGATTGTCCATCATAAAAGCCATTGTAATATGTGGTCCAGACAGAAAATGATACAATTTCCACATGGCTTCGGTCACTGGAGTGGCCTCTTTCTCAATGATGGAGTGATGAGCTTCATGGGGATTTAGGGTTCATGAAATGAATGCAATGGGTGGCAATATTTGAAGTATCACATCCTATTATGTATGAATTAGTGTTATCCGAACAAGGTAATGCAGCCTTGATGAGCAGTTGTTTTTATGTGCCAAATGTTTCACATGTCCAGTGTTCAGTAGAACATGTTTTGCCTTGATGAGAGACTGGGAATCATTTGAAAAATGAGGGATCCACTTTGCATTTATGGAACTCATTTAAGTGCTGTTATTTTGGTGGGTATTTTCAGGTCTACAAGTGGCTGGAGTCTGGACTTATCAGGCTGAATGAATCCAATACTAATTTCATAGTCAAGCACAGATATCTTATAAGTTGATTTGGATTTATTCAGTATGAGTTGTTGGCACAGAGTAGCTTCCAGGAACATCTTTATAAATTCATTATGTTCTGCTTGGTCTCTTACTGCAATGGTGATATAATCTAAACATAGGTTTGGTTTGGTTTGGTTTGGTTTTATGGCATATCAACCTTTCTAGGTTATTTAATGCCAAATCCATTTTTATGTAAATAAACAGTTCTATTTAGAACAATTCAGTTTAGCATGAGCACACAGTTTAATTATCAAAAACATTTCTATTTCAAACTATTCAAGCAGTTATATATAACAATTCAGTTTAGTGTAAATACAGTTTCAATGTCAAAAACAGTTCAATTTTAAATAATTCAGTTTAGCATAATTACACAGTTTAAATGTAAGTACAGTTTAATTGTGAAAAAGATTTCTATTTCAAGCTATTCAGTTTAGTCAAGCAATTCTAATTAAGTTAATTCAGCTTAGTATAAGTATAGATTATGTTTACACACAGTTAAATGTCAAAACAGTTCTATGTTAAACAATTCAGTTTAGTGTAAATATAGTTTTAAAATCAAGGAACAGTTCTATTTTAAATAATTCAGTTTAGCATGAGCACGCAGTTTAAATGTAAGTATGGTTTGATGGTCAAAAACATTTCTATTTCAAACAATTCAGTTTAATCTAACAATTCAATTTGGCATAAGTATGCCATTAGTTCCATTTAACCCATAAATAGGGCCCATCAGGTGCTACCACTGTGGGCCAGAGTTGACCTGGGAGTGATGGCAATAAAGGGGTATTCCACATTCCCCCAAGCTCCAGCATCATTGGAACCTCACCATCAGATTGTTTAGTGTCATATCCAGGATACTCGTTGGTGGGTGGGGGTCTTAACTCTGTGCTGAGGTGCAGTCATTGTATTCTACAGCTCCAGCCAACTGGGCAAGTCAAGGTATGGGAATGTATTGACGTGGTTCTCTTCATTGACAGATTTATCAATGCTCTGTTAGAATGTTATAACTCGATTTGTTACCTATAAGTGCCCATGGTGTAATGGTTATCGTCGCAGGAAATGGACATGGCGACACGAGTTCAAATCCTGGACGCAATTGATTGCATTTCACATAGCACTAATACCCTTGGGAAAGGTATGAATCCAATTATTCTCCCTCCAGTTATGGGTAAATAGTAGGGCAGACTAGGTTCTTTAGCCTTGGTGAGGCAACTAGTCTAGAAGGAAAACTCTGAATTCAAACCTCTTAAACTTCGCTTTAAAAAAATTGACCTTGTGTCATATCCTGCCCGAGCAGAGGGGTTGGGTAAATATGATAAGTTATCCGGGAAAATCGGTAGAGAAATTTATTTGCTTCAAAAGCAGTAAATTGCTTGTCATCCCCACAAAAGGAACTTGGTAATAAGCACCCTTTAGGTCAAAAATAGAGAAGACCTGTGAGTTTATTTATGAGGGTTTTGATTTTTGGTAAGGAGTAGGCATTCAATTTTGTATATTTGTTGACATTGTTGGAATAGTCAATATCCATACTTTTTATTGCTGTCAAACTTAACTTTCTTATAATTACTTGTGATCTCCAAGGAGATGAGCTTGGTTCAATAACCCCTTCTGTTAATAAGTGTTTGACCTCCTTGGAAGTAAATTACTTGCTATATGTACAAGAATTTGCTATAATTGATTGTACATAAGTCTTTAAGCTTACAAACAGCTGCGGCACCCATAAATTAGATGCAGTGAAGCTACAAACTTTGGTTTTCAGCTCATTTACTCTCGGCTAAGGTTCAATTCCACCATATAAAAAGGTGACAGCAGTATGCTGTTTTTGAAAATCAAGATAAAGAAGTATCTCTCCACAAAAGTTTTCAATTAATTCTTCCTGAGTGTTTGGATAATGTTCTCTTATTCACACTTAATTAGAGAATATTTAGAAAATATAATATATGCCAGGCTTAATTTTTAGTTAAAATCTCCAGGCTAATTTTTTGTTGAAATAAAACTTAGCTTATATACTTATTTACTGTGTTTAGCTTATTTGTGGTACAAAGCCAGAAGTTTGGGGCTCCCAGTGAGAACTGAGCTCATTGACAATGGTCTGCCAAACTAACTTGCTAACCATTTCACCACACAAAGTGCTCATGTAATTTGTATATCAATTAGTATGGTTCTTGTAAAAATGGATTATTTGTATTTTGTCGGGGATCAGTGTGTAGTATCTATGCACTGTACCTATGACCAGTGTGTATGTGTGTACATATATATATATATATATATATATATATATATATGTATATATAACTATGGAAATCCTACAGTAATTTTGGTAACTATTAGCTAAAAAATACATGTATGAGCAGTTATTCTGAAGAATAAAATTTATATCCTGAAAAGAAAAAAAAAAACTACTACTATCCCATAATAGTTGTTATACTTAGAGTATGAAAAGTATATGCAAATGTGTCTTCAGTATTACACTTAACTGGATCTGACAGGCTTGAGATTTGGGAAATGTGGAACACTCCTTCATTGCCATTACTCCAGGGTCTACTCTGACCAAGAGTGGTAATACCTATAAGAATTTATCTCTGGATCAATTAGATCTGTTTAAAAATTATTTGTATTCAATAGTATAAGATAGGAATACTTGAAACCATACAACTGTGTGCAGATTATTTGTATTAGTTATGACATCAAATATTTCTATGAGCAAAAAAAAAATTCAGAACTGACAAAATCAATAAGTGCTGAGTTGGATAGTTAAGAAGAAAGAATATGTAGCAGAAGGAATTTTCGTATTTTGGTTTGGCGCATAATTTCACCCAATCAGGATGACTTATCCTCTTCAGCCCGAACCACCTTTCTGGCCAGCAGTAATTGGGGAAAACCGTCAAGCACTCTCTTTGGCTGAACAACTCCATTCAGTGCAGACGTCTCACTGGCTGTTCTTCAATAGCAGCAGCAGCAGCATGGACACAATGAGGGAACCTAACTAATTTATGGATCTCTTGTGTCTATTTCTCTTAGACCAAGGGATCCCAGTATGAATTAGATAAATTCAATACGCCACACACAGGAACAACTTTATTTCACCCCCAAAATTGGCTATGTTGATTGCAATGTCTAATTCCGCTCCGGCTCCTAGCGACTACTTCACCTCTGGGCAAAATTTTCTGGAGACATTTACGCTTCTCCATGAATAATTAGAACCACAAACTAATGGTGACTTCAACGTCTATTTCCTCAAACAGCAAACACGACTTTTGCTAAACTATGGCGAACATAATCCCTTGCACGTCCAACGACACGCGCTGCTATCTCAACTCTCTCATAACTCCATTTCATCTCTTTACTTCTTTCCTTTCCTACGAGGCTTGCTGCACAAACACAAATCTATATTCCATGCTGCTATTAAAAACCTTCATAAAAAGCTAATGACATCTTCATCTTCTTACTTCTTCACTCTCCTTTTATTTCTCACAACCTAGCGAGGAAACGCATAACTAAAACCCTCACTAATAACAAACTACCTATGGTTAAAAATACATAAATATGTTCAAACAGCTAAAAATATAAACATATTGTTTCATGAACAAGCAGTATGTAGAAGGGGTACAACGTTTTTTTAAATAGCTTATTTGATGAGGAAAGTAAAGTTGACATGTGGTAGTGTCAGAGGCATATCTCTCCTGTTCAAAGAATTGATGCAGAAAGAGGTCAAGAATGAGTTTTTGGGACTCTCAGGTGACACTCCACAAAGCATCCAACAGACATGTCCAATTTTCTAAGGAAGATGATTATTGTCTCCCTACATTAGCATAACATTTTTATTTATCCATTTTACAACCTTCCTTTAGTGTACACTCCATATAGGAGGAATCTCTATTCTTTAGAAAAATATAGCAATCACTTAACTTCATTCCCTGCACTGCACAGGTAAATCCAATTTTAGCAATTTTTGTAACAAAGGTGGTTTCATTTTTTTTTTTAAATTTATATAGATGGGAATGCTTTTTAATTTTTTCCCCTGACTGAATAAAGAAAAATCTATACAGCAATGACATCCACACTGATCTGACTTATTTATCCCATTAGGTTAATGTGTGCTGCTGCTTTCAATTTCCTAACCTTCCAGTAATATTACCTGTTATTTGTACATGATCTCGGAGAAGGCAAAGCAAATTCTTCAACCCCCAGAAATAGTTTGCTATAACAGCCTTTTTCTCATCCTCTACACATTTATTTTTTAAGAGATCATGGCTAACAAGTGCTTTGCTCTTTGGAAATGTGCTAAAGTATTCAGATGAAATGTTTTATATGATCACAACACTTGATATAATGTGGGATAAGCTCTCACATTCAAGTAAATAAGATTTGACTTTTTTCTAATTCTGGCAGAACTATACTAAAAAATAACGAGGTATTAATGTATGGTTTAACTTGTAAATCTGAGAATTAAAATTTTTATGTTATTCTTTGTGTGCTCTCATTCAAGTTCAACACAAAAAAAGAAAGTTCCTAATTTTTGTTTTGTTTTTGTTTGAACTAATTAGACCTTCAAACTCACTGCAATTCTTTTATTTTTTTTTTTAAATTTTTACACTTTCTTTGGTTTTCACTTTCTACATTCAAATTCAGTGTAGAATGATCATCCATTTCTGGAACAGGTGTTAACAAAAAAGCCCCCTCCCCACTGAAATATTAAAAAAAATTAAAATAATTTGTGCCTGTCTGGTTTGGTTTGGTTTGGTTTTATGGCATATCAACCATTGTAGGTTAATTAATGCCAAGTCCTTTTTGTACATATATATTAAATATATAATTTCTAAACACATTTTGTTGATAACATTTGTAAACGAGCTTGAGCTAATTTTTTTGCACACTGTTAAATGGTTTCACCTACTTCTATCTAATATGAATAATTCTATTTACTATTAATCATTTGTTTGCACACAGTTACATTTTTCAAGTATTGCCATTTAACACTAACAATTCTATGGAACATCAGTCATTTATTTACACACAGTTACATGATCAAATAACTGTATTTCAAACATTTCATTTTAGCATAAATCAACAAAGTTAAATGGTTCGAAGTATAGCTATATATCACTAACAATTCAATTAAATATCTGTCATTTGTTAACACATAGTTAAATGTAAAAACAGTTCTATTGCAAACAATTCAGTTTAGCATAAGTCATCTATTTACACTCAGTTCTATTTGAACACTAGACAGGATCCTACCAGGTGCTACCACTCTAGGCCAGAGCTGACCTAGTAGCAATGGTAATGAAGGGGTACTCCACATTTCCCAAGGCCCTCGCATTACTGGAGCCTCACCATCAGATTATTTAGTATCATAAACGAGCCACTCATTGGGGGAGTCTTACTCTTCTGCAGAGATGGTGTATTCTTCAGCCCCAGCTGACTGGGCCATTGACTTGTCTGGTTATTTGTTTTTTCCAATGCAAACTGTTCCAGAAATGGGAGATCATTCTACATTGAATTAAAGTGTAAAAATACCCCTCCCTCTTTAAAATGTGGATTTTTTTTTTTTCCATGAAAAAATCTGAGTTTGAGTATCAAATTTGTTTAAATCACAAAAAAATTTAACCAGAAATTTTTTTTTTCTAGTGAGCTTGAACAAGTGCAAGTGTTGAATTTTACCAATATTTTTATATCTGTGAATGCCAATTTTATGCATTGAAAATTCTTGTTTTATTATTTCCAGTTTACATTACTAATATCTAGAGTTATAGAGTTTGTTAAAGGATAAAAATTATTTCTCACTATTTAATAAAGAACATAGTGTTCACGATCAACAAAATGACCTTCTTGATAAGATATTTCCAAAGCATATTTTAATCAATGAAAACTGACTTAGATTTGAGAGACTCAATGCAATACAGTATCATGTAGTTAACTTAATAATCAAAAGTTCTGTCAGGAGAGTGTTCATCCATTATTCATACATTGATAAATCAATAAGTCCATAGCCTAATGAGGACAAAAAATATTTATTTTTCAACATTATCTCATTCACTGTAAATGCGTTTAAGTCTGTTGTGAATGTTAACCACATAGATTAAACATAACATTGCAAACATTTCAGATTGATATTTGTATCAAGTTGCGGACTTACTAATGCTCTCTCAGGTGTGTGTGTGTGTGTGTGTGTGTGTGTGTGTGTGTGTGTGTGTGTGTGTGTGTGTGTGTGTGAAAGCTCTAATGATTTAAGAGGTATGTGTGTAGCAAATCAATCAAAAATTTAGTATGCCATTTCAATTTAGATTTACTGACAGCCCAATAGCAATGAAGATATATAGTCTTGCTGCACCTTTGGCAACTTTTAAACTTCATATTGAATCTTATAAAATTTATGTCATAATTAACAGCAAATAGATAGAAAATATTATTTCATTACCATATAATACTTTTTTTCCCTTGAGAAATTATGAGAGAAGTGACTTCAGATTCTACACTATTTTTATTGTTACAAATTGGATAGGAAATAGCTTTATTCTCTAAATTAGAGGATTTAATGCTATTGTGCTTGTAAAAATCTTATGTTGTGCCATTTTTCTAGTATCATGGTAACATACTTGTTAAAAAAAAAAGCAAGTATACAATTAGAATCTGAGTAATGTAATTTTTTGGAAATTTTTCACTTGAAGTGACTTTTTCAATAACTACCTACATACAAACAATAAGCCTTTGTTTCCTACCAGTTTTTTAAATACCCCTCTAGTGATAATCACTAGCACAGAAAATTGGTCTCACGGGGATCAAAGATGACACAGGTGACATAACGTCCAATTTCCTAAATTTAGAATTTACTAATGTTTTTTAAAAGTTTAAACCTTTATAATAAAGATTCAAGTAGTTTAACAGTTGAAAAATGAAACCACTAAAAACATTGTGATAAAAAGCAAGAAAAATTAATCTAGAATTCGATTTGGCTATTAAATTTAGATTTACTGAGTGTCAGAGAGTAGTGCTGAAGTGAGTACGTATTTGATGAAACCTCCACCAAATGCAAGATGCAATACAAAATCAATTTTTTAGCAAAGTACAACTGATCTGAATTCATAGTTTTCCTTCTTCTAGACTGGTTGTCATTGTATGACTAAAGAGGCCAGTTAGCCTTACTATCAAATTATAGCTGGTGATGAGAAGAGACAGATGAATGCTTTTTTCAGAGGGCATTAATCTATCTCTTCTCACCCCTACCAAGTGAAATGCAAACAGGATTTGAACTCTGGTCGCCATTTTCATTTCCTATGACAATAACTGTTATGCCATGTACACCAACTGCTGGGTTGGGGAGATAAAGATAGATTCTTGGTATGGTAATGTTTTTACTCTTGGTTAGGATGATGAAAATTGTCTTATACGAGGTAATCAAAATTCAGCATTCACTCAGAACACCACTGTTTGAGATTCTGCAATAACGATGAATTATTTAAGTTTTGCTTAAACTGGCACATAGATTTCAGGTTGCTTACTGTACCTGCTGTTACTAAGTGGTCCTCCACCAAACTATAGTTTACAGTGGTCCATGATGATATTAGGGCTTCTGTTTAGGAAGGAGTGAAGTATTTTAATTAGCATTTTATTGTCAAAGGTGGACCATGATGATATTAAGGCTTCTGTTTAGGAAGGAGTGAGGTATTTTAATTAGCATTTTATAGTTAACAGTGGACCATGATGATATTAAAGCTTCTGTTTTCTGTTTTGTATTCTAATTTGGAACTGGCTCATTGGCCTAGTGTGTAGAGTGTTCGCCAATGGTCCTGGAGACCTAGGTTCAATCCCAGGTCCTATCATACCAAAGACTTTAAAAATGGTACTTGATGCCACCTTGCTTAACACTTACCATTATAAGGTACGTATCAAGGGTAAAGTGGAGCAATCCAGGAAAAGGAGTAGTGCCCTCCCCTACACCTTGGTCTAGTAGCTATTGAAAAGAGAGCCTTCTGGTTGCCCTCAACTATGGTTGCCAACTTTACGTTTTACTTACTTATTCTAATTTGTATTTCAGAATTCTGTTATATTGTTGTTTAAAAATTTACTTGCAGACCCAACAAAATTAGCATTGAGTTTCAAATTGTTCTTGAAATTGCTTTATTAAAAACTTTAGAACCTTTTAAGTATATTGCTCTAATAATAATCTTGTTATGAAGTGCTTTTTTTTACTGGATATTCCGTATCATTATCAGTTGAAGCTTGTGATGTATGAAATGTTATATGAAATAGATTACTCAACAAAACTTTGGTTTTCATGTCATATTTTGTTCTATTCTGTCAAACATTTTCTTTGCTAATCCCTGATCGAAAAGATTGTTAGAACAGTGTGCTGAATTTATCCTTTATAACATATTTAGATCAATAGAATTTACTTGGCAGCACCCATCTCCTTAAATAAAATACGACAAGAAGTATTCAAATATGTGGTTCTTGTGACTAAAAAGTCTTCCAGTCAAGTTATGTTGATATCACTGGTTTCTGTCAAACCACTCAAGTTAAGCAGTGGTGTGCCTATTCAGTGCCCAGATGGGTGACCACATTATAACAGAAGGTACAATAAACAACCTGAGGCCGATGTATCAGAGTAAGCAAAACTAAATAACAAAGAAAGATTGTTCATTACTATATTGGATATTTGAACCCTTGTCAAATGTTAAAGTAACCAGGATATTGATTTATAGCTGATTACCTGTCTAAGACAAAAATTGTGAATTTATTGTAAATTCTTATGTTGTCTTAAATGTCTTCTTGCACTATTTATTCAGCTGAACCTCTTTCATTTCAATTACCATATACACTTATATATAAATTGGTTACATGTATATTCTAGTCCTTCATGTTTGGCCAAGAAATTTATTTATTTATATATCATTCAATTCTAGACTTTGGGGATAACAGAACAATAAATTGGCTTAACAATGCATAATATAATTTACTACTTTGGTCTTTCTATAATAAAGCAAGAAATTTTCCATGGTAACAGTATCAATATTCAAACAGCTGATAGGAGCATTGTAAAGCACTAATACTGGGTTGATATTAAATATCAAAATATCATGAGTCTATCTATTACTAGACAACCAGTAAAATTATTGAATTACAGCCATTATAGTGGTACATGATATTGAAGCTTCTATTTAGGAAGAATTTATAGTTAAGTTTTATTTAATTAGTCTACCACTTCTGTTTGCTTACTGTAATTTACTAAGTGTTATCACTGACCATAGTTAACAGTGGGCCATGAAAATATTAATACTTCTATTTAAGAAGGAGTGAAGGATCCTAATTAGCATTTTATAGTTAACAGCTGTCCATGATGATATTGATACTTCTATTTAAGAAGGAGTGAAGGATCCTAATTAGCATTTCATAGTTAACAGCTGTCCATGATGATATTGATACTTCTATTTAAGAAGGAGTGAAGGATCCTAATTAGCATTTCATAGTTAACAGCTGTCCATGGTGATAGTGATGCTGCTATTTAGGAAGGAGAGAAGGATTCTAATTAGAATTTTATAGTTAAAAGTGGTCCATGGCAATATTAGGGCTCGTGTTTAGGAAGGAGTGAAGGATCTGATTAGTATCTTCAAATTATCTTTATTATATCATCGTCAAATAATTTACACTCTGTACATATGCAGACCCGACAAAATTATTAGTCAGTCATAAATTGTACTTGAAATTTCTTTCTTAAAAATGTTAGACTTTTAAGTGTATTGCTGTTATAAATATCTTGCTATGATGTTCCATTTTTGCCAGGTATTCGTTATTTATATACAAATGTAATGATAATTTTATCAATATTCTAGACAACCAATGTACCCAATTGGGTCTCCATTGTAACAGGGTTATATGATATTAATGCTTCTATTAAGGAAGGAGTGAAGGATTCTCTAAAAGTATTTCAGTATAGGTAAAAGAGATAGTGGAGTGAAAGACAACATATGTGATGTATTCAATAAGTTTCCAGACTTTTTTGTACAGGCATTTAAAATTGTCGTAGATTCTTGAAAATTCAGTATGTTATTGTTATACATCTTATGAGATGACTGACCAATTTTTATGATTTCAGGTTCAAATGAACAGCTACAGCTGCAATTGGAATACACCCTACTAAAGCCTGATTGTCACAGCTGGTGAAGTTCAAAAATCCAATCTGGACGCGAGGAAGAACGATATGCAATAAAATTGTGTTTTAAACTTGGAAAAAATGCCACAGAAATGTATGGAATACTTCAGACTGCTTTTGGAGCATCTTGCTTGAATCGAGCATCAGTTTTTGAGTGGCATAAGAGATTCAAGGTAGGCAGAGAGTCTGTGAGGGATGATAAGAGGTGTGGGAGGAGTAAGGAAGTCAGTATACCAGAGTTGATTAGCCAAATGGTTAGGGTTAGGGTTACTATGTTGAGGTTTTAAGGGAGTTCAGGAAGAGATTCCGTCAGAAGAGGCCAGCACTCTTCAAATCAGGTCAGTGGCATTTCCACCAGGACAATGCACCAGTCCACAACTCCATCCTTGTCACGGACTATTTGAGCAAGATAGGCATCAAGACAGTTCCTCAGCCTCCCCATAGTCGAGACCTTGCCCCCTGTGACTTTTGCTTATTCCCTAAGCTCAGAGGCTGTCGTTATGAGACAATTGAGGAGATGAAAGAGGCTGTGATGAAGATCATTGTCACGCTCACACAAGAGGTCTTCCAGAAGTTTTTGGAATGGTACAACAAGTGCATTGCAGGTGGAAGAGATTACTTCGAAGGGGACTAGAGTTTCATGTGTACTATCAATAAAAGTGCCCATATGAAAAAAGTCTGGAAACTTATTTAATGATCCTCATAGAAGTATACACAACAAATATAATGAAAGAGAATATTTAATGAATCATAAAATAGGAAGAGGAATATCAGTATGACTATGGAATAATTTTCATAATAGGTAAATATATACATTTGAAATAATATAGAAAGTAAAACTAGATAGTGAGAAGCAGTTTCCCTAGGTGAATACCTCGCGTAAAAAAAAAAAAAATTAACTATCTATATAAGAATTCTGTGTTGCTTCATTAGTGAACAAAGCCATAGCAGGTTGTGTATAAAATATCAAGCTCATAGAAAGACATCGAGACTCAATTAAAGAACATGGTGAAAATATTTTATGTGTGAGTGAGATTCCCAACCTGGGGACTGTAGACATTTAGTTATCCAAGAAGTTATAAGGTTTCCAAGAGCTTGTTTATTTATCAAATTGGGGATCTGTAGGAGATTTCTTCTCAATAAAAGATTCTAAGTTATGAAAAGATTGGAAGCAACATATTTAGTTTATAGTGATAATGCTTGGTCTGACTATGTTTCCCACGTCTGAAAATTTGTGAAATTACAAAACAAAAACTCCTCAGATTTTCTAAAAAAATCAAAAAGACCAAATTATAAAAACTTTAATTTTACAATATTAAACTTTGTTTCATTTGTAAAAAGAATGATTGAAGAAAATCTGATATAAAAATTTGTAATTATTTAACTAAAAAAAAACCAAACTAATTTGAATTTGAAAAAACTGTTTACACTGAAAACAATATTTCAGTGTAATAACTTGTATAAAGATGCACTTGTTGACAGATTATGCCTGTCAGTGGGGATTATAAGACACCCCCAACAAAAACATTTTTCCTGGGGATGATACTAAACAGCATCTGTTGATTCCAGCTTTGGAGCTGTTGGGAGTGTGAAGTATCTTTCCATTACTATTACTCTCAGCTCAACCATAGTGGTAGTACTTGTTGGGATCCAATTTATGGGTCAAATAGATCTTTGCAAATTATTCATATTAGAAAGGAATACTTGAAACCATATAAATGTGAATTATTTTTATTAAGAATAGTTACTTGAAGCTGTATTTGTTTACTAAAGATTATTATTAGTTACTTGAAATCACAGAGCTGTGCATAAACAAATGACTGTTATTAAATGAAAAATAATTATTTGAAACCGTATGATTATTAGTATTAGATAGGAATACTTGAAACCATACAACTGTGTACAAATTGATATCATCTTATCATATGTAAAAAAAACTTTTCAACAACTACACAAAATGCAAATATAAATGTACAATGAACATAATTCCAAAGCTTTTAGGCATAAAATAACCCTAGACAGGTTGGCATACCATTAAAATCAATCAGTCAAGCAATCTACAAGCGATGTGAGTTTCATTGTGTGCCAAATGGACAAGTGAGAAAAAATGGAGGCGTTTAACTGTTCAACTCATTAAAAAATGAGAATTCACCCTGATGACTGAACATTTGGTAAGTATTTGGGTGAATTAAAATTTTGCAATATTTGGTATGTGTTTGTCAGCAGTACATATATCACATGACTAAAGCAGTTTAAGCTGTGGCAGGTACCTACTCTGATTGGTAGTAACGTAGTAGTTGGTGCACTGATACATGCTTTGCTTCACTTCATTTATGATTTGTAAGATGCACAATAAACATGCAATGTAGTCTAATTTGGGAACTTAGTCTTTACAAATTTGAACAGGCTCATAACAACAAAAGCAACCGAAAACATCTGTTATACGAAAGGTAAAAGCACAATTGATCACAGTACAGTAACCAGATGGTTCAAGAAATTTTGCTTGAGTTGCAAGAACCTCGACAATCAGGTAAGGTCAGGTAGGTAGAAAACTATGGATTCTGAGGCAGTACTCCAAGCCAAAGAAACAAATCTGACCAGTCACACAGGAAGTGTGTCAGGTGTGCTTGGCATCTCACAGCCCAGTGTCATTTGTCACCTTCACAAGCTCAACAATAGCATCTGGAGCTGCCAAATAATGCCTCATGTAACCAAAATATTGCAAAACTTTTGACTCACCTTTGTATTTTAGGTAAAAGAATACACTTAGATATAAATAAGCAGAAACTAATTTATCAAAAAGATTAATAAAAGTGTTAACTAGAAAAAACTAATATATATAAGACTTACAATGTTTGATTGGTATTGATTATGTTGTGTTCTGTTTAGAGAATGCTTGTAGTAGTAATAAAAAGACAAACCACGAGATACGAGGAAATAGAGTTATATTTACAGGAAAGAGTATTTACAAGAGAGAGACTCTTAGTAAACAAGAACATAGGATTAGTGAATTCAGAATAAGGATATAGCCCACCAATAGTATTGGCTTCTGTTATAAGGAATGGCTCTTCACCTCATAGTCTCTGGTACCAGTAGCCACCGCTATATATGGCAGATGGACTAGCCCATTGTGCCGAAAGGGTAGGTGATACCCAACAGATTGAAAGGTTTTAAAAAACAAGTATGAGATGATTTCTTGCTTTAATTAAAAAATTTGTGGAACAAAATTAATTCCAGATTTAACAGTCAATGAATTAAGGGTCTAAAATTTATTAATAGACAATTATTTCTTTGTATTCTATGTACATTTACTAGATGAAAATAAACAATATCCTTGGTTATATTTTCACCAGAGGCCTTTTTAAAAGGCTTTTTGTTCACTTGATTGAACAAAGTTTTTATGCTTCATTGAACATGAGTTCAGTTAAGTTTTAAAATATTGCCTTGAAACTTTCTAACTAAGTAGATGCTAAATTTAAGAGTCTTATATTGCATTATAAACAAATGATATTTCCTGGGGGGAGAAAGAAGGGAAAGAAATTTGCTAAGTGCAAAAAGAAGAGAAGGATGTTACTTACAAACTTTAGTTTTTGATAGATTTATTGCCATGTTGCTTTAAAGGATTAAATAAAACTACCACATTTTCTTTTTTTTTTAATTCTTTTTCTACATATGTGAAAAGCTCTGAACTTTGACCTGATTTAATAATTAAGAATTTGTCTCATTGAATTACATTATATAGAATTCTCAAACTTTGTGATCTAATTCAAAGTGAATATTTTTAGAAATCAGTCTGTTGGGCTGAGAATATACCAAACTGTATCCCCTGCGGAGGTATAAGAATTCCCCTTACCATCAAAAAAGAGGGTGTCCTGAATATGAGACTAAACTGCATCCGGTCAAGTAGATTTGTTGGAAAATTATTCATATTCGATACAACCCTGTTGGCTGGAATTGTAGAACTTATTGACTGACATTTTGCAGAGAGGTAAGACCCCTCCAACAAGTGTCCTGGGTATGACACTAAATCATTTGATGGTGAGGCTCTAGTTGCTGGAGCTCTGGAGAATTTTGAGTACCCTTGCATTATCATTATTCCCAGGTACACTCTGACCCAGAGAGGTGGTATATATATGGTTCCATCTATGGTTCAAATATTACTGTTTGACCATTTAACTGTGAGCAAACAAATGACCCAGGTTCAATTGAATTGTTTGTGTTACATAGCAATACTTGTGCAAATAGAATTAGAGCGGAATACTTGAAACTGTTTAACTGTATGCAAAAATTGAATTATCGGTATTACATAACATAAGTTAGAAACATTTGACTGTGTGCAAATGAATGATTAGAGTAAAATAGAATTATTATAGTTAAATTGCAATACTTGAAACCACTTCACTGTGCATAAACAAATGATTAATATTTAAATAGAATGATTAGTGTTTGACAGTAATGCTGGAAACTTTTTTAACTGTGTAGAAGAAATACTTAATTATACGCCAACAAATCAGCCCTAACTTTTAAAAAATTACCAACAAACTATTTAGTTACAAATCATATATGTATATCCATTTAACTGTGCGCAAACAAATATGTTCTGGCTTTTTTAAAAATGTAATTGTTGTGGGAGCCTTACCCAGCTTACCATAATGGACTCTTCTCACTGTTATTAGTACTGAGAGATTTCGCTGCCAGAGGCAGATCAATAACGGTGTTATCCGAACAGTACGAGACTTCTTACCTTTTCTATGAAACTCTATCTTTCTTGTGTAATATAATCTGTTATCTAATATCCATGTTTGTGTTTTCATTAGTGACCCTGTCTGGGGCCACAACAGTAATCTACAAACTATTCATTTACAAGTCATGTAAGCATCAACAGGATTTGGCATTAAATGACCTACAAGAGTAAATGTGTTATAAAACCTCACCAACAATTATATTTGATAAAACTGCATGCAAAAAAAAACAAAAAAACTCCTAAGAAACAATTGCACAAAAAATGTAAGTATTAATATATTAGAAACATGATTTCCTAACCTCAATTAACAAATCCATCATCTACCAAAACAGAAGAAATAACAGGACAAGTAAAATTTATCATAATGGTTTTCAGTAGGAGTATTTATAATAGTAAAATCATCATACATAAAATACAATGTTATCATACAAGGGTCAGCTAAAAAGTTCATAGGCTGATATCATATCTGCTGTTGATGACTTTTGTGATCAATGGGGTCCAAGCATGGCAACACTGATAAAAGAAGTATATGGACTGTAAAAGGGACTTTAAAAAAATAAACCTCATTTAGTCACATACCATGAGAGTATCTAGGCAAGCCAATGAACTTTTCTGTTGACGTCACAATCTTCTATGCAATAAACTTTTTCTAAGACAGAGGAGAAATTTGCTCTGTTAAATTTTATGAAAAGTTCTGGTGTTGTATTTGAAATAGTATTCTCTGAAGTTTAAACTTGACAGCACAGATAAACTAGAATCTATGTAATATGGTTGTTAGTTCCTACTTACCTGCAATCACTAAACTGCATCCAGTGGTGAGGTTTCAAAGAGTGTAGTGTCACCACTTCATTATAATTAATCCCAGGTCCAATTTGACCCAGTTGAATAGTACCTGACACGGTCCCATCTGTGGGTCAAATAGATCTATTTGAAAATTATACTTGAAACCATATAACTGTGCAAATTATTTTTATTAAAAATCCTTATTTATAGCAATGATTATTTACAAATGATTATTATACTAGTTTTGTTAAAACTATGCTTGCTTGTAAAAAGAAAAATTAATACTGGCTTTGGTATTAAGTAACCCAACAAAGACTGACATACCATGCAACTATGTTTTTATTTTTAACTCTCCCTGAAATCATATTGAATTTACTGATATATTCACTTATGGGCTTCTCTTGTTATGTTTTTATTAAGCCTATGAATTAATATTATAAAAGTCATATTGTATTGATTACTCATTTTGAGAAGTCTACAAGCACATGTCTATCCAATGGGCTGGCTCAACACCAAAAAAAAAACAACAGTTCTCTATGAGCTTACTGGATATATACAGTATCACCCATGAATTAAATCAATCATTTTTTTCCTTTTTCTGATCATGTGACTACTTTCAGCCAATCAGTGGTTCACATTAGAATAGTATGTATTTCTGGTACTTCTTTTCTATCTTTTCTGTTGTCTGAAATCTATGATCTTTAAGTGTGGATTTCTGCTTTGAGAACAAAAATATCGGCTGGTACTAAATCAAGAGAGTATGGATTTACCAAACTCCTCTGCTACAAGAAGAATCTGGCAGTCAATTTTTAAGAGGAGTAAAACTGGTTTTAATTCAGTTTCCTATCTCTTAGACTGGTTGTCTTGTCAAAGCTAAAGAACCCAGTCTATCCTCCTATTTATACATAACTGGAAGGAGAACAGATTGATTCATACCTTTCCCAAGGACATTAAAGCAAAGTGAAACACAAACAACTTTGTCTAGGATTTGAACTTGGTTCACCAATTTAATATCCTGTGATGTTAACCATTATGCAGAATACACCTCACTTACACTAAGCATACAAAAACCTAGAGAGTAAAGTTATAGGTGGTGGAGCGGAAGCATGATAAGGAATTATGTGGGAACAGACAATAGGATGCATCATGGAGTATAACTTTTTTCAGCTTGTTAACCTCTTCAGAAACTTCCTGAATAATCAGGCAATGATTTTCTACAGATCACAACATGCACCTTCTCACTTATCCAAATTTGGAATCATCTTTAGCGGATATTCTTCCCAATCTAGTACTACTTGAGACATTGCACATAGATCAAACAATCATCTCTATAAGCCAGTTGCAACACTGGAAATGTCTCAAAAGTTTTTTCAAATTAGAAACAGAATTTCACATGTGTGGCCCAACACTATATTGAGTGATACTATTGGGGGGGGGCAATAAAAAGGGATATGCTCACTACTCCATAACATTTCATTTAAAAGCAGGCAAGAATACCTTATTGTTATCTTTGACTAAATACTGATTGCATTAAGTAGACTTCATTATTTACTTTAGTGAGTGAAAGCTACGTCAACCAAGAATGCTGTTCTAAAAAACAACATTAAAATTAAGAAAATTAGCCAAAAATGAACAATAAAAAAAATTAATTCAGGTTACAATTGACTTGGGCTTTTTTTATTGCTCTATTTAAAAGGATCAAATTTTTGTTTTAAGACAACAAACATGGTAAACACTTACATGCCAATTATAGATAATTTATTTGGTTGGTTGTTTGGGTTTTATGGCATATCAACCTTTGTAGGTTATTTAATGCCAAATCCTCTTTTTTATAAATGATCAGTTTTATTTCAAACAATTCAGTTTAGCTTGAGTACGCAGTTTAATTGTCAAAAACATTTCTATTTCAAGCTATTCAGTTTAGTCAAACAGTTCTAAGTCAAACAATTCAGTTTAGCATAAGTACACAGTTTAGTTCTATTTAACCATTAGATAGGGCCCTATCAGGTGCTACCACTCCAGGCCAGATTGGACCTGGGAGTGATGGCAATGAAAGGGTACTCCGCATTCCCCAAAGCTCCAGCATCACTGGAACCTCACTACCAGATTGTTTAGTGTCATATACAGGACACTCATTGGGGGAGTCTTACCTCTTGTCAGGGGTGCAGTCGGTGTATTCTATAGCCCTAGCCAACTGAACAAAGAATTTATTCATTTGCAATTAATTATGAAATAAATTCTATTAATTGGATGTGACTTGATATTGAGTTTAAGTGAATCCCCATAAAAATATAGCGGGATATAAATTAATTCTTATCATGAGCCTGTATAAACTATTAACAATAGTGTATATATATATGGCGAAGGAATTGTCGGCCGCCCCTAGCGTAATGCAAAGCTCTTCGTAAGAATTGAGCACTCTGGTAGCCGATAGGGTATAAAAAAATGTAAACAAAGGCTGCTGCTGCTGTTGCTAAAAATAAAATACCTTAAAATTCCCTTAGCCAACGTAGTCCACTTGTAGCCGTGTGGTCTGAAGCCTTAGTCTATCGTAAAGTTGGACGGGTTTCGATCCCGGCTTCGAGCGTCCTGCGGGTCTAGCCACACTGAAGAGTTCTGATAGAACGAAACAGTCTGTCTGTGGATAACAATATATATATATTGGCCTAGGGGTTAGAGTGTTCGCCAATGGCCCGGGAGACCTGGGTTCAATCCCAGGTCGTGTCATACCAAAGACTCAAAAAATGCTACTTGATGCCTCCTTGCTTAACACTCAGTATTATAAGGTACGGATCAAGGGTAAAGTAGAGCAATCCAGGGAAGGAGTAGCGCCCTCCCCTACACCTTGGTGTAGTAGCTATCGAAAAGGGAGCCTTCGGGTTACCCTCAACTATGGTCGCCAACTTTACTTACTATATATATATATATATATATATATATATATATGCTCAGAATCTCCCATAAATAAATACACTATTAATAATTTTTTATAAAAAGGTAATTTTCTTCTGAGTCAAAGATACCATGATTTTACTATTTCTATTACACAATCTAAAATTTTTGAGTTTCATCTATTGGTCAAATAAATCTATTTGAAAATTATTTGTATTACATAGGAATACTTGATGCTATATAACTGTGTCTTAATCATCTATATTAAGAATACTTACTCAAAACTATAATTCTTTATTAAGGATTAAACCATAAAACTGTGTGCAAAAAACAATTCTTACTGAATAAGGAATAATCATCTGAAATCAAAATGTATATAAATCAATAGTATTAGATATGAATACTTGTAATCAATCTACTGAATAAATTATTTGTATTAGATAGGATTAAGTAAAGTTGGTGACCATAGTCAAGGCGACCCGACGGCTCCCTTTTCAATAGCTACTACACTGAGGTGTTGGGGAGGGCACTTCTCCTTTCCCTGCATTACTCTACTTACTCTTGAACTGTACCTTATAATGCTGGGTGTTAAGCAAGGATGCATCAAGTACCATTTTTTGAGTCTTTGGTATGACTCAACCTGGGATTGAATCCTGGTCTCCCAGACCACTGGTGAACACTCTACCCACTAGACAATGGACCATATTTAACTGTATTTAAACAAATGATTATTGATAAAAAGTGCAATGGAACATTGAACATATAGTTATGATTGTAATCGAACATTTAGAATTGGATAAAATTTCAGCATTAAATTACCCAGAAGTTAATACGTCATTAAACAAATAATCCATGTAAATTTTCAAGAAAAATTAACATCTTTTTAAAATGACAAATAATTATGGAAAGTTTTCTGGGAGAAAATTTTGGACAGTTCTTGTATAAAATTGAACCAGATTTAAGAAATCATGTCAGAAAAAAAATCTATAAAAGAATATCAAAAAGAACTTTGTAGTTTTTAACAAAACAAGTTTCAGAAAAAGACAGCTGCCGGAATTTACCTTTGATTTATTTATCTCTGTACGCATAACACTATTGTGTTAATGATGGTGCTTTGGTTTCAGTAATAAATAGTTGGAGTCTCAAAATACACAGCCACTTTTTGAATTCAGAGGTAGTGTCTTTATTGATTGATTGTATTAACAGCTTACATTACAATATTTTGCAAGTATTTTTATGTTAAAATCATATATTATGCTTTTATATTGTAAAAGTATTTACAAGGCATTTCTATAATAATTTCCAGTAAACTTCCTAAATGCTTTAAATATTTGTTGTCACACAATATATTTAATGATTTGATTGATTTTAACCGTGTGTCAACATGTCTAGGATTATTTTGTGCATAAAGGTCAGGGAATTGTGTACATTTTATGATTATATTTTGTATAGTTTCTAAAGAGTTTTTTATGTTATGGGCTATTTCAAGTATTCCTATCTAACCATCTCATTATAATTGAGATAATGTGTCTGTCAGTAGCCAAAACTATATCACCAACAAAATCATAATTCTCTTGGTTATTAGTTATATTCTCATTGAATATTAAATAACCATTTTATTGATTAACAATGTCTATATTAAAGTCTCCCGGAGTTAGATTTGCCTCAAAACAATGCTTTTAAAATCTTTCTATGTTTCTTATATATTCATCATCATCATGTCATGCTGGTAGCACAGATATCCCTGACCCTCTCTCGCCACTTTTCCCTATCGTTCATCGCCTCTGGCAGGTCTTCTGGACTACATCCCGTATCCTCACATAGTTGCTGAATGTATGTTCATGCTGGTCGTCCTGCTTTTGCACGGCCATGTGTGGGGTCCATAGGAGTACATCACTTATGAGTTCGTCCCTGCTTCTCCAGCAGCATCCTGCACATCTGGTTCATCTAATTTGAATAGTTTTCATGATAGGAGGCAGGTGGCCATACAGTTGGTGTCTTGTGGGGTGTTGCCGCCAGGACTTGTTCAAGATTGCACACAGCATTCTTGTGTAATTGCCGTCTAGCTTCTTCTCCAGCCGTTTTGTTAGAATCCATGTAGTGCATCCATATAGCAGTATCGATGCGCCCGCTGCCTGGAAGAAACTGCATTTCATTTTATCAGTTAGGTCTGATTTCCATATAATCGATAGCCTATTGATAGCTGTCTATGCCTTCGTTAACCTCGTTTCGATGTCCGTTTCGGTTGATGCGACGCTGCTTCCTAGGTAAGTGAATTTGTCTACTAGTTTAAGAGGGGTTCCGTCTAGAGTGGAGATGTCACCCGTTTGATTATAGCACATATATTCCATTTTGTGTGCATTGACATAGAGGCCTATGCCTGCAGCAGCTCATTCCAAATTATGCAGTAGTGTTTTGACTTGGTTGGGTGTATCTGCCAGTATCGCTATGTCATCGGCGTAGTCGGCGTCGGTAATTGTTTTTGCGGGGTACCTTCTGCTTCTTTTCTTTGTCAGCTCGAAGCCGTTCTCACTGATTTTGTCAATCGATGTTCTAAGTACGTAGTCTAGACAAATGATAAATCGTATGGAGCTAGCGTGTCCCCTTGTAGTACTCCGGCTACAATGTCGAAGTATTCTGTGTCTCCATCTGGTGATCATACTTTTACTTTGGTGTTTCTATAGAGAATCGTTATTGCTGCTACGGTTTCTTTAGGTAGGCCGTATGCTAGTATGATTTAGCTACAGTTTGTCTTACCTAAGATACCCACTTTTTGGAGGGAGTCTTATTCTGCTGCAGATGATACAGTCAGTATATTTTAAGCTCCACTGACAGAATGATGTAATGATTACAGTTAATAATAGTGTGGTATTTCTACAGTTAAATAATTTTCTATAAATTGCTTTTTGGAATGTTCCATATGTAAAGTAAAAGTAAGTGAAGTTGGTGACCTTAGTTAAAGGTGACCCGAAGGCTCCCTTTTCAATAGATACCACACCAAAGTGTAGGGAAGGGCACTAATAATTCTCTGGATTGCTCCTCTTTACCTTTGATCCTTACCTTATAATACTGAGAGTTAAGCAAGGAAGCATCAAATGCCATTTGGGGGATTTTTGGTATGACTCGACCTGGGATTGAACCCCAGTCTCCTGGACCATTGGCAAACACTCTACTCATTAGGCCAATGGCCATTTTGTATTTTTTAAAGATAAATCCTGTCTATTATATGGTTTCACAGAATATACGAGATTATGATTCAGTATCTAATTTTCATAAGGTTTTCTCTACTGAAAATTGTTTTTGTTATCATCTTGAAAACTTAGTGAATCACAAAAAGAAATGCCAAAAGAAAAAAAAGTCCTGTAGTAAAGAAGAAAGATTTGATACTGAGGGAATTCTATATTTTATTTCAATCCATTAACCCTGTTTCTCTAACAGAACACAACTTTGTTAGTCTCAGAAAATCTTTGTAGTTCTGAAGCAGCAGATGTGTTTAATATTATTTGCATTCATCTTCCACATAACTAGGGTATGGGAAATTGTCACTGACAGACAACTGTACAGTGCTGAAAACAGAAAAAAATTTGATAGGGATTTAGGGGAATTTACTCAATGAACATTTATTTTTATTACACTAACACATTTTCTGCTTTTAATCTGACACTTGATGAGTTGGAGTTGAAATAGGATTTGATCCCGTTGGGAAGTGAAAACTGAAACATTTTCTGAGAGTAAACATTCTAGAATCCAATTAATTTTTTAAAAAATTTCTGTAAATGTCTGTTTCATTTGTTTGCTTTTTTTTTTCTTTTTTCTCAACATAAATATTTAAAATTTTCAGTTTTATCTGAAATGCAAACGCCATTAGGAATTAGTTTTAGCATGACATTTCTTATTTCGATTTTTGATGTTACTGTTGATAAGAGTTAAATGAAAAGAAGGGATTTTATTTTTTTGATTTTCATTTAATTTTATTCCGCAGTTTATCTTGATGAATATTGCTCATTTCATCTCAGTGAACAAACTTAAATGAAGAAAATAAATCTCTGTCAATATTTGAAATGAATTCTAAAAAATGCTTTGTGAACATTGCATAATCTTTTAAAGTTTTATACTGAGTGAAGTCGGATGAAAATATTTTATTAGAATTAGTCTTATGATGACAAATATACAAAGAATCAGCTCTGCAGATTACCTTACTGCCAAAAGAAAACATTAGAACTTTATCTCTTCTTCAGTTTTTCATATAGAATCTCATGTTGATGTTATTAAAACAAACCTGAATATTTGATTTACAATTAGTTTTTATCTGGAAATGTAAAATTTTGGGTTTTTTTTTTTGCTCCCTTGATGCAAGTTTTAAATCATTCTTATAAAATTTGGAAGATTTTTACAAGAAACTGACTCAATTTTCCATGTAATATATATATATATATATATATATATATATATATATATATGTGTGTGTGTGTATTTTGAAGAGTGTATATTTAGCATAGCAAGTTATTATTCAAGCAACTTGTGTTAAAGATGATGAAAAACTGTTTGTTTATTATTCTTAATTTTATTTTTTCTAGACTCCTTGTTATTTTTCTAGTGTTGGGATCTAGATGGAAAAGGAATGCTTTTGATCATACTTTTTGTCGTCATCAGCGTTAGTGTAGTGTTGAGTTGATAGTTGAATTTTTACTGTTTTAATAATTTGTAGCATTTTGTTTTGAACTTGTCAGTTGGAACATTTTCACTGTTTTGTTTTAAAATGTTCAATTGGAAAAAGGTTTACAAATAGAGTTAGCGATTTTTAGTCATTAGAAATATTTAATATGTTGGTGCCTGTATTAAATGCTATTTTATTTATGTTTATCTTTTATTTTGTATGCATATTGTTTCTAGGATTTGTAATAATTTTTTATTATTGTCTTTATATATAATTATTGAATTATCAGTGAAAATCTTCCTTACATTGGAAGATGTAAGTTAGTGTTATTGTTGTGTTTTATAGTTAAGTGTTGTTTATGGCGCTATTTTCAGAAAGGTGATAAATAAGACAACGAGATCACATTGTGATTATATAGCCAATGTAAGAAAGCATTCCAATCGACAACTTCAAAACAAATTATAAAAACAGTAAAAACTTGCTTATATATATATATATATATATATATGCACCTGAGTAATGAATAACCTTTATAAAACCATTTTTTTTTCAACTAAAAAATATTTACACACTATATATAAAACACTTTTTGTGATTAGGGAGTTATTCATTACACGAGTAAATACAGTGTGTATATATATATATATATATAGTCAAGTTCTCGCTCATCAAGGAACAATTTCAAAATTAGTATATCCATGATATTCTAACAGTGAATACAATGGAAGAAAAGACAAAATAAACACAACGGGAGACCTGGGTTCAATCCCAGGTCGAGTCATACCAAAGACTTTAAAAATGGTACTTGATACCACCTTGCTTAACACTCAGCATTATAAGGTACGGTTCAAGGGTAAAGTGGAGCAATCCTGGAAATGGAGTAGCGCCCTCCCCTACACCTTGGTGTAGTAGCTATCGAAAAGGGAGCCTTCGGGTCACCCTCGACTATGGTCGCTAACTTTACTTACTTATATATATATATATATATATATATATATATATATATATATATATATAAACAATTGCATTAAAAAGAAAGAATACACAACTGTGTCAAAACAGAGCTATAAGCATTTTGTTCCATAAACAAGCAGTATGTAGAAGGGGTACAAAAATGAAAACAGCAAAGTTGATGAGGGAAAGTGAAATTATCTAGTGGCTTTACCATGGCCTGGCAGGATCAGAAACATATTCTTCCTATTTAAACAACACAGGTAAAGAAGCTGATGATGAATTTCAGGACACTTGTGTGTCACCCCACAAGTCACCTAATGAACAAACCAATTCTCTAAGAAAGATAATTGCATCTCTCTCTACACATCCACACACACACACACACACACTCACACATACACACATATATACACACACTCAGAGAAAATTCATCACAAAGGATGTAACCCAGTGCTTAAGTGGATAGAATTTATGAAAATATATGGTTTATGCTACAATATTAGTCATGTAGCAATATTGTAATCAGAGACAAGAGTGTTTAGCAGCTGAAATGATTACATGGTGTGCTAAACTCATTCGAGGATCCATTCCTTAGTATAGTGTTATTATGCTGTTTTGCAAAGACTAAAGTATTTTATTTATATGTATTACAAATGTGTAAGAGATGAATTTAAGATAAAATTACACCAATCAATAAATTCTTTTTACAGTCTTGTGGATTGGGCTTAAAAAAAGTGATAGTATATATGATAATATATTGTAATATCAATAGTGATAATATATAGAATAACATATAATGATATTAATAGAGATAATATGTATAATGATATATAGTATATAATAATATTAATAGTGATAATATGCATAATAATGTATAGTAAATAATGATATTAATAGTGATTATAGTTTTTAGATATCAACATGAAATATATATTTACTCAATCCCTCTAATACAGGATGTGACACAAGGTTAATTTTTCAGCCGAGTACAATTGGTTTTATTTCAGCTTTCCTTTTCCTAGAGTGGTTGTCATACCAAAGTTAAAGATCTGCTCTTCAATTAACTGGGGAAGAAGAGATGGATTAATGCCTTTCCCAAGTGAAAGGCAAAAGCTTCATCCAGAAATTGAATTTAGGTTGGAGTGTCCATCTTCTTTGATGATAACTGATCTGCTATGAGTGTCTCTATGAACATGAAATAACTTTTAGAGGATAGACTGTTAAAGATAAATAACTTTTAGAGGAAAGACTGTTAAGAATAAATAACTTTTAGAGGAAAAACTGTTAAAAATTTGCCCAGTTGGCTGGGGCTGTAGAATACACTGACTGCACCTCTGCAGAGGGGTAAGACCTCCCCAACGAGTATCCTGGATATGACACTAAACAGTCTGATGGTGAGGTCCCAGTAATGCTGGGGCCTTGGGGAATACAGAGCACCCTTCATTGTCATTGCTCCCAGGTCCACTCTTGCTCAAAGTGGTAGCACCTGATAGGGCTCTATCTATGGGTTAGATAGAACTAACAGTATACTTATGCTAAACTGAATTGTTTGATTAAACTGAATAGCTTGAAATAGAAATGTTTTAGTCAATTAAACTGTACTTACATTTAAACTGTGTGCTTATGCTAAACTGAATTATTTCAAATAGAACTGTTTTTTGACATTGAAACTCTATTTACACAAAACTGAATTGTTTAACATAGAACTGTTTTGACATGTAACTGTGTGTAAACAAAATTTATACTCATACTAAACTGAATTAGCTGAATTAGAACTGCTTGACTAAACTGAATAGCTTGAAATAGAAATGTTTTTCACAATTAAACTGTACTTACATTAAAACTGCATGCTTATGCTAAACTGAATTATTTGAAATTGAACTGTTTTTGACATTGAAACTGTACTTACACTAAACTGAATTGTTGCATATAACTGCTTGAATAGTTTGAAATAGAAATGTTTTTGACAATTAAACTGTGTACTTATGCTAAACTGAATTGTTTTAAATAGAAATGATAATTTACATAAAAAGGGATTTGGCATTAAATAACCTACAAAGTTTGATATGCCATAAAACCCAACCAACCAAGGGTTAAAAATAAATAACTTTTACAGGAAAAATAGTTGAAAATGAAAAAAGAAAATCTCTTCATTTATCCCCTCAAATATTCGACTGTACCTTAATGAAAATATCTGATTATCCATCAAATGAGTTTGATCTTCAGTAAGTGCTCACCTCTTGAAGCCTTGTGCTAAACAAGACTAAATATATAAACATTATGATAGACAATTGAATCAGATTAGCCTGTAATAAATTGAATAAAAGTTTGGATCCTCTCGAAAGCAGTAAATGACAGTAAATGTTATAGAAGTTGTCATGAGGGCAAAAGAAATCGAAATCAGGTCATGTGTCTAAGAGGTTAGCAGAAATTACAAGACATGATGACAGAATTGTGTTTAGAATGTTCTTGTTGTCATTGTTTGTTCACTTGAAAATAATCTCAGAAATCTCAGTCACGAGAGAGGAAAGTAGAAATTCAAAAGTGTTTCAGTGGAAAACAAGTTGAAGTAGTAGAGAAAACTTAATAATTGATGGAGAGAAAAAAAAGGAAACAAAGAGAAAGGAAAGAGAAACAAAAAGAAAATGATTTTTTTTAAATACCTAACACAGTGGATTTTAAGAAGAGGAAAAAAAAAAGAAGGAAAAAAATTTAAAAAAAATAAAATGATTTTAAGAATACGTTGAATGGACCTCCAATCCTAAAAAGAAGGTAAAACAATAAATGCAATAAAAAATACATAGTGAAAGCAAAGACTAATAAGAAGGAAGCATTTAAAAAGCAAAAAGAAAAAAAAAAAAAAGGAAAAATAAATTAGAATAAATTACCAAGAAAGAAAAAAAAATGAAACATTATTCCAAAAGCTGTTCAAGATTAGCAATCTTATCTTTATTGTTTTTATTGCTAAATTTTGGTTAAGGTCCTATTTGTCCATTCTTTTCTTGTGTATAATTGATCTAAATAATTTTTCTTCTTCTTATAGATGGTTCTAGTTTTGTTAACTAAACATTCTTATAGGCATCAGTAATTCATGAGTCAGTTAACAGAAAAAAATGAAATGAACAAATCAACAAATCAGCACCAAACTTGTGATTTTGAGCTTTTCCTAAGTTGAGTAAGTATTTACCCAACCCCTTCTTCACAGACATGATGTAATACCAGGTAAATTTTTTCTGCAAAGTATGGCTAGTTTAAATTCAGATTTCTTTCTCTTAGACTAGTTGCCTAACTAAGACAAAAGAATTCAATCTGCCTTAGTATTCACCAATAGCAGTCAGAGAACAGATAGATTTAAGCCTTTCTCAAGGGTACTAGCTTGTCCCAGATTTGAACTTGGATGGCCAGTTCCATATCCTACAATGATAACCATTACACTAATCATGTCTCCTTAAATGTAAGAAAAATAGACAATTATCATATTCAGTTAGAGCTTATTAGCATGATCTTTCATTAAAATTGATCGTGGTGAATCAGTGAGAACTGATATTTCATCATCATCTAACATGAGAAAAAAGTTTGGAATGAAAAAACAGGAAACTTACGCAACAGTTTTTTTTTTTTTCATATTAATAACATTTGTTCAAAATAATTTTTTTCCCTTTTTCGAAAGGAGGTTCATGCCTTTCCAAAGAGTATTAGCTCAAAAGCAAACATAATCACCAAGCAAGAGTTGCAGTCCATTTTTAGTTTATGGCATATCAACTTTCATGGGTTATTTAATGCCAAAGTCATCCTTCTAGAAGAACAGTAGTGGCACTATTTAACCTGGAAAGATAAGGGGTTCATACCTTTCCCAAGGGTATGTGCCCGAAAGTGAATGTAATAGCATCACTGGATTTTGAACTTGCAAACTACGATTCTGCAGTCCAGTGCTTTAACCATTATGCCACGAAGTATACATGAGGTTTGGCCAATAGTTTTGAAACACTGCATAAAATCATCCAGAATGATAGTTATAGTTGTAAATATTGAATAATTATAGTGAATTTGAATTTGAATTTGCAATGTGAAATACACGGCTAACAGAATGATCTCCCTGATTTAAAATTGCTTCTAAGCAGTTTGTAGCAGAAAGAACTTTGTATTTCTGTTTGGTGCATAAATTAATTTGACCGTTATGGTCGATGCATATTTTCACCCAATGCGGATGACTCATCCAATTCAGCCCAGACCATTTTTCTGGGCATCACCAAATTGGGGAAAGCCAAATACTCTCTTCTTCTGAAGCTTTCGAACTGGACAGACATAATTACTGTCCGCTCTCCTTTTAGCAGCAGCATCACAACATCATGAGGATAGCCATCTAATTTATGGACCTCTTGAATCTATTCTCTTAGACCAAGGGTTCCCAGTTGAATATGAATTAGATGAATTCAATCTGCCTCACACAGGAACAACTTTACATCACCTCCAAAATTGGCTATGTCAACTGCGATGCAAAATTCCGCTCAGACATCCAGCTACTTCATCCTTGGGCAACATTTTTGGAGACATTCACACCTCTCTCCCCAAACGACCAGGACCACACATTCATGGACGATGGCAACGTTCTTGTCCTTAACCAGCAAACATGACTTTTGCTACACCTATGGTAACTATATCTCACTCACACATTCAACAATGTCTTAACCGTAACGCTGCACATTTCCCTCAGGCAAATAGCTGCTAAAATTCCTTCTCATCTCCATAACTCCTTCCTTCCTTCCTACCAGGCTTGCAGCATAAACATAAACCCTTTATTCCATGCTGCCATTAAAACCTTTATAGAAAAACCTTACGGCATCTTCCTTCTTCTCACTCCTTTATATTCCAACAACATTTAGCGAGGAAATAACAATGTAACAGCACACATAACAATATTTTCTCCACTAAAAACCTTTCAAAAAGTGGGTGTCCTGGGTATGACATAAGATTGCACCTGGTGGTCAAGATTCATTTCTGGAGATCTGTGAATTATAGAGTGATAGCAACTGTTATGATCCCATCTACGGGTGAAATACATGTTAACAAAAGTGAAAAAACTCTTAATCAACTTGATAAAAATGTAATGATAAATGTACAATTGTTTTATTTTGACCTTCGACCCGGCCCAAAAATGCTATTCCAAGGTGATGCACCGGAAGGAAGTGACACATTCCAATGGCCAGTAATCGAAAGAGATCGCGTGGGTGGATTAAGGTTGATAATATGGGACAAGGTGAAGGTCCCACTGTGCCACTACAGAGTGATGCACCGGAAAAGAGTGACCTCTGAACTGCATGACAGTTATTTCCGCTTGATGATGATTAAACATTCGATTTCAAAGATCGAGTGGGCATCGAATGATTATATAACTCAGTTGAGTTCGATGAGTCAGTTGAGTTGAAGATCGGACGGAGTTATAGACGAGATGTGGTAGGGAAAGCCACATCTGGTCGAAGGGGCCCTGATGAGTTGAGGTCCGGAGAAGATGCTGATAAAATGCTGTAAAGAAAGCCATTACCCAGCAGAGTGGCCTCTGGGCCTCTGGTTGAGCAGCCCTGGAGAACGAGAAAGACACAATGTTGACGGCCATAAAAGTGGGGGTCAAAATATTGCAGTTATCTTCAATCTCCAACTCCCTCTCACACGCAAACCTTCAGTAACCCTTTTCGAACCCTTGCAATAAAGGGAGAGGTATATTTTGTTAAAGAAGTCTTCCTGCGTCATCATCATTGCGTCTGTCATTATGATTGTGATTCATTCTGCATGAATCTGCATATGACCATATAACACAATGTGCACAATTCTCTAACCTTTAGGAATAAAATAATCTGAGATGGGTTGACATGTCATTAAAAACCATCAATCAACTCTATACTGCTTCATGTATACAACCACCTTCACCCTACACTGTTTCCATCGAGTTTTCTTATCAACTATTTTACTTTATTCCAAGTATTAATATTCAAATATTTTTGCAGATTTCTTGTTACAAATTCTGTAAAGTTAATATTCCAAAAGATTTCGGACAAGTATTCTTATCTTGGCCATGTTTATACCCAGAATTCATTCCAAAGTTCTTTTTTATTATATAATTGGAGATTTACCATTTAAAGATTCTTTCAAGCAAACTGAAAAAATCCACTTATATGTAATTAATTGATCAATACATAGACGAACAAGACACTGACAATACCAACAGTAAATGCCAACTGAGAAAAAAAAAAGAAAATGATCTAATCATATTTATTCATCAATAGATTTACTAATCTTTTCAGTACACTGTCAAGGTCATTTCTTCAGTGTTGGGAAATGAAACTGCTTTATTAAGCATGTTGAATTTTAGACTGTCTTTCGGGTGGACAATGTCAAAAGACTTGTTACTTTGTAGTGGATAATTCCAAGAGGCAGACAAAACGTCTTTTCTTTCTTCCTGATGAAGTCAGATTCCTTCAACAACAATGCTCATTTTACCACTCTCTCTCAAAGATTCATTTTTATGTACTTCAACCAAATGTCACTCTCATTCTAGTTTGCTTCTAACAGTCATTATATCGAGACTCCCATAATCAAAAGTGATAGTAATATGAGATTGGTTGGTTGGTTGGTTGGTTGGCTAGTTGGTTCGGTTTTTAAGCCATATCAATCTTTGTAGGTTATCTAATGCCAAATCCATTTCATACAAATAATCAGTTCTATTTCAAACAATTCAGTTTAGCATGAGTACACTCTTTGTCAAAAACATTTCTATTTCAAGCTATTCAGTTTTGTCAAACTATTCTTATTAAAACAATTTATGTTAGTATAAGTATAGTTTTTGTCCACATACAGTTAAATGTCAAAACAGTTCTATTTCAAACTATTCAGTTAAGCGTAAGTACAGTTTCAATGTCAAAAATAGTTCTGTCTCAAATAATTCAGTTTTGCATAAATATACAGTTTACATGTCAAAACAGTCCTATTTCAAGCAGTTCAGTCTATCATAAGTACGAAGTTTAAATATCAAAACAGTTCTATTTCAAGTAATTCAGTATAGCATATAGATAGGACCATATTAGGTGCAACCACTCCGGGCCAGAGTAAACCTGGGAGTAATGGCAATGAAAGGGGGCTCTGCATTCCCCAAAACTCCAGCATTACTGGAATCTCAGCATCAGATTGTTTAATGTCATATCCAGAACAGTCATTGTTGTGGAGGGGGGGTTTAGCCCTCTACAGAGATGCAGTCTGTGTATTCTACAGACCCAGCCAACTGGGTATTGTAATATTAAAGATTCAAACCCGAACATGAGAGCAAATTATATTATAAATGGTTGCTTACCCAAAAAAAAACATAGAAAGCAGCAAAATCTTTTTGCTTCAGGAAAGTGAAAATCATTATAGTATATACAAACTTTTTTTCGCTTTATGCATACAGCTTTCTTCACCTTCCAATTGCTTGCACTGTTGGAGGGGGTTTAGAATATACTGTGTCTTCTATACATGGGTAAGAACCTTTCGAAAAGTGGGTGTCTTGGGTATGACATAAGATTGCATCTGGTGGTCAAGATTCATTCCTGGAGATCTGTGGATTGTAGAGTGATAGCAACTGTTATGATCCCATCTATGGATGAAATACATCTGTTTACAAAAGTGAAAAAACTCTTAATCAACTTGACAAAAATGTAGTGATAAATGTACAACGTGCACAATTCTCTAACCTCTAAGAATAAAATAATCTGAGATGGGTTGACATATCATTAAAAACCATCAATCAACTCTATACTGCTTCATGTATACAACCACCCTCACCCTACACTGCTTCCATCGAGTTTCCTTATGAAGTATTTTACTTTATTCCAAAGAGAAAAACCTTCTCTTTTTACTTTTGATACATATTTTTCTTAGCTTGACTTGATGGTGTCATCTTGGATTAGCTATTAACTTAGATTAGATCTACCAAATTAAAGAGGAAAAAAACATCCTGGATTAAATTCACAGTTGAACAATACACATTATCTTGTTTGCAGGAAGAAATTACAACAACAACAACTACTACTACCACTACAACTACCATTATTATTATTTTTATTTAGAGTACTGTAACAATGATTTTTTTAAATCTGACTATTAAGACAGGTGTGTATCTAACTTTGAGAAAATCATAATTTGTAACTAAAAATTATTACTAAAATCCTACACATTAAGATGTTATTTTTAAAACAGAAGGTCTTAATGTCTTCAATTTGCTAATTAGATAAATTAAAATAAAGCCAATTTCAGGATAAAAATGATGATTCCAACTTTGAAGAACAAAAGGAAATTATTTCTTAATTAATTATATTTCTAATTTTGAGTTAATTTAAAAAGAAAAAAAGATATCATCATTCAAAAATGCACAGAAAGGAAATACGGTTGGTCATTAGCAGAATAAGGAGGCATGAGTAGCATAACAGCAATCGTCATAGCAAATGAACTAAACAAGCTGAGTTCAAATCCTAGATGTGGTTGTTTGCATTTCACTTCATAAAGATGCCTTTAGAAAAAGGATAAATCACTCTCTTCTCTCACCAATTATAGGTAAATAGTAGGGTAGACTAGGTTCTTTAGTCTTTGTGGGCCAATCAGACTAAAAGAAGGGAAACTCTGAATCTAATTGTCCAGTCAGCTGGGGCTTAAGAATACATCAACTGCATCTTTGCCAAGGGATAAAACTTCCCCAACGAGGATCTTGGATTATGACACTATCTGATGATGAGACTTCAGTAATGCTGGAGCTTTTGGAAATGTGGAGTACCCTTTCATTGCCATCACTCCCAGGTCCACTCTGGGTCAGAGTGATTGCACCTGATAGGGTCAAATAGAACTAAACTGTGTAATTTTGCTAAACTGAATTGTTTGAAATTAAGGGAAATCATTTAAATGAGTGCAACAAAATGAATTCAGGCTTGTTTAAAAATGTTATCTTCAAAATGTTTTTAGAAATCACATATTTAATATATGTATAAAAAGGATAGTTGATATGCCATAAAACCAAATCAATCTACAATCCACCAAAAAAACTTGCCCCTGCATTGCATTCATATGTGACAAAGGGGTAGGGTAATATATACCTCACAGAACATTCTTTGCCCAATTGGCTAGGACTGTAGAATACACTGATTGCATTTCTGTAGAGGGGTAAGACCCCACCCCATCAACGAGTGTTCTGGATATGATACTAAGCAATTTAATGATGAGGTCCCAAAGATGCTGGAGCTTTGGGGAATGCAGAGTTCTCCTTCATTGCCATCGCTCCCAGGTCCACTCTGGCCTGGAGTGGTAGCACTTTATAGGGCTCTATCTATGGGTCTAATAGAACTAAACTGTATACTTATGTTAAACTAAACTGTTTGAAATGGAACTGTTTTTGACATTGAAACTGTACTTATATTAAACTAAATTGTTTAAAAAATAACTGTTTTGACATTTAACTGTGTGTAAAAAAAATCTATACTTATAATAAAATAAATTGCTTGAATTAGAACTGTTTGACTAAACTGAATAGCTTGAAATAGAAATGTTTTTGACAATTAAAGAGTGTACTCATGCTAAACTGAATTATTTGAAATAGAACTGATTATTTGAATAAAAATGGATTTGGCATTAAATAACCTACAAAGGTAGATATGCCATAAAACTCAACCAACCCACCAACCTGAATATTCTGCTTCCTCTTTTTAAGGTCATCTTCAGGTCACTGACAAACTTCTACCATTCTTCTTCAACAGCTCTCTGATATCTATTACACTCCAAAGAAATATCTTACGGAGGATCATTTCATATAACCAATTTTTTTACATCTTATCAATTTCTTATCAAAAGATGAGAAAACTATTGTTATTAGCAGTTGGAGTTAGCTCCATTGGACTGATATTTACTTCATTAGAATTACTCAGAAACTGGTCTGCCCTGTCGATAGAGTTTACAATACGCTGATGGTATCTCCTGCAGAGGGGTAAGACCCCCACCCAAAAGTAAGTCTTAGGTATGACATCTGATGGTAAAGCTCCAGTTCTAAAGAGTATGGAGCACCCCTTCATTGCCATTACTCCCAGGTTCACTGTGATCCAGGATGGTAGTACCTGTTAGGATTCCATCTATTGGTCAAAAAGGATTCATATTCAATAAGAATACTTGATTCCATATCACTGTAAATTATTTGTATTAAGAATACTTGAAACTATGATTGTTTACTGATAATAATAATTATTATTACAATATAATTATTTGTATTAGATGGGAATGTATGAAAGCATACAATTCTGTAAAAATTATTTGTATTAGGAATTCTTGATATAAGTATGTGCAGAATGCAGAGTTCTCCTTCATTGCCATCGCTCCCAGGTCCACTCTGGCCTGGAGTGGTAGCACTTGATAGGGCTCTATCTATGGGTCAAATAGAACTAAACTGTATACTTATGTTATGTTTTGACCTTTTGACCCGGCCAAAAATGCCATTCAAGGTGGTGCACCGGAAGGAATTGACACATCCCGGTCGCTGGAAATCGGAAGAGGTTGCGCAGGCGTTGAGGCGTGTCTATATTACTGCGTGGGAGTTTGAAGGTAATTTAAGGCTGACGAATTGAGGACAGTTGGAGATAGGCCAGAAGGAGGGCAAGCAGTACAGTGGAAGACAGAGGTAGACGCGATGTAGTAGGGAAAGCCAGCACACAGAAGAGTTTACTCCAGGGTCCGGTTGAGCAGCCATGAAGAACGAGAAAGACACAACGCTGACGGCCATAACTTTGGGGTCAAAATATTTCAGTAATGTTCGGTCTCCAGCTCTCTCTCGCACGCAAACTTGGAACAACCCTTTCGAAACTTCAAATAAAGTGAGTGGTAAAATATTTTAAAAAGAAGTCTTCCTGCGTTTTCCTTGCGTGCATCGTTTATTCTTGCGACTTTATCATTGTGCGTCTGTTTGGTTATTTATTGTATCGTTATGATGCTGCATGAACATGTATATGTGAATATAAGTATATTTATTATGTGAGTATATAACACTTATGCTAAACTAAACTGTTTGAAATGGAACTGTTTTTGACATTGAAACTGTACTTATGTTAAACTAAATTGTTTAAAAAATAACTTAATAAACAACTACACAAAAATATGTACAATGAATGTGATTCCCTAACCTCTCAGTATAAAATAATCCCAGATGGGTTGATATGCCATTAAAATCAGTCAGAAATTGTTTGCTTGATTGGACTGGAAATTCTTTTATTCTTTAAAAAACATGATAATTCTTGCTGTCTCATGGAAAAAAAACAACACTATTTTGCTTGATAAAAATCAGTATCTCTAGGAGAAATTAAGTCTGAATGAATTTGAGATATCCCTTAACATAGTACCATGATAACAGTCTATCTTCATTGATTGAGTAAAGAGTTTGGATTGAAATTCCCAGAAGATCATCAAATATTACAGAATGCAGGATGGTACAGAAGCTAAAACATTAATATTACAAAATTAGAACATTTGCCAACAAAGATTAATGAATAATAGTGATAAATCTTTGTCTTATATATCCCGCTAAATTATTTATGGTATAAGCAAATGATTTATAATGCATTTCTGTCACAAAACACTACTTCAAAAATTTGTCTACTCTGTTTGCAGGTCAAAGAATACACTGACTGAATTCCCTTTCAGACGAGTGAGACCCCACCCTCTAAACAGCATTTGGCGGTGAGGTTCCAATTCTAGAGTTCTGAGTGGCGTGGAGTAGTAATTGTCATTACTCCCACATTCACTCTGACCTCGAGTGGTAGTACCTGTCAGGATCCCATCTATGGGTTAAATAAATCTATTTGCAAATTATTTATATTAGATAGGAATACTTGGTAAGTGTGAATTATTTGTATTAAGAATGGTTACTTGAAGTTGTACAAGTTTACTAAGGATTATTATTAGTTACTTGAAACTATGTAACTGTGTGCAAAAAAATGATTATCAATAAATAGAAATAATTACTTAAAACTATATAATTAAATAATTGAATAGGAATACTTGAAACCCAATGACTATGAGCAAATTATTTGTATCTGATAAGAATACTTGATATCATATAATAATATCATATGTACAACTTAAAAAACAGCACAAATAATGAAAGTCTAAAGGTACAATGAACACAATTTCCTAGGCATTGAATAACCCGAGATGTGTTGTCATGCAGTAAAATTCAATGAATCAAGAATGAGTGCAAAAGTTTCCTTTACTCTTGAAAAAGAAAAAAATGGATTGGATACACAGATGAAAATGGCATTAGAAATTTTTGCACATGCTTAATATAATAAATGTTATTCTGTTAGTAAAACTTGCTTTAATTCCTGCATCAAATTGTGTCCTTTATTCAATCTTCAATTCAACAAATATCCCTTAGCATCAACAACAGAATGAGAACAATCCACTTCTATGGATTGAATAAATGGTTCAGTTTGAAATTGCTAGAAGGTTACACAACACCAGAAAATGCCACAGGGTATGACTACTGAAATGTTACTATAACAACCAAGTCCAAATAGAATAATGTATGAATGTCCCACTTAATCTTAAATGAAACATTTGTAATAGAACTGTTATGGCGACTTCTTAAAAAAATAATTGAAACAAGAGTTAGGCTTCCTATATTTTAAAGTGATTATTCAATGTGTGGCTATAACAATATTATGAATAATTAATGGATTGGAAAGTAGTTAAAGATGAGTTTGTTGCCTGACAGTTCATTCACCCAATCTTTTTTTTTTTTTTGTGAGCCATTGTGGCATGCCAGTAACAATGTTTTTTTTAAAGATATTTGTTGATGGGACCAAATGAAAAAAGAAAGGAACTCCTACTTTTTCCCCAAGGACATTTGTACAACTTAAACTCAATTTGCCAAACCCATTTTCTCACTGATAATAATTATACTGTCATATGCAAATTAGATAAAACAAAACTGAGAGAAATATAAAGGGATCTGTTTGCTTTCACTTCTTGCTAATGCCTTTGAGAGAGGCATGAATTCATCAGTTCTCCCTCTGGGGGAAAATATTAGGTTCTTTAGTTTTAGTAAGGCAACCACTCTAGGAGAAGGAAAACTATGAATTGTGTCATATGACATATACGTATACAGCGATCTATATTTTGGAGGAACTTGTGATGTAATAGTTACCACTTGTCTAAATTTCTAAGATGAAGGTTAATTATTATTTCTTTGAATATTTTGACTATTGACCTCATCTTTATTGTTATAATCACAACATTTGGGCTGATATGTCTTTCCGCTTTCTCCAGGTTGAACTTGGGAGTCCACCCAGAATCACAATCTGAACCCTTTATTTGAACCGCTGGGGTTGATGGTTCAAATTCTGTTAGCCTTGACTGAATATGTTTTAAGTTATAATAAGTCTGAATATTCTATGTTAGAGTAATGGTTATCAAAGTAGGAATTGGACACAGCAAACCCAGTTCAAATTTTGGACAAGGCTGTTTGCATTTTCCATAGTGTTTATACTCTTAGGAAAGGTTAAGAATCCAACTATTCACTTTCCAGCTATGGGTAAATAGTAGGGCAGACTGGCATGGCAACCAGTCTAGGAGTAGAAAAACTTGAAATTTAAACTTGTTAAATTCAGCTTAAACATTGATTTTGTATCCTGCCCATGCAGAGAGGTTTGATTAATATATATATATATATATATATATATATTTACTAATTTACTACCTAACAGCATTTACAGTGACAAAGAAAAAGAATATAACCCCGCCAGAATTCAGAGATAACAATATATCTCGAATCATTGCCCGGGGAAAAAAGAAAAAAGTTATCGGGAAAAAAAAGAAAAGGCCAACCTAGTCACACCAATTGAAAAAAATCAAGAGATACCCAATCAGTTGGTCAAAAGAACAAAAACTCACCTCAAAATGCTGCAAAGCTACAATTACATAGAGTGCTCAAAACTAGGTAGAGCAAATTACAAAAATTAATTCGCAAATTAATTTTTATATATGTTTTATATATATTTTATATTTTATATATATTTTATATATATATATATATATATATATATATATATATATATTTTATATATATATATATATTTTATATATGTATATATATATATATAGGGGTCTTAGAATGTTAGTAACATTGGGGAACTTTGTTAGTTATATATTTACTATAAACATCTACAGTCTTCATACTTAGCTTAGCCAAGCACAAGTAGTGAAGCACTCAGTAAAATTCAAACTTGTTACATTAACAATGAATTTGTGTGGGTAGAATTTTGTAATCCATTTCTTTGTCTCAGTCACTTAATGATCCTATTTACCCAACCTCTCCGCTCGGGCAGGATATGACACAAGGTCAATTTTTTAAGTGGAGTTTAGCAGGTTTGAATTCAGAGTTTTCCTTCTCCTAGACTAGTTGCCTCACCAAGGCTGAAGAACATAGTCTGCCCTACTATTTACCCATAGCTGGAGGGAGAATAATTGGATTCATACCTTTCCCAAGGGTATTAGTGCTATGTGAAATGCAATCAGTCTTGTCCAGGAATTGAACTCGGATCGCCGTGTCCATATCCTGTGACGATAACCATTACACCACGGGCACCTCCACAACCTCAGTCACTTAATGATATGAAGTAATATAGGTATGAGATAATTAAAGATATTTGTTGTTTTTGTTTTTTTTGATGACATTCAGTGCATTTTCATTTTAACTGTAAAGAGATTGTTTTTTATTGTATTGGAATGATTGTCACATCTGTATGTATTTTTTTTAAATTACAAAAAATTCAAAATTGGTATATTTTATTTAATTCAAACATTGCAAATTGAAGAAATTATGCCGGTTAATTTAAGAAAGGTAAAAATGCAACTCAAACACAGAAAGTATTTGTGGAGTTAATGACTGACCAAACATGTCAAAATTAATTTGTGAAGTTTTATGTTGAAGATATCTCGTTCAACAATGATGCTCAGATGGATAAGCCAATCAAGTTTGAAAGGAATCAAATCAGTCTTTTACAATGTAAAATATCTAGTAGCACCCCAAAATAAGTCCACCCCTAACAATGTTTTAGAAAAGTTCATTTTCTAAACCACTGATCCTAGGATTTTATTATTCCTAATAGAACATAACAAAAAAAAATCATCATTAGGTATTATTTATTACCAAACTCTGCAACCAAAAATAAAAAGCAACATTTCTGTAACAAAAGATATAATTTCTGCACTCTAAGGTATTAGATCATCTACGCTTTTTTTGAAAAAATAATTCCTTTGTTGTTGAATTCAGTAACCATTGATGGAGTCTCTGTGATGAAGTGGTTTACCTGTTAGACTATAACATCATAGTAAGCCATTTCAAATTTCCGTCATGCAATCATATTCACTTTGGGACAAATAACTTTGGAAAAGATAAGAACTTACTTATTCTGCCACAAGTTATGGATTAAATTGTGCCTCTACAGTCCTTCTACAAGTATGACTTTGGAATTAAATAACCCATGAAGGCTGATATGCCATTAAACAAAGAAATCAAACCAAACAGTGACCATAAAATCATTTTTATTTAATATGATTATTCTCATTGTTAAATATATTTATTACTGCTGTAGTATCCGATATTTTGCTGCAACATTTGTAATATTACAGACGGGCACTGTCATCAATCAGTGAAGGTATCACGAGACTAGTGCGTGCAGGCAGAATGACCTGCAAAGTTAGACGTGATTTTAAAATAATCACAGATGAACAATCACGTGTTTCACGAAAGTTTCACTGGTGACATCGAACATTCGGAGATCTTCGATTTGTTCCCCAAAATCTCTATATAAGAAAACAAGTCAAGAGATTTTGGCAGAGTTGAAGGTAGTTGTTTAAATGGGTGCATGAAAGGTTCCAAGGCTCCGACCCATCCTACCCCAGTCTGCTACGACCTATCTGTCTGGCTTTTGTGAACAGTCAGCTCTCACCCACACCGCCGACACCACCAAGAGGAAGGGAGAATCAGAACATAACTAAAATGAACTTTTCAAAGTGCAACAATCATAGCCCTAAGTGAATAATAAATGACTGCTATATTTTTTTCCCTTATCTTCAAGTTTGAGTATTTCTTTTTCTGCAGACTTCTTTCTTTACAGGACAACATGTTGGTCCTATGTTACAAATTTTCTTCCAGATATTTCCAATTTGCAATCATGTAAAAAAAAAAAGCTGGTTGATTTTGGTTCCAGATTTATGCATACAAATACCACCCTAGATGAAACTTAATGCTGTATGAAAATGAAGACAATAACTGGATATTTATGTGTGTAAGCATGGCTCTTAATGTTTTAGTTTTCATTATAGTCATGACTGAACAATATATATATATGTATATATATATATAGAGAGAGAGATAACCAGCCCATTAGCATAATGGTTACAGTGTTCACCAGTGGCTTAGGAGACCGAGGTTTACTCCCAGGTTGAGTCATGCAAAAGACTAAAAAAATGGTATTTGATGCCTCCTTGCTTAACACTCAATGTTATAAGATATGGATCAAGGGTAAATGGAGCAATTCAGGGAAATATTAGCACCCTCCCCTACACCTTAGTGTTGTAGCTTTTGAAAAGGGAACCTTTGGTTTGCCCTCAACTATAGTCAGCTAACAACAAATTTGTAATATATATATATGAGCTGCCTTCAATAAGTTTCCAGACTTTTTTTGTACAAAATTGTCATTGACTCTTGAAAATTCACTATGTTATTGCTATTTGTCTTATGAGATAACTGACCAATCTTTTTGATTTCAGGTTCAAATGAACAGCGACTGAAGCCTGATTGTCACAGTCAAAAATTGCAATCTGGACGTGAGGACGCATTAGAAGAACGATATGCAATAAAATTCTGTTTTAAACTCTGAAAAGATGCCACAGCAACGTATGAATTGCTTCAGACTGCTTTTTGATCATCTTACATCAATTGAGCATCAGTTTTTGAGTGGCATAAGAGATTCAAGGAAGGCACGGAGTCTGTGAGGGATGGTGAGAGGTGTGGGGGGGAGTAAGGAAGTCAGTATACCAGAGTTGATTGGCCAAAGGGTTAGGGTTAGGGTTAGGGTTACTTGCACCCTGAGACTTTTGGTTATTCCCTAAGCTCAGAGGCTGTCATTATGAGACATTTGAGGGGATGAAAGAGGCTGTGACGAAGGTCATTGACATGCTCACACAAGAGAACTTCCATGGGGCCTTCCAGAAGTTGCTGGAACGGTACAACAAGTGTATTGCAACCGGAGGAGATTACTTCAAAGAGGACTAGAGTTTCATGTGAGTACTATCAATAAAAGTGGTCATACGAAAAAAAGTCTGGAAACTTATTTAATGATCCTCGTATATATATATATATATATATATATATATATGTATGCAAATTTCATTAAACATAATAGACATTTTATGTCTACATATTTTCTTTTGGATCCGTTCGAATTCCTGTATTACTTTTATCGTATTCTGGGGGAATTGATTTATGTATTGTCCATAGTTGCATGTATCCCTAGTACTTTCTGCCCGACTTTGGGCCATCATCAGGGGAGGATCTATTACAATAAGTCGGGCAGAAAGTACTAGGGATACATGCAACTATGGACAATACATAAATATGTACACATAAAATGTCTATTATGTTTAATGAAATTTGCACTAACGAAGAAATGCAGCCTAAATATACATATATATATATATATATATATGTATATATCATATACCATTTTTCATGTATGTATAGTTGATATTTTTGAGAGTGAAGCAGGAGACTACTTTTAAAAATAAAACCACACAACTCTTGAAATGACTGCATTTTTCTTCTGCATCGATTTATACTAAACATAATACAAGTGTTTTACTGGGATTTCTTTTTCTTCAAGATTGGGTTTCAATTTGCAGTCATCAAAAAAAACTTAAATTAAAAGAAAACAAACTTTAGCCTGATTAATTTCAGTTTCAGACTTTTATATACAAAACCCTACCATCCAATAGAATCTAAGTGACACTATATGAAAATAAAGACTATTATTAAATATTTGTGTGTGTACGAGAGGATGTTAACATTTTTGTTTTCATTATAGTCATGACAAAACAATTCTTAATTTCTTCTTTCATGTCTTCTTACTTGTTCATGTCTGTATTTTTCAAAAACAAGGAAAAAGTCTAAACATTAATATACACTGCAAATTGGACCTCTTCATTTAAACTTATTAAAATTAGAACAACTTTGTATTTCTTATAAGAAGTATTCATTAAACCATTTCTTATTTACAGGAAAATGAAATTACAAATGAATAACACTGGACTGTTATTAATTAAAACCTGCTTTTTAAAAGAATTATGCAAATAAGATATCATATAATTATAGTAAATACCATTTGTTAGTACACAGAATCCGCATTGATCATCTGTATTCATTATTTAACATGATGTCATCTTGTTTTGATGAATGAAGAAGCACACTGAAATTTGCATTTATTCATTTAGATTTTAATAAAAAAATCATCTGCTTCTTTGTATAGACTTAATATTGATTCTCAATTATTGAGGATATTGATCATTATCAATATTCACTATTATCAATATTCAATACTATTTTCCTTACCATTATCATATTCAAAATAACTGCCATTCATATCCTTCATCATAATTATTCATCATTCAGAATGTCTACAATCCATACTGTTTTGTTTAATATCTCTATCAACCAGAATCATTGCTCAATTAATGATAAAATTATCTCTTACAAATATTTTTTATATTCAGCATTAATTTGCAAAATCATCAGAGGATTGAAAAGACGGATCATCATTTCATATGTATTTACCCAAACATTCCACCACAAAGATTATGTAAGACAAGGTCAACTTTTAAGCAAAGTTGGTCTGAATTAAGTTTTATTTTGCCTAGACTGGTTGGCCTTTATTAAGGTTAAAATATCCAGTCTGTCTGACTATTTACTCTTAACTGAAGGGAAAATATATGGATTCTAGCGCAAAGTGAAACAGTCTTATCTGTGATTTGACCTTGGATTTCTAATTCCATTTCCATTATGCTAAATACACAAGGAGTAAATGTTTGGTATCACAAGACAAGATTTCTTCATCTTTCATTCAGTAATTATATTAGCTCAATTGATAAATGAATGATTATAATTAAAAGGTTATTATTATTATTATTAAAAGCTAATTATTATTATTGAAAGGTGATTTTTAATATGACTTAAATTAATTGCTTTAATATTTAGATGAATTTATTTACAATTTGACTCACACCAGACTACATCCAGAAGAAAGTGGTGAGCACCCTTCATTGCTCTTACTCTCAGGTCCACTCTGAAATCGAATGATTATTATTATCAAATAGGAATAGTTACTTGAAACCATATAATTGTGTATAAATTATTAGTATTTATGTAGGAAAATATAATATCATACAACTGTGTGCAAACAAATGATTATAGACAAATAAAAGAGCATTTTTTTAAATGCGAGGGAACATTGAAAAAAAGTTATAATTCTGCTTAAAGATGTAAAATTGAATCAAATTTCAGCATTAGATAACACAGGAGTTGATTGGTTTTGTTTTGTTTAATGGCATATCAAGCATTGTCGGTTATTTAATGTCAAATCTGTTTTATACATACGAGGAACATTAAATAAGTTTCCAGACATTTTTTGTAAGGGCACTTTTATTGATAGTACACACAGGAAACTCTAGTTCCCTTCAAAGTAATCTTCTCTGGTTGCAATGCACTTATTGTACCGTTCCAAGAACTTCTGGAAGAACCCATGGAAATCCTCTTGTGTGAGCATGTTAATGACCTTTGTCACAGCCTCTTTCATCTCCTCAATTGTCTCATAACGACAGCCTCTGAGCTTAGGGAATAAGCAAAAGTCACAGGGAGCAAGGTCTGGACTATAGAGAGAGTGAAGAACTGTCTTGATGCCCATCTTGCTCAAATAGTCTGTGACAAGGATAGAGTTGTGGACTGGTGCATTGTCTTGGTGGAAATGCCACTGACCCGATTTGAAAAGTGTTGGCCTCTTTCAACAGAATCTCTTCCTGAACTCCCTTAAAACCTCAACATAGTAACCCTAACCCTTGTTCTAATTTATTCCGTTATCCATTTAAGAAGGTTCCAGAGTAAACATGTAACTATACAATCAGGTCATGATATAATATGTATCATGATACCCGAAACAGAAAATACCCAAACAGATCATATTAGTACAATTCATAATTATCATAGAAAAAATGTATAAATAGAAATACATAAATTGTAACATCTCTGAATGCTGATTGGAAAATATGAAAGAAAACATGTCATGACTTTTGGGGATGCTTAGTTTAATCTAGGGAATGGAGTAAAGCTCTCCCCTACGCCTAGGTGTGGTAGCTATTGAAAAGGGAGCCTTCGTGTCACCCTCGACTAAGGTAGATGATACTTCGGTCCAGGTTTATTCTAATGTATCCATGCTACAATAAAACAGAGGAGTGTGGAATGCCCTGTTTTCATTGGCTGTTTACTAAAAGACAGATGTCTATAAGAATGGCCGAAGTCCGGCCTTTATAATTTTTTCTTTGCTTTGGTAGAGGCACGAGCGTAGCACGTTGCGATCATGGAGGCGGCTTGGCTCTTTCAGTCATGCTGGGGTTACTATCGGAACCGATATGATGCAGAAATAACCCGAAATCGGCAATGGAGACAGCGCATCACTGAAGACCTCCCTGATGCATCTAAGTTGTATGATTGAAAATCTTAAAATGGCTTTTAAGTAAGAATATAACTCAAATACAATTCTCAGAACATCGAAACTTTTTCTGGAACATTATGCCATTAATCTTCCACCCTCAACCCTAAATATTTATTTCAAAAGTTAAATTCATTATAATTAATTAAAAATTGTTTATTTTTTAATTTGTCATTCATTCAAACTTTTAAAAAAAATAAAAACAAGAAAACTAGAAAAGATAAAAAAAGAAAGAATGTTCTTAAAAAATTGAAATATTTTAAAATTAAAAAAGGAAGAGTGAGTCTCAAATTCTTTTTTCCATTTCCTTGTTGTGCTTCAAATCTATACCAATTCCAAACTATAGATTTATAACGGGTTCTGAGCAATATTTCTAAAACTATAAATTTTGAATATGATTCAACCATATTTTTGCTCACTTGAAATTAAGTTATCTATTAAGCTGTAACTGATAGGACAAGAAGTCACTACTGAGTCAAATTGAAGAAACAAGACCCCCTAAAAAAAAATAAAAAACAAAAAACAAACACATTCTCATCAAAAATTAAAAAAAAAAAACTACAATGTATTTATTTTAGATTGACAGAAAAAAGGAATTTAAAATTTCAAAATGGAAGCTATAATTTAAAACAGAGGCAATAAAGAAGAAATAATGAGTGTATGTTGCATTTAAAAACTTAGTCAAAGAGAACAATGTTTTTCTTGTAAAGTTGGCATCTTTATTTTAATTTTTTAAACTTTTTCTACATGAATGAAGAATATTCAAAGGGTTTTGTTTTTATTTCATCCTATAAGTGATGTATTGGGATATTTTTTCATGTATCATGATTAGAGTTATCAGCAAAAAATGTAATTATAATGAATCATAAAACCTCTAATCCAGAGTACTTACAGGGGAGACTGACCCGCTATTAATTCTTTTGATGAGATTTCTGCTGGTTTCAAGAAGTTATCTCTTTTTTTGACTTGATTATAATTATTATTGCTACTTTCTGAGAGTTTTTCACAGAAATGTTAGTGGATGGTCTTTCACTGGAGTCTGAGAGACAAGTCTCCTCAAGTCACCAGGACTTTTCTCAGTATTCTGGCTGATCTTAATAATGCTGTAGTTTGGATGGTCTCTACTTGTCATCTGATTTCTAAGTCTTCTACTTCCTTAACCAAAGCTTAGCGGATTGTTCCGAGTGCACCTATTACAACTGGTATCACCGTCACCTTCATGTTTCATAATTTGTTTTTTTTTAAATTTTCTAACAAGGTCTTAGTACTCATCTCTCTTTTCACTTTCTTTTATTATGTTTACTCTGAGAGTTTTTCACATCAGCGTTATTCCTCCTGCTCCTTTTCCTTTATCTCTCAAATTATAAAAAATTGTTATTTTTTAATTACTTAAATTTGTTGCTTAAGTATTTAAGCAAAATTATTATTTTAAATGGACTCATATTGTTGAATATGGGAAACAGACATATTCATACCGGTACGTAAAACGTTCATAATATCCATAACGCCCATATATAGATAACATAGGAATCCCGAAACACAAAAAACACTTACGACTTCTTAGTTCAGGTACGAAACTTTTTATTACCTTTGAGTTTAAAGGTTTTTCGACATAAGGAGAGAGATGCACCTGACTTTTCCATCTGCCCCAAACCACGTATGCACCTGACACAAGGCTTCGGCGAGCTCGCGAAAGTCAACCTCCTTCTTCCGAGGCAGGACTCAACGAACTGACTTTTCTCAAATTCTCCCAAATCCTCCGCATACGCTTCCAGTGCATGATGTCATTCACATCCCCAAGTCACATTTCCTATCTGGGATTTTTATTTTGATATCTCTGAATGATACATCCTCCTCGTGCGCGTGAACACTTGCGCTCATGTCGCACCTAACTAACCCATGCGCTAAGCGAAAGGTTCTCAACGTAACTAAACCAAAAGACAAGATTGAATGTATGAACAGATAAAAAAAAATGCAGGAATTAAAATTTTAAAAGATAACAAAAAACAAAAAAACAAGCAGCACAAGATCATATTTCATTGGTTGCTTAATGCAGTGTCTGTTGTTCCTCACAGCATCTTGTCTATGATACTACAAGCACAATGTAAAGATGATCAAAAATTAACCTATAAGAAAGAGATTATGGGAAACATTTTTAATGGTCATAGTTAAATTATTATTTGAAAGCATTATTTACAAACATCTCAGCAAAGAAAACAAGGATAGAATAGTTGAATTCTGTTGAGAGGAAAATTCGGTACTCAAATTCTTATGTTAATGTGGAAATGCTGAATGATAGTACATGAGGGAGGTTTGTCAGGTCTTAACTGAATCTTGTTCTCCCCTGAGTGCATTCTCTTCTCATTAAATACTTGATAACCAGCAATAATCGAATTAAACATCAATCATCTTGAGAGAAGAATGTTTCAATTATGAATGCATTTAAAAATGAAGTTGAAGTGTTCGTTATTATGGATTTCTATTAAGGAAAAGTGCCCTAATATATTTTTTTTTATTGAATGTTTTGATTTCTTTCACTATAACTACATAATTACTTTTTTTACCAGCAAAAATAAAAAGGGCAAAAAAAATCCCCCCCCCAACAAAAAAGAAAAACAACAAAAAAAACAAAAGGCCTCAGTGGAGCTATGGTCATAAAATATCTTCTTTGGTTGTTTCTATAAAGATTATAATTTTATTGTGTATCAAAAGATCACCATCACTAAATACCAACAGAACCCCACCCATGGATATTGCTTGATGAAGTCAATTTTTTTTTTTTACTTTTCTTCTTAATTTATGAAAATTATTTTTTCATGGATGTCACGTGCTTGGAAAAAAAATCAAGTTGAAGTAGATGATATGAAAATTATGGTAAATTGTAGAGATTTATATTGAAATTCTAAAAAAATTATCACAAATATTGTTTTTCTCGGCAATGTGTCCTGCTTTCTTATAATTAAATTAGGATGGGAGACATTTTTAAGAGACACCATCCAACTCAGCCATTAACACTGTGTTTCATTTACGTATACACTTACATTTATGAATCATATATATATATCTACATATATACAAGGATCATTCAATAAATATTGTGAATTTTTTTAAAAATCGAGAAGTTTTTGCATATATGTAAACTCAGCATTCTTTTGAATTGGTTTATAGCAAAAATTACTTCATTTCCACAAAAAAAATTTGTTTTGAGCCTATTCAAAAGGCTGGTAAATCAAAGGAAGACCATTAGCTGATGCTGGTATATAAAACTCTCAAAAGAGTAAAAAATAAAAATAATAAGCCAATCATAATCTAGTAGATTTTGCTGTGCCAACAGATCACACAGTGAAAATGAAAGGAGAAAAAGGGGACAAATACCTAGATTTTGCCTGAGAGCTAAGAAAGTTGTGAAAAAAGGGGAGGACAGTGATACCAATTGTGGTCACAGCCTTGGAACAATTTTCCAAGAACCTGGAAAAGAGACTCAATGAACTGGATATTAGAGGAAGAATCAAAACCATCTTAATAAGAGTCCAAGCAACCTAAAGAGACTTGCTGTCATCCAGACTTTTGTGAAAAACCATCAGTTGGTGGAAAAACTTTAATATTACTTAGTAAAGTTGGCGACTGTAGTCAAGAGTGACCCAAAGGTTCCCTTTTCGATAGCTACTACACCAAGGTGTAGGGGAGGGCGCTACTCCTTTCCCTGGATAGCTCCACTTTACCCTTGATCTATATCTTATAATGTTGAGTGTTAAATAAGGAGGTATCAAGTACCATTTTTTGAGTCTTTGGTATGACTCAACCTAGGATTGAACCCAGGTCTCCCGGGCCATCTAACCATCATGCCAATGTCCGGTTAATAATAATAATGTGTATATGAACACAAGTATCCAGTAAATTTATAAATAAAATTTCTCATCCATCTTTATTTATTCACTCAGGATTGCAAATACATTATATAATGACTTATGTTATATCATCTCACTTATATTGATAATCATTTTCAGCTGGGTACAGTCCCTGCGATTATATAATGACTTATGTTATATTGTCTCACTTATATTGATAATCATTTTCAGCTGGGTACAGTCCCTGTGATATCGTGGTTGATATACTGGACTCTAACATCATAGGAAACAAAATTCAAACTCCTATCACGATATTATGCCCACTTTTGGATTAATATCCTTAGGAAAGATATGAACCCCCTTATCATTGTATTCCATTTATATACAGCATAAAGTATTGACAGATAGATAAAAGGTTGCATCCTCCCCTTTCTTGAGATAGGTGACCTCAGAATGACCAAGAACTGCTGAGTTATAACTCTTACTTCTTTAGTGGCTAAGGTTTATAATGCTCTGCTTTGCAGTTGTGTCAAACCTGAAATGAAGAAAATTCAAAGGAAAAATCAAAATGGTCTTTGGTGAAAACAATCCACAACCTCAAGATTCTAATTATCCATTGAATCATTGAAGGAGTTTGTGCAAAAAATCTCAAGGCAACACTATTGTTTGTAGATTTGCCAAGGTATTTGATTCCATACACAGAGGAAAGATGGAGCAAATACTTCAAGTTTATGGTCTCCCCAAAGAAATCGTTACAGCCATAATTATGCTCTATAGAAACATGAAAGTCAAAGCTCACTCACTGGATGGAGACACAGACTTCTTCAACATTATTGCTGGAGTTCTGCAAGGAGATATATTAGCACCCTATCTGTTTATAATCTGTCTAGACTCCATACTTCAAATGTCGATAGGAAAATGACTTTACACTAAAAAAGCAAAAAGCAGACAATATCCCACAGAAACTATAATGAACACAGATTATGCAGATGATATAACACTTCTTGTAAATACACCTACCCAAGCCAAATCCCTGAAGCATTGCCTGGAACAGGCAGCAGGAGACCTTGGCCTCTGTATGAACACAAACAAAATGGAGTACATGAGTTTTAATCAAGAAAAAGCCAGCTTGATTCTAAATGGCAATCCTCTGAAGTTAGTTGACATGTTCTCATACCTCAGTATTAGCATCTCATCAATTAAAAGTGATGTTAATATTCACCTAGCAAAGGTTTGAACTGCTATCAGTTGGCTAGTGATCATAAGGAAGTCTGATCTATCTGCTAAAATAAGGTAGGATTTCTTCCAAACAGCGGTTGTATCAATACTACTCTAAGGATGTACCACATGGATGCTGACAAAATAATAGATAGGAACTGCACAAGAATTCTACAAGTTGTAACAAATCCTGGAAGCAAAACCTCACAAAACAATAGCTGTACAACCACCTACCTCCCATCTCTAAAACCATTCAAATAAGATGGACAAAACATGTGGGACACAGCTGGAGAAGCAAGAACAAAAACATCGGTGACGTTCTCCTATGAACGTGCCAGTGTTGGTTGACTAGCAAGAACATTCCAACAACAGCTCTGTATGGACACAGGATTCAGTTCAGAAGAGCTGCCAGGAGGGATAGATGATAGAGACAGATGGAAAAAGAGAGTCAGGGAAATCCATGCAAGCAGTATAGTTTGATGACGAATACCATTACTGATCTTCAACAAGGAATTAGATAGCCCATGAAGTTTGATATGCCATTAAGCAAAGAAACCAAATCAATAATTTTTGACCACACACACACACACACACACACACACTTGTATGTATGTATACATACATACATATATATATATATATGCATATATATATATATATATATGTATATATATATATATATATGAAGGAGAATTAGTTAGATCGGTAGCCTTATATATTTTCATAAGCTGAATTTCATTTTGAACTGTTTCACTGTATAATGTTTGATCCATGTCATTAATACTCATTATTAAAAGCTTGACAAAAAAAGAGATTTTGTTGAAAAATAATTATGTGCATTGTAAAATAAATGCTTTCTTCATCCTTATGCTAAAGATATCTTGTATTTACATACACGCTTAGAGATATCTTGTCACATTTGCATTCTTACTCAAATATATTCCTAAATAATTATTCTTACACATACACACACAAAGGCTCATGTGTTTATTTTCCTGCTTTCATCTTCTCAATTCCATAAAATTTAATCAGATTTTTTTTTAAATTATGGCCAATTATTCATACTAATGAATATTTAACAGATTCCAATTTTACTTTTTTAGCCAACAGCTACCCATCCACGTTGGCAGCAATAATAGCTTTTAAAGTAATTTCAGGATTATCTTTTTTTCTCATCAAAAGATATCTAAAATCCTTAAAACCAAGCCAATCTTTTTCTGCAAAATTAAAGTCTAAAACCCAATTAAAATTTTTCTTTTAAAAGATACCGGAATTCTAAAATAAGTTTTCCTGCGAGCTGAAAATAATTATAGTTTTTATTATGGTAAGATTTCCATGAATTCTGGTGTTTATAAATTTTTAAGCTGCTTTGTTTTTTGTAAATTTTGTGTGAAACTCTAAGATGAGGAATTATCATAACCAGCAGTATTTATGGATATTACAGAGGGTTTTAAGATAGTTACTGATATTCATATGACTTGTGATGAACAATCTGGACCAAGAGAAAAATGTAAACAAATCTCTTAAAGTTGCATTTCAATAAAAATCATTTCTCTACAAACCTTCTCAGAAATCTTTCACTGAAGAATATCAAAAGCCAATGTAACTGCTAACATTGAGACAGATGGATAGTGAATCAGAGATTGATCATCCCTGATGGAGGTGGGTATTATATTGAAAGACCCAAAACTTTCTAATACCCAGTCATAATATAACCCAGCACCCAAAGGTTTGTGATATATTTTCAGACACTTTGTTATTGGTTTTGGTTTCTTTGTTTAAATGCATATCAACCTTCATGAGTTAATACGAAATCCATCTTGCCCTGTCAGGTGAGGCTGTTGAATACACTGACTGTAGAATACACCGACTGTAGAATACACCGACTGTAGAATACACCGACTGTAGAATACACCGACTGTAGAATACGCCAACTATAGAATACACCAACTATAGAATACGCCAACTGTAGAATACACCAACTGTTCCTCAGCAATAAGTGTCCAAGAAATGATACTAAACAATCTGATGGAGAGGTTCCAGTAATGCAGGAGCTTTAGGGAATGCAGGACACTCATTCATTGCCATTGCTCCCAGGTCCACTCTGGCTCAGAGTGGTATCACCTGATAAGGGTCCTATATATGAGCTGAATAGAATTAAACTGTGGTTACTTGACTTCACTGTTTTTTGCATTTAAAATGCGTATTTATGCTAAACTGAATTGCTCGAAATAGAACTGTTTTGACACCTAAACTGTGTACATATGCCAAACTGAATTATCTGAAGTAAAACTGTTTTGACATTAACCCTGTATATTGCCCAGTTGGCTTGGGCTGTAGAATACACCGACTGCACCTCTGCAAAGGGGTAAGATCCCACCCCAATGAGAGTCTTGGATATGACACTAAACAGTCTGATGGTGAGGTTCCAGTGATGCTGGAGCTTTGGGGAATGCAGTGCACCCCTTCATTGCCATTGCTCCCAGGTCCACTCTGGCCCAGAATGGTAGCACCTGATAGAGCCCTATCTATGGGTTAAATTGAACAAACTGCCTACTTATGCTAAACTGCATTGTTTGAATTAGAACTGATTAACTGTTTAGTAGCTTGAAATAGAAATGTTTTTGACAATTAAACTGTACTTACATTTAAACTGTGTGCTTATGCTAAACTGAATTGTTTGAAATGGAACTGTTTTTGACATTGAAACTCAACTAACACTAAATTGAATTGTTTAATATAGAACTGTTTTGACATTTAACTGTGTGTAAACAAAATTTGTACTTATACTAAACTGGATTAGCTGAATTTGAATTGTTTGACTAAACTGAATAGCTTGAAATAAAAATATTTTTGATGTTTTTTTTTTATGTGTGCTCATGCTAAACTGAATTGTTTGAAATAGAACTATTTGCATAGAAATGGATTTGGCATTAAATAACCTACAAAGGTTGATATACCATAAAACCCAAATAACCAACCAACCAACCATCACTTTCTTCGAAGCTAAAGTCCAGCAATTTAGCTACAACACCATGGGAATTCCTTCATTGACACTTCGTAATTAACAGTTGGTAATGTTCACTTTTAATTTAACAAAAAATCTACCTACTATAAATTAAGCGTCAGATGATGTCTTTTTTTAGTTTCTGTTAAATTTCATTTTAGTCCGTATAAGTTCATTAACTTGGTAAATAAATGACTCAGCATTTATTCTACAAACTTTGTAAGTTTCTTTCTTCAAAATGCTCAAGAATTTACTCAAAACTCTAAGTTTTAATGTTATTTTCACTTGTAAACAAATTACAATATGAAAATATTTCCAGTTCTTAGATTGTTTTAATGTGAAAATCATGAAAATAGGTATCTAATAACAATATGAAAAGTCTAAAAAACAAAATATAAAATTGTATAACAATAGTTTTCCTCTTATATCTAATAGTGAACCTGCAAAGATGGAAAATCACTTTGCTTGTAACCCTCCAAAAGTTCTTTGTGCCAATTACATCAACAGATTTCTTAAAATTTACCAAATATTATAATCATCAAGATGACTATTCTATATAAATCTTTGATAAAATATCAAGACCAAAAAAAGCCATTTTTGTCAGTGCTTTGCTAAGCCAACAGTTTTATATATTACTTGAAGTAACTATAACAGAAATATTTTAAATATTCATTAAACTTAGCTTAGTCTAGCACAAGGTCAAATAGACAGATCAGGGATGGTAAATGCAAGAAAATATGAAACTAATTCACCCACCAAGAAAGCCAACATAGAAATATTTTAAACTCTGAAACCAATAATACCAAATGTCATAACAAATTTCTTTGCTTCTCAACATCAACCAGACTCACTGAAAATCGGACATTTGTCAATCAAATTTATAGGCCATGTAGCACCAAGTATTATCCCATATAAACAAAGAGCTACAAGAACAAAATGATCTAAACTTTAGGTTTGTTATTTGAGCAGTTATACCTAATGCTCACAGGAAACCTATGAGTCTCCTAATTCTTATCCACATAAACAAAATTGGAGAGCTTTAAAATAACACCTTCTTCACAATGTTGTTGGTGACCTTAGTCAAGAGTAACCCGAAGGCTCCCTTTTCAATAGCTACAACACAGATGTATAGGGGAGGGCACTACTCCATTCCCTGGATTGCTCCACTTTACCTTTGATCCTTACCTTATAATGCTGAGTGTTAAGCAAGGTGGAATCAAGTACCATTTTTAGAGTCTTTGATATGAGTCGGCCTGAAATTGAACTTCAGTCTCACGGACCATTGGCAAACACGATGGAATTATATGGATCTTGCCAACCCGTCACTTGTCAAAGAAATATCTCAGCAGAAATAGCTGATGCGTCATAAAGTTATAAGGTAAATAAAATATGAAAATAAGTTATGAAAATGTTGTGAAATTTGACAAAGATTTGAGATAAAGTTAAATATTTGGAAGGTAAAATAAAATGGTTTATCTCAGTTGATATAAATAACAAATATTACAGATGAGTTGATGAATCGAAAAACCTTCTCTTTCTCAAAGCTGTTTAATAAATTGTCACTTTCTTTGAGCTTTGAAAATAACATTTATTTTCTCTGAATGTTAAATGTCTTATTTACTTACTTCTCTTGAAAATCATGGCTAACTTGTGATATCTTAAAACGTTTTATTTACATAAAAAAAAATTTTGTTGGGATGCAAAAATAAAAAAAAATTTGACCGAATAAAATTTAAACCTTTTTATTGATGACCCTTACAATTCCTAAAAGTTTGGTCGGAATCTGATGAAAAACAGCTGCGGAAAGATGGACATTTAGTAAGTCATAAGATTATTCACTGATGTACTAATGTCTTCATTTCCATTGATATTATATTGATAAGATTTGAATTGATCTTCTTGGGAGTCTGTTTGACATGAACTGTGCTTTCATAATTAGACATAATACTCCATGCTATATTCTTGGTTTCATAGTAGTAGATGTAGTAGTCCAATGTTGTCTTAATTCCTTATGTGAAGCATGGTGATTAATTTTTTCTCTAATTTTCCTTTATATATTTTTATGCATTTTATCCTATGATTTGACTACTGTGATAAAAATAACAAAGAAAATAGAAAGAAAAACTAGTCAAAAATTAATTATGACAATGCTTCACATTCAGGCAAGTTAAAACGATTCCAAATTTGTTTTTTGTTTGCCAGAAAAAAGGTATCAAACTTTCTTTAATTTTTTTCATGTTCATAAACATGATTAAATATTTTCTTATTTCTAGTGAACACAAAAGTTAGTTCTGATTCGAATTGAATTGAAAAAAAAAATTACTTATAAATCGCAATATTAGATCTAACAAAGGAAAATATATTCATGATTATTTATAAGCTTCACAGGATAAGTATTATATATTTACATAATATTTTTATGTAAATCAATTTTTAAAATAATTTCATTAATTTGTTTAATGAAATTGTTTATTTGTGTGAATTTTAAAAGATTATGCAGATTTTTAATCGAAAAAATGATCACCAAAATTTTGGCTATGAAGTACATATAGAATATTATTAATCCAAGTGAAAAACCAATATTCTTTAAATACTAATACTAAAATTTTCTGAAATTTTGATGATTTGATAATAATTTTCATAATATTGAGAACTTGGATGAATAAAAATAGTATTCAACATCAACACAGAAAACCTACAACCACAAAATTATTGTTCAGTTGTAAATTGAACTGAAAATTGCTTTAATCTTCAGTAGATGTGTCATTTTTGCTGAGTTATAGCAATATATATATATATATATATATATATATATATATATATATATATATATATATATATATATATATAAGTAAGTAAAGTTGGCGACTATAATCAAGGGTGACTCAAAGGCTGCCTTTTCAATAGCTACTACACAACTTCTTTCCCTGGATTGCTCTATTTTGCCCTTGATACATACTTTATAATGCTGAGCATTAAGCAAGGAGGTATCAAGTGCCATTTTTGAGTCTTTGGTATAACTTGACCTAGGATTGAACACCAGTCTCCCAGTCCATTGGTGAACACTCAACTCACTAAAGCAATATGATAATTTTAGTCCAATATAGATTATTTGAATTTTGTTTAAGAAAAAAAAAACAAATTTATGAAGTCAGTATTCATAAATCTTAAAGACATTGTTCATGTAAATGTTTCAGAATTCAATAAATACCTTTTTCAAAAGATTTATAATGTATAGCATTTATTCTAAATATATATTTTTAGTTGATTTGTTTTGCAATTTTCTATTCTTGGTTTTTATTCAATTGTTAAAAAATAAATGAATAAATAAAATAACATTATTCATTGTCTGGACATGGTTACAAATAACGGCTACTGTTTCACTTATCTATAGTCTAGTTAAGTTGAAGGAAAAAAATCATCAAAATGAAACAATTTAAACTATTTTTAAAACGGATGACAAGTTGTGAAGTGTAATAACAAATATTGATTGAACTCAAGCTTAAGTAAAATTGTCAACAATGATCAAGTATTTGTTCATCAATCAACTCCTGCTTAGAATTAAATCCTTGAATTTGCTCCTGGTCAAAATTTAAAAGACAATTTATACTCTGTATTTGGCTATGAGTATGCAATTATTCGTCAACCAATTTGGTCATGTAGCATGTCTTGGGCAGGAATAAGCCTGGCAGGTCTGGTTTTGAATTCAGTTTCTTTTCTCTTAGACTAGTCGTCATACCAAAGTTAAAAAACACACTCTGCCCAACTATTTACCCATAACTGGAGGGAGAATAGTTGGATTTATAACTTTCCCAGGGGTATTACTTCTGTAAAATGAAAACAGCCATACTCAGGATTTGACATTGGGTTTACTTCAAATGACAATAACTGTGACACTCTCAAAATTTATTTATTATCTTTTTTGCTTCAGCTGTATAACTTTTTATATTGTAATTCCCATAAGTATGAGGTGCATACAATAAGTTTCCAGATTTTTTTTTGTATGGGCACTTTTATTGATAGCATACACATGAAACTCTAGTCTCCTTCGAAGTAATCTCCTCTGGCTGCAATGCACTTGCTGTACCATTCCAACAACTTCTGAGCTTAGGGAATAACCAAAAGTCACAGGGAGCAAGGTCTGAACTATAGGGGAGCTGAGGAACTGTCTTGATTACCCATCTTGGTCAAATAGTCTGTGACAAGGATGGAGTTGTGGACTGGTGAATTGTCCCGGAGGAAATGCCACTGACGTGATTTGAAGAGTGCTGGCCTCTTCCCGAGGAATCTCTTCCTGAACCTCAACATAGTAACCCTCACCCTAACCCTAACCCTTTGGCCAATCAACTCTGCTGTATTGACTTCCTTACTCCTCCCACACCTCTCATCATCCCTCACAGACTCTGTGCCTTCCTTGAATCTCTTATGCCACTCAAAAACTGATACTTGATTCATGCAAGATGGTCGAAAAGCAGCCGGAAGCATTGCATACGTTTCTGTGGAATTTTTTTCCAAGTTTAAAACACAATTTTATTGCATATCGTTCTTCTAAAGTGTCAGATTGCATTTTGAAATTCCTCAGCTGTGATAATCAGGTTTTAGTAGGGTGTATTCCAATTGCTGCTGTAGCTGTTCATTTGAACCTGAAATCATAAAAATTGATCAGTCATCTCATAAGATGTATAGGAATAGCATACAGAATTTTCAAGAGTCTACAACAATTTTAAATGCCTGTACGAAAAAAGTCTGGAAACTTATCGTATGCATCTCATATTTGAACAGCCAGACCATTTGCTTCTAATTATTTGATTTTGACAGTTTTAAGTCACTGAAAAAGCAAAAGATCTGTTTGTTAATGCTTAAGATTGCAAGGTACATAAAGGATTTTTGAGCAGACATGAGGGGTGTCCAAATCAATTTACTACTTGAGCAGTTTTTTCAAAAAACAGTGTGATCTAAACTTTTCAATCTCCTAGATTGATATTGAACAAGATTTTAGAAGGAGAGAAAAAAACTCAATTTATTTTAAAATTTAAGCATTGAGAACATCAAAACAGGATGAAAGGCCTTATGTTGATTGCAAATGAATTTCATTCTAACTTCAAAGTGTTACAACGGTTGTTTTTCAAAACCAAGTAATTCCAAAAAAAATGACGTTTTTTTAAATACTAATGAATAAATTCATATTTTAATGGTAAAAAAATGATGTATATATAAGTAAGTAAGTTGGCTAACCCAAGTTGAAGGCACTAAAGTAACATCTCATCAACTGGAGGTACCTGTGATGTAATGGTTATGGTCGTAGGAAATGGACACTGATAGCATTTCACATAGCACTAATACCCTTGGGAAAGGTATGAATCCTATTATTCTCCCTCCAGCTATGGGTAAATGGTAGGGCAGACTGGGTTCTTCAGCCTTGGTGAGGCAACTAGTGTAAGAGAAGGAAAACTCTGAATTGAAACCTGTTAAACTCCGCTTAAAAATTGACCTTGTGTCATATCCTGCCCAAGCAGAGGGGTTGGTAAATGTGGACATCTCATCAACTGAAAGGGATATCATATGCACCTAGTGAAGTTGTCGACAGCTATAGATAGGCTATCAATCATATGAAAGTCTGATCTGTCTGATAAAATGAAATGGTATTTCTTTCATCAGTTGTCCGTACAACCATATGGAGGTACCTCACAGTCACTGACAAAATGAATGGAGAAAAAGCTAGATGACAAATGCACAAAAATGCCATGAGTTATATTGAACAAATGCTGGAAGCATGTCTCCACCTTTGATTAGAACGTTGTGTTTAGGTATACTATGGACAAAGAGGATAGCTTCTTGTAAGTGATGAGGTTTATTTCATCCCTAGCATTGGTTGGACTGTAGCAGGAGATGATTGATGTGCTGGGGTTGTCACGATATATAACTACAACCAGGGTATTGCATGTGTTCTCACATGTTGTGTGATAAAATAAAATATATATATATATATATATATCATATTATATATATTCATAATTTGTATGATATATTTATATATATTATATATCATTTGTATATAAATATATATATATATATATATATATATATAAATATATATATATATATATATATATATATATATATATATATATATAGTAATATATAATGGTAATATATAGTATATATAATAGTAATATATAGTATATATAATAGTAATATATAGTATATATAATAGTAAAGGCCCTCTTGGCTCTAGCATACAAAAGAAGATTATAAGGTCTTTTAAGTTTTTAGGATTTAAGATAGAAATCTCATCTAATATTAAAATAGTCAATTTCCTGGATGTGACTCTAGATCTATCAAATAATTCTTATAAACCTTTCATAAAGACTAATCAGAACCCATCGTATATTAATATTAATTCAAATCACCCAAAAAACATAATTAAACAAGTCCCAAAAGCAGTAAATTTAAGAATATGTAAACTCTGCAAATGAAAAAATTTTCAAAGAGAGTAGTAAGAGGTATATAGATGCCCTTAAAAATAGTGGTTTTAAGGAGGATTTTAGGTATTTAAAAGAAGATATAACAAATGATATTAATAAAGAAAATAATAATTACAATCATAAAAATAAAAATAGAAAAAGAAAAATTATATGGTTTAACCCCCCTTTTTGTAAACTAGCTAATATAGATGTAGGTAAATATTTTTTGAAACTGATAGATGAGCATTTTAAACAAGATAATATATTACATGAAATATTTAATAGAAAAACTTTGAAAATAAGTTATTCTTGCACTAGAAATATTTCTTAAATAATAAATAGTCATAATAATGAGATAATTAATGAATTTCATAACCGAGTAAATAATAATAATAATGATAGTAAAAAAATAGAATGTAATTGTAAATCTCGAAGTGATTGTCCTATGAATGGTTTGTGTAATTTAGATAATGTGGTATATCAAGCTATTATTTATCCAAAAGAGGACATAAATGATAGGAAATCTTATATTGAGATTTCGTCCACTAAATGGAAGGTTAGATATGGAAACCATAAATTTTCCTTCTCCCATGAGCATAAAAAAAATCAAACTGCTCTATCTAAACATTATTGGGGATTGAAAAATAAAGGGTTAACCCCTGACATTCAATGGTCCATATTAAAAAGATCTAATACCCCAAAGTTTTTCGATAGTAGGTGCAATCTGTGTCTTGGGGAAAAAATTCACATTTTGCTTTTTTCAGAGCCAAAAAACTATTAAATAAGAGAAGCGAATTAATAGCTGGTGTAGACATAGGGTTAAATTTAAGCTATAGAAAATAAACTGAAAATTTTTTTTTATAAAAAAGCATAGAGTCAAATTGAGAATTAATGTAGATGAATAAATAAAATAAAATGTTAGATAGAAAATTGTGAAAAAGCATATAATACATATGTACTATTCATAAAAAAGTGTAACTGATTAATGGTTTCTAAATAGTTTTGAAATTTTAAAATAATTTGAAATAAATTAAATCTTTTATCTATTAAAGTTTAAATCTTATTTAATATCATCATCATCATCATGTCGCGCCGCCAGCGCGGATATCCCTGACCCTCTCTCGCCATTTCTCCCTATCATTCATCGCCTCCGGCAGGTCTTCAGAGTTACATCCTGTGTCCTCACATAGTTGCTGTATGTAAGTTCGTGCTGGTCGTCCTACTTTTGCACATCCATATGTGGGGGTCCACAGGAGTACATCGCTTATGAGCTCATCTTTGCTTCTCCAGCAGTGTCCCGCGTGTCTGGTTCGTCTGACTTGTATAGTTTTCGTGATGGGGGCAAGTGTCCGTATAGTTGGAGTCTCGTGGGGTGTTGTCGCCAGGACTTGTTTAATACTGCTCTCAACATTCTTGTGTAATTTCCGTCTAGTTTCCTCTCCAGCCGCTTCGTTAGCGTCCATGTAGTGCATCCATATAGCAGTATCGACACAACCGCTGCCTGGAAGAAACTGCATTTCATTTTATCAGTTAGGTCCGACTTCCATATGATCGAGAGCCTATCGATAGCTGTCCATGCCTTCGTCAGTCGTGTGTCGATGTCTTTTTCGGTTGATGAGACGCTACTTCCTAGGTAGGTGAATTTGTCTACTAGTTTCAGAGAGGCTCCGTCTAGTGTGGCAATGTTGCCCGTTTGGTTGTAACACATATATTCAGTTTTGTTTGCATTGACATGGAGGCCAATGCCAGCTGCGGCTCATTCCAGACTATGCAGTAGTGTCTTTGCTTGATTAGGCGTATTCGCTAGTAACGCCAAGTCATCAGCGTAGTCGGCGTCCGTGATTGTTTTTGCGGGGTACCTTTTGCTTCTTCTCTTAGTCAGCTCGAAGCCATTTTCTCTGATTTTGTCGATCGAAGTCCTAAGCACATAGTCTAGACAGATGATAAAGAGGTACGGGGCTAGTGTGTCTCCTTGTAGTACTCCTGCAACAATGTCGAAGTATTCCGTGTCTCCAAAATCTGTAATTTAAGTCAAAACGTAATTAAAAAATGAAAAAATTTTTTTGAATAAATTTAATACATTTCTAACCAAAATTAAAATTAAAAACAGAAGTGGGCTAAATGAGGAGATAACTCTTCACCCCTCTTCTATCCCCACCCACCCTTTTCTGTGTCTATTGTAGATTTTTATCTAAAAGATCTGAAGAAGTCCTGTTAATTTTTTTTTGTGTTTTTGAAAATTTCAAAAATGCGTAACAGGATGGAAATAAATTTATAATCCTATGTGACCGGTTTTGTTGTTTTTCTTAAAGAAAAAAAAAAAAGTATATATATATATATATATATATATGTATATTTAGGCAGCATTACTTCGTTAATGCAAATTTCATTAAACATAATAGACATTTTATGTCTACATATTTTCTTCTGGATCCGTTCGAATTCCCGTATTACTTTTATCGTATGGACAATACATAAATCAATTCCCCCCGAATACAATAAAAGTAATATGGGAATTCGAACGGATCCAGAAGAAAATATGTAGACATAAAATGTCTATTATGTTTAATGAAATTTGCATATATATATATATATATATATATATATATATCATAAAATATATGGTTTATCAATATGTTATATACATATTTAATATATATATATATTGCATATATGTATTATATAAGTTGTATATATATATATATATGTAAGTTATATATCTATGCATTAGATATATATATATATATATATATATATATATATATATATATATATATATCATAGTTGTTATACATGTATTACATATATCATATATGTACTATGCATATTATATATACTTTATATGTTGAATATACACATATATATATAACACACATATTACATATATGTATATTATGTATGTTAATAATATAAATTACATTTATTATGCATAAGGCTTGGCCTAGGGGTAATGTTATCAACCTGACATAAAGCTAGACGGGTTTTAATCCCAATTTGGAGTGTCTCACACGTCTAGCCACACTGAAGAGTTGTGATACAATGATGTATATTATGTCTACTATATACATATTTTATATTTATTATACATATACTATAGATATATATTCATACATATATAATTATTAACATTGGCAACTGTAGTCGAAGGTGACCCAAAGGCTCCGTTTTTGATAGCTACTACACCAAGGTGTAGAGGAGAGGACTACTCCTTTCCCTGGATTGCTCCCCTTTGCCCTTGATCCATACCTTATAATGCTGAATGGTAAGTAAGGAGGCATCAAGTACAATTTTTTGAGTCTTTGGTATGACCCAACCTGGGATCGAACCCAGGTCTCCCGGGGCGTTGGTGAACACATGCCAATGTCAGGATACCACAATTGTAAAGGGAACCTTTGGATCACCATAGACTAAAGTTACCAACTTTACTTTGTATTGGACATAGGCATGATGGTACCATACATACATATATATTACAGATTTTTTATGCATTATATATATAAACATATATCATAAATGACATATTTGTATTTTTTGTATATATATATATATATATAACATATTATATATATAATATAATAGAATATGTATATATATATATACATTGTATGTATTATATTCTTATATATATATATATATATATATATATATATATTACATTATATTCATATCATGTATATATATATATATATATATTTTCATCATACAATGTGTGAAAGTACATGCGACACCCTGCTCTCATCAGCCGCCAACGAGGGGTAATAACATAGTTTCGGTAGCTCAAGGTGGTACTGCCACTCCTGGCGCTACCAAGTAACTTTTGCCACTGGACAGGGTATTTAAAAGAATTATATATATATATTTATATATATATATATATATAATTCTTATAGTTGTATGTATCCCTAGTATTTTCTGCCCGACTTTGGGCCATCATCAGGGGAGAATCTGTTACAAAAGTAATGTAACTTTTGTTTTAGCAAATTACTACTGTGTAAGGACGTCTTTGCTGTTGGAGATTATGGCGCTTGCTTTTAAATGTAATTCTGTAAATAAAAAATAATAAACAAAAACTTCAGATTCTCGAAGCACTATATATTAGAAACCTGCAACCAGCACTTAATAGAATTAATTCTCAAACCAGTGCTAACGTACTTAAATGTCTTTAGCTACTGGCACTATTTACAGAATTACATATATATAACTATGGACAATACCTAAATCAATTCCCCCCGAATACGATAAAAGTAATACGGGAATTCGAACGGATCCAAAAGAAAATATGTAGGCATAAAATGTCTATTATGTTTAATGAAATTTGCATTAACGAAGAAATGCTGCCTAAATATACATATATATATATATATATATATATATAAATATATATATATATATATATATATTAATGTATCTATATATACATCAGTATTCATATATATAAAAATATAGGTATGTATATATGTATATATATCTATATATATATGTATATATGTATATGTATATATATATATAAATATATATATATATGTATATCTATAATTGTGTATGTATGTATGTATGGATGTATGTATATATGTATATACATGCATGTATGTATATATTTTTTATATATTCATATTTATATGCAGAGATATATTTGTATGTATATATACTTTTATATTTTGTAAATCTTTAGTAGTGAATTTCTTGAATTCCTAATTAACCATTCCAACCCAGATCTCTAGAGTCAATCTCCCAATTATTAATTGAGACACAATTCTGAACTCAATTTAGAATTCAGATCTGCAATTTTAATTTCATTCCCAATAACAAATTTTACTAACTGAATCATGAAATCATTTATCCAATTCTATATAAAAAAAAAAAAGAAAAAAATTTAATTTAACATGCCTTATCCACTTTGTGTTAACTCTAGTTTCTGTATTTAAAAATTTTTTTCTAAATTTGAATTTTTAATTGTGCCATGAGCAATTTTAATTTTACTTTTATTCTATTGAATTTAACTCCTAAAAGACAATTTATGATTCTATATTTTTTTTATTGAAGGTATTTCCGGGGAATCAATCCTTTTCTAAAATAATTGAAAGTCACCTTTAATGCCATTGCTTTTTTCTTCATTTATATTTTATTCATAAAGCAAAATTGTATTTATGTTTGTCAGCAACAGCTGTGCTTTTCTCATTTAATTTGACTTTTCATGGTGACCCTCTAAGTTGATAATTATTTATAAAAATAGCCTGTACTTTTGCACAACTGATCAGAGAGATATTCTCTTTTTTAAGAATTTTACCATATTTTAGAAATAAACTGAATGAAAGTAACTCTTTAGGTTATTAATATTTAATTAAGAACAAAGAAAGCATAATTATTTTCGTAAATATAAATATTTTGATATTTTTTTTTGTCAACTTGATGACAGTAACACAAAAGCTGAAAGGAAGTCTCGAAAATATAAGAATTTACTAAGGAACTGTTTCTTAGAATTTATTAAGTCTAACATACAGATGTCAAGTTGCATACAGAACCAGTTGTTCTCAAGTTTAAAGTCATCACTGCTAAAGTAGTTAAGTCATCACTGCTTAGCTTTGGTAATTTAGTGGGAAACAGTATTTTCTGAGGGATTTAGCCATGAATCCAGTATCTACATGCTATGAACATCAATAGATCTCATAAAAGAAAATGGATCCGCTTTAAAAAAGACAAAAAGCAGATAATATTATGCTACAGAAACTATGAGAGATGCAGACTATGCATACAATCTTATGTTTCTTTCAAAGCTTAATTTGTACAGCATAGCCAGCAGTATAGCCAGCAGCATGCAGCATGCTGCAAGAGGCATTGGCCTCTATGTGAACACAAATAAAACAGTGTACATGTTCTTTAAAAAGAAAGACACCATCTCTACTATAAGTGGTAAGCCACTGAAATAAGTTGACCAGTTCATATATCTTGGTACCAGTATCTTATCTATTGAAAATGATGTCAACATTCACATAAGGAATATATAGACTGCTATTGATAAGTTATTTATCATATGGAAATCTGATCTTTCTGATTGAATAAAAAAAGGATTTTTACCAAGCTGTGACTATGTTGGTACAACTGTAAGGTCACACTACTTTGAATCTAACAAAACACTTGGCAAAAAAGCTAGATGGAAACCACACAAGAATGATATGTGCTGATTTGAACAAGTCCTGGAAGCAGCACCCCACAAAACAGTGGCTGTATGTCCCATCTCACAAACCATCAAAGTAAGACAAAGCAGACATGTTAGGCACTGTTGGAGAAGTAAGAATAAGCAATGTTTTCCTATGGACTCCTACACACGGACATACACTTACATACATCAGGTCTGTGCAGACACTAGATGCAGTCTAGAGGACCTGCTAGGAGCAAGAGACAATATGACCTGATGCCAAGAGAGAGTCAAGAGAATCTGTGCTACCAGCTCAACTTGATGATAACTATTTCTTGCTCAGCTCATAGATGTTTAATTCTGGAAAACATACATAGGATGGGATTAGGATTTGGAGATTGTCCGAACATCTTTCAGGAAAATAACAATAAAATAGTCACTGACTAGCAGCATTATGTTATGAAGAATGTTGAAAGAAATGAAAAGTGTCCCTCACAGACCAGACTTCTCGGATTAATATGTTTATTTGTGCATACAATGCACTTATCCATATCCCTTTCATTCTCATTTCATATTCCATACAATACTATAAAATCAGACTTGGTACAAATACTGGTAATCTATGGAATCTGGGTAAAGATGAACCCATCAGATATCTCAACATATAAGACATGAGAAATATTTCAAAGCCATTTCTGGGGCTGAGAAATAAGGGGTGTGTTATATACTGTATGATGATATTCAGTAATTCCAGTATCAACATATACAAAAGCTATAAAAAGCTATCAGCAACTCAATTGTGTATTCTTCCGGAAGTTCAAGTACTTTTTTCATTGCTTAATCTTTCCTCCACATTTTGTCAAATCTGTGAACACCTTAAAAGAAAAGATCAAAAATTATTTTTTATTGTTCTCTTTAAAGTACAATTCTGAATTAAGACAATTTTTTTAAACATATGAAATATGTTCCCCCCACAATTACAAAAATTGACTCATTCAACTCTGTTAAATATAAATCTAAATTTACTCTTTACGTGCTTCAATTTTCTTCATTAAATCAAATTATATTTTAACTTCTATATAAAGTTGGGCTTCCCAGACTTTTTATTTGATGCACCTCTTATAACCAAATTTAATTTCCATTCACTCCCAAATAAATTAATTGAATGTTAAATTAAAAAACATGACTAATTTATTAGTGTTTAAAAAAAATTAACTTAAGAAAAAAATTAGTAAACTATAAATGGAACGCACCTTTAATTCTTGAATTATTTTCAATGGGAAGGATGGGTTTGGGGGAGTTGGGTTTTTTAAAAAATGTTTTTGGTTTCAAGATTAAAATTCTTTACAAAATACAGAAAAGTTATAATGAATTTCTCATCAAACATTATTAAGTCCACTAATTTTGTTTTGACTACTGAAAACATGAAATAAACATTATATTGTTGAAACTTCAGATCAAAATTCAACGAAGAAATCATCTCAGGCTGCATAATATTCAATTCATTCTTCAATGTGGAGGGAGACAATAATTATCTCTATAAGAGAATGAGTGTGTCCACTGGGTGTCTCCTTAGATGTCTCCAGACAGCTTCAAAAACCCATTCTCAGTCTCTATTTGCATTGGTTCTTTGAACAATGGAAACATTTTCTCTGACCCTGTTAGTTCATACTGCTGTTCATGGAACAATATATGTATATTTTTATTTGATGGGACACATTCATGCATCCTTTGTTTTAATACCACTGGTATGTATATTGTTTATATTAAATAGTAAACGTTCTCATATGTGTAAATGAGAATCTTGTCTTTCCTTCTATTGTGTTCATTGTTTGTATATTATGGATATGTTATTGTTAATATTGGTCCTTATTGAGTAAGGACTTAACTAAATATCATCCTTAGCACCAAACATACCAATACATATATCTATATGCAGATTTAGCTACATTCATTAATGCATAGTCTATCAGAATATTCAAAACTATTTGATGCTTCCCAGACAGTCTGCGGAATCCTCTAATATTACATTTCTTACATTGTCACTCATTATTTTTCTTTGATTGTATCTCACACATTTTTCAACATTTTGAGGTATTCTACTTGTTTTTGAAGTTTTTGCAGAACATGAATAGCTTTCAATTGATTCCTGGCCGAGTTTGAAGCATGGCCACCAATATGTCATCTGAGTTTCACTTATTGACTCCTTCTTGTAAAATCTTATAAATAATTTGAAGTTTCCATGGATAAATGTGCATGTACCTAATAAAATTTGAATTCAGAGTTTTCTTTCTCCTAGACTAGTTGCCTCACCAAGGCTGAAGAACCTAGTCTGTCCTACTATTTACCCATAGCTGGAGGGAGAATAATTGGATTCATACCTTTCCCGAGGGTATTAGTGTTATGTGAAATGCAATCAGTCAGGTCCAGGATTTGAAGTCATGTCGCCGTGTCCATATCCTGTGACAATAACCATTACACGTAACTGGGTATGACACGTAACTGCATCTGATGGTGAGACTCCAGTCCTGAAATTCTGAGGAGTATGGAGCATTGCCAATACTCCCAGGTCCACTCTATCCCAAAGTGGTTATATCTGTTCAGGTCACATCTATAGGACAACTAATTCTGCTAGAAAATGATTAGTATTAGATATGGATACTTGAAACCATATAACTGTAAATAATTCGTATTAAGAATTGTTACTTGAAGCTATAATTGTTTACGAAGGATTTTAATTGTTAGTTACTTTAAACAACATAACTGTTTGCAAATACTGGACTGCATCAAAATAATTTTTCCATAGGTCAAAAATTTATCAAGTGATATATGAATACCATTTTATGTTGAATTCAAGAAAACCATCCCTTGTATTTCTTCAAGTCTAGTTTTTAAGATGTGCTTGAACACTTCACAACAAGTTGTACACAATAATAACACTTATTCAAATACCTGTGGGCTCTAATTGCCACTGCTGATCATGGGTCTCTGATGTTTAGTAAAGCATATAATGTTATATGTGTACCTAACTACAGTGTACCACCCTACTCATTAACACCCAGATACCTGGAGTGGGTGGAGCTTACCCTTGGTTTAAAATGATTTTAATGTACTGTGTTAAGTGTCACTGACACATTGAATGCTGATTTATTTTTTATCTTTTCAGCTTGACATTTGTATTCCAGCAAGAATAGATCCCGAGTGTAAGAATAATTATGACAGGTTCTGCAGTAACGTGGTTCTTCCTAACCGCCAAGCAAAAATCACTGACTTTATGAAGAAGGCATATTGTGATTACTTTGAAGTCAAAGTAGAGGGTCATGATAATCCATTCACCCCCATGTTTGCTGTAAAACATGTATGGAAAACTTGAGGGATTGGAGGATAATAAAAGAAAGAACGAGTATGCCATCTGCCATTTCAATTGTCACAAACGAAGGAAAAGATAACTTTATGGACTGCTATTTTTACATAAAAAATCTAAAAGGAATAAATCACAAGAACAAGCACCATGTCCAATACTCTGATATTTCTTCTGCCATAAAATCAATCCCACATGGCCCAGACCTTCCTGTTCCTGAGCCAGGTGGTAAAATGGAATATAGTTCTGATTCCAAATAAAGTGAAAAGACTGTTGTAGCTGAGAATGATGCATACAAGCCAGAAGAGGAAAACCAGCAAGAACCCTAGACACAAGCAGAACTGAATGATCTTACATGAGACCTGAACCTTTCAAAGGAATGTGCTCTGCTGCTGCTGGGTTGATATCTCAAAGAAAGACATCTGTTGACACCAGGAATAACATTCTGTTGGTATCAAGACTGTGAGAGAGAATTAAGACAGTTTTTCACATTCCAGAATAAGTCAAATCAATGGGCTTAGAACATGATGCTACAGAATGGAGACTTTTTATTGATTCATCCAGCAGAAATCTCAAAGCAGTCTTTCTCCATAATGGGAATAGTTTTTCATATATCCCTATTGGGCATCCAATACAAATGAAAGAAACTTAAAGAAACATGGATCATATGCTGTCTGCTGTTAACTACCAGGAACACAAATGGTTGATCTGTGGAGATTTTAAGGTGGTTAAGATCTGTAGAGATCTTAAGGTGGATACACAAAATATCCTTGTTTCTGTGTCTCTGTGAACAGCTGGGCTGATAACCAACATTATGTCAGACAAGAGTGCCCATAAAGACAAGGGTTGAAACCTAGCTCACATAATGTTCTGTCCCACCTTCTTGTTGAATTGAACAAAACAATGCTTCCAACCATATATATCAAGTTAGGAGTAATGAAGAACTTTGTGAAGGCAATGGAAAGGGAAGACAGTAGGTTTGCTTTCCTCCAAGAGAAGTTCGATGGATAAGTATGGAGAAACTCAAGGCTGGTATATTTGATAGCTCTCAAATAAGAAAACTTATGAAAGACCCAATGTTTGATGAAGCTCTGAGCAATGCTGAATTGTCCACCTGAAAGTTACTGAAGTCAGTAGTTACAAACTTCCTCAGAAACCACCAGAGCGCAGAATATGAGAAGGAAATCGAAGAGCCATTGAAGAGTTTCCACCAACTTGGGGCACAAATGTCAGTCAAACTGCACTTTCTGTGGTCACACTTGGACTATTTTCTAAAAAACTGTAGAGATTTGAGTAAAGACCAAGACATTTGCTTTATGGAAGAGTGCTACCAAGGCCAATGGGATGTAACTTTCTCACTGTCTACTGCTGGTGCTTGAAACGGGATGCACTGGGTGGTAAGCACAGGAGGAAATCCCTGAATAGACCTTTCATCCATGAATAGCTTCTTTTGTGTATTCTTCTGTTCACAATGGCACAATGTGAGCTTTTTATGAATATATCAGCCCTCAATTTAGCATCAATTGTTTAATTTAATAAGAAAATAAACAGTTATAATATTGTTCTATATATTTCAGAGCTTATATCTTAAAAATTTGATCTGATTAGAAAAGATGAGTATGATTTTTGAATTCAGTGTAAAAATCTGCCTTAAAATCAGCTAATATATATTTGACCTTGAAAACCTTGCAGGGCAATGTTATCAATAAATAGTAATAATTACATAAGACCATATAATTGTGTGTGAATTAGTATTAGATAGGAATACTTGAAACCATACAACTATGAACAAATTATTTGTGTCAGATACAAAGAGTTGATACCATAACTGTTTGTAAAACACTTAAGAAACAACTACTTAAAAAATGTTAATATGAATAGGATTCCTTAACCGCTAGGCATAAAATAAGCATTAGAATCCATCAGTCAATCAATGATAACTCAGCTATATATCTATTTTATTTTCTAATAGGCAAACACCATAAAATATAGTAATAGAATTTAATTCAAATTTACATGCAATATCAATGAAAAAGAGTTTCTTTTAATGTCCATGAAAATTTTTATATGTCATGACATAACTTTTGTGTTGTCCATACCAGAAACTCAGGAATAGTTCTTTGGGCTTTGCTCAACATCGATTTGCAGACACTTCTTTCTTCCTTGTCTTATTTGTATTTTCCCTCTAAAATTACATGGGTAGTGACATGGCTTAAAAGCTGTGATATAATCATGTGATTTCTACTTGAAGATTCCTTTCACAGAGTTATTTCCCTTACATTATTTTAGCATGTTTTATCTTCAATTTTTTTATTTAGTCAATTATTACTTTCTAAAAACCAATAATTTTATTTACTATTGTTAGCACACATTTTAGCTACAGCAACTGAATGCTTCTGTTCACTCTTGAGCAGTAAGTTCCTCTCTGTTTGATTTCCAAGTCACATCAAGACTGCACAACCGGTTCTCAAAATTTTAAATGGCTGTGTACTTAGCATAAAGGTCTATTGTATGGTTTCATATTTTGGTCTTTATAAGCATATAGTGCAAATACATTACACACACACACACACACACACACACACACACACACACACACACACACACACATATATATACAGAGAGACTCTCTTATCCTCCTAGCCACAGGTTAAATAGTATCACTACTGTTCTTTAATAAGGATATTTTTGCCATTAAATTACCCAATATGCCATTAAACAAAGAAACAAAACCTATGTATATACAAGGTGCATGTGATAAGTTTCCAGACTTGTTTCGTATGGGCACTTTTATTGATAGTACACACATGGAACTCTAGTCCCCTTTGAAGTAATCTCCTCCGGCTGCAATGCTCTTGTTGTACCATTCCAACAACTTCTGGAAAGCCCCATAGAAGTGTTCCTGTGTGAGCGTGTCAATGACCTTCTTCACAGCCTCTTTCATCTCCTTAATTGTCTCATAACGACAGCCTCTGAGCTTAGGGAATAAGCAAAAGTCACAGGTAGCAAGGTCTGGACTGTAGGAAGGGTAAGGAAGTGTCTTGATGTCTATCTTTCTCAAATAGTCTGTGACAAGGATGGAGTTGTGGACTGGTGCATTGTCCTAGTGGAGATGCCACTGACCCGATTTGAATAGTGCTGGCCTCTTCTGACAGAATCTCTTCCTGGACTCCCTTAAAACCTCAACATAGTAACCCTAACCCTAACCGTTTGGCCAATCAACTGTGGTGTATTGACTTCCTTACTCCTCCCACACCTCTCATCATCTCTCACAGGCTCTCTGCCTTCCTTGAGTCTCTTATGCCACTCAAAAACTGATGCTCGATTAATGCAAGATGCTCCAAAAGCAGTCTGAAGCCTTCCATACGTTTCTGTGGAATATTTTCCCAAGTTTAAAACACGATTTTATTGCATATCGTTCTTCTAAAGTGTCAGATTGCATTTTTGAAGTTCAACAGCTGTGACAATCAGGCTTTAGTAGGGTGTATTCCAATTGCTGCTGTAGCTGTTCATTTGAAACTGAAATTATAAAATTGGTCAGTTATCTCATAAGATGTATAGCAATAACATACTGAATTTTCAAGAGTCTACGGCAATTTTAAATGCCCATACGAAAAAAGTCTGGAAACTTATTGTATGCACCTCGTATCTATGTATTTCTGAAATGTTATATTATTGACTGAAAATTTATTAAATATATTCTTTCATATAAATATATTCTGTGTGAAAAGCAATTCAACTTTTCTTGGTTTGCCAATTTGATTGCTACACATTTTCATCTTGTTTCTATCTCCAAAAAGAAAATTCATCAAAGAATTAAGTTGATATTTTGATGAAAAATAATCAAAGACTTTCTTGAGTGTATAGACAAAAAATGTTTGAAAAAATAATTGACAAGTTGAAGAGATTTCGTTCTTTTGAAATTCATAAGAAACATCCTGAAGGAAAAAGAAATTAGTATCCTAAAATGCCAAACAATTTAATTTGTCCTGACATCTGCTTTTCACCATTTAATTTTTTTCTTCTCAGTTCTTACTTAACTGATCCTTTTATCTTTCAATAATTTCTTTGAATTCTTTTTATTAACTACATACAAGGTTTTTGAAATGTATCAGTTATTTTGGGTTTGTTTTTTTTAATTGTTGTTATTTCTTTTTAATTTTGTTTTTCATTTTCAAAAATATTTTCAAACATTTTAAAAATCCAATCCTTTACTTTTAATCTTTCTTTCTTTTTTTCAATTTAAATGGTTGATATTTAAGAGAAAGTTTATATATAATATTTTGACAACTCCATGACTTTATTCTATTTGAATTTTAATATGAGAAGAGCTGTTATAATGATGCTGTTTATTGAAACGTTGAACAGTGATTAAAACATCAATAAGAAATTTAATCAAGATAGATTGTTTTGTTGATAAACATTTTTATTCTTATAAACATTTTATTAATGCAGAAAATGGGTAGAGTAAATAGAAGTAATATAACATATAATATAATATATAACTAATATATGAGTATTACATAGATTATTATTATTATTCAACAATAATGCAGTTATTATTAATGCATAATAGGATGAGAACAGCAGTCCAAATAAATCAGTGTATAATACTACCCCGGGCAAAAATTATGGATGTGATATGGTGTGTGGTTGAGTACTTAATTAATATGTAAAAATTAGAATTTATGAAAGATATTCTAATCAATATATATATATATATATATATATATATATCTCAAAAACAAAAAAAGATCCTTAAATTGACCTAAAAAGCTGGTTGATTGTTCCTAAAGATCAGTTAAGTCAAAACAAATTTATTTAATTTTTCAGTTGTCAACTAACTTCATCAATCACAATGATGAAACGGGTCATTTCGTAAAATGTATTTTTCTAGTCCTTATCTTGAAGGTCAATGTCAAAAGGGAGATTTAATTTTGTTCCACCCGAAAAAAGGTGAGCTGGGTATGGCTCACCCAGTCAGGTGAGGCTGAGAATTCTTTGTTCAACCCCATTGCTCTAAACCTGTTCCCATTGGTGAAATCATCTAAAATGGGTTTTCCCTATACCTGTAAGATATAATCCTGAACTAGGATTGGCTGACCAATGGGAATATGACTCCTAATTGTCTCTTATTGGACAACCAATCAGAAAACATTTTTAGTCCAGATATTGATCAATAAAAATGGGAAAAGAAAACAAATCCTCAGAGAGGATGAGAAAAAGGAGCAAGAAGAAACTCAAGACTGCCAAAGAAGCATCTCTTCTATTCTAGACCCGAGGCATGCCAAACAACCTTCAGACATTACAAAAATTCAAAGTCCCAGACTTTAGAGATGTTAGTGTCACTATAACTGCACCTCATTGTCATTCTCCCTCTCTCAATATTCTTTCTTCTTCTGTTTGCCAGACAATCATATTACCTGTCAGAAGAAGACCTGCCTGAATTGTATCACCCCCACCTCCATGAATCTTTCAAACACAGCATGGGCATGGAAGAATTTGACAAAGCAAACAGTCGGAAGCTAATGTGGTAGTCATGAACAAAATAACCACAACAAGTACTGTGACTAGTAGTCACACCACATTGGACTCCGTGACTAGCAAAGGACCACATGGACTCACCACTCAGTAAACATTTCTTTGGGTGTTTTTAATTCAGGGAAAATACAGTAAACACAAATTTGTGACAAAACATATTTTATGGGATAATTAAATATTTAGGATTCATAGAATGTACCTTAAATAAATTACAACAATTGATTTAATTAAAAAGCAAGACTTTTTCAATATAAGGTAGAGGAACAAATGATGGAATCACTGAATCATAAGGAAAAAATTCATGTAACCACCAACCAAAGCAAAAAAGTCATGAGTATTTGGTTGCCCTTTCCCTGGTTTTTATAATAGTCTCAATTCTTCAAAGTATGGACTTAACTAAGAAAAATTATTTTTTATCAAACTTCCAGCTTTCTTAAATAGCATTTGACAAGTCAGTCTTACAGGAGCTTTGCCATGGACCAGCTTTTTAAATTTTCACAAGGATAAAAATCCAGACTGTTTGCCGGCTATTTTATCGATCTGATGTCCCTTTCTTAACCCTCTTCAGTCTGTAAGATGTATTGTCATCTGGAAGTATTTTTTGTTTGGCGTTGTATTTTCTCATCGTCAAAGTTATCAGTGGTACAAGCATTAGATTAAGACATTGAAAGAAACTGTACAAAAACCTGCACAAATGTTGAATTATCTAATATTACATATGCAAATATCTGAAGCTGATTCTACCAAGCTTAAATGTCACAACATCCATCAATTCCTGAAGAGCAAGAACAATTGTGAAAAGAACAAGAGAGGTGTCAAGATTAGTGACTGAAACATCAATTAAAATTATCTAACAAGATAAAATCATTCTTACTTAAAATGACATTGTATTTGGATAGAAATATAATCTAAAATTATCTGGACAAATTTTACAACAAAGAATTCAAAAGGAGGAAGTCATACCAAATCCGGAAACTACAAAATATCACAGAAGATATGACAACTTGTGAAAGCAGCCGTCAATGTTATCAAATGACAGTTAAGTACCTCTGAGGAAGACGTCATAAACAAAGCTCTTAAGTTTTTAGCAACAGCAAGTACTTTGCTGATCTTTAAACTATTCTAATGAATAGAACTTGACTGAAAGAGATTGACTGATCTGACAAATTTTAAGGTCTCCATTTTACTCCTGATTTGATGTGGGACACCGAAATTTAATCAAATTCAAGGGGTGTAGAAAAAAGGGTAGAGTAATTCAATCTCTTCAGGAAGTATCAATCATCAAATACTTTTTGTACCTATACAAAAGTCAGATTCTCCTTTAGATTAAATATTTCCCTCATAACTCAATAACATCCTCTCAACTTATTTTTACAATTTTGTATAGGGTGCAGAACTGGTTGTGGGGTCTGGTGAGAGAAGATATCTTCTTATTACTTCAGCACTTTCTCATCTCTTGAATATATCCAGTTTGTCTCTCTTTTATTGCAACTTTTATGAAACATGTTCAGATGAGCTAAAATTATTATTTCCACATATTTGAATTTCCAGCTTCTTATAAGTAAGATCCATTCTTTCTTAATCTTTCCCACATCAAATACATTTTTCATTCCAAAAGATTCTTTCCTAAACTATGAATCAAACTCCCTGTAAATAAATTTGACATATTAAAAGTGTAATACAGAGAATAAACTTTATAAACTCACAAATGGTTTATCAATATCGGGTATTCAGTGTTTATAGACTTGAGATAGATCTTTGCTGTGTGCAGACTTGGAATCAAAATGATCACCACTCATTTGGTATTTCATAGTAATTTGAAGGTTTATTTTTTCCAAAATTGCTATATTTCCAACTGGAAACTGTTTATGGCATATCATCATCATCATCATCATGTTGTGCCGCCAGCACGGATATCCCAAACTCTCTCTCGCCACTTCTCCCTATTATTCATCGCCTCCGGCAGGTCTTCAGGACTACATCCTGTGTCCTCACATAGTTGCTGTATGTAAGTTCGTGCTGGTCGTCCTGCATTTGCATGGCCATATGTGGGGGTCCATAGGAATACATCACTTATGAGCTCGTCCCTGCTTCTCCAGCAGTGTCCCGCGTGTCTGGTTCGTCTAACTTGTATAGTTTTCATGATGGGGGGCAAGTGTCCGTATAGTTGGTGTCTCGTGGGGTGTTGTCGCCAGGACTTGTTCAATACTGCTCTCAACATTCTTGTGTAGTTTCCGTCTAGTTTTTTCTCCAGTCGTTTAGTTAGCGTCCATGTATCGACACAACCACTGCCTGGAAGAAACTGCGTTTCATTTTATCGGTTAGGTCTGATTTCCATATGATCGAGAGCCTATCGATAGCCGTCCATGCCTTCGTCAGTCGTGTGTCAATGTCTTTTTCGGTTGATGAGACGCTACTTCCTAGATAGGTGAATTTGTCTACTAGTTTCAGAGAGGCTCCATCTAGTGTGGCAATGTTGCCCATTTGGTTGTAACGCATATATTCAGTTTTGTTTGCATTGACATGGAGGCCAATGCCAGCTGCGGCTCATTCCAGACTATGCAGTAGTGTCTCTGCTTGATTAGGCGTATTCGCCAGTAACGCCAAGTCATCAGCATAGTCGGCGTCCGTGATTGTTTTTGCGGGGTATCTTTTGCTTCTTCTCTTAGTCAGCTCGAAGCCATTTTCTCTGATTTTGTCGATCGAAGTTCTAAGCACGTAGTCTAGACAGATGATAAAGAGGTACGGGGCTAGCGTGTCTCCTTGTATTATTCCTGCAACAATGTCGAAGTATTCCGTGTCTCCATCTGTTGAAAGTACTTTCACATTGGTGTTTCTGTAGAGAATCATTATCGCTGTTACAGTTTCTTTTGGTAGGCCGTATGCTAGTAGAATTTGCTCCATCTTCCCTCTGTGTATGGAATCGAAGGCCTTGGTAAAGTCGACAAATAGTAATGTCGCCTGAAGGTTTTTTGCCCGAACGCCTTCAAGGATTCTACGGATGGTCAGTATTTGTGAGGTTGTGGATCTATTTCTCCGGAAGCCATTTTAGTTTTTCCTTAGGATGTTGTCTATTTTGGGTTCTATGCGGTTTCATAGTAGGGCATTGTAGATTTTGGCTGCTATGGATGTAAGTGTAATCCCTCGGTAGTTCTTGGCTAGTCCGAGGTTGCCTTTTTTAGGGAAAGGAAGGATGCATCCCTTCGTCCATCTTTCTATCATATTTTGACTATAGACTGCATTGCATTGCCGGAGCAGTATATCGTCGAATTGTCTAGTCTTCCACACTTCTGGGGGGATCTCGTCTAGCCCTGCAGCTTTCCTATTTTTAATTCTTCTAAGAACTGAGTCGAGTTCTTCTTTGGTGAAAGGGCCTAGTTTAATGTCTAATTGCTCACTGATAATTCTGGTGATCGGTTCATCCGTTATTTTCGGTGGTTTCCTAGTAGATTTTTGAAATGCTGTTCCCACAGTTTTACTCTTTCTTGTTGGCTTGCAGCTTTCAATTTTGCTTTGGCTGTGCTCTTCCTTCTACTTACATCGTTTATTGTTTGCCAGGCTATCCTGGATTGTCTATCTTCCACCGAGTCTCTAATCTTATCTATCTGATTTTGTATGTATTCTGCCAGTTCTTTTAGATATACTCCTGCTAATTGATATTGTGCCTTTTCTAGTTTTCGGGCATTTGTGTTTGTTGGGTTCTTCCGATAGCTTTTGGAGGCAGTTTTCACAAGTGCATGTTTTTCTCTAACCGCTAGCGTTTCCCAAGGGACTCTATATTTAGTTCTAGGTTTTGTTGGAATACACTTTGATGCCGCCTCAAGGTGTGCTTCTACAAAATTTTCATATTCGTCATTTGGGGTACCTTTTTCTGTCTTCTCTTGTAGTGCTTCGAATCTGTTTCTTAATTCTAATGCATATTTGTCTCTAATGTCTCTGTTGTTAAGTAGGGCCCAGTCATAGTGCTTGGTTGTCGCTTTTCGTGTGGTGTTTTTTCGTATGCATAGTCGTACTTTGGCCGTAACTATTCGATGATCGGAGGACACACCCTCGAAAGAGGAATATGCCTCGCAATTCATCGCACTATTTTTCCATTTCCTGTTTATAAAGACGTAGTCTATCTGTGCTTTACTATTATTCACGTATGTGTAGGTCCATAATTTTCCCTCCCTTTTTTGAAAGTTTGTATTGAGGCATGTTAATCTATTTTCTATCATGAAATCAATTAGATGTTGTCCATTCCTGTTTGACGTGTTGTGTACGCTGTATTTGTTGTTTCTGTTTTTCCCGATTTGTGCATTCGTATCTCCGCCAATGACTAGCAGGTTGTGTTTTGGAATGCTACGTACTAGGGAGGATAGCTCTTCGTAGAAGGTGACTATTTCGTTTTCTTTGCTAACATTGGTAGGGCTGTAGCAGGAGATAATTGTTGCTTTGGGGTTGCCATTAAACATTGCGGCCATCATCCTAGGTTGTATTCTCTCAATGCTATTTAGTGTTTTTAACGCCCTTGGTCCTATAAGCATTCCCACCCCTCCTACTGATGCATTGACAGAGTTTTTCCATGCCGATACAGTCACCAGCATCCATCCATTGCCAGTTTTGTGATATTTGATATCTTCGGTGTGCGTGTATCGTGCTCTTGTATGCAAATTACGTCTATCTTATGTTCTACGGCTGATGCAGTTAGCTCTGATAGTTGACCTATTCTATTTAGGGTTCTAACGTTAAATGTCACTATCTGTTGGCATATAAAGTTAAGTAAAGTTAGCAACCATAGAGTGACCTGAAGGCTGCCTTTTCAATAGCTACTACACTGAGGTGTAGGGAAGGGCTCTACTCTTTTCCCTGGATTGCTCCACTTTACCCTTGATCCATACCTTATAATGCTGAGTGTTAAGAAAGGTGGCTTCAAGTACCATTTTTTGAGACTTTGTTATTACTCAACCTGGGATTGAACCCCTGTCTCCTAAGCCATTGGTCAACATTCTAACCGCTACGCCAACATAAGAGAAATGCAACATTCGCTGATAAATGTTGTATATAAACTGTTTATGGCATATACCATAAAAGAAATGCAAAGCTCCCTGATAAATGTTTTCATCCTCAGCTGCAGCATTAGACTTTTTAAATTCAGGGATAAGTATCTTATATCTTGGTTTGAACTTCTACTTTGTGGTAGCTTTGTAATACATTTTGTTACATTCATAGACCTTGCATTGAAAAAAAGTTGTTTAGTATTCAGAGAATGGTACGAAACATGATAGGAACCTGAAGAACATTAAAAGACATAACATTTGAAACATTATCACTACAAAAACTAATATAAAAACAATGGTTCAGTTTATAATAAGTCAGTAAAGTTGGCGACCATAGTTGAGGGTGACCCAAAGGCTTCCTTTTTGATAGCTACTACACCAAGGTGTAGGGGAGGGCACTACTCCTTTCTCTGGAAAGTAAAGTTGGCGACCATAGTCAAGGGTGACCAGAAGGCTCCCTTTTCAATAGCTACTACACCGAGGTGTAGGAGAGGGCTCTACTCCTTTCCCTGAATTGCTCCAATTTACCCTTGATACATACCTTATATTGTTGAGTGTTAAGCAAGGAGGTATCAAGTACCATTTTTAAAGTCTTTGGTATGACGTGACCTGGGATTGAACCCTGGTCTCCTGAGCACTCTACCTACTAGACCATAATTTATTACCTTAAAAGCTCAGACAGAAATTTTTAGTTTTGTTTATAGATATAAATCCCTATATAAATTTCAGAATGTTAGATATTAAGGTTAGGTGCAGACCCAGGTTAATACAATATTCCAAAATAATAGCTCACAAAATTTGTACTTGTTATATTGATAGCACAATACCACGATTCAAATTTGTTCGATTCTACCTACTCTGAAATAAATTATTATTGATTGTGAAATAATCATATTTTGAAAAGAGTTCTTCTACTTCAGAGATTGAGTGTGTGTTCACACACACATGAACATAATGTTTGGAAAAATAGGACAAAGATAAAATATAAATGGTGTAATTGATTCGGGGATTTTATTGATTTAATGATGACTGTGAGGCAAGAATGTGGATTTTCTGTTCAACAGTAAATATGCCTTGCTACACACATATATATATATATATACACACACACACACACATCTATATGTGTGTATGTATGTATAATATGGGGAATGTGTAATTGCGTAATGTGTGTGTGTAAGGGTATTAATGAATATGTACTCTTTCTAGATATATACTGTATATATGTCTGTATGATATGATGGATGTGCAATGTATATGCATATATATATATATATATATATACATTTTTATGTGAGTGTGTGTATATGTGTATGGGTAAATTGTTACCTTTCTAAATTATTAATTTTGCACATGCACTTTTTTCGTTTGAGATTTTGTCTACTATGCAGCAAACTAGAATCAGTTTGGCATTATCTATGAGGAACATATCACCATGATGCTATTCTCTTCCCCAGAAATTAAGGAAATGGCATGTTGTACTGCTAGGGATTCATGCCGGAAACTACATTATGAAGATTTCAGAGTGTTTGGGTATCAATCTGAGGACAGTACAGAGGATTCAAAAAGAGTTGGATGAGTTTAAAGGTGATTACAAAGGTACAAGAAATCAGAAGTTTCATTCTGATTGTTCTGATAAGAAAAGAACTCCCGAATTTGTGGATAAGATTTAGGTTATGATTCACAACAATCCAAGTTAGTCAATCAGGTCCATAAGCAGGGATATAAATGTCTGAGCTTTATTTCAGGGATGTAGTGCATGAAGACATTTGGTATTTCTCATACAAGATGAGAAAAGGATCATTTTTATGATAGCATCCCCTTCAATTGAACCTGTTTGTTTTTCTTTCCAGATGAGAAAGATTTCTGCCAGGATAAGATAGTGAACTCACAGAACAAGCATTGGCTTGCTCTGTCACCACAAAAGGTACTATTAGAGAGGAAAACTGAACAACTATTCGTCATCATGGTGTTTGGGATAGTTACTATCAATGGTGACATTATGTCTTCATTTATCTTCTCACACAGCCTCAGACTCTGCACAGAGGCCAATGTCAGGTGCTTGGAGAAGGTAGTGTTGCCCTGGATTAAAAGGGTGACTGCTGGAAGACTCTGTCTGGCAATCAGAATCTGTGCCATGCCATACAAGCAGGAAAGCCCAGTCCTCGTTGTGAGAAAATTTCTGCAAATACATCACCCTTAATAGGCTGCCTAATTCTCTATTTTGCAATCCCCTTGACTATTATGTGTGGGGTGCGGTTGTGTGATAGACCCACAAAGCTCTATGCAACATCAAAGATGAACTGAAGGCAAGGATAATGGCAGCATTTACTAATTCAAACGAGTTCACAGGATATTTTGAAGTTGTCAGGAGGAATCAGTTGAAGCCAATGGCAATTTCTTAGAATAAATTTAATCTAACGTATTTCAAGATATTTTCATATAATTTTTGTAAATATGTATACCTGATTTTGTGGTATGTGAGTCTTATTTTTATTTTTTGTAATTTAGATGACAGTTTTCCCATAGCACCCTGTATTCTCATATTCTCACTAGATATAGATAGTGTGTGTGTGTGTGTGTGTGTGTGTGTGTGTAATATGAGGGATATATAATATGTATGCATGCATGAAGTGATGTGTATGTGTGTATTGTATATTAGCATCTGTGTGTGCATGTACTGCACATATATGTAAATGTATACTCAAGAGATATATAGCACTTTGCATGTGTGTGTGTGTATATATATATCTATATACATATATATATATATATATATATAATATGAAGTAGTAACAATTATAAAATAAATTACAGGGCAGGGAGAATATAAAAGTATTAATACTACTATTACAACTACTACTACCTCAAAATGGAGGCAAATGGAAAATATTACTGTTAGAGTTCATATTGCCTGAAGAATTTCAAATTTGGTTCAATAAATGTTTAGTTTGCTTTGATTTGATAATTTCCACTTTTCTTCCTGCGCTGAATTAAACGAAGTGTCCATTAACAAAAGATGAGGAGACTTGGATGCCATAATTCTAAAATAACCATTCTTTAAAGAAATATCTTCTGGTTCTCCTCTTTGATATTTTTCCAACAACTAGTCTGTAATGATATATATATATATATACACATATATATGTTTTTTTTTTCAAAGATCAAAATTCTGTTTCATCTTGGTCTACTGACATCTTTTAACATTATTCCCTCTATTTATCTTTATATCACTTAGACCATTCTTCTTTTTTTTAATCTTTTTTTTTTTCGTAATGTTTGCAAGTCTGAATTGCCTGAGTATTAAAAAATTGTTGTTTCTGTTTGCTTGATAAATATTTGCTGAACAAAACTAACTCGGATATATATTCACTTTCCTGGAACATTAGATTTGTAACTAACCCTCTGCAACCAACTTCTCTCTCACAAATGAATTTTCAGAGTGCTTGTACTAAATGCAAAAATTAAAATTTTAAAAATGAAATAGAGTAAATAATTCAAAAAGATTTGTTTGAATATTTAAGATGATGTTAAATTCTTGTATGGTATGGTATGGTAACACAAGAAAGGAAAATAGAGAGAGAATGGAAGAAGTGCCACTCCTTCAGCAGAATGTCATCCACATTGCTTGATTGGCAGGGGGAAAGAATGGTTAGAAAAAAAAAACAATAGATGGGGTGAAATTTATTGACAAAAATAAACTTCAGGCTTCCCTTTCTTTATATCAATTCAGAAAAAGCAAAATTATTGAATGTCTGTTCTATGTTGTTGATTTTTCTGTAAGTTAATGGAGAACTTGTTTTAGGCTGTCCTCTTTTTTGTATGTGTGGTACAGTGACTTGGTCCCTAAAAATATTTTCTGAGTGTTATCTATGCCTGGCTGTTGAAGCAAATGAAACAACTACAGTTTGTTAAAGTCATGGGGTGGCTGCAAGGATAAGAACTGGTCATTGAAGAACGCAGGGTGGTGTTTATATGCTTTTGATGAGATCAAGAAAATATCTATAGTTTTAGTCTATATTGCTAAAAAAGCTTAATTGAATGCTCACTGCTACTGTAGAAATTTTGGTAAGGAACTGGTGATCCTGTTTCACCGATCAGCAGCAGCCCCTTGGGGTCACGTGGCATCCATTATAAAAAAGAGCCCCACAGGAGATTCTCTCTCTTTTGGTTCCAGTCCCACAACTGTTAGCATCAGGTACTTTTCGTAGCAGCCCCTTGACGGTATACATATTTTGGTACCTTCCACCACCCGGGACCCAAGAGCGATGAACGCACGTGCTAAGTTAAAAGGAACAGGACACACACAGTTAAGTTCCAGCAGGCATTTTATCTGCAAACCAACTACTTTACTCACTTTACCAACTACTTTACCCACAAACCTTATCAAACCTACTTTACCCTTCACATACCTTCAAACACCTTTACAAAACCTTACAACCCTCACAACAAACCTTACTTTATATTACACCTTGAACTCTTCCTTGAACTCTCTTTTGTGAACTCTTCCAATTCATTGTTTATTCCATTTGGTGTAAAACCCCTGTTTTATTGTTGTTGTTGTTGTTGTATATAAATTTTGTTGCATGTATAAGTTGTTCATCTCTTTCTTCAAAGGCGGTCACCATCTCTCTACTGCTGTTTGAAGTACGGTTTATTCTTTTACAAAACGTAGGAATAAACCGGGCTTTTCGGGGTATTATAAAATTCCCCATACTACATCCACCAGTCAGATATTGAACAGCCTTCTATTTTTTGATCATGATGAAGAGTTTATGAATCCTAATGATATTTGAGTAAGAATGATGAATTGTCATTATTATACACTGATGTATTTGGAGTAGTGTTCTCATTTTGGTTGTTGCTATAATCACTCTTTAGCTTTCATCAAGAGTCTTTCATAGTCAGTAATTTTGAACTGAACCCTTCATTCAATCCAAAGGAATAGATTGTTTTTATTTTGCTATCCAAATGAAAAGGATATTTTGTATCAATTATGTCTCCCTAGTAAAACTGTAGTTGGGATTTTATTTCTTTCACTGAATTTAATATACTACCCAACCAAGAAATATTGAACTCATGCCTTCCAGATTACTAAATACATTTTAACAAGCAATTTTATTAACCAGTCAATTGTATTGACTACAACAATCAAAATGAGTATATATATATATATATATATATATATATTCTTTAAGAAAAACAACAAACCGGTCACATTAGGATTATAAATTTATTTCCATCCTGTTACGTGTTTTTGAAAATTTCAAAAACATGAAAAAAATTTAACCGGACTTCTTCAGATCCTATGGATAAAAAAACTAGAATAGACACAGAAAAAGGTGGGAGGGGATAGAAGAGGGGTGAAGAGTTATCTCCTCATTTAGCGCACTTCCGTTTTTATTTCAATTTCGGTTAGAAATGTAGTAAATTCATCTAAAAAAAAATTTTTTTTATTTTCATTTTTATTTTTAAATTCTAATTACATTTTGACTTAAACTCCAGATCTAATATTAAATTAGATTTTTAACTTTCTTCAATATCAAAACTATTTAGAACCTACTAATCAGTTACACTTTTTTATGATTAGTACATATATATGATATGTTTTTTCACAATTTTCTATCTAACATTTTATTTTATTTATTCATTCACATTAATTCTCTGTTTAATTCTATGCTCTTTTATTTTTTATTTTTAAGTTGATTATCTATAGTTTAAATTTAGCCCTATGTCTACACCTAGCTATTAATTCACTTCTCTTATCTAATAATTTTTTCGGCTCTGGAAAAAGCAAAACGTGCATTTTTTTCTTCTAATCATAGATTGCATCTACTGTCAAAAGACTTTGGAGTATTTGATCTTTTTAATATGGACCATTGAATCTCAGGGGTCAAACCTTTATTTTTCAAACCCCAAAAATGCTTAGATAGAGCAGTTTGATTTTTTAGATGTTCATGGGAGAAAGAGTATTTGTGATTGCCGTATATATATATATATATATATATATATATATATATATATATATATGATGTATTTTGCAATAGACTTCTTAGATAAGATAGAGCAGACACAGTCAATAGTACAGGTGACTGCTTATGTGATTATTAGACCAAGTCTTTAAAGTTTAGTGAGCTCTTCATTGATTTTCTAAGGCCCTCAAGAACTTGAAGACAAACTATTGGTATATATGAAGTTGGTTTTTTTTGCAGCACAGAACTATGATTATCTATAAACTCTTGCAATTAAAGCAGCACAGAATATCTTAAAACTTTTTTATATACATACTATGCAAACTAGTGGGATTAAAAAAGAATACACGAATGTTCTCCCACAGCTAGAACTACACATTGTTTTAGAGCAAGCACTATGTAGAAGGGGTACAAAATAGCAAAAGGCTTACTGGATAACTGTTGGTAAAAGATAGTCATGTGGCTTTAATATTACTTGTAAGGATTAAAAACAATGTCTCTTCAATTCAAAGATCAGAATTGTGAAAAGGTCAAGAAAAGGTTTTGGAACTGTCATGTGACTTCCTACTGGGCCTTCAACTTGACATGCAAATTATTAAAGGGAGGTAATTATCATATCACTACATTTACATATGTTTTCAAAAGCTTTGAATTTGTATTACTTCTTTTATTTGTTTGATTTTTTTTCTTTCTTATGGAATTACACAAAAGACAAAACTAAATTAAGTAAATCCTTCAATAGTTGGAAATCCTTCTGTGGGGGAAAAGTCAACTCGAAAGAAAAAACTGAATGATCTGAGGAATGACTGTGGGAACTTTATAATAAGGCATTTTATACCAATATATATAGCAACAAGAAAGATCTAAAAAAAAGCAAAAGCCCCAAAAAACTATATTTGATGGTCAATTTCAAAATAAAAAAAAAAGAGTAAGAATGAATGATTTACTTATGAACAGATGATTTATTCTAACCCTTTTCCTACTTTCTTGCACTAGTGAAAAAAATCTCTAAGAAAAATGTCTGCTGAATTTATTTTCAATGAAACTACCTTTGTGTTAATGTATTCTTATCAGCGTAGAAAAATGGAAGCAGTGATCAGCATTCAAATCCTTGATGAAGCTGTTTGCATTTCAATTTTTGCTATTGCTTTTTGGAAAGGCATGAATCGATCCCATCTTCCTGCAGCTATGGGTAAATAGCAGGGTAGACAGGATTCATTAACCTTGCTTAGGTTATCAGTCAAGTAGAAAGAAAGCTCTCAATTAAAACCAGCTATCTCTCTGTAAAAAAAGATTAACCAGTGTCTTATTTGTGATAGAGGGGTTGGGTAATACATAATTCTGGATTATTTATAATTTAAAGTAGCATGTTTCTAATGCCCTGGAATTCAAGGAATGCCAATAATTTTCAGCCTGCACATCTATTTTAGGAAAGCATGCATCAAATAATAGATCATTATGGCCAAGAAATTACCTCTCTATTATCAATATATTATTGATATGATATTTTTTTAATTATTATCTGCATTAAACCAAAAGTATTTTAAAAGTTAATGATAATATATATTCATCTGGTTCTTTTGTTTCAAAAACCACGATAAGAAAAGTGATTTTACTTGTAATGTTTTGTATGTATTATTATTAATATGATTTATATTTATATATGAGAATATATTATATAATAATTGATGACCACTTTTTCCTTGGAATTTCTGTTTAATGTTATCCTATATATTGTTATCATAAACAATGTCAAATTTAAAATACTAATAATGAAACCTATATGCTGAATAGTGAAAAAAGAATCACATCAGTAGTTTTTTTATGATATATATATATATATAAATATATATATATGTGTGTGTGTGTGTGTGTGTGTGTGTGTGTGTGTGTGTGTGTGTGTGTGTGTGTGTGTGTGTGTGTGTGTGTGTGTGAAACAGATAGAGATAGAGTGTGTGTGTAGTTGGGCAGCACTCTTTCATTTAAACATATTTGATTAAATAATAAAGATACATTTTTATCATACAAGAAATCAATATCAACAATAAAATCCCATTTCTCAGAGTCCTAATAGACACAAGCAATATTGACAGATTTACCACCTCCACATATTAAAAAACTAACATCATTAATAACTGCACCCTCAGTTTCCATAGTGAAAAAAAGAACCATTATAAAAAAACCATTAAAAAGAACCATTATAAAAAAACCGTTAAAAAAGAAACACTATAAAAAACCATTAAAAAAGAACCATTATAAAAAAAACGTTAAAAAAGAACCATTATAAAAACACTTTTTTCCAGAGCTAAACTATTATCTTCCTCTCAAACTATCTTTCTTAATGAACTTAAAAAATAAAACAAAACACTTCTTAATAATGGGTTTCCCAACTACACTGTTGATACAGAAATTAAACATTTCATTAATAAAACTAAACAACATTACATAGAAAATACCCTAAACCATAAACAATCAATAAACCTTTACTACAAAAACCAGTTTAATAATAATTATAAGATAGATAAAAATATATTAAAAAATGTTATCCAAAAAAATGTTCTCCCAACTGATCCTAGCAAAAAAATAAGACTTATCATTTACTACAACAAATTTAAAACTGCCAAACTATTTCCAATAACACTTACCCCCGCACTGAACTTCTTGCTAGGACAAACGTAGTATATATATTCCAATGTCCCTCAGGAGACTGTGTCTCCAACAAAAATAATACCTATGTTGGTCTTACCGCTATGACTCTAACAAGATATCTTACTATGCACCTTAATGATTCTAGCTCCATAGCCTTACATCTTATGACCGACTCTAAACTTGAAAGGATGTTCATGAAATTATATAGGCAAAATGTGTCTTTATTATTTAGTCAAACATGTATATATAATGGTTTAGTACGAGACATTTACTGTTCAGTAGTTTTTTTCTGATCATTAAAATGGCCAAGAGTATCATTGAGAATCATCATCATCATCATCATGTTATGCCACTAGCACGGATATCCCTGACTCCCTCTCGCCACTTCTCCCTATTATTCATTGCTTTTGGCAGGTCTTCAGGGCTACATCCCGTATCCTTACATAGCTGCTGTATGTATGTTCGAGCTGGTCATCCTGCTTTTGCTTGGCCATATGTGGGGGTCCATAGGAGTACAGCACTGATGAGTTTGTCCTTGCTTCTCCAGCAGTGTCTGGCTCGTCTAACTTGTATAGTTTTCGTGATGGGAGGCAAGTGGCCATACAGCTGGTGTCTTGTGGAGTGTTGCCACCAGGACTTGTTCAATATTGCTCTCAACATTCTTGTGCAATTGCCGTCTAGCTTCTTCAGCCGTTTAGTTAGCATCCAAATAGTGCATCCATATAGCAATATCGATATGACCGCTGACTGGAAGAAACTGCACTTCATTTTATCGGTCAAGTCTGATTTCCATATGATCGTTAGTCGCATGTAGATGTCTTTTTCAGTTGATGAGACACTGCTTCCTAGGTAGGTGAATTTGTCCACTAGTTTCAGAGAGGTTCCGTCTAGTGTGGAAATGTCACCTGTTTGGTTGTAGCAAATATATTCAGTTTTGTGTGCATTGACATGGAGGCCAATACCTGCGGCAGCCCGTTCCAAACTATGCAGTAGCGTTTCGGTTGTTCGCCGAGTGGTCTGAGACTTAGTTTAACGTAAAGTTGGATGGGTTTCGATCCCAGCTTCGAGCATCCTACATGTCTAGCCACACAGAAAAGTTCTGATAGAAGGAAACAGTCTTTCTGTGGATGACAATATATATATATATATATATCCTTATATTATCCATCACCAATGATTGGACCATATTCATGCATACTCAATCGCCATATAATATCCCTTGTATAAAAAGTTAAATAAACACTTATTGTGCCCGTGGTGTAATGGTTATCGTCGTAGGAAATGGACACGGCGACACGAGTTCAAATCCTGGACTGATTGCATTTCACATAGCACTAATACCCTTGGGAAAGGTATGAATCCAAGTATTCTCACTCCAGCTATGGATAAATAGTAGGGCAGACTAGGTTCTTCAGCCTTGGTGAGGCAACTAGTCTAGGAGAAGGAAAAACTCTGAATTCAAACATGTTAAACTCCGCTTAAAACAACTGACCTTGTGTCATATCCTGCCCGAGCGGAGGGGTTGGGTAAATATGATAAACACTTATTGTCTCTTATTTTTTTATCAAACTTACATTATGTATACATAGAGAAAGTAACTGGCGAGCAAAAGACATTTACTTTACTTATTTTTTAAAACTATGGTAAGCAAAAATATCGGTATATGATATTTTGTCAACTAAGACAAAATGAAAAATGAAGTTGCATGATCAATGGTATTGGATTCCTTGTTTCTCTGAAAGATATTTAGTCAAGTCTCCATTCACTAAGGACCAGTATTGGTATTAGTATATCCATCATATAAAAACTGAATAAACAAAACAAAAAACAAGACTCATGGACACATACAAAAACGTTTAATATATATAATATGTATATTGTTATTGAAAGAAAGAATATGTGAGTGTGTCTCAACAGATAAAAATATACTCAATGTTCCATAAAAAAGCAGTATGTGGAATAGGTATAAAAATGGGAAAAAAAGCTTGATGAGTATATGATGATATTGCTAAATGGCTTTACCATTTTCTGGCAGGGTCTGAAATAATAATACTACTGTTCAAAGAACAGATACAAAAAGAATGGATTTTAGGACTAGTAAAATGACATCTTATGAAGCACCTAATAGTCATATCCATTCTCTAAGGGAGATAATTATTCATTGCCTCCCAACAATGGTATTGTAGAAAAAATGTTTACTAAAACAGAACTGGGAATTAACTTAATTTTAAGTAAAGAAATATATTTGGAGAGATTCCCAACATTCTTTTCACGATGTTAGAGAAAACATGGAAATGTCTTTAAAATTTGGTCAGCTCTTAAATGATTTTTCAAGGCACTTTGTAAACAATCTTCTGGTATATAAAGACTTTTTTTGAAATACAATTATTGTATATTGACCTACGACCCAGCCGGGCTGTCAAAATAGGAAATGCACCTGTCGAGGTGCATCCGGTCGAGGAATATCAGGATTATAACCTTGACTGTGGACAGGTTGAATGAGTGCGAAATTGTGACGCCCACAAGAAGAAGGTGGGCGTTGAACTATTATATAACTCAGTGCACAGGAAATTAAATCAGTTGGGGATCAGACGAGTTGGAGATAAGATGCAGTAGAGAAAACCAGCACCTAGAGAGGCTGGGCCCCCGGTTGAACAGCCCAGAAGAACGGGAAAGAAACGCGGTTATGGCCAATAGAGTGGGGGTCAATATGTTGCAGTTCTGTTCAGTCTCCAACTTCCTCTCACACACAACCCTTTCAAATAAAGTGAGAGGTATATTTTTCTAAGAACTGTATCACTCGTCTTTATTGTGTCGTCATTATGATTTTGTATGCATATGCATATGTGTTTGTATAGTTAGTCATGGTTGTGACTATATAACACAATCAGTCTAACTCAGGATTTAAACTTGGGTAACCAATTTGATTTTCTTTAGATGTATTAATTGAATGTCTGCAATATGATTACCTTAGAGATTAAATGGTAAAATAGCTAATATGGAAAGCAAGGATTCTTCAAGACAAGTGTGGGTCATAAGTTAACATCTCACAAAGTGTTTTTCCTTGTTGTTTCTTCACTGTTATGAAGGTAACCAGAGTGAATTACTGTTATCATGACCTACCTATAAGGATAATGAACTCTTCCCCCTTCATAAATACTAACCCTATTTTTCTCTCACTGAGATTTCCTCCCAGCACTGGGCTGGGACACACCTTGGTCGCCCATGTTGGTCGGTATATGGATCTGGCTGGGTGTGTCATGGTTCCGCTGGCAGTCAGTCAAGGCCATCTGACATGAATTCTGGTAGGCTGGCATTCATGCTGGGTGTGCTGAGAATAGCATCCTCGAGTGTCAGGGGACTGTCCCCCCAGGCTGTAACCATCCTTGGAGGGGCTAAGTTTATCACCTGGCATCTGAGGTGCTCCTTTTTAGGGGAATGCCGACAAGGCCCAAAGCTTTTTTGGAGCTGCTAAGCATGTCTGTGCTATGGCTCTGTGTCTGGACCCACATAAAAAAGCTTTGTGTCACACTCGTCCAGTCAGTGGGACAAACAACATATACTGACTTCCTCCAAATGCTGGGCTGGGTTACACCTCAGTAGACCATGTTGGTCAGAACATGGATCTGGCCAGGTATGTCCTGGCTCTGCTGGCAGTTGGACAAGGTGTGCTTTGACCAGCTTCCTTGAGCCACAAAGGGCCGTCCCCCCAGGCTCTAAGCTAGGGGGATGGCTAAATTGGAGGGGCTAAGTTTATCACCTGGCACCTGAAGCGCCCCTTTTTAGGAGAATGCTGACAGGGCTCAAGGCATTTTTGGAACCATTGGCCATTTTTGGAACCTTCTTAAAAAAAGGCCTTGTGCCACATTCATCTGGTCAGTGGGACAAAGGACAAATACTGACTTCCTCCCAGCTGAGTGGAGTGTATGCACGACTCTCTGGGGGGGTGCTGAGCTGGGACACACTTCAGTTGGCCACGTTGGTCAGTACATGGATCTGGTTGGGTGTGTCCTACTTCCAGTGGTAGTTGGTTGAGGTGCACCTTGACCGGCATCCTTGAACCTCAGGGGACCATCCCCCAGTCTCTAATCCTCCTTGGAGGGGCTAGGTTTATTGCCTGGGGCCTGAGGTGCCTCTTTTTCAGGAAATGCTGATGGGACTCAAGGCATTTTTTGAGCTGCTAGGCATATCTGGGCTACGGCCCTGTGCCCTGACCCACCAAAACAAAAGGCCTTGTACCACACTCATCTGGTTGGTGGGATGAATGACAAATACCGATGTCCTCAGAGCCCAGGTCTGTGACACTCCTCAGTCAGTTGTGTTGGTCGCTACACTGATCTGGTCGGGTGTGTCCTGGTTCCACTGGCAGTCAGTCAAGGCAGTCTGACATGGATTCCAGTAAGCTGGCATTAATGTTAGGCATGCTAAAGCTGGCATCCTCAGGGGCCCATCTCCTGGTCCTCTAACCCTCTTTGGAGGGGCTAGGTTTATTGCCTAATGCCTGAAGCACCCCTTTTTAAGAGAATACTGATAGGGCCCAAGGCATTTTTGGAGCTGCTGAACATGTCTGGGCTACGGCTTTGCACCCGGACCCAACAAAAAAGGCCTTGTGTTACACTAGTCCAGTCAGTGGGACAAACAACAAATTAAGATTTTCTCCCAGCAGTTAAATCTGACAGTTCGGACGAACACTTCTGTCTGCTGTACTAACACTCTTATTTTGTATATATGTTCTGTTTATTAAATACACTTGTTCAACCTACTTTCTCTTCTTCTGTGTCTTCTTTCTGGCCCCTAATAGGCCACAGCAGTTACAAAAAAAAAGCAACCAAAATTAAGATGAAAAAAATACCATTTGAAATTAATAACAGTAATGATTAACAAACTTCATCTAAAAAGTAAAATATTATAGACCATTGCAAATTCCATTCTCACTGAGTACTCCAGACTTCTGACCTTGTGCCCAACTTTATGTAAACTTAGTAAATTACTTAACTTTTTTATAAAATTTTGCAAGAGAGAAATCTCTCTCTCTCTCTCTTTCTATTTTGCACTCCTTTTTTCTTTTTCTCTCTCTCTCTCTCTCTCTCTCCTTTTGCACCTTCTCTTTCTCTCTTTCTCTCTCCCTCTCTGCTTCCCCTTTGCACTCTTTCTCTCTCTCTCACTATTTTGCACTCTCTCTCTCTCTCTCTCTCTCTCTCTCTCTCTCTCTTTCCCTTTTGTGTTCTTTCTTTCTTTCTTTCTCACTATTGAGTTTGATCTGCACATCTTGCTTTATATTTTTGGCCTCTTCTTTCCAGCTATAAGTCTAGTAGCAGGACAGACTGGGCTCTTTAACCATGGTATGAAAACAAGTCTAAATCAACATCAGCTTCATAATTGACCTTATGTTACATCCTACTTGTGGCAAAGGGTTGAATATTTGGTGATATCCTTAGTGTCCTGGTTATTATCATAGAAAATTATGACAACTGTCCAAGTTCAAACCTGCATTGGGCTGATGGATTTCACTTTGCTCTTGTATCTTTGAGAAAGGCATCAATCCATTTGTTTTCCCCTCAGCTATTGGTAAATAGCTTGGAGAAGAAAAATTCTAAATTCAAATCAGCTTTACTCCACTTAAGGATTGATCTTATATCACATCTTATCCATAGCAGAGAGGCTGGTTAAATATATACATTTGTGGCCTTGTGCCAGATTAAGTTACACTGAGTAAATACTTATATTTAGTCTGAAGACTTGGTTTTAAAATATGGTAAATATCATCTGTGACAGCAGATAGAAATTTGGGATAATAAAGGAAAATATATTCTAACAAGTCTTCAAAAATGTCTGCAATGTTGTTGTGTTTTTGGTTTGTTTCTTTCTTCAGACTTACAAGGAATTTGTGTCTCTAACTCTGTCTTTTGCATTGATTGTATAAATTCTTGAATATCAGGCAGGAACCAAATACTTAAGTAAGCAAAAGAATTGCTGTTTAGCATATGTAATGCTCCACCATTCTGCCAAGAATTGTTGTTTTTTTTTTGTTTTTAATTCTTGAGAAAATATCACAAAACCTCCAAAATTTGCCTCCTTATCTTGAAACTGCCAATTTGAGCCATTTTTTTGTTTTATATTTGGTTTTTATCTATTTTGTTGGCAAAATAAGTATTCTATCTAAATCATCATTATCACTCTAAATTGCAATTTTTTATATCCTGAATAAACATTTTTTCTCATAAAACATCTTTAACAATTTAAATATGAAATGTTTGTAAATTATATATTAAATGGCATGTATTTTTAAAAACATATCTGTATTTTTTTAGCTTTTTTGCAGACCTAAAATTGGCTGAGGAAGGTGTATCTAACACAAACTATAATTCAATTCTGGCAATAATAAATAATATCGACTCATATTTGCACAAACACACACATATACACATACAACTCATATCTACAAATGATCTTACCGCAACTTAATCTCGGTAAAAGATAATATTAATAGGGAATTTCTATCTTGTTAATCTTTATGTATTCACCCAATGCCTCCACTATGAGCAGGATGTGACACAAGGTCAATTTTTCAGTAGAGTAAAGCTGGTTTGAATTTAACTTTTCTTCTCTAATTGTCTAACCAAGGCTAAAGAACAGAGTCTGCTGTACAGTATACCCAAACCTGATAGAAAGAGAAATGGGTTTATGTTTTTCCCAGGGGTATTAACATAAAGTGAAATGCAAACAGCCTCATCCAGGATTTTGAACTCAAATCACCAAATCTATTTCCCATGATGATAACTGTAACAGTAAGCATGTCTTGTCAATTTTGATACAGGAACATTTTATGTCCCTAAATTAATAAATATTGTTATAAAACAAGGAAGTTGTCACGAGAACTGATGCTTTCACTTTCACTTTCACATGTATTTCATTGTTTTCATGTGAAAAAATTTCTAAAAAAGAAAGATTTTCAGATGTTTACAATAACCGGACCATTGGTCTAATGAGTAGAGTGTTCACCAATGGTCCAGGATGTTGTATATCCATAATACAACTGCACATATACATATACAACTATACACTTACATACGGAAACATCATTAACCGGTAATGACGAATTCAAAACAAACAAATACACTTATTTATAAAAATATAAATCTCACACTCAAACCATCCGGGCACCTGGTTATATTATTTTCTATCGCCTACCTGCTTCTGCTGTTCTTCTGCTTATTTACACAGGTGCATCTCTTTATTGATGGCTCAGTCGAGGGTCAATATATAACACAGGAGACCTGGGTTCACTCCCAGGTCGAGTCTTACCAAAGACTCATAAAATTGTACTTGAAGCTGCCTTACTTAACACAGCTTTATAAGGTATGTATCAAGGATAAAGTGGAGCAATCCATGGAAAGCAGTAGCACCCTTCCCTACAGTAGTAGTAGCTATCAAAAAGGGAGCTTCGGGTTACCCTCAACAGCTGTCACCAACTATACAATAACTGTAAGTAACTTTTACAAACTTAATTACAGCATTTTGTTAACAGATATATGAACTCATAATTGGAAAATATCTCCCACATTTTATTTAAAATTTTATTGTATAATACACATTTTTTTTATGTATCTGTGATTTAAAGATTTTCTTTAATGGAATTTGTGTGATGAAGTTATTCAAATGAATTTTTTTTTTTTTTCGTGGGGTGGTTGTTTTTTTTTTGTAGAAGAAACTCACTCAAGAGCTGCTGAAGGTAGTTTAATATAAAGTCATTTTCTATTTATTGGATAATTGCAATTACAATAATTGGTTTAGTTTAGTGTTTTTGTTTTATTGCATATCAACCCTTGGGGCTATTTAATGCCAAACCATATTTATATATATATGTATGATTTCTAAGAGAATAGTCTGTTGGTAACATTATCTTTAAATGAACTAAAGCTCATTTGTTTGCACACAGTTAAATAGTTTCAAGTTTTGCTATTTGATACTAATAATTCTATTTGATATTTATAATTCTTTTGCACACAGTTAAATGGTTTCGAGTATTGTTATTTATAGTTTGTATACATTTAAATGGTTTCAAGTGTAGAAAAAGGATGAAATACTTCTATGTGACCCATAAATGAGACCCTAACAGGTAATACCACTTCAGGTTAGAGTGGGCCTGCAAGTAATGGCAATGAAGGGGTGCTCCACACTCTTCAGACTGGAGCTTTACCATCAGATGTCATACCTTGAGGGTGGGGGGTCTTACCCACCTGCAGGAGATGCCATCAGCGTATTGTAAACCCTGCCGACTGGGTGTACAAGTTCTCCACACTCTCCAAAACTCTATGACGAGGGCCTCACAATCAGATGTAGTTTAGCATCATATCTAGGATACTCTCATCCTTCTGCAAAGATGCAGTCAGCATATTCTGCAAACACAGCTGATTGGGATGTCTATAATTTGTATTTAATAGTTCATTCTCTTGAGAAATTATAACAATTTAGGTAAGCGTGAATACTGACCACCACATTAAGTCACAAAATGGATTGTAAGTTACTTTATTCTCTGAGATTGCATTTAAAATTCTATTGTGATTGCAAAAATCTCATGACAAGGAGTCATTTTTCCTGTATTATTGAAACATAGATACAAAAATCAGATTATTTCAACATTGATTCAAATTGTAAGTTTTTATAATCTTTCCTATAAAATTTGAAGAAACTTGAGCTGATATCTTTTATTTTACTAAGAAGATATATATCCATTTTGAATTACATATTAAAAACAAAATCTTCACTTAGAAAGGAACAATGACTATTTAAAAAACCTTTTTGACTATTTCATTTACTTTTCTTTTTTTTTTTTGCTTTTCATTTCAACACACATTTTTGCCTCCTTCTGCATTTGAAAAAGTATCATTGATCAGGATTTAAAAAAAATACTTTCCAACAAGATTTGAATTTGTATTCTTTATCTCTTGAAGCCTGCCTGACACTGATTGATTGATTTTAATGGCGTGTTATCCAATCTACCAAAAGGAATTATGTATGTTTGTGTTTACATCTTTGATGCAGTTTAAGAGTATTTGCGCATAGTTATACCATCATGTATTCCTATCTAATACAAATAATTTTCAAAAGAGATCTAATTGAAAGTAACAGGTATAAATACTCCAAGTCACAATGGATCTGGAAGTAATGGCAATGACCAGGTACTTCACATTTTCCAGATCTCAAGCCTTGCCATCAGATGCAATTTATTATAATACCCAGGACTCTCTGTTTTTTGGATGGGATTTTACTTGTCTTCTGGGGACACAATCAGTGTATTCTTATCACTGCTAACTGGGTAGTTCTTTACACAGGAAGATCCTTACTAATTAGATGAAAGAAATTAATCAGTAGAAGCCATTCAAGTTTCATCAAACAGATGTCCAATTTTCTCCATATCATATTGTTTGTTTACACATAGTCAATGGAAATTTATTTTAAAATATTAATTCCTGGTCCATGCTGCTGGTTCATTTGTCAATTCTTTTTTTAATCTACCAGAGTATTTCATTTAAAAAAAACAACAAGAATAAGATAAAAAAGAAAAACTAGTCAAAAATTAATGACAATTCTTTATATTTTTGAAATTTGGACGATAAATGTTTTATTAGCTTTCATTGCAACTTATTCTGTTACTGATTTTCAATTTTTCAAATGTATTACCATCTCAGAAGATAAAGAGAAGTGAGTTTGCCTCCAAGAACCAGACATCAGTGTGGTTATTTTGTTTATCATTTGTTATGCACTCTTCCATATTATTATGTGGATACTTCCTACCTATTCAAAAAAAAAAAAAAAATGGTTTCGCCTAAAGCCATACACAAATTTGCATATATATTGCATTTCTCCAGCTCATGTTTAAAATAATCAGTTGCTAAGTGGATGGATGTTGATAGAATTTATAAACAGATTCAAATTGGAATATCATGTGTATCGTCATGTCCTTTGTTAAATAAAACCTAAGAAATAAACTCTGCTCTTACTAATGTCAGGATTTTGAGTTTAAATAAACACCAGGTTATCAATACAGATTTAAGCTGACCCTCCCATTCCTGTAGCTTGGGCTATTGTTCAGATAAAAATCTCTGAAATAGACACATTCTATTAAATTCTTAACCATCAGACCATTTTTAAATAGAGGATATTAAAGATATGCTTGTAGATAATCAATTTGATTCATTAGCATAAGAAGTGTAGAAGAATTTATGAATATTTTGATATCAGTGTTAAGTTTCGAAGATGGAATCTTAAAAAGTAAGAACAATAACAATATACATATATATATATATATATATATATATATACTTATATATATAGTGATGGATTAAGAATGTTGTGAGCAATATTGAACAAGTCCTGGCGGCAACACCCCACAAGGAACCAACTATACAGCCACCTGCCTCCCATCACGAATACTCTCCAAGTTAGATGATCCAGACATGCAGGACACTGCTGGAGAAGTAAGGATGAACTCATAAGTGATGTACTCCTATGGACCCCCACATATGGCCAAGCAAAAGCAGGACGACCAGCTCGAACATACATACAGCAGCTATGTGAGGATATAGGATGTAGCCCTGAAGACCTGCCAGAGGTGATGAATGATAGGAAGAAGTGGCGAGAGAGGGTCAGGGATTTCCGTGCTCGTGGCATGACATGACATGATGATGATGATGAATATACTTTAGTTTTTTTTCTGGTACTATGTCGCAGTAGTGGAGCATTTAGTAACCACTGAGATTAACTTTATTAAAAAAAGACTATAATACCAAGATAAAGGTGGAGGTGCCCGTGGTGTAATGGTTATCGTCGTAGGAAATGGACACGGCGACTCAAGTTCAAATCCTGGACGAGACTGATTGCATTTCACATAGCACTAATACCCTTGGGAAAGGTATGAATCCAATTATTCTCCCTCCAGCTATGGGTAAATAGTAGGACAGACTAGGTTCTTCAGCCTTGGTGAGGCAACTAGTCTAGGAGAAGGAAAACTGTGAATTCAAACCTGTCAAACTCCGCTTAAAAATTGACCTTGTGTCATATCCTGCCCGAGCGGAGGGGTTGGTAAATAGGATAATACCAAGATAAAATAGAGGTGAAATGCAGGTGGACCAGTTGGTATGAGTCTACACTCACTGGCAGAGGCAAAGGGTGACACTTTAGTAACAGTTAATGAAGGGATAAATTTCTTATCTGCCTTAGGCCTATTATCAGCCTGTGCAAGACTATCTTACTGTACAGCAGTTAAGACATATGCTCATACACTAGTAAAGACAAACTCATCAACTCAAATCAAAGAATGTGATATAGTTATGTGGTTTCTTAGATCTATAAAGAATTAGTGCTTGGTATTGCCTCAGCTCATTGGCCTAGTGTTCGCTAATGGACCGGGAGACCTGGGTTCAATCCCAGGTCTCGTCATACCAAAAACTTCAAAATGGTACTTGATACATCCTTGCTTAACACTCAGCAATATAAGGTACGTATGAAGGGTAAAGTGGAGCAATCCAGGCAAAGGAGTAGCACCCTCCCCTACACCTTGGTGTGGTAGCTATTGAAAAGGGAACCTTCTGGTCACCCTTGATTATGGTCGCCAACTTTATTTACTTACTGGTGATAGATCATTTGTTCATGTAAGTTTTAATAGTATAGACATAGTCAACTCCTCGGTGGTTGTCAGTTTCTTGTCTATGCAATCATTTGGCCAATCCTAACTTGGTTCAATTTAATGGAAACAGAGTTAGGTCATCATTTGCTATTCAATCTAGAATTCGAAGCAATGCTGAAACTTATAAAAAATAAGCTAGTACCTCAAAAAAAAAATATTCAATCAAAATTCTTATTTTTATACTCCAAATCAAATCTCATTATAAGTCAAACTCTTAATTGCAGTCAAAAAATAAAATGAATTGTAGCCTGTTCAAGATCACTGACTGACTGACTGATGGACATAGCAGGGATCAATCATGTGACAAGAGAGTAAGTCTTTTTTTTTTGGCCAACTGGAAAACACAGAAGACTGAAGCTGTGGATGCTTTTTTGATCCTATCAAGTTTACTCTGCGATAACACTAATAAAACATATATATACACACATACAATTGAATATATATATATATATATATATATATATATATATATATATATATAAAACTTAAATCTTATATTTTCCTGAAAATATACATGTATATATTTTTTGTTCATAAATTATCTCAGTGGATATATAGATGCTACTCAGGTTCAGGGAATTTGATCATGAAAAATAATTATTTACCCTCATGTTAACTTAAGTGTCTATTTCTTCCGTGTTTTTTGTCAACTGTTTATTGCCTCTAAAATGATAAGAGACAAAAATCTGGAGTATTTTCTATTTGTTCTGCTTTAGAAGTAGTTTTGACAACAGTTAAAAAAATGTGAGAAGCATTGAGAGAAGAAATAAGTACCTTGGTGTTTTCTCATCACATAAGTAATTTTTCCTAAAAAACGTAAAAGACCGCAGTCACATAATGGCTGTGATTATACAGCAGTTCCACTTGTAAGTAGGTTATTATCACGTGGGACCCCTGGTTTTCAAATCAGTTTTTCCATTTAGATCACTTTCCTAACCAAAGCTAAAGATCCCAGTCAGTCCTACAGTCCTTATGTATATATATTTATTTATATATAACTTGTAAGTTGACGGATTGTAATCAAGGGCAACCCGAAGGCTCCCTTTGCAACAGCTACTACACCTAGGTGTAGAGGAGGGCACTACTCCTTTTCCCGGATTTCTCTACTTTACTCTTGATCTTCACCTTATAATGCTAAGTGTTAAGCAATGAGGCATCAAGTACCATTTTTTGAGTCTTTGGTATAACTCAGTGTGGGATTGAACCCCAGTCTCCCAGGCCATTGGCAAACACTCTACTCACTTGGCCAATGGACAGTTAGTGTTCACCAATGATCCAGGAGCCTGGGGTTCAATCCCAGATTAAGTCATATCAAAGATTAAAAAAATGTTAATTGATGCCTCCTTGCTTAACACTCAGCATTATAAGGTACGGATCAAGGATAAAGTGGAACAATCCAGGGAAAGGAGTATTGCCCTCTCCTATACCTCAGTGTACTATCTAATGAAAAGTGAGCCTTCAGGTTGCCCTCGACCATGGTCAACCAACTTATATATATATATATATATATATATATATATATATATATATATGTATTGTCATCCACAGACAGACTGTTTAATTGTATCACAACTCTTCATTGTGGCTAGATACTCCAAGCTAGCATTGAAACTCATCTAATTTTACATCAGACTGATGACCTACCCCTAGGCCAAGCCTATATATATATATGCATGCATAATTACATATATGTGGGTGAACGTACATATATACTTTCATATACAAATAATGAAATCCAATTCTTACTGAAGAGGCGTCCAAATATTGTTGTGGCTAACATTGTATCTAGTGACTTTGAACTTCAGTCACGCTATTGCATTCACTTTCAGACTAATACCCTTGGTAAAGGCATGAACTCCTTTATTCCCCCTATGAACCTCTTGATTCTTCTATCTATGAGGTAAATAGTTCCACTGCTGTTCTTCAACAAAGATGGTATGGACATTAAATAACCCACGAAGATTGATACGAGGATCATTAAATAAGTTTCCAGACTTTTTTCGTATTGAGAGTACACACATGAAACTCAAGTCCCCTTCGAAATAAGCTCCTCCAGCTGCAATGCACTTGTTGTACTGTTCCAACAACTTCTTCAAGGGCCCATGGAAGTCCTTGTTTGAGCGTGTCAATGACCGTCGTCACAGCCAATTTCATCCTCTCAATTGTCTCATAATGACAGCCTCTGAGCTTAGGAAATAAGCAAAAGACACAAGGAGCAAGGTCTGGACTATAGGGACGGTGAGGAACTGTCTTGATGCCCATCTTGCTCAAAGGATGACAAGGATGGAGTTGTGGACTGGTGCAATTTCCTTGTGGAAATGCCACTGACCTGATTTGAAGAGTGCTGGCCTCTTCCCTAGGAATCTCTTCCTGAACTCCCTTAAAACCCCAACATAGCAACCATAACCCTAATGCTAACCCTTTGGCCAATCAACTCTGGCGTATTGACTTCCTTATTCCTCCCACACCTCTCATCATCCCTCACAGACTCCCTGCCTTTCTTGAATCTCTTATGCCACTCAAAAACTGATGCTTGATTCATTCAAGATGATCGAAAAGCAGTCTGAAGCATTCCATATGTTTCTATAGCATTTTTTCCAAGTTTAAAACACAATTTTGTTGCATATCATTCTTCTAAAGTGTCCTCACATCTAGGTTGCATTTTTGAAATTCACCAGCTGTGACAATCCGGATTCAGTAGGGTGTATTCCTATTGCTGCTGTAGCTGTTCATTTGAAACTGAAATCATAAAAATTGGTCAGTCATCTCATAAGATGTATAGCAATAAGATACTGAATTTTCAAGAGTCTACGACAATTTTAACTGCCTATACAAAAAAAGTCTGGAAACTTATTGAAGGCACCACATATGCCATTTAACAAAGAAATCAAGGAAAACCAAACTAATAATCACTGTGCGTTTACTCATGTAAATGTGTATCTGTGTCTGAGTCTCTACATATATCTGCAATCAGATAGGAAACTTAAGTGATTGATTATTTTTATTTGTTTCTTAATTGAGTCAAATTTACTGTAAATTAACAAGTCTCATAATGAGCTTAGATACTACTTTATCTATCTATCTATATATTTATATATATATATATATATATATATATATATATATATATATATATATATATCTTCTTTTTTTTTTTCTTAAATCATAAGCTGAATAAATTGGTCAGAGTTATTTTTGTTTTCTTCTTGGCTCATTAAAGGTATGTTAAGGTAGAGATGAGTGAACATTCAAGACAATCTTTTTGTTTTTCATCTTTCCTCTTCATGATAAGATTTGCACTCATTAGTTTTTACCCCAAAAAAACATTTCTAAATGTTTTTCCCAGGTTTTTTGGGTTTTTTTAATTGATAGTAATACATGCTATTTTGAAAAAAAAAAAAAAAAAACAAGATGAGATTTTTATTCCTCAAAAAATAACAATTTTCCATTAAAGCGGAGTTTTTGAAAACTTATTTCTCATCTTTTTATTAGTGGACGGACTCATAGATTTAATTTGAGAAGAGTTTCAGATAGAAGAGAGCACTAAACATTCTGAAAAGAAAAATTCCAGCTTGATTATGGGAATTTTTTTATTTTGACCCTAATATTAATTTAGGAAGTGGTGCCCGTGGTGTAATGGTTATTGTCGTAGGAAATGGACACGGCAACACGAGTTCAAATCCTGGACGAGACTGATAGCATTTCAGATAGCACTAATACCACTGGGAAAGGTATGAATCCAATTATTCTCCCTCCAGCTATGGGTAAATAGTAGGGCAGACTCGGTTCTTCAGCCTTGGTGAGGCAACTAGTCTAGGGGAAGGAAAACTCCAAAATCAAACCTGTTAAACTCCACTTAAAAATTGACCTTGTGTCATATTAATTCAGGAAGTCTCTGTGGCATAGTGGTTAATTTGCTGGGCTGAGACATCATAGCGACTGAGGTTGAATTCCAGTCACCCTATACTGTTCACTTTTGGACTCATTCCCTTAGGAAAGGCCTGAGCTTCCTTATCTTTGCAGCTATGGCTTAAATATTACTACTCTGTTTTACAAAGATTGCTTTGCATCAAGTAACCTATGAAGGTTGATATGCCATTAAATAAAGAAACCAGACCAAATCAATATTAATTTTTATTTCATATTGGAGCAAAAGTCAGAAAAATTTTTATTTCTTATGACTTCCTTTGTAAACAAATTGATTGAGTGATTTTTAATGACATGCCAAACTATCTGGGGTTATTCTATGCCTTGAGGTTAGGGAATTGCATTAATTCTATTCCACATTTTTTCTGTTATTGTTTTTTTTGCATAGATTCCAATAGAATACAAATATCTTTTTATACAGAATTATTTGACCCATATATAAGACGTTTATGTATATGTTGGCCTAATGAGTAGAGTGTTTGTCAATTGTCTGGGAGACTAGGGTTCAATCCCAGATCAAGTCATACCAAAGGCACAAATTTTTTTTTTGCATACAGATCAGCAGAATACAAATAATTTTTAAACCGAACTATCTGACCCATATATAGGCCCTTTACAGGTTCTGCCACTCTGAGACAGCGGACCTGGGAATAATGGCAGTGAAAGAGTACTCCATGCTCTCCAGATTTGAGAGATTTGATTTGAATAGTACTAAACAAAAGAACATGCGTGACATTTTATCTTGATTATAAAAACGATTTTATAAAATTGTCATATCTATGTTGCTTCCATGATTTGATTATCAATATCACAAATAAAACCATATTAAATATTGTGTGTGTGTGTGTGTGTGTGTGTGTGTAACTGTTAATTAAATGTGAGTTTTGATTTCAGTCATACTTTCAGTGTATTTATACACAGGTTTTTTGAAGTTTGGAATAATAGGAAGAATCTCTAATTCTTAAACACAAATTTACATATAGAGATGCTTTTGTTTATATGTACATATTTTGTCAATAAATGTATATTTAGCTATTTTCAGATGTTTTTTTAGTTCTTCAGCATATGTTTGTATTATTGATGATAATGATTCAAAGAAACTCTCATAAACATAAGTTCTGATCATCATCATTATCATGTCGTACCACAAGCACGGATACCCCTGACCCTCTCTCACCAATTCTCCCTATCATTCATTGCTTCTGGCAGGTCTTCAGGGCTACATCCCGTATCCTCACATAACTGCTGTATGTATGTTCGAGCTGGTCATCCTGCTTTTGCCCGGCCATATGTGGGGGTCCATAGGAGTACATCACTTATGAGCTCGTCCCTGCTTCTCCAGTAGTGTCCTGCATGTCTTGTTCATCTAACTTGGATAGTTTTTGTGATGGGAGGCCAGTGGCCATATAGTTGGTTCCTTGTGGGGTGTTGCCGCCAGGACTTGTTCAGTATTGCTCGCAGCATTCTTGCGTAATTGCCGTCTAGCTTCTTCTCAAGCTGTTTAGTTAGCGTCCAAGTAGTGCATCCATACAGCAGTAATGACACGACTGCTGCCTGGAAGAAACGGCGTTTCATTTTATCGGTGAGGTCTGATTTCCATATGATCGATAGCCTATCAATAGCTGTCCATGCCTTTGTTAGCCGTGTGTCGATAACCTAAGTTCTTATAATATATCAAAAATCTAATATACACTCTCGATGATCTAACTCTTGCCAGTAACATTGATAAATTGATTTTTGTCAATATAAGATATCTTATATTATATTTTATCATTCCGTTTGGTTGGACTTTGAACTATTCGGCTTAGTGCAGGTGCAGATGTACACATTGAGTACAGTTCACACTTGCACACAGAAGATATGACAATCACAAATGTCATAATAAAAACCCCAGATAAGAAATGAGACTGGGGAGTGAATGATGTCATGCCTGGAAGCAATGGGCAGGGAATTTGGTGATTTTGAAAAAGACATGAGTTGAGATTTGACTCTGGGCGAGGCCAGTCCAGCAGGGGGCTACGGAATGTGTGGCGTGTTTGTTGGGTCAGTGAGTTGAGATTTTGACTCTGAGCTGGGCAGTCCAGCTGGGGATTGGCTGTGGGCGATGTAGGAATAATCAGCATAGTAAAAATTGTGTCTCTCTCTCCTTGTGTTAAAAAACTAAACTCAAATTAATAAACATTTTGTACCTGAACTATGGAGAGCCGTCAGTGTTTCAGGATTTCTCTGAATATGAATATTTTACATATTCGTATTTTGGATACGCTACAATATGAGAAGGTACAGAAAAGTTCTGGACCTCACCAAGAAACAATATATGCTGTCTCACATATTCATTTTGCAGTTCAACAAACTTGTCTATCTGGTCAGCTGGAGCTGTAGAATATACTTACTGCAGTAAGACCTCCTTGTTCAATGGGACCACTTGCTGACTGTGGGTGGTGACCTGTAATGCCTGAGAATGGGATCCTGATAGCTGAGTGGTCTGTGACCCAGGTAATAAGTGGTCAAATGACATTTAACATTCCATTTCAACAGTAACTTCAGGCAGATGGGCAGTTAAAGTGGCCCAGTTTGATCAATCATAAAGTCATATCAAGTCATAGTACCTATATAATTTGGTCCTAACTGTATCCCTCAAATGACTCTTATAGCAAACAAGCACCTATCCCTTTTTGTTTTAAAGTTAGTTGTGCCAACAGAAACAAGACTTTGTGCACTATTTAACTTTAAGATGCTAAGTTTTGAGAACTGAAAGCCTGAAACAGAAGTTGGACACCATTGTGGTGGCAGAATATAAAAAAAAAAGATACAAAAATCCAAATGAAACCTCTCTGAATCCAACTCAGAAAATTAAACGAAAAAATTGCTTGGGTTCATTGTAATTGAATCCTTTTAAAAACTTCTTTAACCAAACTATTTCCTTTCTTGATTGAAAAAATAATCTTCAGCAGAGCAAACCCTTGAACTATGAAAAAAGAAGTGGCAATTCATTTGTAGAGATAGATAACAAGAAACATTAAAAAAAACTTAAGCAACTCTGGTGGTGTAATGGTTAGCAAGTTAGATTAGCAAACCTTCACAAGTGAGTTCGGGTGCTCCAATCATACGGTCAGGTGCCACATCTAAGCAAAAAGCTTAGTAAATTATAACATGCTAAAAACTTCATAAAAATGAAAATCGTCCTCCACAGGAAGTCATCCTTAGCAACATTAGAAGAAAAACAAAACAACCTTTGGAAAACAAGGAGTCACGGACTACAATAGGATAACCAAGAAAAGGTGGTGAAGAAATACAAATTTACACATACATTTTCACATTTAACAAATCCACAATTCCCAAGGAAATAAAGACTTTAGCATTAAATAAACCATAAGGAGTTAATATGCCATTAAACGAATAAACTTAATCTAATCTTTAAACAGTTATGATTGAATGAAACATTTACTAATGAATTAAATTTAATGTGCTTTAAATAAATAAACAATAACAAACTAATACTCTCCAGGCTTGGGTTGTCGAATATGCTGACTATATCTCTGAAGAGTAGTACCCCCTACCACTATGAATTTCATGGATATAACTGATGGTGAAGTTTCAGTCCTGGAGCTTTGGGGAATGAGGAGTACCTCTTTAGGTGCTTTAAATGTCAAAAATATGGACACCACAAAGAGAGCTGCAAAGACTATCTAATATGTGCAAAGTGTGGCCAAAATGACGCAGACCACATGGAGAAAGATTGTCCCATTAAAATCAAATGCTCAAACTGCAAAGGAAACTACTCTGTCTTTTCAAGAACATACAATATATATATATAAAAAAAAGAGAGGAGAATTGTGGAGGTAAAATATAGAAAAAATATGACGTTTCTAGAAGCAAGAAAAATACTAGTATCCTTTATGAAAATTAAACACTTATGCTAATGTGGCACAGAAAGTGAGTTCAATCAACAACAACCATTAACGAGATAAATGCAGAGCTCACATAAAGAAAAAGAAAAAACTAGTACAACTAGGATCAAATGATTGGCATTCATCTAAAATACACCAAAAAAAACCCCAACAAACACCCATACCACAACCCAAAAAAATATCAACAGAAAACTCCAAATGTACAACAAAAATAAATACCCTGAGGGCAAAAATCACTGACCATTGATCTGCCCACCTATTCTCAAAATAAATACAGAACAAAACACCCTAACAAAACACATTCTAATTTCCACAACCAAATTTGGACCTCCCACCTCCACTCAAATCTAAAATTACTTTTAGATTTGAGTGGGGGGAGGTCCAACCAATAACAGAACAAAAATGTCCAAAAATATCAAACCCTTCAACATCAAGAATAAATTCATAAAGAAAAAATAAAGAAAAACCAAGTATTAAAAAAAAACATACTGGCAAGTTGGAGAAATTTACTTCCAACGGATCAAAACACAATAAAACCATACTGGCAAGTTGGAGAAATGTACTTCCAACCAATCAAAACACAGTAAAAACAAGACTCAAAATTGATCTGAGAGTGTTGAAAGTATGGATGTTGAAACTGACAACATGGTTGTAAAACTTAATTCATATATATATATATATATATATATATATAAAGAAATACAAGATCCCTCCATGAAACAAGACCATCTACAAAGCATATGCTTTTGAGTTAAAATTGTCTACTTACATTTTGTCTACTAGGCAAGACAATACCTTTAATACAAGATGATTCATTTAATAACAAAATATTTACCTGAAAACTATTTGCTTACAAATCATATATATATATATATAAAAAGGAAAAAAAAAAAGATTTGGCATTAAATAACCCACAAGGGTTGCTTTGCCATCAAACAATATGACCAAATGATCTAACAAATCTAGTTATTTCTCATGTTTCTTTAACCCTTCTAAAAATAATTCAGTGAAAAAAAAAGAACATGCTTTTTTTGGTTGGTCCAGTAAATTTTCATCACTTTTCATATTACATATTATTTGGAACTTTACTGAATGAATAAATTTATGTTTGTATGTAATCTAAGACTCTGTCGCAGGAAGGATTTGATGCTCAATATCTAAGTGGAGTACAGTTGGTTTGAATTAATGTTGTATACTCATATACATGCAAATGTAAGCAGAAACATAATGACGACTTCAATAAACGAATGAACACACTTCTTTATAAATACCTCTCACATTTTATTCGAAAGGGTTGATGTTTCTCATGTGTGAGAGGTGAGTTGGAGACAGAGACAGACTGCCACATATTGACACCAAGTTCCTCTGACAATAGCAGCACTTCTTTTGCATTCTGGCTGGGCTGCTCAACCGTGGGTCCTGAGGGCCCAAGCCCTCTGTCTGTAGCGGTTCTCACTCCGGCATCTTATCTCCAACTGGAAGTGCAACTTGAACTCCAACTGACCCAAGCTGTCTATGGCACCTGGTTATATAATTGTTTGATGCCCACCTGCTTCCTGTGGGCGTACACATCTGCACCAAATTCAACCACGTCCACAGGTCAAGGTGATATTCCGACATCCTTGACTGGATGTATCTGTTTCTTCTGCTTATTTACACAGGTGCATCTCTTGATTGACGGCTCAGTCAAGGGAAGATATGCAACAATAACAGTTTTCCTTCTCCTAGTTTGGTTGCTTCACCAAGTTTGAAAAACCTGGTATGCCTAAATATTTACCCATAGCTTGATGGAAAAAAGAGAGCGATCCATGCCTTTTCCAAAGGGGAAGTGAAAAGCAAACAACTTCATTGAACTGAGTTCAATGAATCCCTTTCCTATGACCATAGTACAAAGTGTACCTTGTCTCTATAAATGTATGTATGGTTTGGTTTGGTTTTATGGCACATCAACCATGGCAGGCTATTTTATGCCAAATCCATTCTTATACATATAAACAATTATATTTCAAACAATTCAGTTTAGTATAAGTATAGTTTTTTGTTCACATTCAGTTAAATCGTAAAACAAATCTATTTCAATCGATTCATTTTAGCATAGGTACTCAGATTCAATGTTAAAAAACTTCTATTTCAAACAATTCCGTTTAAAATAAGTACACTGTTTAATTCTAATTGACCAATAGATACGACCCTATCAGGTGCTACCACTCTGGGCCAAAGTGGACTTGGGAGCAATGGCAATGAAGGGGTACTCCGCATTCCCCAAAGATTCTGCATTACTGGAGCCTCAACATCAGATTGTTTAATGTCACAACCAGGACACACTTCTCTGCAGAGAAGAGATCAGCATATTCTACAGCCCCAGCTGATTGGGCAATGTATGTATGGGTATCATCATATAAAAACACATACAACTAATACAGATAGATAGATAGATAGATTAAATAATAAAGGCACATTTTGTCTACGTAAGTTTATTATGATCCTTTCAAGTTTCCTGACAAGTGTTTTGGATTTCGGTTGGAGTTGGTTACCAAAACTGTTCCAAGCACTTTTACACCTTTTATAGCCAACTGTGATGTGATATGCCCTTGAGAGAAGGAAGGGGAGGTTAATTCCCCTACCCCTTCAGTGTTTGAACTAACAGGCCCCAAAGACTGACCGGTAAAAGGGAGATAGGAATGAAAGTCAGTTACTTGCACCCCATGATCTAAAAACCTGTTGAACAAAGTAACAAATCCAGATCAGAATGAAAGCCAAAGCTACCTGCACTCCATGACCTGTAATCTGTTGGAAGAAGAAAAGAATCCAGGTCACTCTAGTAGCATGACCGGAAGAAATAGTGGGAAAAGAAAAAGCCAAATGGTTGGCCAGACCCTTTCGCACCAAAATGATACCTTTTTGTCAGAGGAAATTTGGAAAAGAATCTTTAGTTTGAGAACAGAAGTCGGCAGATAAAGATATCGGTTTACAGCCAAAATTCTGGGCTCCCTCGCCCACAAAAAGAATCTTTAGTTCTGGACAGACATTGGCGAAAGAGAGACGCCAAGTCCACCAACTCCGAGGATGTCACTTGTCCGTAAAAGAAAGGAACCTGAAAAGTAAGTCCTGTCAAAGATAAGTACAACTTAAACTGTTTTTCCTTCTACCCTTCCTAAATATTGGAAATTATATGTATCCAGAAGAGGAAAGAGAGAAACTGAAAGGACTCAGTTTCATCAACCGTAAATTAGTGAATGGACTTTGACACTTTCTCAAGTAAAAGAAAGAAAAGAAAAAAAGAAAGAAAGAAAAAAGGAGAAAGAAGAAAAGGACTGTTGAAAGAGACATGTGTGTTTGACACTGCCTGCTGGCTTAACAAAGCCGATAGTTTAAAAGGAAAGGAGAAAAGGAACTGTTTCTTAAATCTCATAATTATTTGTTTGGTCGTTGCTTATTAAAACTTTGTTATATTTTAAATGCTCCCTTATGTTGAAATCTATTGGTTATGTTATTTATCTATCAAGTTGCCTTCTTTTGCACATATCTTTTTCAGCTTTGTATTGCTTTCATTAATTCTCACTAAATGTCTTATTTACCTTAAAACATTATAAAGGAATTTTTGGAAATTTGACAACAGTGAATAATATTTAGTTTTAACCTTAAAATCCATGCTTTCCGTTATCCGAGGGAGTAGGAAAAAAAAGGACTTGGTGGGGTATGTGAAAGTGAACTGGAAACCCCCTTGCCAGCATTGGAGATCAGTCTAGTCCCAAAGTAACCCCCATATTATTTGCCAGTTGCCATATGCCCAAAATAGGAGTCTTGACTAGAACTTATTTTGCTGTGGGTCAAGTACCAGACTGCCCTCAACATCACATGCGCATAAAAAAAAATTCTTGTCCTGAGATAATTATTTATGCAGTATCACACCCACCATCAGGGGTTGTTTGCGAGTATAAAGATTATTTTTTTAGAAGCTTTTTTATGAGTTATTAACAAAGTAAAAAAGAAAATTTTTAAATATTCTCTTTCTCTAGATAAATATTCTCCCTCAATTCATAGCATTTTGTTTTAAATTTGTTCAATGTCATTAACATCATAGTTTAATCCAACTATACATTTATGTAATTTTTGTAATGTTAAAAAAGAAAACTTTCAAAACTCTTTAAAAAACACTCTTTACATGTGCAACCAACCCCTGATGATGGCATATGGAAGGTCTGAAAGTGCTGTTGACAATTTTGGTAAATTCATCGACCAACTCTCCAAACTAAAATGAAAACACTTGTCAGGAAACTTGAAAGGATCCTTATAAAATTATATTGACAAAATGTGTCTTTATTATTTAATCAAACATGCTTAAATGAAGGACTGCTGCCAAACCACACACACACACACACACACACATTTATATATATATATATATATATATATGTGGGTTATCTTAGTTTGTTACTAAACTTGCAAAATGACCCATTAGACAAATCTGCTGAACACTGTGCAATTGTTTTTTTCATCCCAACTTTTCAGTTTTTCATTTTACAACCATTAGTAAACAGCATAGATAGGAAATAAAGAATAAACTTCTGCTGAGACACACATTTCTTATTCCTCAGAAAACCAATTTTTTCACAGCTATTTCTACTGATGAGGTTTGCAATGGCTCAAATCCAACAATGATTTTTTTGTTCTTTTTTTCATAAAACAGACTTCCTCATCATTTTTTGTTTATTTATTATTATGTATTTACCTACCCACCTCCACCACGAATAAGCACAGTCGGCTGGGGCTGTGAAATCTGCCAATTGCATCTCTGCAGAGGGGTACCCCCCAACCAGTTTCCAAGATATGACTAAAGTATCAGATAGTGAGGCTCCAGTCCTGGAGCTCAGGGGAATGTGGAATACCCCTACATTACCATTATTCCCAGGTCAACCCTGAACCAGAGTGTAAAAACTTGTTTGGGTCCTATCTATGGGTCAAACAGAAGTAGTATCTTGAGTATGACAGAAAACTGCATCTGATGCAGGGCTTTGGGGAATGTGGAGTACCCCTTCATTGCCATTACTCCCTGACTCGCTCTGATCTGGAGTGGTAGTAGATTTTAGGGTCAAATCTATAGGGCAAATAGAACTGTTTAACCATTTAAATGTATGCAAACAAATGACTGATGTTAAGTTGAATTGTTAGTGTTACATAGAAATACTTGAAACCATTGAACTCTGTGCAAATGAAGAAGAAATGTTGAATAGAATTATTTGTTTTAGCAATATTTGAAACCATTTAACTGAGAACAAACAAGTGACTAATATCATATTGGATTATTTGGTATGACAAATCAATACTTGGAACCATTTACCTGTGAGCACAAATGAATAATCTTGAATAGAATTATTAGTACTAAACAGCAATATTTGAAAACATTGAACTGAATTTACTCACAAATTAGCTCAGGCTCATATAAAAATAATGTTAGCTACAAAGTATTCATTTACAAATCAGATATATTCAATATATATACAGGATGGAATGATAAAATTGTCGCCCTAGAAAAGACAACATGATTCATTTCCATTTAATGAAAACTGGTTTTCTTTTGTTGTTGCAGACCATCTACTAATTGGCCAGTTGTATATAAATCCCAAGACCAATAGAAGCCTTCTGTCATGTCTGAAAGTGACACAATGTTCAACGAGCGAGGTCGGAGACACGCCACTGTATAACTCATGCTCTCTACTGATCCAAGTTATGACAACAGGACCATTGCCAGCACCCTCAAAATGCAAATCTGGATTGCTATGAATAACAGGGACGTGCCCAGGGTGATGAAAACAAAGTTTCCGGATACGGTTATGGTCTTTGGTGTGGTTTCAAGTGAGGGCCACATCATGCCACCTCACATCTTCAAAGTCAACTCCAAAATGTACCTGGATGTGCTGAAGAGTGTGGTGATCCCCTGGTGCAATCAGGTGGCCGGTGCCAGACCCTAGGTATGGCAGCAGGACCAGGCGCTGGCCCACAAGTCCAAAGAGACCCAGGCTTGGCTTCAGAAGGAGTGCTACGACTTTGTACCCTTCTCTCACTGGCTCCCCTCCTTCCCCGACCTGAACCCGCTGGACTACTTCGTTTGGATATATGTCGAGAACATCCCTAATATGACCTCCTACAACACGAAAGCCAGCCTAATCGCCACCATCCGCCGAGTATTAGCTGAGCTCCTGCTGGTGTTTGTGGAAAAGGCATACTCCCAGTTCCAGATCCGTATCGAGGTGGTGATTGAGGCTGAAGGCAGCTACATTGAATAGATGTCAGCTCAACTGCATAATCAAGTTAGCTGAATTGATTTTTTCAATAAAAGTTTTAAAATAAAGCTGTAGTGTTGTTTTCTTTAGTTTGACAATTTTATCATTGTACCCTGTATATATCAGCAGGATTTTGCATTAAATAACCTCCAAGGGTTAATATGCTATAAAATTCAACTAACCAACCAACCAACTACCATGAACAGCTGAGTGCAACTGGTTTGAATTATTGACTATTTGCCTTACCAAGGCTCAAGAGTCGAGTTGAGCTTACTATTTACCCATAGTAGAGGGGAGAGGAGATAGATTCATGTCTTTCCTATAGTCTTTAGAGACAAGTGAAATGCTAACAGCCTCATCTAATATTTGAACTTAGTTCGTCAATTCCATTTCCTATGATGATAACCATTACACAGCATTTGACTCTGAAGTATTGATAGTAATATGTCATATAATTGCCGAGGGATTTCGTTTTATATATCTTGTCTTTCGGTTGAGTTAGGCTAAGAACCTTTCTCTTAGCGCATGGGTTAGTTAGGTGCAACATTAATGCAGATGTTCACGCGCACGCGGAGAGGATGTGTCATTCACAGATGTCAAAATAAAAATCCCAGATAGGAACTGAGACCAGGGTATTTGGGTGATGTCATGCACAGGAAGCGTGGGCTGAGATTTGAGAAAAAGCAGTTAGTTGAGTTCCTGCCTCAGAAGAAGAAGGTTGACTTTCAGAGCTGGGTGAGGCCAGACGACTTTGTGCACTACAGGCGCCTTGCATTGGTTAGGTTGAAAGCTGAAGATGTAAAAGCAGTCAGCATAGAAAGATTGTGTCTCTCTCTCCTCATGTCGAAAAACCTTTAAACTCAAAAAGGTGAATAAAAGTTTCATACCTGAACAAAGAAGTCATAAAGTGTTGTATTTCGGATTCCCTATGTCCATTTCACACGTCCGTATCATCGGTAATATTACAATATTATGTTGGTGTTAATATTATGTTGGTGTTAATATTATGTTGGATTTAATATTATGCTGGTGTGAATATTAGATGAAGCCTTGTTAATTATTAGACATTTTTTTATTTGAATTTCTTTTGTCTTAATTTGTTCTGAATTTTTATGATTTAAAAAACAAGTAAACAGCTTGTAAGAATTTTTATCACTTAGAATATTCGGATAATTTTTGTCTTCATTTTTATTGTTATATTTACAATGTTTTAGCCAATGCATCCTTCGGCCTTCTTCAGAGGTTTCATATCAAACTAAAGAGCCCACACAGAACTTTGAATCAAACCCTTTTTTTGATTCATGGGAGTAAATTGTTCTAATTCCATTTACCATGCCCAGGTGCAAGTGTTAAGTTACAATAAGTATTCCTGGTTAATTAACTGTTGTTGGGATTGAATCTGCGACGTCTAGATGATTTCATTTAGAAGTTTATTTTTTTTACCTAACGCCTAAACCATTGTGCCATGTGTCCAGCTGGAAGGAAAGACGCATCAGCCAAAACATTATGAATATAATAATAAAGATGGAGACAATAGTCTGAATACTGTAAATGATGAAAATCATCGAGCTTTATTCAAGAAATTTTGACAAACAGCATGAAAGAAATACCAAATTGTTAATGATTGACAGTATTTCATCTTATAAAATTTGAATAATATTATGGCAGTTATCTCCCTTGAACAGAAATGATGACTTCATCATCATTATCATCATCATCAAGTTGTGCTGATCGCACTGAGTTCTCTTATTCTCTCTTGTCATCTGTCCCTACCAGCCATTGCTCCAAATAAGTCTTCTATACTGTATCCTGTGTCGGCATAGAGTCTTTGCTGGTTGACCACCAATGGTACGTCCATGTGTTAGAATCAATTGGAAGATGTCACTTATAAGTTTATTCTGACTTCTCCAGCAGTACCTAGCATGTCTTGTTCATCTTACTTAGATGATTTGTGAGATGGGGAGTAAGTGACCACACAGCTGCTGTTTTATCAGGTGTTATTTTCAGGATTTGTTCAAAACAGTACATAGCATTCTTGTGTAGTTCCCATCAAGCTTTTTCTACATACGTTTCATTAGCATGCAGATGGTGCATCAATACAGTAATACTGACACAGCCACAGCTTGGCAGAAATCCTATCTATATGATAGATAACGAGTTGATAGCAGTCCAGAAATTTGCTATTCACATGCTGATATTGCTTTTAATAGATATGATATTGCTGCTGATGTATGTGAACTGGTCTTCTGATTTAAGTGGTTTGTTACTTAGTGGAGATGGCACTTTCTTATTTGAAGCATATGAACCGTTTGCTTTGTGTTCCCATTGAAGCCAATGCTTTGTTTGTATCTGTTATAGTTTCTGCACAATATCATCAGCATCTTATCTTTTTTAATGTAAAACAATTTTCTTTTATTAGATCTTTTACCATTTGTAGTACATAATCTAGGCAAATTCTAACCATATATGATGCTAATATATCTCTTTGCGAGACTCCAGCAAACATGTTGAAGAAGTCAGTTGCAATTGGATAAGCAAACCATTTCTTTTGTGCTTTTTTGTAAAGTATCAATAAAAATGTGACACTTTCTTTACGGTGACTATATGCTATTAATATTTGCTCTATTTTTTCTCTTTTTATGGAAATGAATACCTTGGAGAAATCTACAAGCAAGAGTGTTGCCTTGAGATATTTTGCACACATTCCTTCCATAATTGAAAAGTTGTCAGAATCTGTAATGTGGATTGATTTATCTAAAATCTGTTCCAATTTTTTGAAAGAATTTTCTCTGCTTCGGGTTGGATATGATTGGGTTGTAGGACATTATAAACCTTAGCAGCTATAGCAATAAGAGTTATGCCTCTGTAGTTCTTAGTTATTCTGAGGGTGCATTTCATTGGGAAGAGGGGGGTGCAGCCTTTCATTCATTTCTTTTTTGTGTTTTGTTTATACAGTGTTGCATAATTAAAGAATTATGTCCTCAAATTTTCATTTCTTGTGGCTTGCCGATTTAATGCTTTAATTCTTTTCAGTACTACATCAAGTTCTTTCTCTGTAAATTGACCAATTTTGATGTCTTGTTGATAGTTAATAATTTTTCAGTAGATTTAGCAGTAATCAAAAGTGGATTCTGATTTTCAAGCAGATTCTCAAAATGTTCTTTCCTCTTTTGACGTCTTTCTTCCTGGCTGGCAACTTTTAGTTTAGCTCTCAAGGCACTCTTTCTTCTGCTCACTTCATTCACTGATTGCCATGCTAATCATGATTGTCTATCCTTGACTGAGTTTCTGATTTTATTGATTTGGCTTTGAATGTATTCTAGTTGTTCTCTTTAGGCTTTCTTAAGTTTCCAGGTATTGGCATTTGTTGGATTTCTTTTATAAAGCAAGGATTCTTTTTTTTTGTTATCTTGTTTTTTCCTAACTGCTGTTGACTTACATGGAACTTTACGTTTGGCTGCTACTTCTGTATGGGAGGGGAAAAGTTTTCATATTCATCATTCAGAGTATGTTTTTCAGATATCTCCTGAGGAGTTTTAAACTTGTTTCCAACAGTTACTGTATATTGATTACTTATATCATTGTAGGTAAGTGAGAACCAGTCATATTGTAAAGCTTTATTTGTTTCTTTCTTATTTCTGTGTAGACTCATGAAAATCTTTGCTGAGATAATTCTGTGATCAGAAGATACTCCTTCAAAATAGAAGTATGCATATGCCTTACAGTTCAGAGTGCTATTTTTCCTTTTCTTGTTTAAGAATATATAATTTGGGTCGGTATAAGTCCATAGCTTTCTCTTCCTTTTTGGAATTTAGTGTTTAGGCATACAAGCCAATTCTCAAGAAAAAACTCTGCTAGATATTTACTATTTCTGTTTGGCAATCTGTGTAAACAGAATTTATTATTTACATTTTGTCTATTTGAGCATTCATGTCTCCACTGCTGATCAGAATGTTGAGCTTGGGAATGTGTCGAACAATGGAAGATAGTTTATTATAGAAGGCGGTGATGTCCATTTCATCACTGGCATTGCTCGACTGAAGCCAAAGATGATTGTTATGTGGGGTTTGTCATTAAATGTAGCACATATCATTCTTGGTTAGATAACACATCCAAAAGGAAGTCACTGAAGAGTATAGAGATGATGGTCTAGCATTTGAAATAGAAAGAAAAAGAAATTAAGATGAAAGAAATACTAATAAAAAAATTACTGATAGGTTGATTAGTCCAGTGTTCAACCCAGTTGCAATTTCTTCAGATTAATCAATTCTTTTCCTCTTATATACAGAAAGTGATGTTAATATACAGCTAGCATAAACATAGCCTGCTATTGATAGGTTATCAAATAATATGGGATTTCTTTTGTCTGTGTCAGTGCTACTGTATGGATGCACCAAATGGATGCTAACAAAACACAGAGAGAAAGAGCTAGATAAGAACTGCACAAGAATGCTACATGTTATTTTGAACAAATCCTGGAAGCAACACCCGACAAAACAACAAGTCATCCGATGGACATGTCCATTCACAAAAGGAGATAATTACCATCTCCCTGTATAACCATCTCTGCTTTTATGATATATCATAATGAGGCTTATAGTATTATTGAAAGACCTCCGTTTACAACTGAAAATCATTTCAAATAATAGAAGTAATATCATATTATATTTATAAAGTCTGAAGTGTCTAATATTACTGAAAAGCAACAATGCAAAACAGTCAAAGAAATATCAATAACATCTGCATTTTTTCTTGATATAATTTGATTGCTTCTGTATCATACAATTTTAATATAATTATTCACTATACATTAAGATGTTTCATAACATTTTAATGTATAGTGAATAATTTTCTAAATTACAATAATTTTTCTAATTTTGGACAGCAAAATTCTAGAGAAAAAATGTTCATACATACTGACTTATAAGAATTTAAATTTAACAAAAAAACAGCTTATGTTCAACCTTTTTATCAGAGTGTACGGACTGAAAATAATAATTTACATTTTGAATTAAAACACAAAATTTAAACAGTATTTAAAACAAACACATAAACATGTTCACACAAATATTACAATAAAAGTAAGTTCACATTACAAGAAACAAAATTATAAACAAACTCACATTCTAGAAGATATTTCTCTGTAATTGCACATTTGTTTGGACTATAGATAACTTACTTTTAGTCATCCCATCCTTAATATGCTGAGGCATGGGGCTGGTAAAATGTTAATTATATTCTTTTTGTCTTGTACTCCTTAATTTTCGGGCTGAAAAATCTGGAAAAATAGTCTGCCTTATATACAATTAATTATGGTAATGGCATAAAACTAGAAATGCTTTGGCTAACGCCTTTTAAAAAATTATGACAAAAGATAAATTGTGATACTTTCAAATAATTTGTATTTTATTTTCTTTGTCAGAATTTACTTTTATGATTTTCACATGCTTGTCATTTTAGTCAATACCCTAAAAAATAATTGACATTTGGATTTTTACCAAAGGCCAATTATATTAAATAAATATCAACAATTTTTAAATGTCACAAGGGAATTTTCAAAAGTAGTAAACTATAAAAACACGGAAAAAAAATCTAAATTTGCTATAAATTATTAACTAAAGTTAGAATAAGTAAAAGGTCACATTGCAAACATGCCTTATACAAGATTTCTTACTTGAGAGAAACCATTTAAACATGGGATAAGTCTTAAAAAATTTTTTTTTGAAGATGAATCTATCTTTGATTGGATGTAATTTTCAAGTAGTTCTATGTAACCAGTATTGTATAAAAAGGCTTCAATTTTAAACTTCTTTGAGCTGTGTTCAAAGCTCATAAACTATATACAAATATGCATTGTTATCAAGATATACTGAAAAGTTCTCAGCCTGACCAAGGAATAATTTAAAGTAATAAAACGTTTCTGCTATTCCACATGTTCATCCTACTGTTTGATATTTATCTCATTGTTCCTCAAATTTCTTTTACTTTTCCAAAAAAGAATAAAAAAAGAAAGGACACTCCCTGAGAACTTTTAGCTCCCTCTTCACCTTTTAGAGCCATGAAATATTCTAAGTTTTTGCAAAAGTTATTTAATCTTATATTTTTATCTTTACTATTATTATCACAATATTTCAGCCTTTGAACTGTATGTATTCTTATTCCAAAAGTGTCTTTTTTTGTCTTGTTAACAGTAAAATTTCTTCAGGTCTGAAATTCTCAGATGAGCATTATCTTTATTCATTGCATTGCTTAGACTAATCTCCTCATCTTTGCTACTTCCATTATTTTGGGGTTGATTTGTTTTATAGCTTTTTTATCTCTCATAAATGATTATTGACTGGGCATCAATGCTTCCTATATGCAGTTAAAAATTCTGTTTGTATAATATATTTCAACAATGTTAAAATGCAACAAGATCTTCTTTTTAACGACAGTGATTGTAAAACAATATCTGAGTTCCTTGGTCTTGATATTGTTATTTACAAAGCTTTTCTGAGCTGCCACACACGGTCAGATATATGTGGCACCCAGTGAGACTCAAACTTACTAGTAGTGGTTGGTTGGTTGGTTGTTTGGGTTTAATAGCATATCAACCTTTGTAGGTTATCTAATGCCATATCCATTTTTATACAAATAATCAGTTCTATTTCAAACAATTCAGTTTAGCATGAATACACTGTTTAATTGTCAAAAACATTTCTATTTCAAGCCATTCAGTTTAGTCAAACAGTTCTAATTCAACCAATTCAGTTTAGTATAAGTATAGATTTTGTTTACACACAGTTAAATCTCAAAACAGCTCTATTTAAAAAGAATCAGTTGAACATAAGTACAGTTTCAATGACAAAAACAGTTCCATTTCAAATAATTCACTTTAGCATAAGTACATAGTTTAATTGTCAAAAACATTTCTATTTCAAGTCATTCAATTTTTTCAAACAGTTCTAATTCAAACAATTCAGTTTAGCGTAAATACAGTTCAATGTCAAAAACAGTTCTATTTTTAACAACTCAGTTTAGCATAAGTACGCAGTTTATATATCAAAACAGTTCTATTTCAAGTAATTTAGTTTCACACAAGTATGGAGATTAGTCCTATTTAACCCATAGATAGGAACCTATCAGGCACTGCCATTCTAGGCCAGAGTGGACCTGGGAGTGATGGCACTGAAGGGGTGCTCTACATTCCCCAAATCTCCAGCATTACTAAAACTTTGCCATCAGATTGTTTAGTGTCATATCAAGGACATTCATTGGGTGGGGGTATCCCTCTGCAGAGACACAGTCGGTGTATTCTACAATCCTAACCAACTGGGCAATAGTAATGGTTTGCTAGTCTAGCTTACCAACCATTATACAATGTGAGGCACCCTGGATTTTATTGTAGAGATATAAGTATAATCCTTTGTTTAAAATCATGTTTGAATTTTTTCTAAATCTAAAAGCAGTCATAATTCACTCATTATACAAAAGAAAACCCAGAAATTTAGCTACACATATGGAGTAGATTTTTTTTTGTTCTACGAGATCTTTGCAAGAAGCTGCTCAACTAACAATAAATTCCCTGACTGCGTTGAATCAATATTGGGTTTGCTTTTGTTTCCTTTTGTCAAACTCTTATATGAATATATTTATCCCACCCTTCTGCCATGGGCAGGATGCAAACAAGATCAAGTTAGTCTACCCTCAAACCAATATCTTCACCATAAGCAGTATGTGATGCAACGTCAAGTTTTCAGCACAACAGTGCTGGTTTGCATTTGGAGTTTTTTTTTTTCCAAGACTGGTTGCCGTACCAAGGTTAAAGAGCCTAATCTGCCCTAAACCCATTCCCTTCACAATGAACCGGATGCAACACAATTTAGATTTTTAAGAGGAATATACCAAGGTTAAAGAGCCCAACCTGTTCTACTATTTACCCACAGCTGGAAGAAGAATATCCTTTCCCAAGGATATTAACATGATGTAAAATGCAAACAGCTTTGTCCAGGATTTGAACTCAGCTCACAGAGTCCATTTCCTATGATGATAACTGTTAGGCCACTTGTGGCTTATGTACAAAATCTCTTTCACTCTTCCAAATGACAGAGAGGGTTAAGTGCATATCATTTTCATAATTATTTAGATATGGAGCCACACTAAGCATCATCAGAAATGGAATTGACAATCTGAGTTCAAAACCTGCATGTAGCTGTTTGTATTTCTTTTCATGCTAATACCCTCGATGAAAGGCATGAATGCATCTTTTCCACACCCAAACAGACTTCTTCAATTTTGGTTAGGCAACCAGTCTAAGAGAAGAAAAACCAGCTCCACTCTGCTTAAAAATTGACTTTGTATCACATCCTGTCTGCGGCAGAGGAGTTAGATGAATATATACGTACTCAGCTATTTCTAACTTTATGGTTATCATATCAGATCATGTTTGTTTTTTTATTTATTTCAGTATTCTTCAAGTTTGTAGCAAGTATCCGTTTCATTTTGTTTTATCTTCTCTAACAAAGTCATAGATAGATTTTTTTAATAGAATAATCAAGCTATAAAATTCATCTATCTATTGTATCATTAATATGATTACTATCTATGTGACTGTTAATACCTATATTAGTTATCTTTAATAATATTTTCTAACCATTTTCAGAAGATCTATCATATCATTAATAATATCATTATCTATCCTGATAATGAGAACAACAGAAAAACCAAAACAAAAATAGTCTTTATTTTGAAGATTATCATTTTTTAAACAACACAAAAGTAGAAAGTTAATCAAACTTGATAATAAATCACAACTGGAATATTGCCCAGTCGGCTGGGGCTGTAGAATACACTGACTGCACCTCTGCAGAGGGGTAAGACTCCCCAAACGAGAGTCCTGGATATGACACTAAATAGTCTGATGGTGAGATCCCAGTAATGCTGGGGCCTTGGGGAATACGGAGCACCCCTTCATTGCTATTGCTCCCCGGTCCACTCTAGCCCTGCGTAGTAGCACATGATACGGCCCTATCTATAGGTTAAATAGAACTGACAGCATACTTATGCTAAACTGAATATCTTGAAATAGAAATGTTTTTTGACAATTGAATCGTGCTTAGATTTGAACTACATGCTTGTACTAAATTGAATTATTTCAAATAGAACTATTTTTTGACATTGAAACTGTATTTACACAAAACTAAATTGTTTAACATAGAACTGTTCTGACATGTAACTGTGTGTAAACAAAATCTGTACTTTTACTAAACTGAATTAGCTGAAGTAGAATTGCTTGACTATAGCTCGAAATAGAAAAGTTTTTTACACTTAAACTGTACTTACATTTAAACTATGTGCTTTTGCTAAACAGAATTGTTTTAAATTGAACTATTTTTGACATTGAAACTGTACTTACACAAACTGAATTGTTGTATATAACTGCTTGAATAGTTTGAAATAGCAATGTTTTTGACAATTAAACTGTGTACTCATGCTAAACTGAATTGTTAGAAATAGACCTGATTATTTACATAAAAATGGATTTGGCATTAAATAACCTACAAAGGTTGATATGCCATAAAACCCAACAAACCAAACCAAACCAAACGAAACAATGGCAATAATCTTCTAATCTATAAAAATACGGTTAAAGCTTGGAAGAATGAAATAATTGAGAAAGCTTGTAGATATTTGCTTATACATGCCAACTGTTATAATTCTTTACAAATAAAGCTTTCTTGAGACAAACTGAAAACCCACTCTATGGATGGAAGTTTAAGGGAGTAACACCAAACTACAGTATAAGAAAAACATTGTCAAGGAGTTAAGGTTGTTGGTTCATTGATCATAAATGTTTGTTTAACAAATATAAGCGCAATACAATTTTTAAGAATTTATTGTTTGATGACAGGAACATATCACAGGAAAAAATTATTGAAATAATGTCATAAATTTGTTTTCTGACAAAGTGATTTTCAGCTTGATGCCTACTTTACACGGTTAAACAGAAAGATAAAGATTTGCTTTGGCTAACCTAAAACATAAATGTTAGAGTCCAGTTTATCAATTGTCTTTCATGATAAATCAAAGACATTCAGAGAATTTTCTTTCGGAATTTCCCAGAATTATTTCTGCTTTTTTCTTTATCTGTTTGTAACTTCTGTTTGTATGAGAGTGTTGTGTCTGTACACACTGCCAGGAATCAAAGTATCATTATTTCCCTACACTTCCGCTTAGAATTACTCTTCGAAATCTAATTGAGTGTATAAAAAAATCATCTCTATATTATTTTGTATTTATTTTTGAGGAAGTATAACATTTTACACTTCCCAAAAGAATAAAATTTAATTGGAAAAAATTGTTTAGTGTCATATCAAAGACACTCATTGGGTGGGGGTATCCCTCTACAGAGGTACAGTCGGTGTATTCTACAGTCCCAACCAACAGGGCAATAGTAATGGTTTGCTAGTCTAGCTTACCAACCATTATACAATGTGAGGCACCCTGGATTTTATTGTAGAGATATGAGTATAATCCTTTGTTTAAAATCATGTTTGAATTTTTTCTAAATCTAAAAGCGGTCATAATTCACTCATTATACAAAAAAACCTCCAGAAATTTAGCTACACATATGGAGTAGATTTTTTTTTTGTTCTACGAGATCTTTGCAAGAAGCTGCTCAACTAACAATAAATTCCTTGACTGCGTTGAATCAACATTGGGTTTGCTTTTGTTTCCTTTTGTCAAACTCCTATATTTTTTAATTAAAAAAGTGAATTTAAAAGTATAATAAATGAAATAATCATCTGAATATCTATTATTTTGTATTTGTTTTTGAGGAAGTAAAAAACATCATTGTTTTCATTGGTATACTTTATATATCATAGTTTTAAAAATAACCACTGGATTTTTATGGATCTAGTTACTTCATTCTAATCATGAGTAATATGCACAAATATGACACTGGTCCTGGACAGAAATGCCATTCCATACACAAATAATCCTATAGTTTTTGATGCGAACTATGCTAGAATTAAATAAAGAAAGAATATAGCTGTTACCAAGAGTCATCTATTGAACTGCTTCTTAGCCAAAAATGATTATCCCATTTATGGTTAATTCTTCAAAATATCAGAACTACCGACCCATTTTGAAGAAAGAGTCAAGGAACCACTCATTCTTTCATTATGGATTGTAAGCTTAGATGTAGCAAACCTCTTAAGTAAAGATTCAACAGACCAAGTCATGTTATTAAACTGGAATGGGTTAAAGAAATGTCCTTCTTTGGGGAATGCACTATTTAGCATCACTTAAAATAGCCAGATGGAAATGGAACGCTTTTCTAGTTAAAATCCAATATATATTGACAGGAGTAAGGCTCAGGTAGAGGATCTTTGCCATTCCCTGTATTATCTAACATCTATATGAAAGTTTAGGAGGAATCATCTCTTAAAATACCATCATTAAAGCAAGCATCCTGTTTCAGATATGTTACAGTGATACTTTGTCCGACAACAGAAAGATATACAGACATTTTTACTTCATGTAAACATTATTAGATCAGAAATACTATAGGACAAGAACAGAAGAGGTTTGCTTTCCTGGATATCCTGATTCCCCCACAAAATGTCTAGATATTTAAGATATCCTTATAGAGAAATCAAAAACATGAAAGATTGTATCTGAATTTTATTTCATTCAGTTGATAGGACTTAGAATGCACTGACTGGAAACCTTGCAGAAAGGTAAGACCCTTCACACACACTACCAAAAAGTGGCATCTTTGGTATGACACTCTACTGCACTTGGTGATGATGCTCCTGTTCTGGAGATATGGAAAGTGTGTAGTACTCCTTCATAACTCCCGGGTCTACTCTGACCCAGCATAGAAGTACTTTTTAGGGTCCCATGTATGGGTCAAATAGACCTATTTAAAAATTATTTGTATTCAATTAGACTGTGTACCAAAAACTCTCTTAAGAAACATGTACACATAAAATGTAAATATGAATGTTCAATGAATGCAATTCCTTAACTTCTAAGCATAAAATAACCCTGGACGGTCTTGACATGCCATTAAAATCAATCAATCAATCATATGAATTTTAATTCATATCATCTCTACTGAGCATAAATAATCTTACATTTTAAGTGGTTCTTTCTGGTGCTTGATCACCACAGCAGAGCTCAAAAGCTGTTGGTCATCATTCTTGTCCAGTTGATAAAAAGGAGTGGACAAATATTTTCTAACTTCATGATTAATTCCTTGTGTCTTGGGCAGGAATCCCTGGGGCATGATGGTTAAAGTGCTGGATTGCAGCCTTAAATTAGGCGAGTAAAAAACTCCATTCATGCGATTACATTCACTTTCAGATGAATACCTATGGGAAGCAGATGAAACTCTTTATCTCCCTCCAGATATGTGTTCAATAGTATCACTACTCTTCTCCTACAAGGATGGCTTTGGCATTAAATAACCCACAAAGGTTGATACTCCAATGGATAAAAAAAACTTTGTTTTCCAACAAAGACTGGTCTTTATCATGATATTTCCAGCCATTACTGGGGAGAGAAAAAAGGTTCTCTTGTCATCTTTAATATTGTAGCCTAAGCCTCTTAAATATGTTTCTCTTTTTATGTATCTTAGAGTAACTCTCAAATCAAACTCAAAATCCTGTTGGCCATAGAAAACACCAACTGCATCTCTGCAGAGGGGTAAGACACCCAATGAGTATCCTGAATATGACACTAAACAATCTAATGGTGAGGTTCCAGTGATGCTGGGGCTTTGGGGAATGCAGAGCACCCCTTCATTGCCATTCCTCCTAGGTCCACTCTGGCCTGGAATGGTAGCACCTGATAGGGCCCTATCTATGGGTTAAATAGAACTAACGGCATACTTGTACTAAACTGAATTGTTTGACTAAACTGAATAGCTTGAAATAGAAATGTTTTTCACATTTAAACTGTACTTACACTAAACTGAATGTTTAATATAGAACTGTTTTGACATTTAACTGTGTGTAAACAAAATCAATATTTATACTAAACTGAATTAGCTGAATTAGAACTGTTTGAATAAACTGAATAGCTTGAAATAGAAATGTTTTTGACAATTGATCTGTGTACTCATGCTGAACTGAATTGTTTGAAATAGAACTATTTGCATAAAAATTGATTTGGTGTTAAATAACCTACAAAGGTTGATATGCCACAAAACCCAAACAACCAATTGTTCAAAAACATCAAAATAGATGATATTCTGTCCTTCTTGCGAGAAACAAGGTTATTGAGTTATTTTTTATGTTATTGATTCATATCAATACCCATAACAGGATGGAAATAAATTTATAATCCTAATGTGACCAGTTTTTGTTTTTCTTAAAAATATATATATATATATATATATATATGATTATTATATAATTATCATATGATGGACTCTCCATTCAGTCTTGATGTATAATGGCCCAACATTTCAGTTAAAGATATGAACTGTTGGACTACCGACAGAGGTGATTTGGGTGAAGGTCTGTGTAGAACCAGCCACATTTCTTGGATAACTAGTTAGCAGAAGAATGATCCACCAATGTGCCGCATATTCAGAATAATATTCCTCAAATTTTTAATTAAATTTTTCATTCACCTAAACTGGTCACCCTATCTAAGCTAGAGATTCAATCTGCCTCAAAATTTTAAACCCAGCTGGAAATTGGATACCTACCCATTTGCACCTAATAACTGGGGCATATACAATTGAGCTTATTTCAAGGCCATCTTTGTTAAACCCAATGTGGGCAAAGCAGAGTTATTTCTTGAAATGGCTGCTTCACTGAAAAATAGGGACACAAAGACAAAGAATTATTTACAATTGTTCTATCAGTAGCCACCTATCTCCCACCACCTATGTGTGAAGTTGAAACTTAGGGCTTCTAGTGATATCCTCTACCTGCTCTTGTTGCTATCTCATCCTCGCTATAAGATTTTGAAACCAACAAGGTGTGCGAGAGCTCAAGCTGGAAATAGAGAATTTACTTATGCCCTACTAATGAATTTTTTAATGTTATCATTGCTTGTGCTGCACAATGTATACTCTCTCCACCATAGTAACATTGCTTGTACAGTGTGTCATGTGTGAGATGTTAGAGAGATCAAAAAATAGACGAGATGGTCATTGACCCCAAGAGAGGTTCATCCACATTTTGACATGTTTTGTTTTGTGTCCAATACTCATATATACATCAATGCCTATAACTGTGATGCTATGTGTCCAGCAGGACACATAGTATAACGGTTATAGGCATTGGTTCCCTAAGCTTCTAAGGAGACAATCATCTGGAGGTTGCAGGTTCAATCCTGACTGCAGGTGAGTATCAATACAGGAATACTTAACATTTGTACCTGGTTATGGCTAATGGAATCAGAACAGGTGACTCCCATGGATTCAATAAAGGACGTAGTTCGAAGTTCTGTGTAGATTTCTTAGTTTGACAAACACTTGCAGAAGGCCGGAAAACATATCGGCTGAAACGTTGTGGAAATAACAATAAAGAGGAAGACAATTGTCCAAAAACCCTTCATGATAAAAATCATCAAGCTTCGTCTCAGAAATTTAGACAATTCATTATATATATATATATATATATATATATATATATTATCATTATGTAATATATATATATATGTATATTTATTATTATTTAATAAGTGTATATATATGATTATTATGTATGCGCATATATATATGATTATTATATTTGTATATGCACATATAATTATCATATAATTATATGAAAATGTACAAAGATGAAAAAACACAAGGTTTTCAAAGGATGATTTTATTCATAGAATTATTGGCACGAGTTAAAGTTTCAGTTTTTTATCAGAGCATGTAAGTTATTAAATGAAATGAAAAAGATGATCAAGTTTTAAAATGCTCTATTTCCTTTGGTTGCATTCTATTTCAAATTCGTGTGATATAATCTCAAAATCTATCAGAAAAAAAACTTTGAATCATACCAGTCTATCCTGCTACTCTATCTATCTATCTATCTATCTATCTATCTATCTAATTGAGTTTATATCTACTTATCATAAACATTCCATAACGCATCTATCCATTTTTATAAATGTTAGCCTTCTTCTTTATCAATTTGCTCTGTTCACCTATCTATCTATCTATCTATCTATCTATACCCTTTAAATCTATCTATCTATCTATCTATCTATCTATCTATCTCATCCTATTCAAATCTATCTATCTATCTATCTATCTATTCATACTCTTCAAATCTATCTATCTATCTATCTATCTATCTATCTATCTATTCATACCCTTCAAATCAATCTATCTATCTATCTATCTATCTATTCATACCCTTCAAATCTATCTATCTATCTATCTATCTATCTATCTATTCATACCCTTCAAATCAATCTATCTATCTATCTATTCATACCCTTCAAATCTATCTATCTATCTATTCATACCCTTCAAATCTATCTATCTATCTATCTATCTATCTATCTATCTATCTATCTATTCATACCCTTCAAATCAATCTATCTATCTATCTATCTATCTATTCATACCCTTCAAATCTATCTATCTATCTATCTATCTATCAATTCATACCCTTCAAATCTATCTATCTATCTATCTATCTATTCATACCCTTCAAATCTATCTATCTATCTATCTATCTCATCCTATTCAAATCTATCTATCTATCTATTCATACCCTTCAAATCAATCTATCTATCTATCTATCTATTCATACCCTTCAAATCTATCTATCTATCTATCTATCTATCTATTCATACCCTTCAAATCTATCTATCTATCTATCTATCTATCTATCTATCTATCTATTCATACCCTTCAAATCAATCTATCTATCTATCAATCTATTCATACCCTTCAAATCTATCTATCTATCTATCTATTCATACCCTTCAAATCTATCTATCTATCTATCTATTCATACCCTTCAAATCAATCTATCTATCAATCTATCTATCTATCTATTCATACCCTTCAAATCTATCTATCTATCTATCTGTCTATCTCATCCTATTCAAATCTATCTATCTATCTATTCATACCCTTCAAATCAATCTATCTATCTATCTATCTATCTATCTATCTATTCATACCCTTCAAATCTATCTATCTATCTATCTATCTATTCATACCCTTCAAATCTATCTATCTATCTATCTATTCATACCCTTCAAATCTATCTATCTATCTATCTATCTATCTATCTATCTATCTATTCATAACCTTCAAATCTATCTATCTATCTATCTATCTATTCATACCCTTCAAATCAATCTATCTATCTATCTATCTATCTATCTATTCATACCCTTCAAATCTATCTATCTATCTATCTATTCATAACCTTCAAATCTATCTATCTATCTATCTATCTATCTATCTATCTATTCATACCCTTCAAATCTATCTATCTATCTATCTATCTATCTATTCATACCCTTCAAATCTGTCTATCTATCTATCTATCTATCTATCTATTCATACCCTTCAAATCTATCTATCTATCTATCTATCTATCTATTCATACCCTTCAAATCTATCTATCTATCTATCTATCTATTCATACCCTTCAAATCTATCTATCTATCTATCTATCTATCTATCTATTCATACCCTTCAAATCTATCTATCTATCTATCTATCTATTCATACCCTTCAAATCTATCTATCTATCTATCTATCTATCTATCTATTCATACCCTTCAAATCTATCTATCTATCTATCTATCTATCTATGATGAAGCCAAATACACAAATGTATATGATTAATATATAAGAATAGAGTTTTTAACAAGTTTTCCCTATTTGTATGAAGACCAACATTTATGAATGTATGATCCAAAATTTGTTTTCTCTTCTCAAAGGATACCTTTCAAGTAAGTATATTGTCTATATTTTCAAACAGATAACAGATAAATTTCAAATGACCAATTCTTTCAGTAATCTTATATTTATATGTCCACATTCTAAATGTACTTTTACTTTTGCTGCCTCACACGTGTATTTGTTGCTGTTAATGAAAGGTTTTGATATTTACTTTGTAAATCCTATTTGTGATGCAACAAGTTACATAAACAACTTCATAATGAATTAAGACGGTAAATTAGAAAACTAGTAGAATTATTAAGACACTATTAGTGGTTTGAGGCTGGGAGAGGAAGATTCCTTTTTTACACTATCTGAAAGAAAATATTGGCATCAGTACTTGTTTTTCAACAGAGATAATTGGTCTACAGCCATCAAAACAGTTTTGGTCTGCTTTATATATATACATATATATATATATATATAATCCTAGATGCACATACATTTATAGACATGAAAATGTACTTGTATACATATCAAGAATAATCATAGATACACATATGTATATGCATAAAAAAAACCTTACACACACATGTATATACATGCAAATCCTTATATATATGAGGGTCATTTAATAAAGAAAATGAATTTTTCCTAAGGAGTTGGCAATAGGAACTGGTTTTAATTTAGTTTTCCATTTAGGCCAATTTTCATACCAGCATTGAAGAATCCAGTCTACCCTTCTAACTATTTGCGTCACTATGTAAATCACACATTCTTCTATAAATTTCACATGGTTTGTACTTCTCAGCCACTAAAAATTTGATGACTGTACTCTGTTCCATTTTGAATAATCTCAAAACAAATAATTTTTGCAATTTTGGGTCACCCTTGACTATAGTCTTCAAATAGAACCGGCTCATTGGCCTTGTGGGTAGAGTGTTCACCAATGGTCTGGGAAACATGGGTTCAATCATAGGTTGCATCATACCAAAGACTTTAAAAATGGTACTTGATACCTCCTTGCTTAACACTATGCAATATAAGGTACGTATCAAGGGTAGAGTGGAGCAATCCAGGGAAAGGAGTAGTGCCATCCCTTACGCCTCGGTGAAGTAGCTATTGAAAAGGAAGCCTTCTGGTCACCTTCGACTATGTTTGCCAACTTAGTAAAATACTTAATGAAGAAAATGAAACAATGAAAGCCAAGAGTCATGGGAAAAGCAAGCATCCAAGCTGTTCTATTCTTTGAGTATACCC